>BPTQ01000001.1:56646893-56672071 GCA_019973895.1 Chrysanthemum seticuspe | reverse complement strand
CAAACAAGTCCATATGTAATAATTCTAGACACTTAGATGTGGACACCATATTTTTAGATTTGTGACTACTATGGGTTTGTTTACCAATTTTGCAAGCGTCGCAAAAGTGTTGGTCATATTTTAGTTTAGGTAAATTCCTAACTAGTTCTTTTGAAGATAGGTTTTGTATAAGTCTCATATTAGCGTGACCTAAGCGTCTATGCCAAAGAGATGAGCTATCAACTAATGTTGTTAGACAAAGTTTGTTGTTATACGTTTTATCTATCTTCATGACGTATATGTTATTTTTCCTAACTCCTTTAGATATGGTGATGCCATCTTTTAGTATTTTACTACCATTTTCATCAAATAGTACTTTATACTTTTTATCACATAATTGGCTAATACTAAGTAGATTAAACCCTAACCTATCCACATGAGCAACATTTTCAATAGTTAGGGAGTTATGAGCGATCGTACCTTTGCCAATGATTTTGCTTTTGAGATTGCTACCAAAAGTGACATTACCTCCGTCATACTCTTAGTATGATGAGAAGAGTCTTTTGTTGCCCGTCATGTGTCGTGAGTACCCACTATCTTTTATCCATTCATCAGGTTCCAATCCAACTTTCAAGCATACCTAAGAAGTAAATAACTCAAGCATTTGGTCCCCAATATCTCATGGGTCCGTTTGGGTTAAACATACCATTTATTTGATTCATGTATGGAAATGATGGGAAAGAGTTCCATGACATGTAATCTGGAGTTTGATATGGTCTAGGGAAGTTTTGATTCCAACCATTGTGTTGATGGTTGGGTTGTACGTTGTGGTTGCTCTTAGGAAAGGGGCGTTTGGCAAAAGGTGCTTTATATCGTTGTTGAGTAGTTTTTGATCTAAATTCATTTTTAGTAAGTCCTACTCCTGATGTAACAGCTGGTTTTAGTTTAACATTATCCTTGGTTTTCTTTGTTACTTTGACAAATTCAGTACTGTCCGTATTACGAACATTCTGTCCTGCTGAAGTACCCACGGCACCATTTGTTTCCACGGACGGAACCCTTATTTTGGTTTCGTCTGGTCCGTGCTGTACTGCAGCAGTTTTGACAGATTGTTCGTCTTTTTCGGCCGTTTTGTTTTGACTCTTTGGAATTAATACTTCATTAAATCCTAGCCCATTCATGTCTCCTGGTGTTTTATGGATTTTAACTATTTCATCGGCAAGAGCGATGTTTTTGTTAAACCTTTTAAATTTAGAATTATTTTCGATTAAAACATCTTGTGTGAGTTTTAGTTTTTCTATTTCAAGTTTAAGCTCTTGACATGATTTACAATCATCGTCATTTGCTTTTCCTTTTTCAAGTCGTTTTGCTTTTTCTTTTAACTCATAAACTTCATTTTCCAAAAATTCCTTTTTGGTTTTTAAAAATTTATTTTTAGTTATGATTTTTAGACTTAGCTCACACAATTGATTATATTGTTTTTGCAAGGTGTCATCATCAATAGAAGAGTAAGAAGAGTCGGAAAGTACCTCATTTGACTCATGTGCCATTAGAGCGATATCTTCCTTGCTTGACTCTTCATCGTCGTCACTATCACTCCAAGCACCACTTACAAAAGCTCGTTGAGTTTTGCTTTTAGGTGGCTTAGGACATTCTCCTATGAGATGATTTGCATCACCACATCTAAAACACTTTCTTTCACCTTTACCCTTTTTGTCATCCCGATCTTTTCGGAATGGCTTCTTTTCTTCTCGAGGTTGTCTTACGAACTTTCCTCTTCTTCTAAAGAACTTCTTAAAATCTCTAACGGCCATGGCATATTCCTCATCTTCACTACCGGAGCAAGATTCGTCATCATCACTTGATTCCGCCTTTGCTTTTAGAGCAACGGATTTGATCTTCTCCCTTTTTCCTTTGATGATCTCCGAATCTTTCTCTATCACCATTTCGTGTACTTTGAGGTTACCGATTAGCTCGTCTAGTGACATTTTTGAGAGATCTTTTGATTCTTCAATAGCGGTCACTTTAGCTCTCCATTTGGGATGAAGTGCTCTAAGAAATTTCCTGACAAAGTTCTTACTACGAAAAGATTCATCAAGTGCTTTAAGTGATGTAATAATAGTATTAAAGCGAGCAAATCCACAATCAATGGTTTCATCTTCAGGGATAACAAATTGTTCATATTGTTGAACAAGAAGATCAATTTTGTTATCCTTGACTTGTGAATTACCTTGATGTGTAATAATCAAAGATTCCCAAATATCTTTGGCGGTTTCACACATAAAAATTCTTTCATATTCTTTTCTAGGTAAAGCATTGTAAAACATCATTTTAGCTTCATTATTTTTAGCAACTAATTTCTTTTGTTTATCAGCAGAAATGTCCTTTGTTGTAGAACTAAAATCCCCTTTAACAATAATAAACCAAAGATCTATATCTTTTGATTTTACATATGTTTCAAAACGGTTTTTCCAATAGATAAATCCATTGGTTTCAAAGAGTGGTGGTCTTTGCATAGATTGCCCTTCTTTAAAGTTTTCAGAATCCATGGATCGTTTCAAGTTTATAAAATACAAGTTATTTTAGAAATTCTTGAGCAACGAGGCTCTGGTACCAATTTTAGAAAACTAGAAGGGGGGTTGAATAGTTTACCAATTAAAAACTTTGTTTTGAAACTTATTGAAAGATCAATTGATATTGATCTTTGGATATGTTGATGATATATGCAAGTGATATGTAAAGAGTAAATAAGGAAAGAAATGATCAAACCACAACAAGTTGTTTATAGTGGTTCGGTCTACAAGGACTCTATTTCCTTGCCCTACTCCACTCCCCGAGTCTCACACTCGAGAGTTTAACTTCACTAGTCAACAAGCTCCTTTCACCGGTGGAGAAAACCTTTACACTTCGCTTACACAATTTCTGACACTAAGCTAGATGTCGAGTTCTTTCCAAGGGTACAACTACTCCCACACACAATGTATTTTGAGGACTAAAATACTAACCACTCACACTCACAAGATTATGATGGTTTAATACAACAATGAAGTATGAATCAACACTAGATCATACAACACTAAACAAACAAGACTTCCAACTTCTCGTTTGAAGCTTGAATGTGACTTGATCTTCTTTGCTACAAAAGAGATCACTACTATGATATGAAACTGAGTTAGAAAGGTTAGAGAGAAGATATGTATGAGAGTATAATGGAAAAGGATAAAAAACTACTTGGCTTGGCATTGCTATTTATAGCCAAAATGGACAGGAGAGTCCACGGACCGCGGAACCCTTAAAAGGGTTTCGCCCGTGTACCAATTTGGTACCGCCGGGTCTGACAGCCAAGATATCAAATCTTGCCAAAGTCAACTCTATCTAAGTGAGATTGTGCAAGATATGAAGAGTACAAATCCACACAAAATATCTAATGAAATCTTCCAGTGATTTCCATGATGCATCTCATGATGTCATATGTTGTATTTCTATTTTTAGAAATATGCAAGTACTTAAGTAGTGTTTGGTTTTAAGAACCTAACACATTCTAAAAACTACTATCATACATAATGATTAGAGTCATATCAAGATGTTACTAATCATAAATGTAAATGCTTGAATGATGAATATATTGTTTGAAAAAGCTTGTTTTAATATCTATTAAACTTGACAAGATTTAAGCTTTTATACAAATTAAATTTACTTTTGTCGTTAACAAAACTTAGGTAAAGATCAAAAATATAAATAACGTTTAATGACGATATTTGTATTAACAGTACGCATTCTCGTCTTGAGTTTAAGTAAACTAAAAGTAATTACTTTTACTTATCATCCAATTGCAGAATTCTTAAATATGTATATAAAAGCTAAGGGTGGCTCTCGACCCATCAGTTAAAGAGCAATACCATGGAATACTAAAAAGTCATGTCGTAAGATTAAAAGTGTATATTTACACATCTCAGACACGACTTGTAAGTCACACTCAAGCAATATATACTTAACCAATTTGGCTAAACAAAAAGATGTTCAGCCTTAACTTAGTATCTGTTCAAATTACGTGCTCAACAACATATGACCACTGAACAGGCTTGAACACAGACGTTTGTTACAGAGGCCCACACGCCCACACACCACCACCCAATGTAACCTCTTAATGGTATACATGGGCCTGGAAATTAACCCCCATGGTATGAAATTTGGATCCCCAATAGCCGTAAAATACTCAATTTCATCATCAATTAATTTTTTTCTTGTGTTTATGGCATTCTGAAACAAGATTCGACAAGGAAAGCTTGAAATTAAAATTTGGTTCACATTTATATGCAGATGCGTTGCCATGCCTGTAACAACGGCACATATATAAAATGAAATTAATATATTTTGTTTCTGCATCATTATAGTCTTTGACATGAAAGTTTATAATCTTACAGTAGATCTTAATGACAAGCTTCAAGGGCACTAATAATTATTCAAAAGCAGCAAATAATATAAACTTTGAGACAAATTATCAAACATTTAATCTGCATCCTTTAAATCATATATCAAACTAAAACAAGTACCAATTGAAAATTAAAAGAAAATGTAAGATAAGAAGAAGAGAAAGACAATAATTTATTGAAACAATCCCACAACCCTTCCTTACTTCCTCTAATATCACCATTCCTTATTCAGGTGACAATAAAAGCAAATATTGAAATTACATAATCTAGCCCGACATTCAAGGACCAAATAACCATTAATATCTTTATTACAAACAGAACACAGTACACATACTAGGGAGTACCTTTCTGCCTTCGAACATATGTTAATGGATGTTTGTGATACGAAACGGGTACCTCGCCCTTGCGTATAATGTTTGCATACCAATTGATTCGACTAATGCAGTAAAGGTGAAAAGAACTTTTGCATTTGTGACAATGATAGAGCCAGAACTTTGGGTGCATTTCCTTCTCACAAATATCACAATAGAAATCCTCAGGATGATTTTCAACAGGGGGATACGTCAATGGGATTTCATGTCCTTTGCAATACCTATGAGTAAGGGACTGTGGCGACCTCATTGCACAGTGCATGTCCAGTTGGAAGTCACAATCCTTGCAAGAATAGCTTATACCAACAGATTGTCTCTTACACCCCTTACAACTAGGTTTGGGATCAATAAGTTGGACAAGAGGATGGTCGTGGTATTTATGTTTAATTGTGTTTGGTAAAAATGCACAATTAACACAAAGGGAGAACTGGCAGTCAGTTTGATTGCATTTGTACACAAATGTGTTGCCACAGCTGTAACAACAAGTGCAAATATAGAAGTCCTCATCCTCCCATGTGTCTACCAAGTAAAGGGAAAGACGATGAGGGTGAAGTTGATGTTGTAATGTGAGGGGTAACTGGGCACAGTATTTGTGGAGAGTGTATGAACATCCATCTTCGCAACAGCTTTAGTATGGAAAGGAGAGGGGTCTGACACACCCATAGCATACTTCAATAAGATCACTAGAGTCTATGTCGGGCTTGTTTTTACCTTGGGATTCTTCATTAAGGATTAATAGATGATATGGATGGCTCCAATGGTTAATCTCATATGTTTCATTTTCATCAAGAATTACCTTTCCAGAATATAGCAACTTCAGTGGATCAGTAAATGAGTATGACATGGGAAAATGCAGTAAATCATTATCATGTTCTTCAGAGATACCTTCATCGTCTCTGAAAATTACATATTGAGTTTAGATGTGGAATTTCACAACAACAACAAGAATAAAAACAAAAACAGAGAAAGTGTTTGACCTTGGAGGTGGAGCAGTTAAGGCACACTTTATGTGGGCAAAGTATCTACAATTTGCACAATGATACAACCAGTCGTTTTGTAAGATGCGTTTGTTACATAACTCACAATAATAGCGAAATCGATAGCAATTTTCTGAAAGTGAATAGACAAGAACCAGAGGGTGCTTAGGGTGATGGGGCAGATCGAGGCTAGAGGCTAAGGAAGTACAAGTCTTGTGAATCCAAAAATCACAAGCATCGCAAAGATAGAACAAGTCATTCTCTACTGATTTGCAAGCATCACAGAGAATCGCAGCAGGTCTTAACTGAAGAGTTAAAGAGTGTTTTGGGTGACCATCACATTTAAATTTGATCGATGCTTCCTTTTTAAGTGCAATAGCAGCCGCCTCTTGAGCAACAGCAATAGCACCGCATTTTAAGCATGAATCGAAGTCACACTCCACACATTTGTAGCTAAACCCATATAGAATGTCTCTATTGTTGGAAATGTATATATTTGCAAACACGTAAATGTCCGGATTCAAACTCGTGACCACGGGATTGCACACATTAGCGAATGAGAATTAAAGTTAATAATTAATGTTTATGTTTACGATTAATTATTGCACATTAAGTCCGGTTAACGATCGTTAAGTATTTAACGGAAAAATGACTAACGACCGTTAAATGAAAAGAGAAGGACTAGTAATGGAAAATCTTGAAAGAAAAAGTTATGGGTTTTCTTGTGGGCTTGTCATATGGCCGGCCACAATGGGTTGTCCCAACCCAATCCCTAACTTGTTCCCAAAGTATTCCATCTACTATATAAAGAGGGTTAGGTTCTAGGGTTTCACACACTTGTGCATTGAATTAACCCTAGTTCTCTCCTCTCCTCTTGCAATACTCGGCCGAACACCCCCTTGTTAGGGAGTTTGGTTTTGTTTTGTCATATAACGAGGACTTGTGTTAGATCTAGCAATCGCTTGATTCGTTGGTTAATTCGTGTGTACAAGAACGTGGTAGTAAGACACTATTCTTACACCATATTGGTTTGAGTTGTAGAACGGTAAGGGACAACTCTTCAAACCACTTCTTTTTTTTGCTCAAAGGATTTGACATACGCAAGAGGTACGTTACGCATACTTTCACTTAATTAATTTATTTGTTATGATCTTTAGTCTTCCGCTGTGTACTCTTGATGTCTTTATGTTTTATTGTATTTTATATATCATAAACTCAACAGTGGCATCACGAGCCTTGTATAACAAGTAATTAATTACTGAAACACATAATTAAAATAAACATGAATGTGTTATTATTTGTATGCTTAGATCTAGGGTTTGCAAAACCTAAACCCTAATTTTGAGGGGGGGGGGCGTTTTATTTGGTGCCCTAATTAGGGTTTTGTAAACCATTGTTTTAATTGGATTAGAAACCCTAAGATGCATGCAACTTTATGTGTATATGCGTAACTCTGTTTGATTGCATTAATTGTTAAGTGTAATTTTATGTCCATGATAATTATCTGCATGTTTTATCATGGATATGCTTTTTATTGTATGTCTTTCATGTTTAAATGATATACACTAAATATACACTAAATTATGATAGATCTAAAATTGGGGAAGACCTCAATCATTATTAATTTAATCAATTATGTGCTATGTGGTATATATTTAATTTTGACTTACGCAATCGATGAATCGATGCATGTGGCTCACCTTGTACATAGGTGAAAACGGGTGAAAGTCTTATTTAAATATATGCATATTGACAGATCTAGAATTGGTTATTAATAGGATTTATCGAAAACGTTTGCATGTGGCTATTTGATATGCATGACTTTTATTTGTTATGCATTCATTGTTTATTTGTTTATTTTTACAAATACTTGCTTGTTTGTTATGTGTAACAAGGGTATTTTTACAAGAAAAATAAACTGACCTAAACAATGGTGAAACATGTATTTTTAAGAATAGTAATCATAATCGTTTAATTGATTGATGACTTTGGTACAAATGACTGAACGGCTCACCCATGAGAATGAACTATAAAGGGGTTATTAAAAGAAGTGCGCACAGTCACACTGAAAGGATGTCTAAGGTTGTGCTTTAGCGCGTACCTGGTCCTCTGCCCTCTGTAAGTTCGAATGGAGCTACTTAGTAAACCATTATATGTGCAAGCTCATCTTAAGGGCGAATTAGTGTTGATTCCATGCGCCACTTCGGTAGTAATTATCCGAAACACTAAGTGTTTACACTTATGCAAAAGTACGGTATAATGGATGATAATTAACACTAAATTCCTTGATTGGTGAAACCAATAACTCAATTAAAGTTTGATGATGAAAAACTTAAACATTAAAACAAGATATAAATGTTTTAATAAAACCTATGTTACGAAGATGAATGCATGACATCTTTGTACATATTTGATTTAACATCAAAAATTATTACCCTTTTAATTTAAGTTATATGCCATCCAACGAAACGGAAACACCTAAGATTACCTTTTATTTGCGTGAGATCGTGACTTAGATCGTAATCAAAGGGTAAAATGTCCACGTGTCGTGAGAACGGGCATGGACGATTTTGCAGTTTCTTAAGTTGGACAACTTAATTGAGTTTTGTAGTGAGAACTGGCAACTCAAGGCATAAGATGGGATAAAACATGTTTACATGGCAATTGAAATTGGCTATATGTAAATCCCATAAATCTAGGAATTGCAATTGAAATTGGCAATTGAGCAAAAGCTCTACCACTTTGTATAAGGTTCATTACTAGCAGATCAACTGACGTGATGAGATTATGACAATTTGGATCCTATTTTTCAATAAATATTAATTGGTTATATGAATATGAACCTTGGGTATTTAATTGTTTATTGAAAAGGAAAATTATCGAAAATACTAAAATTGAATTTTGTAATTCTTTTGAATGTATAAATGCAACATTTAACCGTAAACGAGGTTTAGTCTTTGATCAGTAAATTGATCCATTCTGCTTTCAAACAAATGTTTGATCGAGAATAATTTACCGAAAAGACAAACGAAGTCTCTTTTCCATGGGAGAAGCATGAGGCTCAATCCTATTCCTTTACATGAATGAGAAAGGTATAATAGGAACATTTGAATTGTCTAAATTCTAAATGTAACTCATAGCAATGAATTGCACATCTTATTTTCCATAAAGATTTCATTACCTTCATTTGGTGAATGAATCCTTTTGTAACAACATGAATGTTGGTTAACTGGAAAATATGTATGTGAGTTACTAAATTAGAAGCTAGACTAATTACCGCGAAAATTGGTAAAAGGCAAACTAGCATATTTTATCTAGTTGTTTAGCTTTAGCCTTTAAAGGTGCAACATACCAGTATGGGGATGGTAGGCCTGTTAAGGAAGAAATTGCATACCCAATTTTTCGAGTTAATAACATTGATGGATAACCCATCATTCATAAAGTAGAATACACCTTTTAGTACCTTAGTAATGATTACGTATGGTTCTTTAAAGGTGTAGGAAAGTAAAAAGCAAGCAAGTTGGTTTCACTAGCTATGCAACACTTACAATGTTGTCAGATTCAGTGGGAGCATTTGTGTTGCATTACTGAATAAGAAGTTGTTTTAATGATTTCTAATTCAGTGGGAGCTACAAGCCTTATTTCATGTGTAGTAACCCAGATTATCTTCAAAGATAATTACTTTCCAATTGTAGGCACTTATGTTTTTAAGGAGAGTCATGTGCGTTTCCTTACTAATCAATATAGTCCTACATCTACTTGTTATATCTATGACACAAATCATATTAATCAAATAAACGAACGTGTATCGTGTTGTTTATCTGCTACATGATGTTGTTCCATGCACAAGTGGGAGAAATCTTTATTGTGTGCAAAGTACAACACATATAAATATGATTCTCTTGACCGCAAGGTAAGAGAGTAACGTTCCAATAGGAATTATACATTTAAATATGTATGATTGCCTTATTAAGAACATGTGTCAAGATGATAACAAAGACTACTTTATTTTCAATATTTATGTCATTCAATATTTAAGAAACACTTGTAGTTACAATTTATGTTACGTGAGAACGTGAACTAGATTATAGCCCAAGGTAAAATATCCACGTGTCGTGAGAACGAGCATGGATGATTTTGCAGTTTCTTACGTTGCATTTTTCATGGAATGACATAATTAAATGAAGTAATCTAATACTACTTTGAATTTAAGTATTCGTTGAATGACTTAAATATATGTAGTAAATATTAACTTGAAATATTAATTGAAACCTGAGGTAGTGTTCATAATTACTTTAATTACAAATGTTTATGATTTTGTAAAGTCACAAACATGAAGTCTTTTAATACAAGACTTACAATATAAAGTAAAACGTTAACTTGCTATGTTTTAAGACATATGCATGAAGTCAATGAGTTGATCAATGACTTATAACGTATAGTGGGATTATAACTGATATGTCTTTTGATTTGGTCAAAAATACTTGAGTTATAATGTATGCAATTGACTTGGTAATTCTATTGTACCATTAAGTTTTACTTTGTTGGTAAATAGGTAAGCCAAAGAGTAGATGGTTATCTTAAATATTATTAGATTATCTTACAATATTAATTCTAATGAAATACCATAGTTTTATGGTATGTTCAGTTAGAAGAATCAAAATCTATTGGCATGTTTGATTCAAGATAACTATAGTTTCTTCCACATGTTATCAAGGTTAGAAGATTGAGTATAGATTGAATATACTCAATAAGACTCCAACCTAGAAGATTGATAAGACACCATTTGTTTATGGAATGTGATGAATCACATTAAGTCTTATAAATGAAGTTCTGAATTTGTTAAACTACTTATAGAGTGAGTTGTAACAAACTAATGTTAGGAACAGTCAATGTTTTTTGTAATATCCCAAAAGAGAACAATGTATTGCTGCTCTACTTGATAAACTATTTAAAGGTAATCTTTAAATTGTTAAAGGCAAGTGGGAGTTTTGTTTAGATCTTGAAAGATTGAATTACAAAATACATAATCTTCTAAAATGCACTAGCAAATATCATGATGAGGCTAAACATGTAAATGATAGACCTCAAAATGATGGAATTGTCATTCATAGATCCGTAAGGATATCTCAGATATTTAATATGCTGAGGATTATGAGTTACAGGATCATGGTAAGTCTGTTAATCATAATGATAAATTTACCAAATGTTGAATTGTGGTAAATCAATCATACTATGAATGTTGAGATGCTGTCCATAAAAATCAATTTTAGATACTTGGTTTATCTAAATGAAGATGATTTTTTTTTCAAAGGATGAAAACCCTAGTGGTTTAAATCTTTATGTAGAAATCATATGGACAATATTGTACACATATTTAATGCATGTCTAGTGATAATAATATTAATCATATTTAAGCAATTAACTATGATTGAATATTCTTTTCTAGATACATTAAATAAATGTATAAAGATTATAATTGTCATACTTAGTTTCATTGATATGAAATTTTGACAATGAATATCAAAACTCTTTGTTTTGGAATTACTTTTGCGAGGACGATAAGTAATACAAAGTAGTTTTATGAATTCAAATAATCTTTGAATATGTACAAACTGCAAGAATCCATGAATGGATATATGCATGCATCTATGAGATGATTCTTATGTTTAATATTAAATCAATGTTTGATTTAATAAATTAAAATAAGATAGCTCATAAGTATTCCTGAAAGCTAGTGGGAGTATTATTTTCTTAAATCTTATATGTTGTATGGGCAACTACATTCCACCTAAATTAAGTTTTAATTGGGAATGAAACTTTGTTTGTAAGATTTGGAAATAAGACATACAACCTTGGAATATATGTTTATTATTATAAACATATGCGGTAAATAAATGAGTCTAATAGAACATGATGGATATATATAATGAGATCTTAAAGTCTAACTTGAAGATTCATCATGTACATCATGTTGTAAGATTGTTGTGACATGCTTGATTACAAGATGGTTTGACAACATTGAAAGTTGTTAGTGTAATAAATATTTTAAAAGGAATATGGTTGGATTTAGAATTACATTCCACAGTCTGGAGATGTTCCTAGATTCTATGGATGAAAATATGGCAATTATTTCATAATTGTCATTGCCAACAAACTTGAGTTTTGGTAGGCACCAACATTACACTATAACTGTTCGAACTTTACGGATGTTTAAAGAGCATATTGTTGTACACAATGATGCTGGTATAATTGGGATGACACTCAATTCTAGTCATGGTATCCTTGATGATGATCATGTTGACTAGTTATGCTCAACTAAGAGCATAGTTGCATTATACATTAAAGAATAAAGAATACTTTAAAACTTTAAAGGTTTGAAAGATGATTGTCATAAAAGGGTGGTTCAGGTTATCACGCACCTTATGGAATGATATGACAATATCAATGTATGTGTAAACATATACAAGAAATTCACTTATTGAATTCTTGAAATAAGTATTCTCAAAATTCCTGTAGATCAAAGTTAGTTGAAAATATGCCTTGTCAACAAGTATGAGTTGCATGACTTGTGGCAAAATTCATTAACTGAGAATTATCATGCATTGATCTATTTAGTATTTGGATAAAGGATGTTAAACAATTATTATTTATAATGAATTAAAGTACGGTATACGTTTAATTTCATTTATAATATTGTGTCTTGTATTTGCATGTTTAAATCCTTGAATAACTTAAGTTATTCTAAATAGTCCGTTGTCAATCAATAACATGGGAATGATATTGAATTAAGACAAATCTGAGTATTAGTTAGAATATACTTGAGAGTATATTGATGCGTAGCATGACTAATTTCAGATGATATTCAATGAATTGAGTATAGGACTTATCCCACCCACATGATGATACTTTATGGATCTTTGTCATTAAGTATATCATGGATATTTATCCTCTGACTTGAGATACAAGAGATATGTCATGGATGTAGTGCGTTTTTGTGAAGCAATCTAACGCTATACGTAACTGGTAGTTATAAGGGTTGTTTTCAGAAGTGTTGCGAAATCTATGAATCCTGCTTGTAGTCAAAATGGGATTTGTTTCCTTCAAATTTATTTTGAAGTATAATACTACTGGGCCCCTCGTAGGGTTGTTAAGATGTTTGCATGGCCATGCCCAAGGTCTTCTGGAATATGTTCAGAAGAATTGGTAATCTTAATCAATCACATAAAGCGAGAAACAGAATAGTTAATTAAGAAATGAGTGAGATCCATATTCTTATTAACATGGTATTAGAAACAAAAGGATGAATATGATGATGAATCATCAAAATTTGGTTTTTCTCCAGAAAACCATACACGAGTTGTACCGGGGGCATTGGCGTGTTGCTAGACGCTAACCAATGTCATTTCACGTTTTGTAAACATATCCAAGTGGGAGCTGTTGGAAATGTATATATTTGCAAACACGTAAATGTCCGGATTCGAACTCGTGACCACGGGATTGCACACATTAGCGAATGAGAATTAAAGTTAATAATTAATGTTTATGTTTACGATTAATTATTGCACATTAAGTCCGGTTAACGATCGTTAAGTATTTAACGGAAAAATGACTAACGACCGTTAAATGAAAAGAGAAGGACTAGTAATGGAAAATCTTGAAAGAAAAAGTTATGGGTTTTCTTGTGGGCTTGTCATATGGCCGGCCACAATGGGTTGTCCCAACCCAATCCCTAACTTGTTCCCAAAGTATTCCATCTACTATATAAAGAGGGTTAGGTTCTAGGGTTTCACACACTTGTGCATTGAATTAACCCTAGTTCTCTCCTCTCCTCTTGCAATACTCGGCCGAACACCCCCTTGTTAGGGAGTTTGGTTTTGTTTTGTCATATAACGAGGACTTGTGTTAGATCTAGCAATCGCTTGATTCGTTGGTTAATTCGTGTGTACAAGAACGTGGTAGTAAGACACTATTCTTACACCATATTGGTTTGAGTTGTAGAACGGTAAGGGACAACTCTTCAAACCACTTCTTTTTTTTGCTCAAAGGATTTGACATACGCAAGAGGTACGTTACGCATACTTTCAGTTAATTAATTTATTTGTTATGATCTTTAGTCTTCCGCTGTGTACTCTTGATGTCTTTATGTTTTATTGTATTTTATATATCATAAACTCAACATCTATCACCGCACACGTCACAGTTCCAACCACGATCTTTGAGTTTGAGCGTAAGAGGATGAAAGGGATGCATATGGTGCTTGATAGTGGGCGCCAATTCTGTACATGTCTTGTGCAGAAAGTAACCACACTCGACGCAGCCATATACGACAGAGCCACCCGATATTGAAATGGGTTCTCGACATCCCTTACAATCAACCACACTTTGCTTCCCCTCATCATCACCAACACCGTACCTTCAACCGTATCCATTGGCTTCCATGAATGTTGTTCATGGCTAAAATGGTTAATCTCTTCCATACTCTGTGTTTCTCTCTCCTTAGTGTGTGCGCAATTGAAATATTCAAATAGGCAGTAATCTACTAAGTAGCACGGGGACGGAAACGGGAACGGGAACGGGGACGGGTACGGGTACGGGTACGGGTACCGGGAAACGGCAACATCTTAAAATTCAAGAAACGGATACGGCGGGGAAACGTCTATGTGTTTTATACTACGTAATATTTTAGTATATGAAAAATTGTCTTTCAAAAAAATTACATAACATTCTAAAATCCAAACAAATATTACGCATAGTCTACTAGTCTAAGCAATTTAAACTTAAGTTACATGTCTTACAAAAAGTTTGTAAGAGATTCTACTAGCATATTAAACCTATCTTCTTCTTTTTTTATCTTAAATTTAAGATAAATAGTCTACCATTCTAGCAATTAAATATTATGTACAATACAACTAGTAAACTACTGTTATCTCCACAAGTTCAATATAGTCTAGCAATTAAATACAATACAACTAGTCTACTAGTCTAGCACTTAAATACTATACAACTGTACACTACTGTTATCTCCACCATGCACCTGTCTTCTTTTTCTATCTTAAAAACCAAACTCAAAGACGATAGCAGCCACTTTCAGAACAAACTACTCCTCAAAAATTCACAAAGATACATAGTCGATCAACATTCATAGTTTGATTCATACCTGTTCGTGAAGATAGAGGGACGACGACAGAGGGAGGCCAGAAGATAAGGCATAGGTTTTAATCTTGATCGAAGGAGTATATAAATAAGTTGCCGTCAAAAAAGGGTTTAATGGCCCAGAGATTAAGTAAAAGTTTTAAAAGGCCCAGAAACGTGATTATAAGGCCGAGAAACGTTTCTCAAACGTTTCCTGCTCAACACCTCGCGTTTCCGATCTACCTGAAACGTTTCCCACTTTCCCGATACGTTTCCATCGCGTTTCTAGACGTTTCCGGCCGTTTCCCGTTTCCGAAACGTTTCCGGTACGGGAGACGGCACCCCCAGGCGTTTCCGTGCATTATAGGTAATCTACACAACCCCAAGATTATTTATATCAGACTTGCATCATCGATGATATGATATTATATTTGGGTGACAGAGCACATGACGCTGAGATGTGTTAATTTCACCTACCCTGAATTTTTAAATTGTATAATGACAGCTATCTTCAGCAAAACGCATGCATCGTTATATCATTTTTTTTAACTAAATGAATCGTTATTCCGGTACGACGAAATTACATTAAAAAATTAGAGTATTATTAGGATAAAGTCATAAGAAAGTAAAACTGGGTACATAAAACATAGATGCAAAAAAGTTATTCACTCATTATTGTAAACTAAAGAGTTAGGTACCATCTTATGAGCATAAGTGAAATGCACACCTCTCAATCAAAGTAAGAGTTGCTGGGCTGGAGATGAACTTTTAGATGGAGCGGGAATAGAAATTAAAAAGAATGAATACTTTTAAAAAAGTATACGAAGTAGTACCATTTAATTTTAAAACATTACTAGTATTTTTTAAAAGTTTTTTGTAAGTTTTTTTTTTTATGTCAAACAAAGTTTATATTTTATGTAGTTTAGTTAAAAAAAAAGTAAGCATAATTTTTAATAAGCTTTTCTACCAAACATGGGAGTAAGTACTACGTAATGCGTTATATTCTTTAATCTAAATAGTCATTACAAATATGTCCGATGGTGCCAATTTAAAACAAAAAGTTTGATTATTACAAAAAGTTTATGACGTACAAAACCTTCCAACCAGAGTGCTGCTGTATAGCTACTCGCTTGGTATTCTTAGTTTCATTATATAAACCTAAAGAAGATATCAAAGTAACAATTTCACTAAAAAGTGTGATTCATGTATGTAGCCAAAGTTAATACTAGTAACTTCTGGTAATACTTTATGGTTAAAGAGGCAAATAATGTATATGATGTAAGATGACACTAGTTATATTAAACTCAACATGAGACAAATCCTTTTGTCCTAAATTGTCCAACTTAATGTATACTATTAAACAAAAGTTTGTTTTTATATCATCTTCTACTAGATGTTAATCATCTGTTTGTTAGAGGTAGGATCAAATGAGAAATATAATTAAGATGAGAAGGATGAGAAAAACCCACAATCACAAATATTAAATGCATTTATAAAAATAAATGCATCTCTTTATTACTATTATTTTTTTCTTATTTAAAATATGTAGCTACAATTTTTCTCACTCTTTTTAGATTTTTATTTGGCCCATTCTTTGTAGATTTCTAAAAAAGGGGGTAATACTCACACCACATTTTTTGATGAATGCATCACAATTTGTGCATTACAGTATTATACGATACAATCTATAATGCACAAATTATGATGCATGCATCAAAAAATGTGGTGTGAGTATGAGTTCTCTTTCTAAAACCATATGCCTCCCTCGGCAGCCAATAACCATTCGCACCACATAATTATTCACCAAACAATCTGATTGAATTTTTCTAATCCATTTGTAATTCAAAATCCATCTTCTGTTCCATTCTTCATCTCCTAATTTCTATGTTCAAAGTTTATTCACTAATTAAAAGCAACAATTTTTGCAAGAGGTGATCTTTATCTAATTCTACATATGGTCAAGAAATTCAACAAATATGGTTCATCAACGATATGAATTTTTAGTAATTAGGTGTTTTTGGAGATCCAAGGTCGCATCATTGTAATCACTGTTAAACTGAAACATGTAATTTTGATTTACTCTTTCAATTTTCGTCCTCCAAAAAAAAATTCAACCTGCTACAGACGTGGATACTAGACGTTTTGATGAATTTCTCAAGAGGTGCTTGATCAAATGTTTAGTTTTGTTTGACGAACACCACAACACATTTGATGAAATAGTAAAATTGCATTTATGTCTATTGTTGCTACGCTATGTTGGGGTCTATTTGTCTCCCCTGTTAATTTGTAGATTTTTTTTCCCCCCCTCAGTTGTTTAATGTCCATTTGGTGCGACTTTATGTATCAAATGCAACACAATTATCTAAATCAACCAATTTTATGTAGACTTGGACAAAAAGCAATAAAAACGAATATTAAGACTCTAAGATTCAATCTTTTTCTCAAATATTTAAACCACCTGATGTGTATATATTATATATAGGGGGAATTGCATATATATCCTTCAAAAATCTTAAAATCACGTATATATCTAACTCAAACTCATAATTACATATATATCATTCTTAAATATTATAAATATCATATATATCCAAATAATTAATTTTTACATATTTAAAACAAAAAAAGTCATAACTAACCATGTATTTACCATTATATCCTTAAATTTCAACAAACTCCTTCAACTTGGCGGAGAAGCCTTCACAACGTTACTTACACCTTTTTTCGGTACAAAGCTAAATACCGAGTCCGTAACACGGAGGACCAAACCAACACAACTATTACACAACAACTATGTGAAATATCAAGTACAAGATCTTTGCTACAGAAATCTTGTGGAGGAACAAATCAATCAAGGACCCCTAACAACTCTCTAGATCAAGTGATCTTTTGTTAGAAGAGAGTAAGAGTATATGAGAGAGTTAGTAAGAAGAGGGGTGAAGAGAAATGAAGAAATGGTTCTCTATTTATAGGCAAAATCTTGCCACTGTTTCACGGATCCCTCCCTTAAGGGATCCGTCTAGTGTATCCTCAGGGATCCGTGGGACGCTCCTCTTTGCCCATGGATTTTTTGGTTATTGGTCATGGGTCAAGGGTTATGGGTTGGTCCATGGGTATTTCATTAGATACAATGTATCTAATAGATGCAATGCATCTAGTCAAATGGGTATGGGTTAATACCATGGGTTATGGATATGCTCCATGGGTTGTGATTTTTACTCATCCTAATAAACTATTACAACAATTTATATTAAATGACTATATGTAAATGCTTTACAGAAATAACATGTATCCTTATAATTTTACTTATGATAACATTATATTTGTTATCAACAAAACACAAAGAGATCGCTCAATGTTAATAAACATTTTTACGGTTTATTTGTATTAACACTCAAGAATTGGGATTACTTACATAAACCCTACCTCTTAAGTTAGGATTGAAGCTTACATAACTCTTAATTTATCATCAAGTTCTAAGTTTCATCCTTTTCTTTTTTTCCTTTTGGATTGACAGATACAGACCCCACCATACCAAATGACTAGAAACTTTTAAAAAGAGTAATGATTTGCACACTCAAACAATTGATTGGCACACTCCATATCAAACTTTAAACAGTTGCACATATATGACAGGATGCTTAGTGCATTTATACATTTGAATGTGCCAATCAATAGTTAAGCCTTGTTTGGCTAAGCTTATTTAGTGGGCTTAGGCTTTTATTAGGCTTTTAAAAAGGCTTTGAGTTATCCGTTACTTCACTAAAGAAGATAGCTCATCTTTGATCATATTATGAGTGCTATTTTCTTTTTAGTTGTGACTAGCCATGCGCAAATTTGGTTTTTTGGGCTAACCGGTTCGGTTAGTAACCGACCCGGTTTTTGGTCAAACCCGGTTATTTTCAAAAACCAGTTCGGGTCGGTTAGAATTTTGGGTAGAAAAAACCAAACCCGGTACTAACCGGTTTGTAACCGGTTATTATAGGAAAAACCGGTTATAACCGGGGTTTTTTTTTTCTTTTTGTTTTGGCTACTATTAAGGAGTAAATGTGCTCGGGCTTTCGGTTTTTTTTCCATTCGCATTTTATACATAATAACTCAAATAACTTCAACTTTTATTAAATAAACTCATAATACGTCAAACATAAACTACTTGAAACATAAGATAATACATTGAGCGATTTATTAATCGGAAAGCTAATATATTGAGCAATAGTGAGGTCTTATTCGGAGTCTCCGGATCCGGACCTAGCTTGGTCATCTTGAGCGATTTCTTCATAGGAAAGTGAGATTCTATAACCCTCTTGCATCTCGATCTCAAGTATTTGTGGTTCGATCTCTAAATAATTGGCTTCAAGATTAGAAATGTGTTGTATACGTTCTTGTGCGTCTAAGTGATCCTTTAAGCATATACACATCTCCAAAGATGTCGGCGTGAGTCTTGTTCTTCGAATCGTTAATACCCTTCCACTAAGAGAAAAACATGATTCCGAAGCTACCGTAGAAGCTTGTACGCTTAATAAATCTCGAGCCATCTTGAATAGAACGGGAAATTGAGATTGCCTTCCTTTCCACCAAGACAAAACATCAAAGTTTTCAAATTCTTCTTGTCCCATAGAGCTTATCCAATCGGTTCCGATATATCTCCCAGATTCGTTAGTACATGTTTGGTCACTCCTAGCCCGTTTAACACTTTCTTGTTTTAAAGTTTGAAATAAGTTAAACCTCGAACTCGAAGAGGATGATGAAGCACCACAACTCATTGAAACATTAGTTGAACCATATTTACTAAAATAAATATCAAATAAATCTTAAAACATTTATTAAAATAAGCTTTTGCATTCATTGCATAATTAAGGTTTTCTAATTGCAAATCCAAATCAATAGAAATCTTCTCGATAAGTAGTTCCACCCCTCTAATGTTAAAGCATAGGTCTAATGCGGCAGAACAAGTAATTACCGGTGGAATTTCTTTGAAATATTTTCTATGTTTTTCTTTCATAGGTTCAACCATAATATCATATGGTGGACCACTTGATTCGAATTCTCCTATTTTTAACACATTTCAAAAATTTGTTGGAGTACCCTGTGACTCGTGGGATAATAAACACCTGATAATAAAGTAGTTGCATCTTTAAAAACTTTGAGTAATTCGGTTAATTTTTCAATAATTACCCAATTTTCGACGGAAAATGGTTCAACTAGGTTATCACCGGCAAGATCATTATGAAAAGTACTTAAAGCAATTTTTTGGCGTAAAGCACATTTAAACATATAATAAGTCGAGTTCCATCTTTTAGGAACTTCCCAATTAGATGTTAAAAAATCGGTTTTGTTTGCTTGACCTTCAAAAGTCTTGGTGTATCTATGAATAACACGAAAGAAAAATGGCTGAGAACTTTTTATTTGTTGTCATTTATGTTCGAGTCTTGTTTAGATGTAAATGGGATTGTAATATGAGGAGATGGTGATAAAGTAGTGATGGATTTGGTTTGTGTTGGTGTTGAACGTGGCTCTGGTGACTTGGTTTTTAATTTCAGTCATTTTTTTCTTTCTTTTCATTCAAGGTTTGGCCTGATGATGGATTAAAAACTGAGGTCCATATTTGAGAGTGATATATTGGTTGTGGTCAACTCCTTCTTCTGATCTTCGTCTTATCTTTTTGGTCACTTTTCGAGTAACATACTCGAAAGTTTTGTAACTTATTCGAAAGTTACTCGAAACTTAACTTATTCGAAAGTTAAATATTTCGAATAACGTTACAAGTTATTCGAAAACAGGTCAAAAGACTGTAACCACCAAAGTATAGAAAAAAAAATTTGTATACCAAAAAAGGTGGTAAAAGACAGCTTCTAAACAATATACGAACCACAAAAATCATCAAAACAAACAACCTTGGCTCCTTATACCAATTGTTGGAATGAAAATATTGATGATTTATGTGATTCGGGAGGTCGGGGTTGGTGATTAAAGATGATATACATGGTGATAGTTTCTAGAGAGATAAAGTAGAGAGAGGGTGAAAGAAAACAATGTTTATTAGATTAAAAGATGAAGTTACACAAGGATTTTTCCACACCCCTCATGAAGAGTCATGAGAGGTTTTTATAGGCTCATTACAATATGACAATCCTACTTGTACAATAGTAGTCCCTGTGGGCACAACTAACTACGTATCTAGTGCAATTTACGTGTAAGACGTTATCTTTACAAATAAGCGAGGCTAACACAGTTTCTAGTTTTGTAAAATTTTGGAATGGAAATTTATCTTCACGAAACATTTGAAAAACGCGTTTACTTAATGTTTGTATTTTCTATTTTGAAGAAGGGCAAGAGGGTTGTGGGTTAGAAAAGAAAATAAGAAAAACAACTAAAATTTATTTTGTAATTGATTCGCGCAAAACCGTCAAGTCTAAACAGACTTAAAACAGCTCAGACACAAATACAATGAAGTCCTGGAGAATACAGTGGATTCCCGGGTCGTTATGTCCCACGGAGACTCAATGGTGTGTTAAACACATGATCAGACGATAGAATGACCACTAATGATAGTGACCAGAAAGGATTAGGATTGAATAATTACACTACTGAAAAAGTTTATAAATAACAGCGACTTAAATGCAAATTAAAAGAGATTAAAAAGTTAAAAGATATTAAATAAACGCTATCACTATATTTAAAGTGATGAACGTTTAAAACTTAAAACTAAAAACTTACGTTTAAATTAAAATTACGTAAACGTACAAAATAAAAAGTGAAACTTATACAATATAAATCCTAAAAATATGAAAAATACATTTTTACAATCCTAATGATAAAAGAAAATTTATAGAAAAAGAAAATTATTTTTAACACTATTTAATTAATTATTATTAATTAAAAACTAATGTAAACTATTTAATAATACTCTAAAATAGAAGAAATTATGAAATAAGACTAGAAAAATAAAATTAAGATTTAGAAAAATCTAAAATATGATAAAACTAATTTTAAAACAGAAAATATATTTTTTTGACTTTTTATGTATTTATTATTAATTTAAAACTATTTAAAACTAATTAAAATGCTAGAAAATACTTTTTAAACTAAGAAAATTATGGAAAAATACTTTTTAGGCTTTTTATATTTATCTAAACTTAGGAAAATTGAAAAATTATTTTTTGGAACTTTTTCTCAATTAATTGCAATAAAAGCTAATTAAAAATGATTAAAAACTGAATTTAAATAAGAAAAATACTAAACAGTGTCTAAAAATTATGAAAATTTCAGGGAAAATCTAAAATATTATTCTAAAGCTGTAAAAATTATAAAAACATGGCCCTATGTGGAAGAAACAAGGGCTGCAGTGTAACTTGAGCTAAAATAAGCACTATGGAATAAGCAAATAAGCTCTAAAGTGTACCAACTAATAACATAAGCAAGAAAACTCTAAAACTACTCTAAGGGAACTAATATCAGCTACTCCTATCACCTAAATAAGCATCTACCAAGATTTAAGCAAACTGATGCTATAAGCAAAATATGAAAACAGGTCCCTACTTTAAGCAGTTGAAACTGCTTATCCAATAAGCCAAATAGAAAACTAAAAGAGTGGTTCTAAAGACCACCAACCAGAGATCATTTACCCAAAGTTACAGCTAAGAAGGACCTTTAATGAAGAAGCTAGAGATCAAACAAAAACTAGCTAAGGGACTGATAAGCTGCTGATGCAGCAAAACAGTGGCTGACCCCCACTGTTTGAGCTTATTCAAGGGCTTATCAGGGGTGCTTAAAGACAAAACAGATATGTGGGACTAAAAACAACCTAGCAAACTACAAATGTGCCAAATATTAGGCCCTAGCTACTTGGAATAAGCACTGTGCATTAGCTGCAAGTGTTGAGAAAAACTGATTTTTGTGACACAGTTGACTTTAAAAAACAGATACTAGTTTGACCAAAATGAAATTTAAGATCGAATGTAAAGCTGATATAGATGAAATAAGATGTGAATGAACTTTAGCAAGCTTGTTTAACAAATTCTAAACCTATGTGAACTGATTGCTGTCACTGATTTCCACAGATATGGCTATGAGATCAGTTGAGATGAAAAGTTGACTAAACATGGACATGGATGCAAAACAAGGGCAGTTATGAGTGTAAATAACTATAGAAGGACTAAAGCAACTGATCTCATCCACTATAATCACCTCTAACACAGATTAAAAAAGCAATCCAAACACTCCTTTTTACAACTGAATAGCACTTTTAAAGAGGCAAACACTGATCAAACATGTATCAATGATCCAGTTACTTCTACATATCCTAAATACATCTTTTCAAACACAATAGAACAAGGTTTAACTACAAATTAAAGTAATGCAAGAAAACTTGAATTTTACTTACAAAGGGTCCTAAGCCACAATGGCTTGCAACAACAACCATGGAACACTAACCTATTTAAACCAACCCACAGGAACTTAAATCAACCCATTTCCACATCTGAATCAACCATTGACCATCTCCATTGCTATTTTTGACCTTGTTTGACTTTTGTTGACCAAAGATCAAAATGAGTGGAAACTTGAATGTGAACTTGTCAAAAGCTGTAATAAGCTTATACAAGCTTATATGAGCTTTAAAATAACCTTCTAAACACTTGTATCTAAGTACTTGAAATTGCAAATTGAGACAGTGGACTTTAAACTTGCATTATAAATAGAAACTGAAATTTATGCTTGAAAGTAGTCTTAATACACTTAAACACTGTAAATGGATACAATTTAACAAAAGATTACAAATTTTACACTAAGTTAAAGCTTTTTAATAAAAAACGACATTAAAATTAAAATAAAAACTAGTAGCCTCTTTTTCCTGCTCCTCTAGCCTCTCTTTTATAATTCAATCTCTTTGCCTCTCTCCTCTGAATCTATCCCACCAATCCATAGCCATTGGATGGCTCAAATTAATCACAACCGTTCAAAAATATTTTTGGCGCCATTTTTCTGTGTTTGACAAATGGGGTTGAGTGAGGGGATAGTGATGCATTTAATGTAGCTTTTGTTTTGTGTTGAGGAGGAGGGGACAAGGGAGTGATATGTTGAGGTGGAGGTGAGGGCATGGGAGTGATTTCAGGGATGGTTTGGTGAAGATGACTGTTTGGCGGGCAAAAGGTGTGTTTATTTGACCGTTTGGTTTGACCAGATATTAGCAAGCCAGGGGGGTTCAAAATGGGTTGTGGCAGGGGTCACATGGATTGACAAGGGGTCCAAAATTAGGTTTAAGGTTTAATATTACAAGGACTAGATGTGTAGATTCTGAAATTATAAGGACCTAATCTGCCAATCTTGTAAAAGTTGATCCAAGGGCTGAATTTGACAAGCTTCAAAAGTACAGGGACCAATGTTGCCATTTTCACATTTTCCAGGGACCAATTCTGCCAATTTTTAAACTTGGAGGACCATTTTTGTAATTTTCTCAAACTTTTGATATTTTTCACCAAAGGACTAAATTTGACAAGTTATGATTTAAAAAGGTCCTTTGGTGACTTTTCTTTTGAAATTTTGACTCAGGGACTATTTTTGACAATTTTAGAAACTTGGGGGACTAAAACTGCAATTTTTGCAAATTTGATATGTTTTTCATCTGATTTTGATATTTTTGCATTTAAAATACATAAAACACTGATTTGTGATATTTTGATCATTTTGATGTGTTTCTGAGTGTTTTCAGATGAATTTGCAGTTTATTTTGTACAAAAATGATGAGTATTTACATACTCATCAGTGATTTTCTTTGTTATGTTAGGAAATAGATGATTTTGTGTTTTGCAAAACAATAAAAGATTTTTATACAAAACGTTTTGTGTTTTAGTAGATAAAGGATTGTATTGTTTCTTTTAGTGACTACTCATACATTTATGAGTAGTAAAAACATGTTTTATTTGACGTTTAAGTAGACTTTTGTGAGTCTTTGTGTAGTTTTACTAGTTTTATAGTGTTTAGTCACAAAATACATAAAATTTACGTTTTTATAGTTTTAGTCTACTTTTTGTATAGTTTAAACGTTTTTAACGTCAAAATCAGGGGGTTCAAAGATTTTAACAGTTTTTATCAGGGACTCAGTTTTAAAGTTTTCTTTTCAGTGGTTTCCTGGAAAAATTTAGTATTGAACAGTTTAAATCAGGAAACCACTTTTTATAGTTTTCAAACTCTTTTAATGTTTTTACCAGGAGGTTCAAATTTTTAACCGTCTTAACCAGGGACCTTTTACACTTTTACCGTTGTAACCAGGGACATGAAAACTT
>BPTQ01000001.1:56539569-56640286 GCA_019973895.1 Chrysanthemum seticuspe | reverse complement strand
AAATCCATATCGGAGATGGAAGTCTCCACAATAATAGAGGAGGACGGTCCTACATGGATGACACCGATAACGGAATTCCTAAGCAAAGGAACGTTACCCCAAGAGCAGAAGGAAGCTCGCAGGATACGGCGCACAACACAGAGATTCGAACTTCGAGACAACATACTGTACCGACGCTCCTTCCTCCAACCATGGCTCCGCTGTGTTGGCCCCCTACAAGCAAATTACGTGTTGCGAGAAATCCATGAGGGTTCATGCAGCATGCACTCAGGACCACGGTCCGTTGTGGCACGCGCCATGAGATCAGGATACTACTGGCCAACCATGCACCGCGATGCGCGGGACTTAATAAGGAAGTGCAACGATTGCCAAGTTCATAGACATGTCCCGCGCCAACCACAGCACGAGCTAACCCCAATTACATCACCATGGCCATTCTATAAGTGGGGTATCGACATTGCAGGACCTTTTCCAGTCGCAGCAGGAGGGTTAAAATTCCTCATAGTCGCTATAGACTACTTCACTAAGTGGATCGAAGCAAAGGCAGTAGCGACAATCACGGGCAACCAGGTAAAGCGCTTTGTCTGGGAAAGTATTGTATGCCGCTTCGGATTGCCTGGGGAAATCATCTCGGACAACGGGAAACAATTTTGTGACAACCCTTTCAAAGACTGGTGCGAGAAGTTGAACATCACACAGCACTTCGCATCAGTTAAACACCCACAAACCAACGGCTTAGTGGAACGCGCTAATCGAAGCTTAGGCGATGGAATTAAGGCACGCCTAGACCAGCACAAAGGAAGGTGGGTGGAAGAGTTATCACATGTCTTATGGGCGCATCGCACCTCAATCAAAACGAGCACGGGAGACACTCCTTTCTCTCTAGTCTACGGGACAGAAGCCGTCATACCAGCCGAGATCGGCATGCCAACTATTCGCACTGCTGAGATCAATGTGGCAACCAATGATGACGAGAGACGGGTCGACTTGGACCTGCTAGAAAAAAGGCGCGAACGCGCAGCTATACGGGAGGCAAAATCAAAGTCAAGGATGAAAGGATACTATGACGCTAAAGTGCGCAGTGTTTCATTTAGACCAGGTGACTTTGTTTACCGCGCCAATGATGCGAGCCATGCAGAAGACACAGGTAAGCTTGGACCAAAGTGGGAAGGACCCTACGAGGTTACCGAAGCAATAGGAACAGGCGCGTACAAGTTACGAGGCTTGGATGGTCGAGAACTGCCGCGCACATGGAACATTTGCCACCTCAAGAGGTGCTACCTATAGGAATGGCCACGGCCCGGCGTACCAGCGCTCAGGCACTTTACTAAAGTACCCATAAAACATCTATGTATTTACTTTTTGTTTCCTTAGTATAATGTCTTATTTGTTTTCTCACAAACACTTGCAAGTATTAATAAAACGTCGCGGTTTCTAGCTAACTCCGTGACACACTTCAATTTGTTATTTCCATATACTGTATGTCTTAACAATTTTCTATTTCTTGCCTACATGGCGTGCATGCAATAAATACACCCACGAGGGTAAAAGGATAAGTTAACCTACTAAACAACTTGTTGAGTAAGAGGGTTGCAAACCCATCAACACCGGATCACGTATCCTTGTTAAACACCTTGTTCACAAGACGTTGGAATAAGTTTTGTGCGCATCCCACGACGGGTGCGCAACAGCGCATATGGTGCATGTTTAACAACTTAGGAACCAAGACACTTGATTCCTTAATGTGATATTTACAGTACGCTGCATATCATAACATACACGACTATGATAAAATACTTAGAAATTATTTCTCAATTATACTATGATCTTCATACATGATTATGGATTATTCGTGCTGGCGTACACATTTGATTTTCCGGCAACGAATACATTTTTTATGCAAAGGCAACCTGATAAGTATGAACATTACAAGTTGCAATACTACTCACATACACTTAGCAAAAGAAGATTTTTTATTAATAGCTACAAGTTCTTACACAAGGATGGTTACTTCAAAAAGTACAACTATGACAACGCTTAATCGATGAGCTACCCGCACGGGTTACAGTATCTTTTGCCTCGTCAAGCCTCTTCAACAAGTTCGAGTCTTGGCACGACACGGTGGCAACACTCATGGGCACGCCATCAGATCTTGGAAGGTGAGCTGCACCAACCCCGCACAAAACGGCTTTACCCTTAATTCCTTCCCTTTTAGCAAGTCTGGTAGCATGCGCTTCCAATACTTCCTTCAAGGACATTTCTTTCTCTAGAGCAAAGGGATTCAGCATGTCCTTAGGGCGAGCAAAAACAGGCACCTGCAGCTGCGAGACATCAGGCTTCAGATAATAGTCCGGTTGCGCTTCTGCATCCTCAGTACGATGGCGCGCTAAGGTCAATCCTTCCATCATAACGGTTATAGGATAATCCTGGTCACGCTCCATTTCAGAAATCATGGGAAGCTCTAAAGTCTTCATTTTATTCATAGCAGCAACCAGGTTATCATAAGACTGCGCATCATACCCAGGAACTTTGTCAATAGGTACCTTTAGCAAGTTAGCCTCCTGCAGCGCCTCTATAGCCTCTGATTTTCCTCTCGCCAAAGCACATTAGACTACCCCACCAAATTTTCCCACTACCTCCTTGGACTCTAGAGTACTCAGCGCAGCAAGACGCAGACCATGTCTGATAAGCCACCTGCACTCAGAGATGGTAGACATTAGATGAGGATATAATTCCTCATCATACTCCAAAGTAAGCTTACGAAGCTTCGTCTCTTGTGCCTCCAGAGCACTGCTCACAGTTGCACCAAAATCTTCCAACTGCGAGGTTAATGCGTCCTTATTCTTCTCCAGATACTGTAGGGCCCAGAGAATCGAAGCCTTGTACCCTGACGACTCTGTGCGCTCTTGGCTTATTTGGCCCATCAGCGCCATTTTCTCCTCGGCCTGTTTCTGCGCATACACGCTCAAACTCTCTACTTCAGCTCAGGCACTAGCCAACTGCGCCTCTAGCAAAGCAATCTTCTCATCTTTTTTAGCACCTTGGCTGCTTTCACCAGCAATACATACCCTTAGCTTCTCAACTATCGCAGCTTGGTGCGCAGACACCTGTACCAACTCCTTAACTAATTGACCAACTGATGCAACTCCAGCAGGTAAATCTTCATCTTTTTGGCTGAATGGCTCAGACCGCACAGGACTATCCTTGGGGGGAGATTCTGCAACCTGCTCAAACCTGCACACACGGACATAGCATTATCAGGTTCCCATTTACAGTTGGTACGAAAAAAAAGAAAAAGAAGCGCATCCACTTACTGTGGGCTAGCGACATCAGCAGACGGGTGCGATGAGGCAACATCACTGGTGGATGATTCCACAGTGAGGATCACAGGGCGTTTCTTCCTTGAAGTACTCGCGCCATCCTCTCCGAAGGATCTCTTGCGCTTTAACCCAGACTCCGGCTCCTCTTCTTCTTCTTCATCCATAGGTTGCGACACGACTACAGGTGGTGGCTGCGCTACGGTAGAAGGCACCTTGGGGCTTGGCACACTTTGTAGTGGTGTCGCTTCCACTGCAACAGAGGAACTAGTACCTGCTTCCCCCATGTTCATCTCCATGACATGACCTGCAGTGGCCGCTAGTATAGCTTCTTCTCCTTCTTTTAGGGGACGTATCCCTGTCTTTACCTCAACGGGCTTCGCTAGATGCACCATGGTAAATAGATCCATCTCTGCGCAATGAAAGACAACAAGTAACACAAGTTATATAATGCGCGGAAAAAGGTAGATGGCTCTTACATTAATTACAAAGAGGGGTGCGGAAGAATGAGTACCCACCCTGGCCATTGGCGCCTAAGAAGATTGGCATCTCATCCGGCATACCAAAATAATTACGGCTGATGCCCATATGCACCAAAAATTCCTCAGGATAGGAACTAATGGGGATGCGGTTCGCGTTTATTAATTTCGCATCCTCAGCAACATATGATCCAGGCACGGGGCACGCATCCCTCGGCAACGTTCCCCGGGTATAAATGTCATAACGCCACGGGAAGCATGTGGCGTCTACCCAGAAAAAGGACTCTCTCCAATTTCTAAGCGCATCTAGCTTCTCAGTATAACACTGTAGTCTACCGGCGCGCTTAGCAAAGGATACCCACCCATGTGACCATGTCGTGTGATAAAAGGCACAGAATAGGTGGATGGTTGGGTTAACCGCCAACAAACGACAGTTCACCTCAAAATTGGTAATTTTAGCCGCACCGATGCAGTGCAGTTGAGATAGGTGTAACTCGTAATAATTTAAAACATCGCACAAAAATCGGGATAGGGGCACACGTTGATTTTCGAATTCAAAAAAAACGTGTGTATACCCCTATTTTCCCTTTAGGGAAATCCGCAATCGATGCCCGATCACCCGGAACGACCGGATGCACGTCAAAAGGTATAAAGTAATCTGAAGTGAACTCTTGCAGATCGCATTCGGTGAGGTCGGAGGTGAAATCAGATAACTGTTTGACCATGGTCTTACAAAGCGCACGCGTGGTTACCTTTTGAATGCAGTGTTTTTCTGGGTTTACTTAGCAATGGCGGATGGAAGTTTTCTTTTTACTGTGAGAAACGAAGGGGAAATGAACTGAGGGGTTATATAATTCTTCTCACCCACACGATGAGTGACACGTGGACCGCACTACCGCTAATAGTGTGGCTGAGATTGCTTGATGGAACGTCATAGCAGTAACTTTCCCCCGATTTACGAGGTACCAATTTCCTAATCCTATGTCTAGATACAATGTAGGGGAAGATATATTTTTATGGCTTCTTGGCTACGCTTCGATGTTGTTTCTCTAACTAAGGCTATTAGTCTAGCATCCGCAGTTATCCACTGCGCATACTAGACTGGGGGGACATGATGACGTATAGTCTATATCCGGGTCATGAACCCGCCCAAAGCCCAATACTGACAAGCCCAACACAAACTGGGCCACGCTGATAAGCGTTAAGGCCCACGAAGGCCCAAAGACGAATCTATTTACGGAATAGATATCGGATATCTCTTAATCAAGGAGATAATCATTCCCCAACCGACTTGGGCGGGATACACCGAAGGTTGAGGAACACGGAACCAACAAGGATTCCGTGCGTATATAAAGGGAATCACATCCCTCGTTAAAGGTACGATCTCAAAACCCTAACTCACCTTTAACCCTAAATCGATTACTTACTCTCATGCCGGAGGATAATCGTGGGAGACAATCCCACGGTAAGCCTAACGGTGTTTTTCTGTCTCTTAGTGCGCAGGTCTCAAGCAACAATCAGCAATTGGTACGAGAGCCGGAGCCCCGAATAAGGAACGCCCAACTTTTGTATCAACACCCATAATGGGTGAAGTAGTTAAAACCATAAATATGATATGTATGTCACCATTATATGATCAAATGTTTATTACCTTTATCTCGTGATTGATAGTCCTTCCATCTAAGTTCTTCGAGACTTTTTTCTTCGTTAGCTGATATTGACTCCGGTTTTTCAGCAGGTTGTGTACCATTGCTAGTGAATGCCTCAGTTGTTTGAGCATAAGGAGGTGATATACTTCCCACATGTTGTTGATATGGTTGCCCAGAAACAGAACTCCTAAAATCTGGTGCTGTGGCGTGAGCTCCTGGATATGTATATAGTAACAAAGATTCAGCAAATTAGTAATCATTTTAAATGGTGTGTCAAATAATATTTCTTTTCTCCTACATTGCCACATTAAAAACTACTCTTTCCGTCCCAATTTATTGTCCGTATGTTCCGAAATAATTGTTTGCTTCTAGAATGGAATAGGTTATATCGATTTAAGTTTCCCATATTACAGAATATAAAGAAGCATTAAAAAGTTGGTCAAAGGATAAAAAGGTCATCATTCTGTTAAACTAAAGCCGTCATAGTTACACTTTTTCAGAATTTTGTGTTTTTGTATAGTCGATGATAATTTTGGAACGTGAGAGTTTTAAGTCTAGAATAATAACCAAGCATGAAGAGAAAAAAGTACCAAATGGAGAACTTTGAGCCCCAAATGGGCTGCTGCCAAATGCAAATGCTGATTGACCAAACACCGGACTGAATGAGAAACTGAAAGAAAAGCTAGTAGCACCAAAAGCAGGAGTGGGCAAAGAGCTAAACGCTGGAGTACTTGAGGCAGTAAATGCAGGAGCGCTGGAAGCACCAAATACTGGGGTACTCGGAGCTCCAATAGCTACAGTGACTGAAACACCAAAAGTAGGAGTAGGCAGCAAAGAGCCAAACACTGGAGTACTCGAGGCATCGAATGCAGGTGTGCTTGAAGCACCAAATGCTGGGGTAGTCGGTTCTCCAATAGCTGGATTGATCACAAAACCAAAAGCAGGAGTAGGAGAAGGCCGCGAAGAGGCCGACACTGGAGTACTCGAGGCACCTAATGCGGCAGTGCTCGAAGAACCAAATGTTGGGGTATTTGTTGCTTTTAAAGCTGGAGTGGTTGATCCAAAAGGGGAGTAAGAAACACGAAATGCAGAACCTGTGCTGCTAAACGCTGAAGTTGACGTTGAACCAACGGCAGGTGTGCTTGAGTCACCAAAGGCATGGTTGACTGAGGGTCCAAATTCTGGTGTGCTAGTAGCACCAACAGAGGGTTTACTTGAAGCTTCATGTGGTGGCGAGCCAAACCATCTCAAAGTAGGCGATTCATGAGATAGGCTTCCAGAAAGACTTAACTGTGTAGTGGATCCAAAACCACCAGAATCCGCAGGCTTCTGCCCAATCATGGAGGCACCTGTAATTTTAATAAGAGAATATGAAACAGTAAGATATAAAATGCAATAAAAGAGAAAATATAAAAGAAGATCAAAGCTACTACTGTAATATAGAATTCATACATAAGAATATTAAGACTGTCAGCTCTTATAATTAAAATGGTTAGATAAGCATCAAACGTTATTACTAACAATTTCTGAAACAAACCTCACATAATCTCCACGTAACCAACACGGATATTAAAGATTAAGTCAATGTCATAATTAGTACAATATTTGGATATTTAACTTAGAAAGCGCCAAGTGTGTTTACCACTAAAAGAAGATGATGAAGGAGATCCAAAGGATGGGCTTGAAAATGCTCCAGTAACAGATGACGAACCTATCGGTGAGGAACTTGGCGTACCAAACAAACCATTAGAAAAGCCACCAATCACAGAACCCTTTGTTTGTGCACCAACGGGAGTGTTATCTTCATTATTGGTGATCTTCCCAAAAACATAGTTCCTTCTTATTACCTCACAATACACGTCCGAAAAAAATCTCCTGATCTCAAATTCTGTAAAAGAAAATATCAAAATACATATAAATTATAAAACATCTTGAATAAAAATGCATTAAAAACTTTCTACCAATTATAAACAAATCCTTAAAATATGCTATAGGCTAGGAAACCGGCATGCACAACATAGTTACAGGGAACAAGTGTTGGATCAAAACACCAAGTAGCCCAAGAGCTAATTATCTTCTGCAGTTGTATTCAAGTTCTTATAAACTTTAATTCTCGTATAGACAAGGGACGGAACGAGGGTTAAAAGTGACTAGGGTCATAATGTTTTTTAACTGCAGTACGAAGGAAAAATCTAAGGGCAAATGTTTTTAAAATGTATCATACTTGTCATCATTTGCTTTTGTGGGTAGCAAACATTTTTTTTCTTTTCTTTTGTGGGTACTTTTCTTTCAAATTAAATCTTTTTAGGGTACTATGTGACATTTTTGCCCTTCGGAAATAAAATTCTATTAGATAAGAGGGCAAAAATGTCAAAAAAATTCGCAAAATACCCAAAAAAGAATGCATTTAAAGAAAAGTACCCACAAAAGCAAAAAAATTTGTTCGCTACCCACAAAAGCAAATGGTGTCAAGTATGATACTTTTTAAAAACATTTGCCCAAATCTAACAAAAAAGATGCGATTTTCAATAAAAAACGATCGAGTTTAGTAAATATTGCCTTCACTATTCACTTATTAATGGACTAACTAAGCAATATCTAGAAACACAAGCCATGGGTGCATTTTGAAGAATTTGGTCTTTCTAACGATGATTTACACTACGAAGAAAAAGTTCTATCGGGTCCCGTGACACCGCGGGACCCCCTAGTTCTGTCCCAGCGTATAGACTATCAATAAATTGACACAACAGTAATGCTAGCTAGGACTAACTAAAGAACCTTATACAAGCTAAACGAGTGCACCGTAACCTAAACTTCTGCAATTATAACCATATATATCGAATCAGTTTCAATCCAATATATCAACACATTGACGCAACACTATGAATGCTAGGGTTACATAGAAACAAACTTAATACGAAATATAGCAAGTGCACCAAAATATACTGAATAAGCCTCAAAATGCTCACGCTATAACATTTTAGTCTTCTATAAAAGTTCGACTTGTTAGTAACCACAACCATAGTGTCAAATTTTATGGTTAATTAACAAGGATCCTTCTAAGTTTGGATTTATTTCTTTTGAAGTACATGAATTGGATTTATGTTCTAAAGTTGCATGTTATAATTTTTTTGAGATGTATTTATGATATTTTATAAACAACATTTTATTACTTCATTATTTACAGGGTTTGCTAAAAGCTACTACTCAAGATACTTAAAAAGATGAAATGAGAACGTGTAAAGATGAAAGATAGGGTTACGATCATACCTACAGAAAGATGAATTGACGAGTAAATCTTTGAGGCTTCTACCGTACTGGTAAAGTGTAACTTCCTTTATATAGTGTTTAAAATTAGCTTCACAACTACGCAATTTGATATTTAATAAAGTACAAAAATAAACTAGCTGAACCCATAAGCTAGTTTGTTTACATATTTTCCATTAATAAACAAACGAGAGAAAAGTTTAATAGATCTAATGAACAAATATTTACCACTCATTTCTTCATCACAAAAAAAAAAAAAAAAAAAAAAAAAAAAAAAATCATTTTCATCATTATAAAAAATATTATATATCTCACGAACAGTTAATCGTTATACGAAAAAAATCATATCTTCGCGACAATAATTAAATCATCTTTCTATAAAGGGGCACTTTTATATATTTTGATTTTTTTTTTCTTTCTTTTTTTACTTTTTTTTAAGTGTTGAAATTTACGCCTTAAAAAATCAAATGTGATTTGCTATTTTAATATGATATGTGATTTGTGACACGTGATTTCTAAAATAACAAATCACATATGATTTTTTCATACGCAAATTTTAAAACTAAACTAAAACTCGAAAAAAAAGTTTGTTGCAAGTATATCGAAGTGTCCATCTTTGCGATGGTGTATTTTTTGTCGCTTAACGATTTACCGCTCGCAAGATATTTTATTTTAAAAAAGGATGAAAAATGGCAGGGCCGGCTTTAGGGGAGTGCAAGAGGTGCGATTGCACAAGACCACCGCTTGACGAAGGCCACCAAATTTCATGCACTTCTATTATATATATGAACACAATATGAGACTCGAGATTAATTAATTCGTGCACTACTTATACATATGTATATTATATGTGTGTTTGAGGGCCTCTTTGTGGTAATGGCACGGGGTCACTGAAATCCACGAGACGGCCCTGAAAAATGGTGGTGTGTTTTTTTATTTTATTTTATTTTTTTTAATAAAAAAAATAAATGACTAAAATTTGTTCATTATATCTTTAAAAAATTTGAGATATATACTAAACTCAACTCTAATATTTTCTAAATTTTTCTATAATACTTAACTTTCATATTTTATGTTGAGATTATTGTCAACATGTATAATTCTTAAATTATTTACAACTTGTTTCTTGTTTAGTATTTTTTTTTATTAAAAACGATAATTTTTCATACACCGTCACATCTAATAAATGTCTCCAACAACATCTCTAATAAATGTCTTCAACATCTGAATCCACGACCTTTCGGTTGATGAAGCACTCACATACTCCTATTCCAAAGACCATGCGCATTACAAGTTAATTATACTACTTGGTGATTTATAACTGGATGCACTAGGCATTCATCGGTTCCGATTTCAGAATACTTTTGAAGGCAAAACCGAACTAACAATCAAATATGAATTCGGTTCGGATTCGGTTTTGACCGAAAAATCGATTTACAAAACTTATTAATTTTTGTTTATCAAATTTATATATCTGCAGCCCGAAAGGTATTAAATATTATGAGCAATATAAAAGAGATCTATTACAAATAAAAGTGAGATTATAAGTTTATCTATACTACATTTTAAGGGAGTCTTAAAATTTTAATACAAAAAATATTGTTATAAAATAAAAATTATAAAAATTAATGTAAAATTTAAAAATTTAAGTCTCATTTAAATCATATAGTAACCCCTCCAATAATGATATACTTTAATATAAGTGTTTATAAGAAAAACTCACTAAACTTATAATTGTCAATTTAATGCTAAAATTTGAAAATAAGTGTGCTAATTATTTACACTAATAATTTAGACGTTCTACTTTTGGAAAACATATATATACTACTTTATAAAGTATTTTGGACATGCTAAATAAGAAAGGTTTAAAATGAAAAACATTTATTCGCCACAAAAATAGTCACCGGATACCTGCCGTCAATAGTCACCTGGTACCACCACCACATTGCGCGGGGTACCCTTCTAGTAATTTCTATATTTATAGTAGGAAATATATAATAGATACATACATACATATGATTTAGGTTTTAAATTCTGTTCGGTTTTGAACCAAAAATCATTTTATAAAATTGGTTTGATTTTAAAACGGTTCAACTCTGTTCGGGTTACGGTTCCTGTATTTTAAAACGGAAGAAAAATCATATTAACAAAAAGGGCATGGGTTCGATCTAAATTCCTATCGAAAACTTACTAAGACAACATGATAATCGCTTGATCCATGAAGAAGAGTCACTTGACACCCACAAATGCACGTGGTCAAGGTTTCTTCTCAAAACTAAAACCTTTTTGAGACTTGGTGATTTATGGATCATTTGGACGAGGCAAATCTTCTTGTGCTTCAGGACTTCATAGTAATAACACTGAATATGCTAAACTATTAACATGATTAGAAATTGAGGCTGTTAGGAAATTGCAGCCTTCCAAATAGGAACCAGCTAATCCATGGTATACCATGAAGTTACAAAGAATGTACCTGTGAACCAACCCCCTATAGCAAAATAGGCATAAGAAAAAAGCAAAAGGCTGGACCAGCCTATGAAAACGAGTGTTTTCAGTTAAGTCTTTTCTAATAAGCACATTGATAGAATAGATCTTCATATGCAGTATACAACGAAATGTCATCAGCGACCACCACCATTTTCTTACTACCACCGCAGCATAGCACGAGTATCTTATAACATAAATCATAAAATATAATAGCAGCGACACATATGTTTACAACTAGAGTAGCTATTCAGGAGACTTTGTTGTGTATGTTGGAAGTTCGCCTTTAGAATTACAAAATTTGATTGCGTATTTCACAGTTCATGCTTTTCGAATATGTTTATTGGTTCAACTAAATACGTGAATCATCAATTTACATAGTCCATGAAAATCACAAACCATTTAGGAATTAGTGATTTCAAAATATAATTTTATAACATACACAAGTTAGAGTGTCTAGTAGATCCCAACAACATTATAATGAAAGCACAAACCATTCAACATACTTCATGCACAAAGATGAAGTTTCTTAATTTCCAATATCAAATTGTCAAACATGTCAAAACTACAACGATCAAACAAAGAACTCAAAGAAATCACAACTTAAAGTCTAAAAAACTCTACATCTCAACTCAACCCATATACATCAATTCGTATTTAGAATCTTAAAGTTTAAGGTTTTGAAATTCCAAGATTAGAAATGAACTCTTGTTTGTCGTAACAGATGATATCCTCATGGGAACAGGTTCGTTAACAATCTGTAGAGAAAGAGAGATTAGATGATTAAAAAAACATAGCAAACATACTTTGTGCGTGTGTATCATGGAACAAATAATACAAGTTGGTGCATTCGATTATATTGCACTTACTGTAGTTGATATCTGAAGCATTGCAGGTAAAGTTCCAAACGGGATATGTAAGCCTGCCACATCAAGAAGAATTTAAGCATTGTTTGATAATGGGTCAAAATGGGTATTTTTTTGTAATGGTAAAAACAGATTAGGTTGAAACACCTTTTGCTAAAAAAGGAAAGGAATAAAAAAATTAAAGGTTGTTCCATAACTGTAAAATGAATACTTAAGTAACCATTACCTGAGAAAACGAGGGGAATGACATTTATTACCCCCAGAACTCTTCAAACCCATCTCCTACGACGTACTTTACTCCGCGGTCTCCTTGAGGATCCCATACATGTCATTAGTTAATTAGTCATTGTAGCTTGTACATCATGCCAAGTAAGATTTGTACCTATCTATTACGTCTAATTTAGCTAAGAACTGTAATAGGTAGTCCTATTACAGTTCCCTTTCCCCATTCCTTGTATGCATAAAAATATACTTTGGACAACTTTTGACCCTTTTCCATTTTAGATTTATTTAATTAGTTTAGCTGTTTGACATCTTAGAAAAAAAGGTAATCCAAATCGACCCATTCATGAGTAAAAGGGTTCAATTTACCACATCTATCTAGTAAGGTAAATTACTTGTGGGTGAAACATACGGGATAAAACTACTCGGAGAAGAACTTCTTGAAGTGCCACCAATGCCAACTGTTGAGAAGAATATTAATGGAAGAATTTATAAAAGGTCTCTAAAGAATCTAAAAAACTTATAAATGTGAGTTGAATTACCTGTTGGTGCTGCAAACAAAGAACCAGCTGGATTCTGAGTCGGTTGAGCTAGTTGAATAGGCACTGGATGGGAAGTCTACATATATAACCGGAAAAAAGTTAGTTAATGATTATATATAACGGATTCAAGCACAGAAAATAATTTTCAAAATGAAACCCTTAGCAGTACGCATTACAGATAAATGCCATGAGTAATTTCATTGAATATCATTATTGGTGTAACCGTGTAACAAACACAAAGACAAGTAATAAGAATCCCAAATTTTATCTACAAATGCACAAGACTCAATTTAAATGATTAAACCTTGATTTTCTTCTTTTGAGTATCATATGTAGATAAAGAACACTAACAAAAGAAACTCACGGTTATCTGATTGAATCCCATGTTGCTAGTGCTTTGTGTTGACGGGATGATTGAAAACACGTTTCCTCCAAATGCATTTGACTGATTGAAAGGCGAAATACTTGCCTGCCCAACGGATGGGGAAGCCTGCCCAAAAGCTGAGACAGCATGTCCAAAGGGAGAGCTTGTCTGCCCAAAGGGAGAGCAGGACTGTTTGTTGTTAGTATTTATACCCGTTGCACCACAAGACTGACAAACAGAGCTCGACCCCCCTGAAACATTAAGAAAATGGTGTTCATACTAATCAACCACAAATCTAGAAGTTACAAAACGGGTGAGTTGGGTCGGGTGACGGACCAATAAGGGTTATAAGTACGGGTCAAATTGGCCAGGTTGGGTTGACCCACTATTTAAAAAATACATACATATTTATCACAACCCAATATCATACACTTAATTAAAAAAATTCTATATCTACTAATACAAATAATATATTATGGGCACGTAACGGGTCAAAACAGATCATTTTGAAAAGAAAAAATAGTCAAATGGGTCATTTGGATTTGTTTTAGAAGTATGAATTGCAGAGTCTAGGGAAATCAATATAAAAAAGTGCTAAGAGAAATAAAAATTAAATGATCATTACCTTTATCTTCGGATTGATAATCCTCCCATCTAAGTTCTTCGTGACTTTTTCTTTGCATGCAGGCATTGCTGATATCGACTTCAGATTTCCAGCAGGTTGTGTATTACTACCATCGTCTACTTCAGGTGTCTGAGCATAAGGGGTTGCTCTACTTCCCCCATGTTGATCTCCACTACGTGGTTGTACGAAAGCAGGAATTTCTCTTCTTTCCCCAAAGAGACATGGTGTTTGTGACGGAATTGACCTAAAAGGTAAGGTCTTGGGGACAGATGGTTCAGTAGATGTAGAGGTTGAAATTGGATTTGCATGCATGTTGCTAAATAGAGGCGGGATTGTAAAACTGCATGACTGCATATTGCTAGGTGTTGGCCCCCCTGTAACATATGAAAAGAAATAATTATTCGTTATTTAATCAGGAAATAAATATAAGTAGTTTCTGATAGTAATGCCATAAGGTTATTTACATTTATCTCCGGATAAATAGTCATCCCATCTCAGTTCTTCGTCACTTTTATCTTTGTTTGCAGGCATTGCTGATATCGACTTCGGATTTTCAGCAGGCTGTGTAAAACTACCATTGTGTGCCGGAGGTGTCTGAGCAGATGTAAATCCACTTACCTCACATTTACATCCAAAAGGTGGCTGTCTAAAACCATGAATTGGACAAAATATAGATGGGTGAAAAGGAGTAGAAAAAGTTGAGTTCTTGGGGGCAAAAGGGTTGGTAGGTGTAGAAGAAGAACATGGATTGACCGATAAATGGCTAAACACAGGTAGGAAAGTAAAATTGGATGACATTGGGCAGTATGCAACAGCAGGATGTATTTGCCGAAATGTGTTTGCAAAATTTCTACATGGGCTGCTTGCAAAAGCAGGCTGTGACACCGGAAATGAGCTTCTAAAAGGACTCGATGGTGTAGTGGATGCAATCGCAGGCTCCTGCTCAAATAAATTAGAACCTGGCATTTGAAGTAAAGAAGATGAAACAAAGGGATAAAAGATTAAGGAATACAAAAAATTGCTAATATGGAATTCAGAAATGAGAATAAGAAGACTGTGAAATCAGAGTTTATAATATATAGAGAATATTACAATCAGAAACAAATATGAAACTGATGTGGATCACAATCTAAGTGTCTAGTTGAAAACATTGTCAGCATCAAATGTGATTACTAGCAATCTTGGTTTTGTAAAAAAATAACTACAATTCACCAACAATACCAGAACATCTACCTGACACCTAATATGTTCACATAACCAGCATTAAGATCAGCCATATTAAGCACTATCTTTTCATACCAAACTAAAAAAACGATCATAAGTGTGCTTACCACCAAAACGAGAGGATGAAGAATCAAAGACTTGGCTTGATGAAGATCCAAGGGCAGGGATCGATGCAGATCCAAAAACTGATTGCCCATTACCAGATCTTGGACATGTTGGTCTTGTAGACTGATCACCTGCAGAAATGCATATGGTAACAAAGTTTCAGTAGAGTAAGATCGGACATCTCAACTAATAGTTCTGGAACATAATGTACCAAACCAGAAGCTTTGAGCCCCAAAGGCTGATGTAGTGGTACCACATGTAAGTTGATTTGAGAAGTCTGAAGATGGTGCACTAGAAAAAACATAAGGCGATGGACCAAAAAAGCTGCTTCCGGAAGCAGGTTGCAATTGTTGACACGATGGACCTATATTTTTTATTATAATTAAGAGAGTTATGTATTAATAAATGAGTCTGAAATTCATAATCGATAGAGTATTAAAATAAACAGATATGAACAAAAAGAACAAGAAATTAAAGTATGATATCACGGCTTGTGTATATAAAAGCCAAGGGTACATTCTCGACTCATTAATCAAAGACCGATACCATGGAATACAAAATAGTCTGTAATTCTGTATCATAAAATTAAATTAGTTTTTTGCTACATATTCATATCGTTGAACATATTTAAACACAACATAAGACAGTATATGCAGCACAAACGATATATATCCGGCATATATAATTAATAGGCATATACTTTCTCAACAGATATGTTTAAAGGAGAATAAGTTTGATCAGAATAAGACATATCACAACTTTACAAGTATCCCAAAAAAATCCACAGATGCTTTAAAACATGGCAAAACTAGTACAGTATATAAGTAGAATATGTTCATAAAACATAACGGAAAACTTACAGTTGCAAGGAATAATCATGATTCCTTAGTAAAAGTTCACTGTACTCGTCTTATAACACGCTAGGTCCTGATCGAAAACTCTGAATAAACATAAAAAAAATATCACTCTATTTCCACTATTTTACTTATTATCACATATTATAAATTTATTCTTTACATATTAACATGCATGACTCGATCGACTAACCCCAATGAAAGAGTCCAGAAACGGCCATGGGAACACCAGTTATGCCGCGCCATTTACTACGTTTTTAATGTCTTAATCTCTTAATTAATCTTAACAAATTTGAAGTATATTTTAATCATTAAACGTAAAACGTGGTCCAGTCGTTTCCACGTCCAACATGTAGTTCTCAACTTTTTACGCGAAGAAGAACAAAAACGTGCAGATTACGCTATAAAACTGACATGCAAATTTGTATCATTGATCAGTTCAACGACTTAAACGCTTAATGTTATGGTTTCCTGGTTTTGTGAAAAGATGTAAATTAGGGTTTACAATTTTATACCTGAAAATTGAAAGAAAATGGTAATTGTTTTTTGAAGGTTATAATGGTTTGTTTGTTTATATACTGTTTGGATTTAGCTTAGCAAGTAAGCTGAATATTTTACCGAATAAGATAGAAAGAAGTAAAGAAGTAGCTTTATCTGTAAGCTGGGACGGAACTTAGGGGTCTCGCGGGGTTTCGGGACACTCATAGATCTTTTCGTTGTAGTGTTAATTTTTGAAAAAAACATAGTTTTTTCCTAAATGCATCTTAAATGCACCCGGTCCATCAAAATGTGTTTCTATATTACGGTTCAAAAAATTTTGTGCACCCGGTCATATTTTGTCCTGGTTCCGTCGTAAGCGTTTTTTTTTTTATTACGGTAGAAATTAAAATTATTTTTGCGTATTGATAGATGCGAGTTAAGATTATGTTGCATTTAGTTAGAGGAAAACACCCATGTTTTCTATAAAATATTTTGTACAAAACAAAGAAAACATAAATCACGTTCAAATCGCTTTATTTCCAAAAGATTCTTTACAAAACAAAAATCCTCTATTTCCTAACTTAATGAGGAAAATTATTAAACAAATTTTGATTGTTTCCTTTGTAATCCAAAACCATCTCTTCACTTCTTCAAAATGGAAAATACAGACAACTAGACGTGTTTTCTATATTTTAAAGTGTTTTGTGGAAATAAAGATCTCTTCCAAATTTCTACAAAACTAGAGATGGAGAACAAGATAATTTTCTCCAACTAATCGATAATCATATTTGTTAATAACCGTAACTTTTTCAATTGCTGAGCTTGCAAATGGTTTCTTCGTTTCTTTGATTATATAAGACTAGATGGAGTGGAGGTGAGGCCTCACTCGTGAGGTCCTCCCTCACTCGCCACCCCATTCCAACAAACATTCCTCACGCATGAGAGGATGAAAAAAAAAGAGGGGGGGGGGGGGGGGGGGGGGGGGATAGACGTGAGCCGGTCACATCTTGGTTCTCGTGCTATCTATGTGTGTTTATTGTTTTTTATTTCGTTTGTAAGTGTGTGTGAGGTATTTGGTGGGGTATATTTGTAAAAAGTGAACATTTTAATAAAAGGTGATGTGTGGTCACTACGGAGTCTACGGGTGAAAAGTGAGAGGGAGTAGAGGGAAGTGAAAGGAGAGAAAACGTTGATACGCCCATAATGTGGAAGGTGAGGGAATGTGACGACTCCCTCTAGTCTATAAGATAGCTATCTCAATGATTGGTTTACTCTTTTGAAAGTCAAAATTCTTTTATTTCGTGCAAAATTTCAAAATCAATACAAGGAAGATTGTTTGGACTTCAAAGTAAAAACTTAGAATAGTACATTTGCAACTCAGAATCATTGATGTCTGTGTGAATATAGTTCATAAACAAATTTCATACACAAAAGGTGAAACAAATCGTCAAACATGTCAAAACTACAACGCTGAAACAAAGAACCCAAAGAAATTGCAGCTTAAAATCTAATAATCTAAAAGATCTCAACACAACCAATACACATCAGTTCATAAAATTTATAAGCTCAAGGTTCTGAATAAACAATATCAGAACTGAACTCGATTTCATTTGTCGCCAGAGATGATTTCACCATTGGAACAGGTTCACTGTCGAGATGTAGATAACTTCGCGCTTCCAACTGGTCTACCTTAAAATCGGGTTTCACCAAACAAATGACAAACAAATCTCTGGCCCTCTGAAACATAATAAAATTATGTTAATACTAATGAACCACAAAATCTGGAGGTGACAAAATGGGCGAGTTGGAGATAATGAGAACGGGTCAAATTGGTTGGGTTGGTTAATTTGAATCAAAAAATATTATCATAAAAACTAACTTATAAAAAACTATTTACCTCCAATGATGGGAGCTTTATAATCCAAAAGGGTATGAAGTAAATGTATTTGTGGGTATCTGGCTACCAGGCGGGAAAGTAAAATGGGCCGACTCTGTGTTGTTAGTACTGGATGCCATTCCACCAACATACGGACTAACACAATTTTGGACCCCTGAAAAAATAAAAAATAAATTAAATAGTAATTAACCAGGAGGTTAAAAGGTGGAAAATGGGTTGGTCGGGTCATGTAACGGGTCAAAACACGCCATTTTGCTAGATAGGAAAGACAGTTAGCGCTAAGAGAAAAAACAAAATGATCATTACCTCTCTCTCCTAACTGATTTTCCACAGGCTTTGCACCACTACCATTGTCTGCTTGAGGTATGTGAGAATAAGGGGTACCAAACAGGCCAGGAGATGTAGTTGAAGAAAATAAAATGGCCGATTTACTACAAGCTGAAGGGGTACCAAACTGGCTAGGAAATGTAGTTGAAGAGCTAAAAGTGGCTGGTTTGCTACACGCAGGTGAAAAAGCAAAACCGGTTGACTTTGGTGTCGTATCACTACCGTTGTCTGCCTGAGGTGTCTGGCCATTAAGGGTACCAAACAACCTGGGAAATGAATTACTAGTACTTTGATTGACCGGTTTGCTACACAGATGTGGAAAATAAAAACCGGTTGACTTTGATGCTGTAAAACTACCATTGTCAGCGTAACTTGTTTGCGCGTAAGGGGTTACCCTACTTCCTACAGACACAGATAGTGTTTGTGATATTGAGTTCTTTGGGACACATGGTTCAGTAGATGTAAAGGAATAAAACGGATTAGCATGTGTATGGCTAATTGCAGGCGTGAACGTAAAACTAGTTGACTGCATGTTGCTACGTGTTGGTCCCCCTGACAAAAAAATTGGAAATAAAATAAATACTGATGAATCGGGAAATAAATAGGAATGTACTAAGAGAAAAAAAGCAAAATGATCATTACCTTTATCTCCTAACAGATAATCCTCACATCTAAGTTCTTCATGACTTTTTTCTTTGTATGCAGGCATTGCTGATATTGAAACCAGATTTTCAGCAAAAGGTGAACCGTGGTTTGGAAAAAATCCAAATGGTGTTGATTGAGCAGGATTAGATGATGTTGATTTCACCGGGGAAAACACGTTGGTTGATGTGGATGAAGAACATGGATTGACAGATTTCTGGGTACACTCAGGTCCGAATGTATTATCAGTTGACTTTGGTGTCGTATTAGTACAATTGTGTGCCTGAGGTGTCTGATCATAACTAGCAACTCTGCTAACCGCACATTGACATCTAAGAGGTGATTGTCTAACATCGTGAATTGGACAGAATCTAGATGGTGCTGATTGAAAAGGAGTAAAAAAACTTGACTTTTTTGGGTCAGATTGGTTGGTAGATGTAGATGAAGAGCATGGATTGACTGATATCTGGATACATGCAGGTGGGGAAGTAAAAGCGGTTGACTTTGGTGCCGTATCATAAAAAGGGGTAACAGTAAGGCCCACACATTGACCAAAAACAGCGCTTGTGTTGTTAGAAGCTGGCTGACTTGAAACTTCAAAATGTGTGGGGCCACATGGGCTGCTTGGAAAAGTTATAGTTAGGCTAAAACCAGGTTGTGATTGCTGAAATGGGCTTTCAAAAGAACCCGACATTGTAGTGGATCCAAACGCAGGCATTGATGAAGCGCCAAAACCAGAACTCTGAAATGCTGGTGCTGTAGACTGACCACCTGCACAAATGCATATGGTAACAATGTTTTTGGTAATGTAAAGCCTATTAATCACCGCAATTATCAGTTATGGAACATATAACAATTATGTGAAGTTGACAATATACCAAATGAGAAGCTTTGACCTCCAAAGGCTGCTGTAGTAGCACCACATGTACATTGATTTGAGGGCTCTAAAGGTAGTGCACTAGGAAAAACAAAAGACGATGAACCAGAAACACTGCTTCCGAAAGCAGTTTGTGATTGTGACTGGTGACATGCCGAACCTATAGTTTGAATTATATGAGACTAAAGTTCATAATCTGTAGATATTAACAATTGAATAATATGAACAAAAAGAACAAGCTGATAATATAAATGCATCTTAACCAACCATATCAGAACATAAACATCTGCAACAAGCCGCATAAAATCTCCAGCACAAATAAAAAAGATACACTTCATACCTTAAATAAAAGCGGACATTGCTTTCGCATCACAAAAGTATGCTTTCTCATCGTAAGTGAAGTAAATGAAAAGTTATTATTTTTACTTGTTATCCAACTGCAGAATTCTTATATATGAATATAAAAGCCAAGGGTGGCTCTCGACCCATCAGTTAAAGAGAAATACCATGGAATACTAAAAAGTCATGTTGTAAGATTAAACAGTGTATATTTACATGTCTTCGGCACTACTTGTGAGTCAAACTCAAGCAATACATACTTAACCAATTTGTCGTTGCAGAGGGCTACAGGCCCACACACCACCACCCAATGTAACCTCTTAATTGTGTTTAGTTACACACTTAAGTGCTTATTGGCTTATTGCACTTCTTAACAGGAAGAAGCACATTTGAAGTGTTTAGATTGGTGATCACTGGCTTATATTTTGAGGGAATAAGCAGAAGCTATCTTAACTGTCAATAAATATGCACTCCGAAACACCCCCCTAGACCCTAGTTAAGCATCGAATGTGACTACTAGCAATCTATTTTGTAATAAAACATTACATAAGCATCAACTCGAATTACTAGCAATGTTAATTTCTTTACGTAAAATCTGTCTTAATCAACCATATCAGGACATGAACATCTACAAGATACCACATAAAATCTTCACACAACCAACACATAAAATATATACACTTCATACTATAAAAAAGGGGACATGGTTTTCACATAAAAAAGGTAAGCATTCTCGTCTTAAGTCTACGTAGAAATTAACAATAATTACTTTTTTAGTATTATTCAACTGCAGAATACTACTTAAAAACATGGGAAACTAGCATTATTGCATCTGTTGGAAAATTTAGTGCACTTGAGGGATTAGTTCACACCTTGTAATGAGTTAGGAGGTACGGAATGTACACCCATAAGGTCCATGAACACCCTGACTCTTATAGTGGTTTATATTGGTAGTGCTAGTAGAAAGTATTGCTGGTGAAAGTAATGCTTGTGGAAAGTACTGCTTGTGGTTTCCACTGATAGGCAGTGTTTCCACTGATAGGCAGTATTTCCACTGAAGTAGTGTATCCACTGATAGCACTATGAAAGTACTGATGCTATGAAAGTACTGATAAGCAGTGTTTCCACTGATAGGCTGTATTTCCACTGCAAGTGGAAAGTACTGCTAGTGGAAAGTACTGCTTATGGAAAGTACTGCTAAATGGCAGTTACAACTGCATTATGACCACGTTTAATTGGTCATGTAACCACTAACGGCTATAATGGGGATAATTATGAGGCTATTAATGGGCCGATTAATACTCATAATTCCATTGGAATAGCTCAAGAGTAACCTCCTATAAATAGGAGATCTGATAATGCATGAAGGAGAGACAGAAAACCATAAACACTTATTAGCGAAAGGGTTATAGAATTGTGCCTAATTCTCTAACTGCATTTGGTCTTATTCCAAGTAGATATTCGTGATACCCAGGCATTAGGGTCGAATAGTTTACTTTGGAAAGTGATCACACGATTCCAAGTGATATCCGGTAACCACCTAGTGGTAGTGCTACTGTCATTGATTGTCTTAACCCTGTTCTGGGCTCATACACACCAACAATCAAAGTAAACTATTTTGTGATAATCAATGGCAACTGCTGCAATGAAACACATGGCTTCAAACTTTGCTAAGCTAGATAAGTTTGAAGGGGTGGACTTTAGGAGGTGGCAGAAGAAGATGCACTTCTTGCTGTCAAGCATGAGTGTGGTTTATGTGCTGACTACTCCTATTCCTGATGATGGGGATGATGCTACTGTGGAGCAGATCAGGAGGAGGAGCAAGTGGGAGAATGATGACTACATATGCAGAGGTCTTATTCTGAATGGTATGTCTGATTCTTTGTTTGATATTTATCAGAACTTTGAATCTTCCAAAGAACTGTGGGATTCCTTGGATGCCAAATATATGGCTGAGGATGCATCAAGTAAGAAGTTCCTTGTTAGTAATTTCACAAATTACAAAATGACTGATTCAAGACCAGTTATGGAACAATACAATGAACTTCTTGGAATACTTGGAAGGTTTACACAACACCAAATGAACATGGATGAGGCTATCAAAGTCTCGTGTGTCATTGACAAACTCCCTCATTCATGGAAAGATTTCAAGCATACCTTGAAACATATGAAGGAGGAGTTAACTCTTGTTGAGTTGGGCAGTCATCTGCACATTGAGGAATCTCTCAAGGTGCAGGATAATGACAAGCCAAAGAATGGCAATGCTACTGGTGCATCTGTTGTCAATATGGTGGAGCATAACAACTCCACCAGGTACAATGACAACAAAGGCAAACGCAAATATCATGATAACACAAGGGCAGATCCAAACAAGAAGGCAACACCTACTTGTTGGAAATGTGGCAAAACAGGTCACATTAAAAGGGACTGCAAAGGTGTTAAAATTGGCGGTAAAGCCAATGGATCAGGCACAAATGGTTCAGGGAGTGGTGATTCAGCCAACTCACTGAAAGGTCAGAATATGTTTAATAAGTCTTTTCAGATTTATTATGTTACATATGTATCTGAATCTTTTTATGTGCAGGATGATGATGTTGCGTGGTGGGTTGACTCTGGTGCAACAGTTCATGTGTGTAAAGATAGAAGCTGGTTCAAGACTTATGAGTCACTGAATGATGGTTCTATTCTTCACATGGGAAATGAGTCAACAGCCTTGGTGCATGGTCGTGGTTGTGTAGATCTTAGGTTTAGTTCTGGAAAGACTGTAACTTTGTTTAATGTTATTCATGTTCCTGATATAAGGAAAAACTTGGTTTCAAGTAGTGTTTTGAATAATCATGGATATAAACAAGTTATTGAATCTGATAAATTTGTTCTTTCTAAATGTGGTGTTTTTATTGGTTTTGGTTATTTATGTAATCAAATGTTCAGGCTTAATATTACCACTGACAGTGTTATTTCAGCTTTTGTGACCACATATGATCAGACTGATTCTACCCTTTGGCATGCTAGACTTGGTCATGTTCACTATAAAAGAATGCAAGATATGTCTAGGGATGGTTTAATCCCTGCTTTTGACATGGACACTGAAAAGTGTAAAACTTGCATGTTGACCAAGATAACCAAGAAACCCTTTCAGGGTGTTAGTGGTGAGACTAAGATCTTGGAGCTTATTCACAGTGACCTGTGTGATTTGCATGCCACTCCTTCTTTGGGAAATAAGAAGTACTTTGTGACATTTATTGATGATGCTTCCAGATTTTGTTATGTCTATCTTTTACATACCAAGGATGAAGCATTAGATAAATTCAAAGTGTTTAAAACTGAAGTTGAATTACAACTTGGGACTTTGATCAAAAGATTAAGGACTGATAGGGGAGGTGAGTACATGGATACTCAGTACTTTCAGTCTGTTGGTATTATCCATGAAACTACTGCTCCCTATACTCCTCAGCAAAATGGTATTTCTGAAAGGAAAAACAGGGTGCTGAAGGAGATGGTTAATTCCATGTTGTCCTATTCAGGACTGAGTCAAGGGTTCTGGGGTGAAGCTATGTTAACAGCTTGCTATTTATTAAATAGGGTTCCCAATAAAAGGAACAAGGTTACCCCTTATGAACTCTGGACTAAAAGGAAACCCAACCTGAATTATCTCAGGGTTTGGGGTTGTAGGGCTGTTGTAAGACTCCCTGATCCAAAGATGAAAACTTTGGGTGAAAGAGGCATTGACTGCATCTTTGTTGGATATGCTGAGCATTCCAAGGCTTTTAGGTTCTATGTTATTGAACCTAATGAATATGTTTCAATTAACTCTATTATTGAATCAAGGGATGCAGACTTTGATGAGAATAGATTCTCATCAGTCCCTAGACCAAGTCAGAGGATTCCTAATGGAACTCATGACACTGGTGTATCAGAGGTCCCTGATGGTGAACCATCAGTGGTCCCTGATGAGGTTGTGGTTCAGCAACCTGAACCTGTGCTCAGGAAGAGCAAAAGGGTCAGGACTCCAAAGTCATTTGGACCTGAGTTTCAACTATACTTAGTTGAAGGAACTAGGGATGAGGTCTCTGACCAATACTCCTATTGCTTCATTGTTGAGGATGATCCCAAGACATTTGAAGAAGCAATGAAGTCCCAGGATATTGCTTTCTGGAAAGAAGCAATTAATGATGAGATGGATTCCATCATGGGCAACAACACTTGGGTGTTGGTTGATCTACCTCCTGGTTGCAAACCTTTGGGTTGCAAATGGATTTTCAAAAGAAAAATGAAGGTAGATGGAACTATTGAAAAGTTCAAGGCTAGACTAGTCATTCAGGGCTTTAAACAAAAGTCAGGAATAGACTATTTTGATACTTATGCCCCTGTGGCTCGTATCAGCACCATAAGACTGCTGATTGCTATGGCATCTATTCACAATCTGGTTATTCATCAGATGGATGTGAAAACTGCTTTCTTGAATGGTGAATTGGAAGAGGAGGTTTATATGAACCAACCTCAGGGCTTCATCATGCCTGGAAATGAAAACAAGGTGTGTAAACTAATTAAGTCTCTTTATGGACTTAAGCAGGCACCCAAGCAATGGCATCAAAAATTTGATGAAGTGGTTTTGTCTAGTGGTTATGTTCTTAACCAAGCTGACAAATGTGTGTATAGCAAATTTGATGAATCTGGTAAAGGAGTCATCATTTGTCTATATGTTGATGACATGTTGATCTTTGGCACTAACCAAAATCAGGTTGACCTGACAAAGGAATTTTTGTCATCAAGGTTCTCCATGAAGGACATGGGGGAGGCTGATGTTATCCTTGGTATAAGGATTAAACATGAAAGTAAAAGAATTTCTATCTCTCAGTCTCATTATATTGAGAAGGTACTGAGGAAATTCAATTACTTTGATTGTACTCCAGTGAGTACACCTATGAATACTTGTGAGAAGCTGATGCCTAATCATGGCAAGACTGTATCTCAACTTGAGTACTCTAGGGTAATTGGCTGCCTGATGTATGCCATGACTTGTACAAGACCTGATATTGGTTTTGCAGTGGGAAAATTGAGCAGGTATACTAGTAATCCTAGTGCTCATCAATGGCAAGCAGTTCAAAGGGTACTGAAGTATTTGAAGAGAACTATGGATTATAGTCTCTCATATACTGGTTACCCATCAGTGTTGGAAGGTTACACTGATGCAAGTTGGATCAGTAACACTGAAGACAATTCGTCTACCAGTGGCTGGGTATTCCTACTTGGTGGAGGTGCAATTTCTTGGGCATCCAAGAAGCAAACTTGCATCACCAGTTCAACAATGGAATCTGAATTTGTGGCTTTAGCAGCTGCTGGTAAAGAAGTTGAATGGTTGAAAAACTTGCTTCTTGAGATTCCATTGTGGCCTAAACCTATAGCACTTATTTCTATCCGGTGTGATAGTGCAGCTACATTGGCTAAGGCTTATAGCCAGATGTACAATGGTAAGTCTAGACACTTAGGTGTCAGGCATAGCATGATTCGTGAGCTTATCATGAATGGGGTGGTATCTATAGAGTTTGTGAGATCTCAACAGAACTTAGCTGATCACTTGACGAAGGGTCTGGCTAGAGACTTGGTTATAAAGTCTGCTAAAGGGATGGGTTTAAGTCCAACTTAGTCACTGAATGCTAGGACACCCAACTCCCTCCTGAGGAAACTTAGGAGCTGAGTTCAATGTGGAAAGCTGAACATTCAGTGGACTGGAGCACATGTTTATTTTACATCCCAAGGTTGTGCTCGGAACCTTCTGAAAGGAGGATGAAGTCTTTACTTCTTAATGGTTAACTTATCTTTGAAAAAGTGCTTGGCAGGAGCATGAATAAAGAGGAACCACCTATGTAAATGTTGAAGTTTTGCCGCTTCAGGAAGCTTTTGGACTTTTAGCTTTTACAACATTTATGAATTTGGATATGGACACATGGCTTGTATAGTGTCAGGAGCTTTTAAGTGTTTGAAAACTTTTGTGTAGTTATCTTCAGGTATTCAAATGGGTTGAAGGGTTCAATTCTTAGAACACCCTGATTCTCGAATATTTGAACGTGTAATTACTAAGATGGAAATTCAATCCTCAGGACATTTTCGTTTCTGCACATGTTTTGCTTGATGTTTATTTTTCATGCAAAGGAAGTGAACTAAATTTGGGGAGGATTGTTGGAAAATTTAGTGCACTTGAGGGATTAGTTCACACCTTGTAATGGGTTAGGAGGTACGGAGTGTACACCCATAAGGTCCATGAACACCCTGACTCTTATAGTGGTTTGTATTGGTAGTGCTAGTAGAAAGTACTGCTGGTGAAAGTACTGCTTGTGGAAAGTACTGCTTGTGGTTTCCACTGATAGGCAGTATTTCCACTGAAGTAGTGTATCCACTGATAGCACTATGAAAGTACTGATGCTATGAAAGTACTGATAAGCAGTGTTTCCACTTATAGGCTGTATTTCCACTGCAAGTGGAAAGTACTGCTAGTGGAAAGTACTGCTTATGGAAAGTACTGCTAAATGGCAGTTACAACTGCATTATGACCACGTTTAATTGGTCATGTAACCACTAACGGCTATAATGGGGATAATTATGAGGCTATTAATGGGCCGATTAATACTCATAATTCCATTGGAATAGCTCAAGAGTAACCTCCTATAAATAGGAGATCTGATAATGCATGAAGGAGAGACAGAAAACCATAAACACTTATTAGCGAAAGGGTTATAGAATTGTGCCTAATTCTCTAACTGCATTTGATCTTATCCCAAGTAGATATTCGTGATACCCAGGCATTAGGGTCGAATAGTTCCAAGTGATATCCGGTAATCACCTAGTGGTATCTGTCATTGATTGTCTTAACCCTGTTCTGGGCTCATACACACCAACAGCATCTATAATAAAAAGTTACATCTTTACCCATGAAATACCATGGAATGCTAATTATATAGTCATGTCGTAAGATTAAATTACTCTTTTTGTATATACTCATATTGGCACCATAATTAAAAAGAGTATACAGTAAAACCTCTATAAATTAATAGTGTTGGGACCGAGATATTTTATTAATTTAGCGAGATATTATTATATCGATAAATTAACAATTTATTAATTTAAAGACGTTTTAGGTATGGCTATTAAATTTTCAAGTCTAATATACTAGCTAGTTACAATGTATATTCATTAGAGATAAAAAATAAATTTGTAAAACAAGGTCCATTAACATTTTATTGATTCACATTCACACTTTATGAAAATAAAATTAACATTTTTTGTTGCAATACGAGAAGACAATGCACCAACTCTTTAGTGCAATAAGAAGATTTTAAGATAAACTCAATACAGATTTGAGTTCAACAAAAAAACAATTGACTATAGATTCATTTTTTACTAAAGAATCTTAGAATTTTGAAGTGTATCACACACACACACACACACACACACACACACACACACATATATATATATATATATATATATATATATATATATATATATATATATATATATATATATATATATATATATATATATATATATATATATATATATATATATATTTTAGTATTTATTAGTTTATAGTTTCGTTGGGACTAATACATATACATTGGGGTTTCAAAAAAATTATTATCTTATTATTTTATCGATTGGCATCCAGATTTGTACTGGTCCCCAGTTGGGACTGGACAAATTATTAATTTTATCGAGGTTATTAATTTATCGAGTATTAATTTATAGAGGTTTTACTGTATATGTGTTCATAATAAGACAATATTGCAGAGATATGTTTGATCACAATAAGGCAAGATATCGAGAATCGGGTAAGATTAAAGGAAATAAACATCAAGTAAATTAATTAAGTTTAAGAAAGATAATGGAAAACTTACAATTGCAAGGAGTATTCATGATTCCTTCGTATTCTTTCAAAGTACACGTCCTATAACACTCGATGATCGAAGATTCTGCAAAAAATAATTAAAGAACATGTAATCACATATCATCTTGAATGGAAAAAAACAAAAGGTTAAAAAGGAAAACTATATTTTCACTATTTTACTCATGATCACATAATTAAACAGGCCAATGGCAGCCTCAAAACGCTGATCACACGACAAATATGTATTTACCTAGTCTTAAACTTAATATATACAAAAATTTGTTAATATACGTTACAAAAACAGCGTGCAAATACGTATCAAGAACGTAGTTACCTAACTGAATATAAACTATGGATCATGTATGCTCTATACTACTTATAATGCACTCTTAATTTTAAGACGCACAAGAAATTAAGCATGGTTTACAAAACTTTAATGCACCCAATTTTCAGAATTACAACAAAGTAAGCATATTGTACAACAAAATAAAGCGTGGTGTTACAACAAAATAAAGCGTGGTGTGACACCACGCTTTATTTTGTTGTACAATATGCTTACTTTAAGACCAAAATTCTATCAAACAACATTAATGCTATTAAAAACACCCCTTCACCAAAAATTACAACCATTTAAGCACAATTTACAATAGTTCCAACCAATTTTTAGATTTACAACAAAATAAATATAGTGTACAACAAAATAAGCATGATGTAATTTTCAGACTTACAACATTAATGTTATTAAATTGATCAATGTTATTAATGACTATAATGACTACTACTTACAAGAAAAGAAACATAGTGTACAGCACTTTAATGCACATAATTTTCAGACGTATAAGACAAGAAGCATAGTATACAACAAAACACCACATTAATCTTTAATGTAGTCAATTATTTAACTGGTTAATAAATACAATTAATACAGTTATTAAAACACCCCTTACATAAAAAATACAAATTATCAAGTATATTGTACAACCAAACTAAACACAATCCCTGCATTAAATTTCACTACTACAAATAATAAAGCACATTATACAAATATTCAAGCTAGAACGGGCAACAGGCCAAATGGGCTTGAGCCCGAACGGGCGCGGACCAAACGGGCTCGAGCCCGAGCAGACACGGGCCAACGGGTTCGAGCCCGAACGGGCACGGGCTATACGAAATTCTTGATATCCGTAAATTTATTGTTAAAAAAAACATAATAAACTAAAATACATTATTCATCGGAAATTTTTATTTCAGGGTACCCGCCGCTGCAACGCGCGGATACCCTCCCATTTTAATGAATTAAACGTTAAACATACTACAAATTGATACCAAAAAAAAAAAAATGTTGATGTTAAGGTGTAATGAAAAAGAACTTAATTAACACTTATATAATTTGTATACAAATTCATACAGTAATGATGAAAAGATTTATATCTATACTACTATATAAAGCATTTAAGCTGTGGGCTCCACAAAAAATTAAGATAAGGAGCTCCAATCATTGAGTGACATGTGTCACTTCTCTAACTAAAAAATAACAAAAAGGGAGGAGCTCTAACAAACTAAAATAAAGAGCTTCAATAATGGGGTGACACATGTCAATTCTTAACTAATTAATCACCTTTATTTTTAAATTTAAATATCTTTTAATTCGTTTAATTTTTTTATGATCTAATTTCACCATATTTTTTAAAATTTTGTGCTCTTTAATTCAACATCCATTTTGATATATTTTTATGAGTTTTGTAGGTTTATTTTATTTTTATTCAAATTTTTATAACTTTAACCTTTATTTCAATCAATACAAACTTTATTTATCAAAATCATTTACTTTTGGGAAAATGTTTGACGGGTAAGAGATTGTGAAGGTCTTTTTACATGCGGGAATAATGATGTCACGGGAAAGATACGGAAAACCCAAACAAACACATACAACTAACACATATACATTTGGAGTGTTGTGAAATGAATTCACTAAGCGGGTAGGGAATTGCGAGGAGAGTTGGGTTAGCAATTCATTTACTATATTTATTACTCCCTCCGTCCCTTAAAAACTGTCCAGTTTGACTATTTTGTGTCTTTCTTTTTCAACTTTGACCTTAAATATTTTTGTTTGCGTTATATAATATTTTATGAAAATCATACCAATGAACATACATTTAAATCTCAATCCATTCATATATTTTTCATCAAGTGTTGTACAACGTAAACGATAATATTTAAGGTCAAAGTTGTAAAAGAATTACCAAAAAAAGTCAAAGTGGACAGTTTTTGTGGGACGGAGGTAGTATATAACTATATTTATCGCCGCCGCTATGCGCGGGTATCCAACTAGTAAAAGAAAAAGGGTGATTATGATTTTATACCTGAGGTTGAAAATTTATTGAAAATAATCGTTTATTGGTGAATTTTTATAACGGTTTGGGTAATGTAAATTTGTTTTTATAGTGTTTGGATTTATCTTAACATGTAAGCTAATTTATTTACCAAATAAGATAGAATAAATAATAAGTAGCTTTTGTCCATAAGCTAGTTTTACCATAAAACTTTAATGGTAAAAAAAGAAACTGCTTTAGACGTAAGCTATTTTTATTACGGTAGAAAATGGCCTGAATAATTATGGATTTTATTTTTAGATATTTAGACTAAACGTACTTATTATTCTCTGTCATGATCATATTTAAAGAAACTAGCAGGGTATCCGCGCGTTGCAGCGGCGGGGCGCTATACAATTAAAATATTCAGCGAAATTTTTTTTAGTTATATATTTCACAATACAATAGATATACAGATGACGACAATTTTAGTTTTGAATAATGTTATGCAATAACAAAAATTTTCATATAAAAATTGTAAATTATTCACGTGATGTGGTGACAATACTCAGTTGGTAGTAGGTATATTGTAAAGGCATGAGGTAAAAGTAGTTGACAATGGCCCGTAGTCGTAAGTTATCATTAAATAATAACATAATAGCGAATTTTAAAAATCACTTACATTATACTAAGAAAATTTAATCCTCAAAAATAATGTTTGTTAAATTTGTCCCACATAGATGCATGATACAAGTAAAAGATTACTTATAAAGATATGTAAAAATAAATATTCAAGAAATCATGTGGGTTACTTTAAAGAGTATAATTATTAATATACATACTCCCTCCGTCTCATAAATATTGTCTATATTTCCTTTTTAGGGTGTCTCAAAATAATTGTCCACTTTCTATTTTAAGTAAGTTTAAGAGAATTTAGTGGGAGAATATTCTATTTGAGTGGTTGAGAATGATAGTGGTCCCACTTTTATTAAAGTGTGTGTTTTTTGTCTCTTGACAATAATTTTGAGACGGAGGGAGTATATAATATATATAATTAGCACTTTGCACCTTTGCATCATTTGTTGTGAAAAAATCGTTCGATTTTTATAAAATAAAGTTTTTAGTTTTTACGATAAGTTTTATTAAAAAAATCAAAAAGGCGCATATGTTGATTCTCGAGGCACTCTTGCGATTTAATAATATTTTTAAACATTTTAATCTAGTATGCATTTTTAAAATCTATTGATTTAACAATATCGTTTTCGGACGACTTTTATGGGAACGGGTGGTGACTCCGGTTCCCGGTTGAACCCGTTCGACCGGTCCGTTTTAAAAAATCATGTGTACCATCAACTTGTTTACATATAAATTGTATGAAGATTTGTGTGTTTTATTAGTTTGTACTATATGTATATTAACCAGTGTTTTTCATGTTAGGGGTGTTTTAAAAATAACATTTATTAAGTATTTATTGTTACGGACGTTTTTTTTTCTTATATTAAATTACTTTATATTTTTTTAAAAACATGTATAAAAAAAGTGCTTTAAAATGTTGCAACAAATGCTATTATAGATGTACTTATTATAATTTCCCATTATTAGCAAGTGTTGAATCTTAATTTTTTAAGCCTTCCTTTTTAGGAATGTCCCAAATGCTTTATAATATAATATAGATTCACATAGATGATTAGTAGTTTTTTTTAACATCAAATTAATGTTTCAAAGGACCCTGTTAAACTTCAACGAGAAAATAAAAAATTCTTTATACTACGAAAACGGATAAAATTTCATGTTTGTGACGAATTATTGACTTAGATGTACACGGCCAAAACAAGTTATTCTCGTAATCACTTTCCACCATTTTTGTGACTGTCAGAAATGTTTATCTAGCTTGTGTAAAGAAGTTAAGTGTCTCACCAATAAGGCATATGATCGTGTTTTTCTTATATTATGAATGCAACTCAAAAGTATACACTTGTTCTATCAAAAATAAACTAGATATTTTGAATTATCCTTAAATGCTACTTTTGTGTCCGAAATTAAAATCTATTTTTTTCCTCTTAAAATAAGCTGTTTTTTTGCTTCAATTACCTCACTTTGAAATAGAGGTGCAAACAAGCTAACATTTTATCAAGCAACTTGAGCTTGAGCTTAACTCGATCAAGTCGAGCTTTTATCAAGCTCAAGCCCGAGCCTGAGCCCAATAAACAAGCTCGAAACACATAACGAGCCGAGCTCGAGCTTTTATCGAGCTTTCAAGAACATATATATTTTTGGTATACATGTTTATAATTTATATAAACAACTTAAAATTAACGTGAATATTGGTTAAATAATTAAATATTTGTATGACAACAATTTAAACCTTAATTCTATCGAATGTTTTGAATAATTCTTTTCTGCAGGTGGGAAAGTAAAAACGGTTGACTTTTGTGCCGTATCATAAAAGGGGCTTGATACTCACGCCATTTTATTTTATACATACACCACACTGTACAACACTGTAATGCACATTGTACAAGACAGTAATGCACAATTGTGGTGTATGTATAAAAAAATGGTGGGAGTATCAACTCTCATCATAAAAAGGGTTACAGTAAGGCCACACATTGACCAAAAACAACGCTTGTGTTGTTAGAAGCTGGTTGACTTGAAACTTCAAAATGTGTGGGGACACATGGGCTGCTTGGAAAAGTTATAGATAGGCTAAATCCAGGTTGTGATTGCTGAAATGGGCTTTCAAAAGAACCCGACATTGTAGTGGATCCAAATGCAGACATTGATGAAGCGCCAAAATTAACCAGAACTCTGAAATGCTGATGCGACTAACCACCTGCACAAATGCATATGGTAACAATCTTTTGGTAAAGTAAAACCTTTTAATCACTGCAATTATTAGTTCTGGAACATATAACAATTATGTAAAGTTGACAATATACAAACTGAGAAGCTTTGACCTCCAAAGGCTGATGTAGTAGCACCACATGTACATTGATTTGAGGGCTCTAAAGGTAGTGCACTAGGAAAAACAAAAGACCATGAACCAGAAACGCTGCTTCCGAAAGCATGTGTGATTGTGACTGGTGACACGTCGAACCTATAGTTTGAATTATATGAAATGTAAAATTAATATAATGAGACTAAAGTTCATAATCTGTGGATATTACCAATTAAATAATATGAACAAAAAGGAAACAAGTTGATAATATCAATGCATCTTAACCAACCATATCAGACATGAACATCAACAAAACGCATAAAATCTCCACATAACCCACATATAAAAAAGATACACTTCATACTTTAAATAAAAACGGACATTGTTTTCACATCACAAAAGTATGTGTAGGAAAACACAATTTAAACCAACAACAGATCTTGAATCTAAATTCAAGAACAACTTCTTTTATTCAGCCAAAACCACACAGATCAATAAGTAACTGATCTCAATCAGAAAAACCCAGAAATTTCACAAGAATCACAATCAACTGAATACCACACAACCCTTCCCACTGCTACTCAGGTGGAAGGCTATTGACTAATTATCAATAGTCTTAACAACACAAATATCCTCACAATCATTCTAAATTAATCTTAGAAACAATGAGTTAATAGTTTTGGTTGAGAGAAGAACGACTGCAATCTTCACATAGAGAGATGGATGAGATAATAATAAACCCTAAGCATAATAAGTCTTTATATAGGCTTGACCTCAGCTGACTTTCATCTTTCCATATATAGCACCACAAGCCCCTTCATCTTTCATCTATCTTCCACTTTAAGCCAAACTTCACATAAGCTTAAAACTAAGAATGTAAAAGTGCAACATTAGTCCCTAGAATATAAGTTTCAGTATTTGAGTTATATTTTAACATCCCCTCTTAACTCAAACCTGAAACACATCATAAAGACCAAGTTTAGAAACCAGTTTCTCATGTTGCAACTTATCAAGACCTTTAGTAAAAATATCAGCTATCTGGTTAATAGACTGAACTTTTTCAGTTTTGATAACACCAGCCAAAATCTTTTCTCTCACAAAATGTAATTCAATTTCCAAATGTTTTGTCCTCTCATGAAAGACAGGATTAACAACAATTTTAATTGCAGCCTGACTATCACAATACAGTTTTATAGGCAAAAAATGTTCCCAGTTTAGATCTTTTAAAACTTTCAAGACCCAAACAATTTCTGAAGTAGCAGAGGCCATTGCTCTATACTTAGCCTCTGCACTAGACTTAGAAAGGGTGTTTTGTTTTTTACTTTTCCATGAAACTAGTGAACCATTAAGAAATAAACAAAATCCTGTAACTGATTTTCTAGTAACCACACACTTGGCCCAGTCTGCATCCACATAAGTCTCAAGATTTTCAAAAGAGCTTTTAACAATATGAATCCCTCTTCCAGGAGATCCCTTTAAATATCTTAAAACCTTAAGTGCAATTTTAAGACGAGACTTAAGTGGTTTATGCATGAACTGGCTCAAACAATGTACAGCATATGATATATCAGGCCTAGTATGTGTTAAGTAAATCAGTTTCCCAATAAGTTTTTGATGCTCAGTTATATTGTCCAAAACAGGATCAGTCGTAGTTGGTTCATTAGATATAGAAACACTTTGTTCTAAAGGAAAAGCAGATGGCTTACAAGCCAGTAAACCAAACTCAGAAAGCAAATCTAAGTAATATTTTCTTTGAGTTAAACACAAACCCTTATCAGTTTCAATCACTTCAATACCCAGAATATACTTAAGTTTTCCTAAATCCTTAATCTGGAATTTAGACTTAAGAAACACTTTAAAACTTTCAATCTCAGCCAAGTTATTACCAGTAACAATAATATCATCAATATACACAAGTAAAGCAACAATATTACCTGAATCATTCTTGACAAACAAGGAATAGTCACTTTTACTTTGTATGAAACCATTCTCAAGCAAAGCACTGGTTAACTTAGCATTCCACTGTCTAGGTGCTTGTTTTAAACCATATAAAGACTTTTTAAGTCTACAAACTCTTTTATCATTAACATCAAAAAAACCATCAGGCAAAGACATATAGACAGTTTCATGTAAATCACCATATAGAAAGGCATTATTGATATCAAGCTGAAATATAGGCCAACTTTGTTGAACAGCTAAATTAATGAGACATCTAACAGTAACAATCTTCACAACAGGTGAAAAAGTTTCATCAAAGTCAACCCCTTCCTTTTGATTATAGCCCTTAGCTACTAGTCTAGCTTTATATCTATCTACCTCACCATTGGACTTATATTTTATCTTAAAAACCCATTTACAACCTATAGTCTTTCTACCTTCAGGTAACTTAACAATTTCAAAAGTGTCATTTCTATACAAAGCTTCCATCTCACTATTCATTGCATCTACCCAGTGCTGATACATGCAAGCCTCCCAATAATTTTTAGGCTCAAAACTCTTATTCAATTCAATAACAAAACATAAAGTATCATTTTTGAGTTTAGCATAAGTCACAAACTTTTCAAGACCAAACTTAACTTTTGAATCAACAATATAATCATTGTATTTGTTAGGAAAATTTGATGTTCTACCAGTTCTTCTTAAAACAGTTTGACCATTATTATGTAACCCAACTTCTGCTGCTTGTTCAGGAGAGGGACTAGGGTCACCCTCAGAAGCACTCACACCAATTGGTGTTGCAGCCCTCTCACCAACAATGGTAACCTCATTGGAACCAGGAGAATGCCCCAATTTATCCTCCCTTTGGTCAATTGTTGGGCTATCCAAGTGTTGGGAGTTGCTGCCATCACCCAAATGATGATCATTTTGATTTATATTACCCATAGGGGTACCATTTAGCTTATTATCATCATTGGGTGTGTCAGAGTCTTCACTAGTAATTTCATCAAAGAAATTAACATGATTTAGACTCTGACTGAGAGGGTCAGGAGCAGCAGAAGAGTTTTTAATCTTGAAAGGAAAAACTTTTTCAAAAAACTTTACATCTCTAGAAAAGATGAATTGATTCCTTTCAAGACTATAAAGGTTGTAGCTTTTTTGAAAATTAGAATACCCAACCAAAACACATTTTTCTGCTCTACTACTAAACTTATCATGACTGGTAAGAACAATAGAAAAACATAAGCAACCAAACATTCTTAAGTGATTTAGATCAGGTTTTCTTTTAAAAACAAGATTAAAGGGAGACTTTCCATTTAGCACTGAGGAAGGCAATTTGTTAATAAGTGGCAGTTAGAATGTATTCAGACCACAAAAAGAGAGGTAATCCCCCCTGAAACATAAGGGATATAGCTACATTTAAAAGATGCCTATGTTTCCTCTCTACAACCCCATTCTGTTGAGGAGTATAAGCACAAGATGTTTGATGCACAATGCCTTTATCTTCACAAAATTTATTAAACTGATTATTAACAAACTCAGTGCCATTATCACTCCTAAAAATCTTAACACTCTTATCAAATTGTGTCTTAATTAGGTTATAAAAAATTTGAATGAAATCAAACACTTCATGCTTATACTTAAGCAGATAAACCCAAACAGCCCTGGTGAAATCATCCACAATAGTTAGAAAAAAATATGTATCCTTCTTTACTTTTAATTCTATAAGGACCCCAAAGATCAAGATGCACAATATCACCAAGACCTGTGGTTTTATGGTCACTTAAAGGAAAATACTCCCTAGTTTGTTTAGCCTTTTGACAGACTTCACAAGGTTTAATTTCAGTTTCATTTTCAAAAAAGATTTCACCTTTTAAAATAGACAAGACCTGATTAGAAGGGTGACCAAGCCTGCAATGCCATAAGTTTTTAGTCAAATTACAGGTAAGGCTAGAATTCTCAAACCCTAGGGCAGTACCTTGATTTCCATCAAAGTAATACAATCCATCCTTTTGTTTACCAATCCCTAGCACACTCATTCCCCTCAAATCCTGGGGTAAAACATAACACTGTAACTCATCAAAAGCAATAACAAACTTGCTGTCTCTAGCCACTTTATGAACAGACATTAGACTAACATAATATTCTGGAACAACCAGCACATCATATAATGTTAAATGTTTAGTTAGAATCATATTTCCAACCTTAGTGATTAAAGCCTCAGTCCCATTGGGATGAGAAACCTTAATTCCAAGTTTGGAAATATCAATCACATTAACTAAGCATTTATCAGTATATGTAAGATGCTGGTTAGCACCAGAATCAACAATAAGCCCAGCTGCAACAAGTGCAAGCCTAAACTTACTATTATCACATAAAAACTTTTCAAAATTTTGATTAAAGAACTTGCTATTGTTTAAAACAATACCTGCCATATTGGCATGTACTCCTTTTCCATTTCCATCAACATTATTAGAGTTTTCTTTAATCAATGAAATCAGTTTAGAAATCTGGTCATCTGAAAAAGTAGAAGTGGAACTAGAGCCAACAGAGTTATTATTATTTATAAACATCTTGTTAAAATTCTGAGAACCCTGACTATTATTACCAGTATTAGTCCTTTTATGCTTTCCAAAATCAGCAGGGTACCCAATGAGTTTAAAGCATCTATCAGCAGTATGTCCATTAAAACCACAATGTTCACAAACAAACACAGGACCACCAGCAGTCCTCCTATTATCACTAGACCTAGTGGTATTATTTGGTCTGGAGTAATTACCAGAGGATGGGGGCCTCTAAGAATTAAATCTATTGGGCACACTGGAGTTAAACACAGTTGACTGAGACTTGTTAGAAGTCCCACCAACTAAACCAGTAACCACAGATCTATGAGATTCCTCACTAGAAATAATGGCAAAAGCCCCTTTCACATCAGGTAGAGGATCTCTAGATAACACATTACTTCTTAATTGCATATAAGAATCATCCAAGCCCATTAAAAATTGCATAAGTTTTATTAACTGATTATGTTTTTTAAAATCATCAGCAGCATGACAAGTGCACCTAGGCAACTGAACTAAAGCATCAAATTGTTTCCAGAAAGTGCTCAGTCTATTAAAATATTCAGCAATTGAACAACCATTTTGAGACAAAGAATTGATTTTATGATGCAGATTAAAAGTAACTGAACCATCAACTCTATCAAAAGTTTCTTTTAATTCAGTCATCAGAAGCCCTTTTTGAAAAAATTTGACCCAAGAACAATTCTTCTGATATGGAATTCAAAATCCATCCCAATACAACAGCATTAACCCTGTCCCATTGTCTCCCTAAAACTCCATCAACATGTGATCTAGTGCAAGTACCATCTATAAACCCAGTTTTATTTCTGCCTTCAAGAGCCAACAACATAGCACATGACCACACATTATAATTTTCAGTCCCTTTTAGTTTAATAGAAACAACAGTCAAGGTAGCAGAATCACTAGGATGCAAGTGAAGAGGATGACTAAGATCCAACTTACTAATCAAAGTAATAGGCTCATCAGCCTCATATTCATCATCAGTATAACCATGAACAGACATAATGAAAAAAAAACAGACAAACACACAAGAAGAGTCAAGAAAGTAGTTCCCAGGCTTCCTTGCCACTCAAGATGGTAAGTCAAGGGTTGAACACAAGCACACAAACAAGAGAAAGAAACAAAGAACAAAAAACACTACAATCAATCAATCTCAACTTCCAAAATCTCAAATCCTATCCTTCAGCAATCTAATGCAAGAAAATAAAAAACAGAATTTAAAAGAGAGAGCGTGAGAGGTGTTACAGAGCACGCAAGAATCCAATAAGCAGCGGAACAAGAACCTAGATTATGATATTGATTTACTTAGTCAAGAATCACAACCCAAACAACATCAATAACCCAGAACCAATCGAATCTCGAAACCCTAATTTTCAAGAATTAGGGAACAGCCAAAGAACCACCAAGATTTACCAAAAACACCAGTAAATCAACCAAGAATGCTTAACCAACCACCAATCGAAGCCAGAGATCAAAATCCCCAAAAATAACCAAACCCTAATTTTTCAAAAAATTAGGCGTTTCGTTACACGATCAAGAACCAGTCAATTAGAGTCAAAAGAAACCAATTAACCACAGTTAATTGAATTGAATCAATCCAAGTTTAAAAACCCCTAAATTTTTCGAAAACCAATTTAAAAAAAAATCATTAGAGCAAGATTTAACAGCCTTGCTCTGATACCATGTAGGAAAACACAATTTAAACCAACAACAGATCTTGAATCTAAATTCAAGAACAACTTCTTTTATTTAACCAAAACCACACAGATCAATAAGTAACTGATCTCAATCAGAACAACCCAGAAATATCACAAGAATCACAATCAACTGAATACCACACAACCCTTCCCACTGCTACTCAGGTGGAAGGCTATTGACTAATTATCAATAGTCTTTACAACACAAATATCCTCACAATCACTCTAAAGTAATCTTAGAAACAATGAGTTAATAGTTTTGGTTGAGAGAAGATCGACTGCAATCTTCACATAGAGAGATGGATGATATAATAATAAACCCTAAGCAGAATAAGTCTTTATATAGGCTTGACCTCAGCTGACTTTCATCTTTCCAGATATAGCATCACAAGCCCCTTCATCTTTCATCTATCTTCCACTTTAAGCCAAACTTCACATAAGCTTAAAACTGAGAATGTAAAAGTGCAACATTAGTCCCTAGAATATAAGTTTCAATATTTGAGTTATATTTTAACAGTATGCATTCTCATCTTACGTCTAAGTAAACTAAAAGTAATTACTTTTACTTATTATCCAACTGCAGAATTCTTAAATATGTATATAAAAGCGAAGGGTGGCTCTCGACACATCAATTAAAGAGCAATACCATGGAATACTAAAAAGTCATGGCGTAAGATTAAAGAGTGTATTTATATATGTCTAAGACACGACTTGTGAGTCACAGTCAAGCAATATATACTTAACCAATTTGGCTAAACCTAAAGACCTTTAGCCTTAACTTAGTATCTGTTCAAATTACGTGCTCAACATATGACCACTGAACAGGTTTGAACACACACGTTGGTTGTAGAGGGCCACACGCCCACACACCACCACCCAATGTAACCTCTTAATGGTGTTTAGATTGTGTATTTTGAGTGCTTATTGGCTTGTTGCATTCCTTATAAGGAAGAAGCACATTAGAAGTGTTTAGATTTGTGCTCATTGGCTTATATTTCGAGGAAATAAGCTTAAGCTATCTTAACTGTGAATAAGATATGGGCTCCGAAACACCCCCTAGATAAGCATCAAATGTGACTACTAGCAATCTTTTTTGTAATAAAACATTACATAAGCATCAACTTCAATTACTAGCAATCTTAGTTTCTTTACATAAAATGTGTCTTAACCAACCATATAAAAAGTTGCATTTGTTTCAGCAAACACTAATTTAGTGAATCGAGGTATTGGGGAAGAAGCGAGTGATTCTCATGTGCCAGATTTATAATAAGAGGGGTTTAAATAAAGGTTTGAATGGGCCTGGAAATCAACCCCTAATAGCCGTAAAATACTCAATTTTATCATCAAGTAAGATTCGACAAACAAAGCCTGAAATTACAATTTGGTTCACATTTATATGCAAATGTGTTGCCATGCCTGCAACAACGGCACACCTATAAAATGAAATTAGTATACTTTGCTTCAGCAACATTATAGTCTTTGACATGAAATTTTATAATCTTACAGTAGATCTTAATGACAAGCTTCCAGGGCACTAATATGTATTCAAAAGCAGCAAATAAATATTTGAGACAAATTATCAAACACATAATCTGCATCCTTCAAATCATATATCATGTAGATGGAAATATCAAACTAAAACAAGCACCAATTGAAAATATCAAACTAAGACAATAATCTATTGAAACAATCCCACAACCCTTCAATTTCTTACTTCCTCTAAAATCACCATTTCTTATTCCGATCACAATAAAAGCAAATATTGAAATTACATGTTTTAGCCCGACATTCAAGAACCAGGTAACCATTGATATCTTGATTACAAACTAAACACACATACTTTGGTGTTTTCTTTCTTCGAACAAATGTCAATGGATGTTTATGATACGAAGAAGTTATCGTGCCCGCATACCATATGTTGGCATAATAATCTCTTCGACTAATGCAACCAAGGTGAAAAGAACTTCTGGATTTGTGATTGTGACAATGATAGAGTGGGAAGTTGGGGTCCATTTCCTCCTCACAAATATCACAATAGAAATCTTCAGGATGATCATCAACCGGTGGATACGTCAATGGGATTGCATGTCCCTTGCAATACCTGTGAGCAAGGGACTTTGGCGACCTCATTGCACAATACATGTCTTGTTGGAAGTCACAATTCTTGCAAGCATAGCTTATGCCATCAGACCATTTGTCACATGCGTTGCAGAGAAAATCAGGATCAATAAGTTGGGTAAGAGGATGATTGTGGGATTCGTGTTTGATGGTGATGGGTAAAAATGCACAATTTACACATAGGCAGAACTTGCAATTCATTATGCATTTGTAGGCAAACGTGTTGCCCCAGCTGAAACAACCAGTGCATTTATAGAATTCCTCATCTTCCCATGTGTCTACTAAGTCAAGGGTATGGTCTGGGTGAAGTTGATGTTGTAATGTTTGGGGTAAGTGGGCACAATATTTGTGGAGATCAGTGAATACAGAACACCCATCCTCTTTGCAGCTATAGTATGGGAAGGTGAGGGGTTGTACACATGCATAACATACCTTTATTGGATCACCAGAGTTGATGTCGGGCATCATGTTGTTACCTTGTGGGTCTTCAACATTCAGGAACAATGGATGAGCAGGATGCCTCCAATGATTAATCTCAGTTGTCTCCTTATCATCTTGAGCTAAGATTTTAGAATGTAGTAGTTTCAACGGATCTGTAAATGCCTCCGACATCGGAAAATGCAGCAAACTGATTTCATTATCACTAGCTGCGGAAGTGCTCGGATTATCTCTGAAATCATGTACATATTTTGTATTCAGATGATAATTAATCACAAACATACACAATTAAAAAGATACTATAAGTTAGATTTACCTTGGAGTAGAAGGTTGTTGCAGTGCATTCATGGCACATTTGATATGTGCAAAATATCTACAGTTTGCACAATGATACAACCACTCATTCCCTCGAATGAGTTTGTTGCAAAATTTGCAATAATATGGGTATTTGTAGAAATTCTCGGGAAGTGAGTAGACAAGAACAAGTGGGTGCTTAGGGTGATGATGTGGTAGATCGATGGTAGGTGGTAAGAAAGCACAAGTCTCATGGATCCAGAAGTCACAACTATCACATTGATAGAATAAGCCTTTTTCTTCAGTTTTGCAAGCGTCACATCGGAATGTACTGGGGAGGCCCGGAGGGTGTGCAAACCCGATTCCCGCACAGGGCACATTTTTGAACGGGGCACAATTTTTTAGAAATTTTTTAATATATATTATTATTATTATATATAATTTTTTACATAGTGCATCTGGTTGAAACAATTGTACTTCACAATACAAAATACATAACAGAACCCACCAAATTGTTTACTTCTATTTATATCTTTCTTGCAATGTGAGGTGGGATTTTTTGATTTTCTTGACTGGGTGGGGACGCATACCAACACAACCACACCTCACATTTTCAATTTGTGAGAAATTATTTACACCTGAAGAGAACTTTAGAGTCAATTATTTCTTATATATTGTTGATCAAGCTCGTTCTTCACTTGAGACAAGATTTGAGCAATTCAAAGAGTACGAGAAATTATTTAGCTTTTTGTTTCCACATAACTTTAGGGGAATTGAAGATAAAGAACTTAAATTGTCATGTCACCTTCTTGCAAATGCACTCAGGTTTGAAGAAAGGTCGGATATTGATGCTGATGAACTTTATATGGAGTTGAAGTTATTTGACACATTACAAACCGATGAACTTAACAGCCCTATAGATGTTTTGAAGCATTTGAAAGAGTTTGGTTATTTTCCAAATGCAACCATTGCATATAGAATATTGTTGACTATTCCAGTTACAGTTGCATCGGCAGAAAGGAGTTTTTCTAAGTTGAAGTTATTGAAATCTTATTTACGATCAACAATGTCCCAAGAAAGACTTAGTGGATTGGCCATGATAGCTATCGAGAATGGAATCTTAGAGGATATAAACTGTGAAGAGCTAATCAACCAATTTGCTATGAAGAATGCTAGGAGAGCTTCACGGATAATTGGTTAACTACGATGGTATGTATTTTTAATACTATGATTTGTTATGGATATAATTAATTGTTATAACATTAGTTATCATTTATATAAAAAAAGAAAATTTGCTATGAGTTAGGGGCATTTTTTTCTTGGCTCGCACTGGGTACTCAAATCCTCAGGGCCGCCACTGATGTAGCATGCCTTAATTGGAGGGTTAAAGTATGTCGGTGGCCTTCGTGTTGTAATTTGATTGCTGCCTTCTCTTTGATAGCATCATATTCTGTCTTACAGGCAAACTCAACAAGAAAACAGTTACTGCAACAAGTAAATATTGTGTTATCACCCTCTTAAGCAACATAAAAAAACCCTTTAGCTATTCTTTGATGACAAATTTCACAAATATAAAAATTGGAACTAACAGCTTTGAACTTTATAATTGATACAGGATGATGATACAAAGAAGGGTAGTGGATAGTTTTCGGAAGTTTTGAACAAAATTTATGAAGAAAAATGCGGCACGGCATGCAAGCATATGCAGAGTCACCAATTGGTAATGGTTCCTCACATAAATCACACTCAACTACAACTCCTTTTGGTTTCTCCTCATTATTACCAAAATCAACACCCATGATACCTATAATCGTCTCCCAGACGATGAGCATTAACGGATGCTCACTGTGAGCAAAATGATGAAGAAAAGCGTGTTGACCTTCTTCTTGAATCTGTATTAAAGTTTTCTCCTTGAGTGCAGCATTAGCAACACCACAATTCAGGCATGCATCAGCCTTCACCATTTCAGAGTTTTCGATTAGCTTTAGTGGATGTTCTTCATGGCCAAAATGATTTATCTCTTCCATTTTCTCTTTCTCTCTTTTCTCATTTGCCATGTCTATCAAACTTAAAAGTTTTAGATCGGTAACCACCTTTAAGGTCTCTGTATCTAGATAAGGTCTCTGTAAATGTATGTGGTCAAGAAGACCCAAAGTACCTTTTTCCTTTTTAGTGTTTTATGTTTATTCGCAATTTTATTTTAACCCTTCAACTTTAACTATCTTTTATTTGATACCCTTTCATAACAAGCCAAAATGCATAGATATCGCTTATTAGAGGGCCACGAATCGTAACACCATAACACCAAAAAAGTGCCGCCGTATCAGTTTTAACATTTCAACATTAACACCTAAAAAACATCTCTTATCATAACACCACCTTTTGGGACCCATTATATATATTTTTTTCTTTTCAATTTATTTAAATAAACTAACATTTCATTCATTAAATTAAAATACAAATTATAATAAAAATAAAAATACTACCTCCGTCCCATATTAATTGTCCTGTTTTGACTTTTTAAGTCTTTCTTTCTTAATTTTGACTTTAAATATTTTTATTTGTGTGGTGTAATATTTAATAAAAATTATACCAATAAAAAATACATTTAAAACTCAATTTATTCATATATTTTGCATCAAGTATTATATAACACAATTAAAAATATATAAAGTCAAAGTTAGAAATAAATGACTTTGAAAATTCAAAATGGACGGTCGATATGAGACGGAAGGAGTAATAAGCTAAATTTTACAATATTTGTTTTCAAAAATATCAAAAAAAATGGGTCAAATATAAAAAACCCGAAGCCCACTTTAAAAAAATGATTGGCCCAACACCCTAATTTTTTTAAGGTTTTGCTAATGACAGCCCTTAGGGATGTGATTAAGGGGAATATTTTTACTACAATTTAATGTAAGAAATTAAATCATCCAATTAGAATCACTTGATATGTAAGTAAACTTTTGGTATGTAAATGACTTAAATCTTTATGTATAAGTTATAGACTTAAATCTTTATGTAAGTAAACTATGTTGCTAGAAATTATTCTTATTCTTCTCATTTTAGGATTTCTTGTCACCGGATCCCTTCCCATAAGTTATGTTCTAAATATCCCAATTTGATTTACAAATTAAACGATTTTGCGCTTTGCTGTGGCGCCTTTTGTGTATAGCGTTTTTTATTGTAAAGGTTTCTTTGCTGTTCGGCGTCAATACATTTGTAAATTTCTTTTGGTTTATTATGGAGTAAACCAAGTAGTTTTCGATAAGCAAGTTAAGACATCCTTATTTCAAAGTGCTTATTTCACATAAAGAAACTAAATTAATCTATTACCATCGTATCTAGCGTAAAAACCTAATCTAAAAACAATTCACCAACTGCTTGCTTTAAGCAAACATAAACACCCTCTAAATAGTTTTCTAAAAACTATTTTTTTTTTCCAGTCTTACTGCATTCTAGTTTTCGTTCCCGCTATTAGCCCGTAATGTGTTTATATATTTTGTAACCGGCTCAAGCCCGATTCTAGAATATTTTATGTATCTTTATTTATTGTACTATGTATTTTGAGCAGAAGCAGAGTATCGTGGGGTTGTCAATGTTATTGCTGAGACTTGTTGGTCACGGAATTTACTTCGTGAGCTACACACACCTTTATCTTCCGCTACGCTTGTCTACTGTGATAATGTTAGTGCTGTCTACTTATCTTATAATCCAGTTCAGAATCAGCATACGAATCACATCGAGATTGATATACATTTTGTTCGAAACTTGGTTGCTACTGGTCAGGTTCGGGTTCTACATGTTCCTTCACGTTATCAGTATGCAGACATTTTCACGAAAGGATTGCCATCCGCTCTGTTTGAGGAATTTCGCTCTAATGTAAGTGTCTGGTGTCCTCCCGCTCCGTCTGCGGGGGAGTGTTAGCCCGTAATGTGTTTATGTATATTTGTAACGGGCTCAAGCCCAATTCTAGAATACTCAATGTATCCCTATTGATTGTACTATGTATTTTGTGGAAGGAAATCAATCAGAAATCAATATACCGAATTACAGCTGCAACTTTCTCAGCCTTTGACACTTCACCAAAAGCTCCATCCAGCCAAGCTGCTCCAGCAGTGAGATAACTAAACAAATCCAAAGTAGCAACTTATGAGTTTAATAATAAACAAATAAAATCAAGAATTCCTAAATGGGTAGGGGTGACAATAGCTCTTTGGTATATACCGATATATAGGATCACGTAATTATACAATGAATGTTCGTTACATCGTGATACTAAATTTGTGAATTTAATCATTATATTAAATTTTGTGAACCGGATAGATCAATATAGTGTTAAGCTAAGAATTAAGTTAATAGACAATTTTGTATAGCTATTGATCAGTGATCACACAACTCATGTAAAATTTATAAAGATATGAAACAACTTCTAGTGTTTATTACGATATTTGGATCTATAGAGAGAACAACGTACTGAAAGTTCATAAGCTTTCGTCAAAGGCCCATTTCTCCTCTTATTGAAAGTCGCCTGCCTGCTTGTTGTGTTATCTATTCTCTTTAACTTAACCTTTCCTGTCACCATTTCCTGTACGAAGCACACACATTCACAGCATAGACCAAGTAAATCAATCTTGAAACATAAAAAGTACTGTAAAGTTTATAAAAGATTCTTGCTCTAATTGTGTGGAAAATAGTTTATCCTAATTCTAGAGCCATAGATAATGTTTTTAATGGTAATAAATCAAGCAAAGTAATTAACTTCATATAAATTTAGAACCATACATGAGGAACAAAAATTTTGCATACAAATTTCATATTCCATCCAAATAATATCAAGCATCATATTATAAAGAAGTATACCTGAAGCATATGATGACTGAAGGCATACCTCTAATCTTCAAAGTTCAGTAAGACATAAGATAGTTAAACAGGTTACCCCCTCCTTCCCCTTTATTTCAGCCCTTTTTCTAATGGTCTACCCTGATGTCACTTACTTCACTCGTTAAAGTCTGTAGTAGTCTTCTTGCATAATGGGCAAAATAAAGTATCTTTACTCCAATTCATCATTCTATCCCCGAGTTTGCTGTCTTGGATTACATTGAGAGAACCACACTGTTTTCCATCAATTAACAACAGGCAAATCCTCTTTAATATCCTTCCAAATCCTCTTTAGTAGAAAAATCAAAAAGTTTACCACTTTTGGTATTCCATTGAACATTATCAGCCCAGGCTTCATAGAGAATAGGAACCTGAACTTGATTCAATATAGGATATTTTGTGTACCAATCTTGAGGCCAACTCCACATATTTCCATAAACCAAATCCGTCACAGTACTACTGTTTTCCGAGCTACGATCATATAAGCTTCTACTGTTAATGAATTTTGGAAAAGGGCGAATCATATGCCACTTATCATGCCACATCGAAGTAGATCCTCCATTTCCAATAACATGAACAATAACGCTGCGTTCTCGAGTTTTTCTATGTGGGGATAGAAATGATGTGTAAAGAAGAGAAAAGAAAAGAAAAGGAAAGGAAAGAAAGTTTATTTTATATTTCATGTTCTCGAGTTGAAATGAAATGAAAGGAAAATATATAATATTGTGTTCTCGAGTTGGGAAGAAAAGAAAGAAAAAGAGACATAATTACATTTATGCACTTTTAAATATGTTTATTTTATCATTAAAGTCGAATATGAGCAAATACTGAAAGTTATATTGGTCATTATATATTAAATAGTGCGAGCGTACAATTGTTTCCGTCCAAATCCACCCATATTTGGGCGGAAAATTCTTATAGGAAAATCATAAGAATTTTCCTGTCATTTCCTTTGTGTTTCCTTTCCTTTCTGTCTAAGAAAAACTCAAGAACACAATAAAATTTCAGTTTCTTATCATTTCCTTTCCTTTCCTTCTAAAAGGTCTAACCTTATCCGTCAATTCAAGTAAAGATTTCCAAGGGCCACTATCACTATATTCTGCACTTATTTCCCAAAAACTTTTACCTTTTAGTCATTCTGGCAGTTCACGCTCTGTTCTCGAGTATTTTTATCAGAAGGATGTTCGTGGAAAGAAAAGAAAGAGGAGTGAAGGGGAGTGGAAGTTAAGGGTTGTTGGTGCTTTGTTTTGTGTTCTCTGGTTACGAGAAAATGGAAGTAAAAAGTGGGATGGCTACATAGGAGAAAAAGTTAAATTTATTGTTTCACAATTATATCGTTGTAAAAATTAATGCAAATGTAGAAAGGAAGATGGCTTCTCCTCACGACTTTTTCCGGATCTTCACTTGTGTGTATACCAATATCGGCTGTATTTGATCGGTAAAGGTGGCTTGGTTTTAATACCCACTTGCACTTTTGTATTCCGTTCTTTTATTCCTTGATCTTACCTAGTATATTCTATCTCTATCTGTCATTCAACTTCTTGTTGACAACCCACTTAAAGTTGCTTTCAGTTTTCACGATCTTTTCATAGGCCAACAAATGTTAATAGATGTTTGTGACATGAAACGATTACCTTGCGCGCGTAGAAATCGTTTGACATAATAATCAATTGGACCAAGGCGTTGAATATGAAAAGAACATTCGCAACCTTGACAATGATAGGCTGGGCTTTTGGGGTGCACTTCCGACTCACATATATCACATAAGAAATCTTGAGGATAATCTTCAATTGGGGGATATTTCATAGAGATTTCATGTCCTTTGCAAAACCTATGACCAAGGGACCTCATTACACAAAATATGCATATTGTGAATTTACAAGCCTCGCAAGCATAGCTGATACCATCAATCACATAGTTACTCACCATATGGACAACTTTAGGAATAAATATACGTTGAATAGCTTATTTACCATTAATCACAATTCACACAAAGATAGAACTCCCAATTAGTTTCACATCTGTATACAAATGTGATCCAACGGCTGCAACAACCGATGCAATTATAAAAATACTCATCTTCCTATGTGTCTACCAAGTTAAGGGAATGATGAGGGTGAAGTTGATGTTGTAATGTTTGGGTTAACTAGAAAATGCTTCGCATACACAAACACTTACAAACCACGAACCCAAGGCAGTTTGATTCCGTAACAATCAATGTAACCAATGAGCCACTGTAAGGCTGGTATGTTTAGCTTAATTTGACACAGTTTTTGTAATGTTTGGGTTAACTTGAAAATGCTTCGCATACACAAACACTCACAAACCACGAACCCAAGGCCGTTTGATTCCGTAACAATCAATGTAACCAATGAGCCACTTAGGGTCGGTATGTTTAGCTTAATTTGACACAGTTTATGTGGAGATTAGATGTGCACCCATCTTCAAATCAACTAATAATTGTTTGGAAGTGAATATGCCAGAACCAGAGGGTGCTTATGGTGATTGGGAAGGTCAAATTTTGCTGATAAATTACACATGCCTTGTGAATCCAGAACATGCAGTCGTTACACTAATCGAAAGTCTTTATCATCAGAGTTGCAAGCATTACAAAGGAAGGCAGCAGGTCTTAGTTGCAAGGTTAAAGTGTGTTTTGAGTGTCCTTTATGTTCAAACTTTGACATTTGCTGCATCTTGAATTGCACCTGCAGCAATAGCACGTTTTATACACAAGTTAAATGCATGTAGAACAATGGTACCGAAACCCACCTAATATTTTTGTGACGAAATAAATCACAAATACGATGTGGTTCTAGCTGTGCACTCTAGTTGTCAGTAAAGATGGTTAGAGACTCAGAGGATGTCAGAAATGGTGATCGGTTATGATTGAAAGTAATTGCATGTGATGCACTGTAACACCCGGACCCGACAAGGGTAAAGATATCACAATACGGTTTCATATCAGAACTTTACTAACTATACAATAGCGAAAACCTTTACAAAAACTTACAAAAAATAATATAAATAACTTATATTCAAAATAAATCTAAGATCTCTATGGTCAAAGTCTCGCTCTCGTCTCTACTCTCAACCCAGATCAGCTATCCCATAAGCTTATCTTGAACGCTTAATACCTGCCGCAGGAAAAGTAAAGTGCGGCTGAGCTTACAAAGCCCAGTGAACAGATATAACGAAACAAAAGCTAAACAAAACAGAATATACAAATGACGAAATCAAAATAAAATAATGACAAAGGATCTTTTAGGATTCTGCGGAAGCACACATATACAGCAATCCAAACAACCATGTAACAATTTAAACATCTCATAGCACATTAATGACACAAACACAAACACAAACACATCAGAACAACCAAACACTTAGCATATCAAGAGCAAATAGATTACATATAAACCAAACGAAGAGTCTAATGACTAACAAAACAGTTACCAACAAATAAACATGGCATTCAACAGATTAATTAACCTTCACTTAACACATTTAAAACATTAAAGCAACAGCGGAAAATAGCAGTCCAAATCATGGCAGTCTCACAAACAAATGGAAACATAGTAGACAAACTATAATTAACAAGACCAAACGAAACATAGCATAACCATTAACAATTATCAAAACAACTTCATAAAATAAACCAGTTCTCAGATCAAATCCTAACATCAGCAGAGTTCAAACATAGCAGGTCACATAGGCAATAAAACACTAATGTACACGCAAAGTTCCCAAAATTAACTGATCAAACTATACATATTGAGCTTGTGGAATACTAACTATCATACTAACACATTCATCCCACAGTCCAAAGAATTCACATAACAATAAACTAACATGACATCAGATTTCAGCATACGAATCATACTTAAAACATATTAATCATCTCTTAGCATAGCAGACGGTAGTCACATAAACATACAAAAGCATAAACACATATAATAGCATATAATACACCTTGCACATAATCATAAACCTTTGAACATTACAAATCAGAACCAGAACTTAACATAAAAACAACAAATACAAATTTAGTTAACTACCTCGAGCCCAGAACATATCATATCAAAATCATCATACATATGCATGAATCATCTTAGCAAATAATTTGGAGTAGCTAGCTCCCAGAAGTTGTGAAGACGCGTATTGCACACGACATCATTCACCAGACAAATCATATCGGATAACAGATCAGATCTAGGATGCATCCATACGCCCCACAGACAGATATTGGCCATAACATATACTTGAGCTCATAACAGATACAGATAAGGGACGTGGCAGAACATCACTCTACTGCCCTAGAGTCATGTCAGAGGTGCATCACTGACACGGACATGGAACCCCCATGACTAGTTATTATTTGGCTCGGGTGTCAAACTAACTTAGATCAAACAAATTGTCATAAATGACACATATCATAATTCATCATAAAGATCCCATATAACTTATCAGATAACATCATATCATAAGGTTCATATTCAAATATAACAAGGTTCATCAATTACACATATCAAAGTCTTCCTAACATAAAGTTCAAATCAGATCTTGCATGGTTCAATAAAACATAAGTTCAGATAAGCAACAAATCACACAATCAGGAAAGGGTTCATAGCAATGGCATTGGAAATCCTAATAAGTAAAATAGGAAAGCGAACGAAAAGAACATCATAAGGAACCTTTACTAAGAAGGTCAGAGTATATGTACGATAACATAAGTGTCTTAAGGTAAGACAGAATATCCGTACCTTAAAGCAATTGAGAGAAAAGTAACGAATGAACGAATACGAAGATGTAACGTCGCGTCTCCTTCAACGAATCTACACGGATTATGATTTATTTAATACTTATTAGCATCATTAATATTATAACGGATTTATCGCATTAATACTTTTAGAGTTGTCAGAATATTCTCATTTTAGTGACAGACGAAATTACAACATTTTAGGGCATTCCTTATTAATTCACCAACTTTCTATTTAGGTTCTAGGGTTTCCCATACTCTTTAAATATTATTAAATACGCATTAAATTCACATATTACTTCTTTTAATGATTTCCCAACTTAACCTAGAACGTAAATGATAACAAACCGAAATTAACTTAAACTCATGCGTGTCTCTACAAAATCAATTTGCACTTGTAGAACCCATAATTGCTCAGAATTTCAAATCACACCCTTGACATCTTTAGTTTCACAATCCAACCTTACTTTATCAGATTTTACACTTTTAACCCAAAGGTTTTAGAATTTACAAAACGTACCCTAATAAATTAAATACAATTCGAATGGCCCTTTAAATATCCAAAATTACATGTTTAACCCCCACACTTATTTTTATACGTTTAGGACCTTTATTTTACTGTTCACAAAAATAACCCTTAAGTTTCATAATTTACAAAACCAACCCAAAACTTTTATTTAGGACCGAATAGGCATAATTCAAATACAAGCCCTAAACATAAGTTTAACCAATCATTAGCTTATCATTACTACTTCATTAATTACCTTCAATGATTACAAGAAAACCCTAATTCATGCAAACCCTAATCGGTCCCTTTTTAAATCTTTCCTTTTTCCATGTTTAATCGAACCCTAAAACTCAAAACAATTCATACAAGCTTCGAATTCACAAATATGTATTTTATTCAGGTCTTATATTATATAATAGCTTCTGGAAAAATCAATTCGTGATCTCTAAAAATATTATAAGCTCATTCGTTAATTGTATACGCTTTTTAGGGTTTTAGATTCCAAATAATTTCATACGACATATTAAACATGCATGGCTAATTTTTATGTGTTCTATATGACTTATAGGACTGAAATCAACATTAGGAACTTACCCTTGATGAGTTTGGATCGTTAGAACAAAAGAAGCCAAAAATCTTTATTTGCCGAAACCCTAATTCACTCAAAAACTCTCCACGACTAAAACAGCAACTTAGAAACTCGAACACTATTTTTCCCACCTTGTTTACCTTCAAACTTGTCAAAGAAAATTGGTCTCAAGCTCTGGAAACTGGAAATCGATTTGTTAGGGGTTTTGAAGTCGGTTTGTGATTAAATCGGTTATTAGGGATAATGGTGAACCGAATATATGTATATATATACTTTTCCAATTTTTCTTGTGGGCTTTAATATGTATTGGACTTAAAATAAATGGACTCTTAATAATATAAATTTATATTGGGCTTTAATTAATTTAATTCTTAAAACTATTAAATATATTCGGTTATTTAAGTAAAAATACAAAATGAATTTTTATAAAATCATAAACTATAAAATTAACTTTACATAGTCATTCAAGATTTATTTGGATCATACGTAATATTTCTTATAAGTTTTCTGAATTTACATAGCTCATTTGGTATTGTGTTTATTTAATTATTCTTATTTTTGATCATAAGGGTATTTTGGTCTTTTTGTGAATTTTAGAAATTCAGGTATTACATGCACCCATATGCTCAGCCATAGTGTGTCACCAGCAGAAGCTACCTGAGGCGACAGAGGGTATGAATGGAGGCAAACTCTAACTATACAATGACTTGACACTTGAGAGCTACGATGACTTTAGAACACCTGATGTATTGCATACACAGTTAACTAGTTCTTTTTTCTTTATTAACAATCCCTGTTCTAAGTTTGACAAGGTGTTGGACTCGGCTAAGTTCGGAACTTCATGAAATGTTGGACCAGTCGGAACATCATTGATTCGAATATGGACATGATTTTCAAACCCAAACATCAGGATTTGATTATGTGCTTCTCTGAGTTGAGTGTACATGTATTGTTCCTCTGTTTCTGGAAAAGAAACTGAACAAGTTGAAAGTTTTCAAAAATCCAAGTGTTTACGATTTCATCAAGTCTAACTAGGTTGTCATTTATTTATTCAGTTTAGCTATTAAAAGTATCATATGAAAGTATACGAGGTTACTTAATTAACCCAGCGTGACAAAATGAATCAAAATCTCAGAGCAATGAATAGAAGTTTTCCTCAAGGTTAACACGAGAATATCCATAAAAGGATGAAGGAAAATGTTTTTCAAATTTAGCAACTTGAACCCACAATTTTTCAGTTGAAATCAAACCAGCCATCAACTTAAAGATGTTTAAAACCACTCACTAATCAGTAATCAGTTGTTCAATTAATGTGTACTGAAAGAATAAATAAGCAGTTCAGCAAATCATTCAAATGGCAGATCAATTAAACCTTCTCAAGCAGAATTCAAATATTACAGACGGTACATCATCATTATCATGAAAAGTTTAAAATAAAGGTCTAAATGAGAAGAAGAGTCATTCTAGCAGTTCAAACAACTGGGGTTCCATGTACGTTGATGGGTCATCAAAAGGATATATATTTGAGCCTGGATCTTCTTTTGGTGGGTCTTGGACTGATTTTGAATCTCGCAGATGGGTTAAAATAAAGCATAAATAAGCAGTTCACGACTTAGGGGTGTTCATGGTAATACCCAAATAAACCGAAAACCGAAACCAAACCGAACTGAAAATAACCGAATCGAATTAAATATTCGGTTTTTAGTTTGGTTATGGTTTTAGCAATCCAAACCGAAAACCGAACTGAAAACCGAATTCAAATAAATAAATATATTTTTTTTTATATATTTTTATAAAAAAAGATTAAATTTTTTTTAAATATAATGTTTTTTAAGTTTTAATTATTTTTTGTTCTAAAAAACTATATATATAAACAAATAAATAATTCAATTTATGTAATTCTGGTTATTCGATTCGGTTTTCGGTTATAGTGGGTTCGATTTTTGGTGTTCGGTTCGATTCAATTTTCGGTTATAAAAAAAAATTAACCGAACCGAACCGATGAACACCCCTAGTTCACGTGATTCTTATGACACATAACTCATGCATCAGGCCACTATCTTCTCGTTTTAACCTACTCTTTTGTTTTGGTACTTTCGATTTATCAACTCTGTTTCTAGCATTATGAAAGGCCATACCAATTTATCAAAGGAAGATTCCACAAAAAATCTTTTAGGAATACTAAACTAGTAAAAATAGTCAAACATGTGATCTGAATAATTAGAATCCAAAATTAGTCTACTCACTTTAGTATGATATACGAAGTAACTTTGACATAACAAAACCACTATATCAAGAAAAAAGAGCATCAGCATTTCTTATTCAGATGACAATAATAGCAAATATTGAAATTACATAATCTAGCCCTACATTCAAGGACCAAATAACCATTAATATTTTCATTACAAACAGAACACACATATTGGGGAGTACCTTTTTGCCTTCGAACATATGTTAATGGATGTTTGTGATATGAAACGGTTACCTTGCCCTTGCGTATAATGTTTGCATAAAAATCTGTTCGACTTATGCAGTAAAGGTGAAAAGAACTTCTGCATTTGTGACAATGATAGAGCCAGAACTTTGGGTGCATTTCCTTCTCACAAATATCACAATAGAAATCATCAGGATGATTTTCAACCGGAGGATATGTCAATTGGATTTCATGTCCTTTGCAATACCTATGAGTAAGGGAATGTGGCGACCTCATTGCACATCCCATGCCTAGTTGGAAGTCACAATCCTTGCAAGAATAGCTTATACCATTAGTCCATGTATTACACGCCTTACAACTAGGTTTGGGATCAATAAGTTGGACAAGAGGATGGTAGTGGGATTCATGTTTGATAGTGTTTGGTAAAAATGCACAATTTACGCAAAGGGAGAACTTGCAGTTAGTTTGATCACATTTGTACACGAACGTGTGGCCCCAGCTGAAACAACCAGTGCATTTATAGAAGTACTCATCTTCCCATGTGTCTACCAAGTCAAGGGAATGATCTGAGTGGAGTTGATGTTTTAATGTTTGGGGTAATTGGGCACAATATTTGTGGAGAGTGTATGAACATCCATCTTCGCAGCAGGTATAGTATGGAAAGGAGAGGGGTCTTACACAAACATAGCACACCTCAATTAGATCACTTGAGTCGATGTCAGGCATGTTGTTACCTTGGGATTCTTCATTAAGGATTAATGGATGATCTGGATGGCTCCAATGTTTAATCTCATATGTTTCATTATCATCAAGAATTACCTTTCCAGATAGCAGCTTCAGTGTATCAGTAAATGAGTATGACATGGGAAAATGCAGTAAATCCTTATCATGTTCTTCAGTAGCAACAGAGGTACCTTGATCGTCTCTGAAAATTATATATCTGAGTTTAGATGGGGAATTTCACAACAACAAGAAGAATAAAAACAAAAAACAGAGGAAGTGTTTGACCTTGGAGGTGGAGCATTTAAGGCACACTTGATGTGGGCAAAGTATCTACAATTTGCACAATGATACAACCAGTCGTTTCGTAGAATGTTACTTTTGCAAAATTCGCAATAATAGTTAAAATTATAGAAATTGTCTGGAAGAAAATGGACAAGAACAAGAGAATGATGGTGATGGGGTAGATTGATGGTGGGAGCTAAGAAAGCACAAGTTTTGTGAATCCAAAAGTCACAATCATAACATTGATAGAAAAAATCTTTGTCTTCACTATGACAAGCATCACAAAGGAATGAAGCAGGTCTTAATTGAAGGGTTAAAGTGTGATTGGGGTGACCTTTATGTTTCAACTTGATTAACGCTTCCTCCTTGGATACAACAGCAACACCACATTTTGTGCATGCATCAAATTGACACTCTGAGCAGTAGTAGCTGAAGCCTCTTGACAGGCCGAGCGTACGACAAACATCACAGTTCCAATCATTCGAATTGCGGACAATGAGGGTAAGAAGATGTAAAGGATGAAAATGGTGATTGATAGTTGGTGGTAGTTCTGCACATGTCGTATGCAGAAAGTAATCACACTCGATGCATCCATATGCAGAGCCACTCGATAATGATATGGGATCTCGACATCCCTTACAATCAACCACGCCTTTCTTCCCCTCATCATCATCATCATCACCAACACCTTCAACCGTCTCCCAGTCTTCAATAAGCTTCAATGGATGCTTTTCATGACTGAAATGATTAATCTCTCCCATTAAGTACCCACCCTCTTATGTTATATGAATGGATCTTGGTATATATACTTGGTCACTTATATAAGAAAGATGAGAAAGAGAGAATACCATATGACCAGTTGACTAGCAACACCAAGAAAAGTCAACACACATTATTATTAATATAAAATGACCTTAAACCAAGAAAAACTCTTTTACATATAAATTTGGCATGATAAGGTATGAGGGAGTGGTACCCTAGTACCCTAATACCTTGGGAGTGCCACCTCACCTCTATCCAATAAAAACCTTCCAACTCAAAACTACCTCAATTCTACCCTAACACTACCCTAAGTGGATGGAGTGGTATCCTAGTACCCGATTTTTATTTTATTTTATTTTTTTTTTTATTTTATTTTTTTAATAAAACAATATATTTTTTTTAACAAAACCAAATTCACCTACCTGCAAGTCTTCTTCCTCCCAAATTCTTGTACCAGCAAAACCAAAAGACAAAAGAAAAAAAATACAAACACAACACATGCGGGTTCCGAGCTCGAATTTTGTACTCGATGAAGGTACCCGAGCAACAAAGGGCGGTGTACCCGCTCGAGCTCAACTACTCGATTGGGTACCCGCTGCCCACTCCGTCCTCCCTAACAAGTTTCAAATGGATATTATATTTGTGATTAAGTTAATTTTATTTTTTAATTAATGATTTTTAGATGTAACATGTAAATTTTATTACTACTGCCGTCTCAAAACTTAAGTCCATTTTGACTTTTATTTTGCAATTTTAACCTTAATTATATATTTTCGTGTTATATAATATTTGATGAAAAATATAACAATAAAAATACATTTAAAGCACAATCTATTTATTTATTTTGCATCAAGTATTATATAACACGAAAATATATAATTAAAGTCAAAATTGCAAAATTAAAATTAAAATGAACTTGAATTTTAAAACGGAGTTAGTACATACCAATATTTTAGGTGGTAGTTGCAATTTTTAAATGCATACCATGTGGTTCGACAGCGTAATGTCAATTTTTGCTGCAATTATTGATGTGGAGCAGTGTTGTACAAAGACAAGTTTAAATTTTACCAAGACTTTCACACTTTTTTGGGTCCATGCAAATTTAACTCGCGAAGACTTCAATAATTCAACATATGAATATATGATAAGGTTGATCCAATAAGTCCTTTAAATTTGAGGTTTTACTCGATAGCAATTGTCATGAGTAAACTACATATGTCGATATAGTTATTAAGTACTACCTTTTTTCTTTTTAGTGTTTTGTGTTTATTAAATTTTTTTTTATTTTAACCCTTCAACTTTAACTCATTTTTTTTATTTGATACCCTTTCACAACAAGCCAAAATGCATAGATATCGCTTATTATTACTCGGTATGCTTACAAGGGGCAGTTTATACCAAGGAATTCTGGTGCCCTCATACCATATGTTGGCGTAATAATCAATTCGACTAAAATAAGAAAGATGAGAAAGAGAGAATTGTATTGACCAGTTGACTAGCACCACCAAGAAAAGTCAACACACATAATATAAAATGACTTTAACAGAAAAACTCTTAGAGCAAAGGGTATGTTAACGAACCCTTAGGTGTTAAACCTTAACTTCGCTGCGTTAAGGTGCATTAAACACACCGTCCTTTGCGTTAAGGGTGCGTTAGCGAAGGTGCGTTAACCCGTTAACGCAGTGTTGAGGTTACATTAAAAAAAAAATCACTTCTACCCAGGTTTAGGGTGAGTTAACCACACCACATCCAAAATTAAGGGTGCGTTAAAGTGAGTTAAAGTGAGTTAAAGTTGAGTTATGATAAAGGTTTTTTTTTGTTGAGTTAAGGTGAAAGGTTAAAGCTTATGTGACGTTGACGTGACAGTGTGTTAAGGCTTAACTCATGGGCATGATACCGCTTGCTCTAAATGATAATTTGGCATGATAACAAGTTTCAAAAAGATTTGTGATTAAGTTAACTTTATTTTCTAATTAATGATCTTTAGATGTAACATGTAAAGTAAAATTTATTACTCCGTACTACATACCAATATTTTCTGTGGTAGTTGCAGTTTTTAAATGCATACCACGTGGTTCGACAGCGTAATGTCAATTTTTGCTGCAATTATTGATGTGGAGCAGTGTTGCACCCCATGGGTAGGGGTGGCTGAATTTTTGTCTCGGTTTCTGTGCCAATCATTGGTATCCAATCATTGGTATTAATGATTGGTTTCTCGATTTCCGTGCCAAATTTTTTCACAACTTATTTTTTTACCACTTATTTTTTTACAAGTTTTTTATATACTTTTTTTTATATAGTTTCTTTTTACAGTTTTTGTTACATGTTTTTTTTATAAGTTATACCACTTTTTTACAACTTCTTTGGTTTTACAATTTTACAAGTTTTTTTTTTTTGGTTATACAAGTTCCTTTTATGCTGCGAATTCAGTTTTAAAACTTTTTAAAAAATCGTAGTCGAAAATTTTTTGAGGCTCAGTTCGAAGGTTGCAAAAGTGAGATTTTATCCCACTTTGCCGTCCATTCGGTTTTTATCATCATCGCCTCGGAAAGTTTTTAAAGTTTTTAGGCTCAATAATCATCATCGCCTCGGAAAAGTTTTAGTCACAAACTGCACAAAGTCACCAGTTCACATGAACTGCACAAAACTGCACTCACAAAACTGCACAAGCCTCACAAATCTGCACAATCCTCACAAAACTGCACAAGCCTCACAAATCTGCACAAGCACAAGACTCACCAGTTTCACAGGTTTCACAAGTTACACAAGTTACACGTTTTGAACAAGATTCTCACAAGTTACCACTGCAAAAGTTCACATTCGGTACTAAGATTCTCAAAAGTTCACAAGTACTAAGATTCTCACAAGTTACCACCCCATATGAAAGCAACAACACCAACAACAATCCCAGGTGATAGCAACAACACAAACAATAATACCAGGTGAAAGCAACAACACCAATAACAATACCAGTGGTCCAGAAACAACACCAACAACAACATAATCCTAGGCCAACAATACCAGGTGAAAGCAACACCACCAACAACAATACCAGTGGTCCAGAAACAACACCAACAACAACATAATCCTAGGCAGGCACCCCATATAATCCCAGGTGAAAGCAACAACAACAATCAAGTGGTCCAGATCAACAACTAGTGGTCCAGATCAACAACAACAATCAACCACCATGTCTAATTCACCATTTAACACACAAGAGGTAAACAACTTATCAAAGGCTCAGATTATTAGCTTTATAGCTCATGTTGGCTGCAAATTCAGTTTTGCCTCGCCAAAACTCTTTTTAAGTTTTTTTTTTTTAAAAAAAATCATCATTGCCTTTTTTATTTCATTAAAGTTGCAAAATGACCTTGAATGGTCACTTTACCATCCAGTAATGAAATTTTTTTATATAAAAACAAAGTTTTTTTCATTACAGTTGCAAAGTGAATCACTTTACCATCCAGTAATGCCAAGGAAAACGTGGGGTGCCTGCCAAGTATAACATGGGCTTTGCCCACAAAAGGGTCCTCCTATGCAGGCAAACCTGCAAAACAAACATACAAACAAGAGTTTTTTTAGATCTAAAAGGCAATGATGTTTTTTTTTAAAAAAAACTTAAAAAAGAGTTTTTTTTTTAACAAAGAAACATACGTAACCAAAACTGCATCACCAGTACATCATCACCAAAAAAAAAGTTTTAGATCTAAAAACTTTAACAAAGTAACATACGTAAACCACCACAGCCTCACCAGTACATCAATATTTTAGATCTATTTATTTTTTAAGATAATAAACAAAGTTAACCTTTTTTTACAAAAGTTTAGATCTAAAAAAAGTTTTAGATCTAAAAAAAGTTTTAGATCTAAAAACTTAACAACGTAACATACGTAAACCACCACAGCATCACCACTACAAAAAAAAATTAGTTTTTTTTAACAACGAAGCATTCTTTTTAAGAAAATCACAAAATTTAACGTTTTTTTTAACAAACCTCATGATCTTTTCAACAACGTATACGTTTTAGATCTAAAAAAAGTTTTAGATCTAAAAACTTAACAACGTAACATACGTAACCACCACAGCCTCACAAGTACCACCACTTACGTAACCACCACATCATCACCAACATCACAACATCTAATTATTTTTTAAGAAAATAAACAAAGATAACCTTTTTTTTACAAAGGTTTAGATCAAAAAAATTTTAGATCTAAATAAAGTTTTAGATCTAAAAACTTAACAACGTAACATACGTAAACCACCACAGCATCACCACTACCATAAAAAATTAGTTTTCTTTTAACAACGAAGCATTCTTTTTAAGAAAATCACAAAATTTAACGTTTTTTTTTACAAACCTCATGATCTTTTCAACAACGTATACGTTTTAGATCTAAAAAAAGTTTTAGATCTAAAAACTTAACAACGTAACATACGTAAACCACCGCAGCCTCACCACTACAACCACGTCATCAACAATCTAACAAGTAAAATACTTGTTAGATACAAATTTTAGATCTAAAATGTTTAGATCTAAAACTTTTTAGAGAGAGAGATTGTTAGATGCAAAAGTGAGAGTTTACGTTTGACAGAAGTGAGAGAGAGACAGGATAACTACTGCCTACCCATGTGCGATCAATTGGTAGAGAAAGAAACACGTACAACGTTCGAGAACCACACACGTATACCCACAAAAAACGCACGGGTCTAAAAACGCGGTTTTAATAACGTAAATAAAAGTATTAATAACATAAAAGTAATAAAAACACGTTTTTAATAACGTTTTTTTTTTTATATAGTTTCAAAAAAAAAGAATAGAGTTATTAAGAAAACTTTTTTTTTACAAACTTTTTTTTAAAATTAAAAGTATTAATAAACTTTTTTTTTTAAGTAAAAGTTTTTATATGAAAACATGTATTTACAAAAAAAGTTATTAAAAGTATTTTTTAAATATTTACACAAAAAGTATTTATAAAAAAAAGTTTTTATAAAAAAGTTTTTATAAGAAAACGTTTTTTATAAAGTTTTTTTAAGAAAATGTATTAATAAAAAGGTTGTTGTGTTTTTATATTGTATAGGTTTTCGGTACTGAAGTTGATTTAATTAATTGAGTGCGATCTACTGCTGAATCGATTGGTTTTGTTATTGTTATTGGAAAAAGTAAAACAGATAGGGGCTATAAGTACTCTATCGAATTTTTGTGTTCTAGACATGGGACGTCTTCACGTGAAGGTTTAGAAGATGAACTTCAACGGCAGACTAGTACCGACAAATGTAATTGCCCATTCAGATTACTAGCGAAATTTATAAAACGTTTTAATGGTTGGATATTGAAGGTTAAGTGTCCGGGGCATAATCATAATTTTCCGGACTCGTTGCATGGTTTTTCACAGGCCATGCGATTAAAAGATAGTGAGTTAGTTTTTGTGAGGCAGATGACAAAACAGCGTGTAGCACCACGAATTATACTTTCTTCAATAAAAGAGATGGATCCAAATAACGTGTCAACCATTAAAACGGTGTATAATGCACAAGAAAAGATACGTCGCGACAGTCGTGGTGATTTGACTCCGATACAACTGCTTTTAGTACATTTGCGACGTAAAGGTTATACATATTACCCTAGGATAAATGACCACACAAATGAGCTCGATGAAATATTTTTTGTTCACCCGACGTCATATGCCCTGTGGACAACATATCCGGAAATCATGCTGATGGACTCCACATACAACACCAACATGTTTAAACTGCCATTCTTTACAGTTGTTGGGGTTACTCCAACAAACACAACATTCTCAATGGCGTTTAGCTTTTTGGACAAGGAAAAAAAGCCAAATTTCAAATGGGTGTTGGAATGTGTTAAGTTGGTGATACAAGAACAATACTACCCGCGGGTTATCGTCACCGAAAGAGATTTAGCGTTGGTTGGGGCATGCGCAGAAGAATTCCCAAACGCTAACAGATTACTCTGCCGATGGCATATCAATCAAAATGTGCTAAAGCATTGCAGAAACAAATTTGATACGTTAAAGGAGTATGAGTCCGTTAGATTGACATGGGATTCGATGATTACAGCTCCGACCGAAGAAGTGTTCAGGCATTATTATCAGCACCTACGTGGTTTATTGGTCCAAAAAAAGGGTACTCGAATTGTTATTTAATAATACATTTTTTTATTATTATTTAATAAATAACTACTCGGATTGTTTTCTCACTTTAGTAATTCTTTGTTTCCTCAGATGTTTTCCAGTATTTTCGTAACTGGCTGCGAGATTACGATCGCATGTTTGTGTCGTACATTACCGATCAATATCGCAGCTTCGGCCAAACAACAACATGTAGAGTTGAGGGTCAACACGCGCTGTTGAAGTTATACTTGGGCTCCACACAGTCCAACTTAGACACGTTGTTGTGTTCGGTCGACAAGATTATAGCTGCGCAAGAAACTGCGATACGAGCCTCTTTGAATATAAGCAAAATCAAGAAACTGCATGCTTGTAAGAGCACTCTATTTAACGAATTGCGGTATAATGTTTCAATGGATGCTTTAAGGCTCATACTCGCAGAAAGTAAACGGGATGTTGACCCACATGCATGTGGTCATCAGATGCGGTTAGTGTATGGTTTACCATGCTATCACCAACTGTATTGGCTTCAAGCAAACGGTATGTACTTTAAAATTTATGCCTATCAAGTTATTCTTCCCGTCAATACCGATAATTTTAATTATTTCCTTTTTTCGAATACAGGATTGCCAATTCCGCTTGATTTTGTTGATAATTTTTGGAGAACACTAAGCGTTCCCTGGCCTGTTGTCCGAAATACTCAAGAGCCTGATGAGCCTGAATATCCTCAAGAGCCTCAAGGGCCTGAAGAGCCTGAATATTTTTCTTGTCAAGATGACCTACAGAAATTCCAAAGTGTTTATACCAGAGCATCGTCGTTTGTCAAAAAAAATATGTTAAACATGCTCAGAGGTATATACGAAGCTTCTAATTTTGTAATTTTGTGAACCATGTATCAACTATTAATCTATAACAAGATTGGTTATTTATGTATTCGAAGCTTCTAATTTTGTGAACCATGATATTACTAATTTATGTTGTGAATAATTGTACAAATTCTTTTGGCCAGATGCAACAAGAAAATCCTTACTTGTGTCGTTGTCAACGTGGATTAATAATTGAAAGAACATCTCACAAGCCCAAAACTTGTGGTCTGAAGTATTATGCATGTCCTTTCTCAAAGGTAAATAATTAAACGTTTGCTTATTTGCGTAAATATATCAATAACTTGTTTGTTTAGAATACATTTCTTATAATTGTTTCGTTATGTAACAGCCAGGGACTAAAGACTATGGGTGTCGATACTTCATGTGGAAGGAAATATTTCAACAAAAGTACTTTGGTGAAGCCTCTTCTTCAACGCAGTGCTCAAAGTGCGAAACTAAAGATACAACGATCAACATGCTATTGGCTGAAAACAATTTGTTGCAGGCAAAAATAAAGGCTTTGGAGGCATCACTGGAATTGGCAAGAAATCCAGTTGATCACGCATGTCAGCCGAGTGGAATACTCTATGAGCTTATAGATGACATTAATAATCTTCATGTGGAGTAGATTTCATTTTAATATTGAAAACAATTGTTGTTTTACTTGTTTAATGTTTTATTGTTATTGTTTAATTAAATGGAAACAAATACACAATTAAAAAGCATAACGTAAAATAAATATCATATAAAAACACTACACAATTAAATACATTATACATATAAAAACACTACACAAATTAAATACACTATACAATATACCTAAATTAAACACTACACACACAATAAATTAAACACTACACACACAACTTAAAAAAAAAAAAAAAAAAAAAAAAAAAAAAAAAAAAAAAAAAAAGTCGCCGCCGTACGTACTGAATGGGACCCACTCTACTTTGAGGTGCCTGCCAAGGAAAACGTGAGGTGCCTGCGTAGGCTTACCCGTTTAAATTTTACCAAGACTTTCACACTTTTTTGGGTCCATGCAAATTTAAGTCGTGAAGACTTCAATAATTCAACATATGATAAGGTTGATCCAATAACTCCTTTTATCTTTGAGGTTTTACTCGATAGCAATTGTCATGAGTAAACTACATATGTCGATATAGTTATTAAGAACCTATTGGTCATCGCTAACAGATTAGTGGCATAACTACAAACTATACACTATACGGCGTACGCCCAACCCTTCAATTCCTTAAGTTGATAGGTATACAATTTGTGGAATGGTAATGTAACTATAGTCTTGATTATTAATGATTTATTTCTAAACATCATGTTAGGCGCAAATCTCATCATAGTTGTGAAAATTCCAAACAAGAAAAATTGTACTACTAAACCTTAGAATTTGCTTAGATTATTGTCCTTGCTGAATCATCTAGAGTTTTTTGATTAGTTTATGATAGGTCAAGATCGAGAAGATCGATGAGTTAGCGGAAGAGTATATGAAGCACTTGGAATGTGGCAATTATGCTCGAAAAAAGAAGACGTAGATTAATTATTTCTACAGCGTGCCGGGCTTAAGCCTTATCTACGTCGTATATGCTACGAATCAATTTTGGTTCTTTTCATGGCTTGTCTGCACCGTAGAAGATTATCTCCTTTACGCCGTAGACGAATCGACGGCAAATTTCCTTATTCTAGCTTAAGTCGGTTTTGGATGTGTTTTAATTACTTTTTTTCCGAAGTTTTGTTATCCTATAAATATAGGGTTTGGTTCATTGTTTAGACATTCAATAATTAGTTAATTCTTGACTATAAGTCTTTTAAATCCTTCTGGTTTGTTTATCCCTTATTAGAGTATCATGTGTAGTGACATGTAACTTTTATATTTTTAGTGTCACCTCAGCATCCCCACTTTCATTACTCACACTTCAAAACACCTTTCACTAGTGGCATGCCACTTTCTCTTATTTGAGCCCCACCCACCCAAAATTTTATTTTCTTTTAATTTTTTCAAACAAACTAAAAAGCACAAAAAATACAACAAAGAACAAAAAAAAGGATAATCACTGGTTAAAAAGTAAAGTTAATTATAGAACGGTTTCTTTATATATATGACTCTCTCATCTCATTGCATAAACACTTTAAGGTTCCAATCTCTCTCATCAAGAACTTAAGCTCCACAAACGCATCTCATCTTCTCAAGATGAAGCAGCCGCCACAAATTAATGTGTTACAACATAACCTTCACCCAGCACAACCGTTGCCACTCAGATCTATCACCACACATCTCACGCACACTAAAAAAAACACATACTCTAAAAAACACAACAAAAACACAAATCTATTTTAAAATGCATAAATATATTTTAAAATAGACACCATTCAACGGTTTGTTATTTTTTTTTCATTTTGCACGCCACTTAAGTGGCGAAGATCAAACCGGCGGGCTGCAGCGGTGTGGTGGCGGGGTCCGCCGCCGCCACTTGTTTGGCCACCTAAGAATTGGCGGAGGGAGACGTCATTACACCCGATGCTCTTAGGGTTTGAGATCACACTTCCATTCTACGTCAGTTAGTATCAGAGCATGTTGGTATCCTGATGAAGAAGGATGCACATATTCCAAAAACCAGTACCGTTGGTGGGGTGCGGTCGATTGAAGAGATGGATAGCATGATCAATGATCTCGCTTCCAAATTCCCAGTGTGTCCATTGTTCTTGATAAGATACGATCCACGATTGTAGGTGGTGGTAACCATTTCAATCGTGAGGGTAACGAGCGTGGTAATCCTAGATTCCGTACTAACTATGAGGGATTCTATGATAATCATGGGCGTGACCAATCTCCTAAACATGTTTGGAAGCAAGAGAATATCGTGTCATTAGATGAGTAAAGAAAAGAAACCCATGAAGTGTTTGATGGACGTCTTAAGGGAGGTGATCAAAGATATAGGGTTGTGGTTGAAAAGAATGATAATCATCATGGATTTGGTGAGCGACAAGATTATTGTGACAAGGCCGATATTCCTAAATCTATTTGAAATCTTGACATTAAAGTGTGCTATATTGGTTGTACGAGATTGACAATTCATTGACATCGCGGATGTTCCTGAAGTAGAACAACTAAAGATTGTGACTTACATATTGCGTGGAGAAGCGGGAGCTTAGTGGCAACGTGAACAAGAACTGTAGGGCACAAGGTAAATGACCCGTGGATACTTGTACGGGGATAAAAGGAATGATCAAAGGTAGGTTTTTACCCTCGGATATTGAACAAAGGTGTATCAGCAATACCATAATTGTGTCCAAGGTAAGAGAACACTAGCCGAATATACGGGGTGAGTTTTTGAGGTTACAAGCCCGTTGTAATTCGAGGGGGACGGAGGGACAAACAGTGTCGGTGATTGTGTTGATTCTAGAACTTGAACTTGTTATGCATTACGGTTAAAATCACTTTTGAGGGATACAATATATTCAAGTGATAAGAGGAAATTTTAGGATTCACACCAAATGGCAGTCCGTTTACTAAAAGAATTTTTTGCTAATCGCATTGGTTAGTTACCCTTGTATTTGGAACCCATTTGTTAGCACTCATCTTTAGCGCTATCTACCCTTAGTTAACACTTTAAACCTCAACCTACCCTTGTGAAAGTCTAATCGGTTGATTGTTAGTTGCTTGGTTGTTTGATTGTTTTTGATGATTATGAGTTAGCTACATTTTGTCAAATCGTATGTGCCATTACAACAAAGATGAAGGAGACGTCTTTCTTATTTGTATTTTTGTGGTGTATGCTTATACGAAGTGTGGGGGACATTTGATGTTTGTTGGAAAAAAAATAATGGTGACAATGTGCTAAGACGTGATATATATTATAAATTTGGTGATCAATATTCGAAAAAGATAAGACTTAATAATTTTTTGGGTTTGCGGATTTTTCGGTAACTAGCAACATTGGTTATTAGACTTTTTCTTAAAATTTTCTTTTACACCAATTTTATAGATTTCTCCCATGCCTTATCCATTACCTTTTTGGTTTTTCGAAATACGTAGTGTATGAGTATATTTAGTGACCATCCGGTTTTTGAATAATTTAGATGACGCTCCAGCGATCAAGTGCATATTTTTGGTGACCATCCGTCATTTAGGTGATGCGCCAGCGATCCAAGGTATCTCTAGTGACCATTCGTTGTTTAACTTATCTGAAAATACGCGCCAGCGATTTATTATATTCTTGCATGAAATATTTCATTCTAAACCTATAACCTTGAAACCTTAAACCCGAATAAAAGACCTCTTTGATGAATTTATTTATTTGTTTTGATAATTGTACAAGCCTATGGTAAGAAACATTAATCATGACTAGGAAATGAGTGATTTACATGTACCAACCCATTTATCCGAGTGTTGAGAGAATTTCAAAGAAAAATCATTAGTGAAGTACTTGGTTATGTTATCAAAATCACGAGTAATTTTTTTATTTTTCAAGAATTTTCACATAAAATGCAAATTAACAATTATTTCTTTCAAATGATTGTTAGATTTTGGGAATCATAAAACTGAGACCATTGAAATCAATTTTACTAAATGCTAGACTTGCTCGAGGGCGAGCAGAACTTAAGTGTGGGGGGATTTGATAACGCTCAGAATGAGCATGTTTTTAGTTGTGTTATCGTTAGTTTTGTGCATGATAATTGGTTATATTTCTACATAATTGTTGCGAAATTGCAAAGATAGTGTATTTGTATGTAAATGTAGCCAGGTATCGGAAAAGACGAAGAAAAGTGTTGAAAATGATGAATATATGCACATTTGGATAATTCCCGAGCAAGAGGCACGAGGAATCAATGATTTGAAGCACGAAGATTTTTAAGTTTCTACACCAATAAAATATCAAGTTCTATTATAGAAATCAGTGGCAAGAGCAAAGAAAACGCATGCATCGAGCCGAAACATGAAAAAGGCAAAAATATTGTACGGATTGACTCCAGCCGATCGGTCGGAGCCCGCAACCGGATCGGCTGGATAGTGGCTAAAGGGAGGAGCCGATCAGTTGCTTCCCGCAACCGATTCGGCTAGACAGTCTGCTGTTAAAAATTCTCGCATTTATTGAAGACTTAACTTCCCTTAATCATTAGAGGCCGATCATTTTTAGTTATTAACTCATGGAGGACGTTTTTACTTGTCTAAGAAGGGTATCTCATGCTATATAATGAACCTAGACTTACGTACTAGGTGTGACACAACCTCGAGAGTAATAGTCTTACACCAAAGCTATTACTAACAAATTTTATTCAGCCTAAAAGTCATATAGAAGCTGTAAAAACGTCCAAGAGTGTATTGAGTTCAATTCTCAATCATTTGTTAGTGTTTTGGACTTGTTACGTTTATTCTAAGACGATTAGAGGAGTGTGGATTGCTATAGTTCCACGAATTAAGTTCTTGTAATCCAAAGCTAGGTATACTTTGTTGCTTTACAATGAACTTCCGTTTTTATAAGTTATATGAAAGTTATGTTTGTTACTTGTGTTTTGTTATGATGGAGTAGTTATTGGATATACTTGTGTGTAAGATGTAATCAATTGTTTGAGTGTTCTTATCTATGTGATGCATGAGAATTCTTCTTGTTTAATGAGTTTTTTGAGATAACATCTAGTCTTGCTTAATTAGTTGGTAATAACATTTAAAGGATAAAAAGGCCGAAAGGATTTCTTTTAATGTTTTAATTCCAAAACGTTAGTGCACGAACTAGTATGGAAATTATGATTGACACTCGTCATATTTACTTATTGAAATGGACTTGAAACGATTTCATCACAAAAATGGCCGAAAGGGTTCGTAAGAACAAGTTAGATAAGAATCATTTTCAAACAAATGGATTTTCAAAAGAATAATCAAATTGGTTAATAGGCCGAAAGGATTAACTATGTGATTGTATTCTATGAATTATTTTTACATGACATGAACCATCGATTGTGAATAATTTGCTTACGATTTGTGCATTACTTCAAGTTTACACCAAACTATCATGAACACTCTATACAATTGGCTATGACTTGCATACAAGTATATGTTTTCTTTACTTGTTTGCTAGAATAACAAATTTGCGTAAGAGGCTTGACAAACCTTCTTGTCTTAAACAAATCAAATCACCACAAATCCCTTGAGACTATCTCGACTTACCCACCTTTACTATCACGGACGAGTATACTTTCTCGTATGTGTTAAATATAATTATCCGGTATATCGTGTTTATAAATTTAAAACTTGAATACGCAGCGAACACATCAAACACCAAAGTAACAGTTATAAAGATGTTGTGCTCAATTGTCAACCTCAACGTTGGTTTAGCTAACAATTGAAACCATTAATCATCTTTAACTAGACAAAGAATGCACATATATCGCATATCATTGTTGGGTAGAAACGTAACATATATGCTAGTTATGCTACAATAATATACACTTCATTGTTCAAGTTATCATACAAGTAGCCGTTGGGTTCATTGAGTGGTAACATGAACAATTTTATAATATGGCATGAATAAACTCGTATATTAATCTAAATATCCTACACAATTTTATAATATGGCATGAATAAACTCGTATATTAATCTAAATAACCAATTGTAGGAGTGATTATCTATATTAGCATTAAAGTTACCATTTAACATATTCAAGAAGTTTAGAAAATGGATCATAAATATTTCCTTAACACTGATCTTATGCATACTACTAATAAACAAAAAATAATGGAATCATATACAGTGTTCATCATACAACAGTTCATATAGATATGGTATTAATCAAAGTTTGGTTTCATGCATTAGTCAATTACTTTCTAATACACCGGCATGTATAAAGAAAAGCATGAATTCATGATTCTTGAAAGGCACAAACATAGTGGGGTTACGCATGATATATGTGATCCATTAATTATTTTCACTTCTGAGTAGGTTGAAAGTCTTCCAGTTTTAAGTCATATTCTAGTTTCATAGTTGTCAGAAGATACAATTGACAGAGTAGTTTGGTTAACTAGTAAAGATCAAGTTACTGAGTATAAAACTAAGACTGTATGGAGTGATATGAGCAATGAGAGTCCCAAGGTTAGATGGAGGTCTATAGTATGGTTTTCTCAATGCATACCAAGACACTCCTTTGTGCTATGGATTGCTGTGCAAAATTGACTAATGACTCAGGACAGATTAGCTATTTGGATTCCTAATGAACTTATGAAGTGTGCTATGTGCAATCAATGCCCTGACTCACATGAACATTTATTTTTTACCTGCTCATACTCTAGTACTATATGGTCTGAAATGCAAAAAATGGTGAACAAGAAATTGAGTTATGACTGGAATAACACCATTGAGGAATTGGCAAAGATGGTTATGACTAATAGTATAGACAATATTGTAAGAAGATTGGTCTTTGGAGCTGCAGTCTACTTCATATGGCAGGAAAAGAACACAAGATTGTTCAAACATGTTCACAGAAATGAAGAAACTCTTATGCAGAATATCAAAGAGACGGTTAAACTTAGAATGACGAGTCTAATTGTTAAAGATTCTGTTGCTGTTAGAAGTGTGGAAGAGGTTTGAAGTGTAAAGATGACTAGATGTTGATATAGGGTGCAACTGTTTTAGTTTTTGTATGCAGTACTATAAGAATAGATTCAGTGTATATAGAATAGTATAGTGTGGTATAGCGGTTGAGAATTTCTTGATTAGAGTGGGCTATTCTTATAGTTATGTGTTTTTTCTTTACACTAGCATGGGCATGTCCATAGCTAAGTAGAAAAAACTATGTACTCTTTTTGTGATTAATATATAGTTCTCCTTTCACAAAAAAATTAAATAAATAAAAAAATAAAAACAAATAAAAATAAACAATAGAATCATCAATTTTCAAAAGCATGTGGCAAAAATACACACCTACTATATCTTGAATCAATTTATTGAATGGCAAAAATCAACCGACTTTGAATACTTAATTTATATTCCACCACTTAATAAATAAACCATCAAAATCAAATACTGAGTTCACTTAAACGAAATATAATTTGTACGCAATCATTGGGCACCAGTTTCTTTAATATTTGCTTTCGTATAATATCCTCGCAAAATTCACCGGGCCTTATTATAAACAATATTAATTCATGAGATTTCAACCACTCTGATGCCACATGTTATATTAATTAAACATATACAAGATCAATCTCATCTAATCACATTATAACAAGAACATCAAATTAAATTTACTTGATGATAGAACCATTATGATTAGATGATAAAGCCATAACATTAGGATAATTCGATTTTGGTAGTGATGTCACCAATTCGATTGAGGGATTTCTCACAAGTTATGGTGTTTATTGAAAGAGTTTTGTTATGTGACAAGATACAAGAAAAGAACCACATACCCTGAATATTTATATGTTATGGTAATTACTTCCATCAAGTAACAGTCATTTGGTAATTAGGATATAATATGTCATCAAGGCGTAGTTGAGGTTATAAATAGTCAAAAGGCCAAACTAAACATCATTCTAGTCCTGGTGACTACCGTAATTTTACTTTTCATACTTTAGATAATGGTGTGGTTGGTCGGATTTGGTTTATAGAGGTGAATGTATGTTAGTGGTGACATACTTTTAAGAGAGAGAAAAGATACGTGTGGTAAGAACTGAGAACTGTGGAGAGAAAAGGTGTCAGTTGTGTGAGAACTTAGAAGAGGAAAAAAGGATTGAAAAGAGGAAATCATCATCATCAAAGTATCTTCAAACTTTCAATCAAAGATACATACCTATGACCTTATCAAGATCTAAGTTAGATAATTGATTTTCTGTTGTTTTTGTGAATTGAAATCAAAAGAAAGAAATGAGATAATAAGTATAATACTATAATCTATATCTAAGTTTATGGTTGTGTACTTGTGTTCATAACATTCTTTATTCTTTATTAATGTTCACATTTTGATTATGAATGTGTAAAAGTAATTTTTATTAAATAAAATAATTTATATAAAATGTAATTTGAGTTATCGGGAGATATATGGATTTTGATAATTTTAAGATTAGATTATAGTAAATTTTATGTATATAATTTAAATGTGTGTATTGCAGTTCATAATTTTTTTGATTTTTTAAAGTTATGGTAAATGGCAAGAACACACAAAGGGCAGTAGATAAAGATGAAAAGAGCAAAAAATTAAATAACTAAACTACCCTCGTGCGCCAATCATGTGACTGGAGATAAGTAACATAACGCTCGTTATAATTTTGGACTGGTAGCGTGCAGAAATCCAAACGTCAAGGAGGACCGCAATAATTTCTATGTTTTTTGGACTAAACATGAAATCTGGCAACTGCACAAGGACTAACTGTGTAAGTTAAAAAAAATAGTGCGGACAATGTACAATAAAAAGCAATGTTTTAAAACCCGGGTTGACCCGGCCGGTTCAACCGGTTGAACCGGGAACCGGTTAGGAGACCGGGCCGGATAGGACCGGGTTTTTGTAAGATTGAGAACCGGATTGAACCGCCGGTTTTTCGTTGACCCGGGTTGACCCGGTTTGATAAACCCGGCCGGGTCATGACTTTTTATCATTTTTTTTTTTTTTTTTTTTTTTTTTAAATTAACAAAATGATTTTTTTTCCCGTTAACTTTTCTAAGTTTAATTGAAAAGTTAAAATGATGATAACTAATGTTTGTTAAATTTTTTAAAATAGTAAATTATAGTTATATATTATCTTAGAATCACAAATTGATATAGTTTTACTATAAACCATTTTATAATTTAGAATCACTTTGAAAATTTTGGCTATATTTTTATAGATGTAGATTTAAAAAGCAAAACTTTTTGGTATAATCTCAATTTTCTTCATGGGTTTAATCGAATGTATGAATAAAAACGGATAAATTATTAGATTATGCAATACTACTTATTAAATATAAGAAAAAGTATATATATGTATAGAACCGGTTCGACCCGGCGGTTCAACCGGTTGAACCGGTGACCCGGTGAACCGGCGACTTAACCGGGTCGATAAAAAAACCGGTTTTTAAAACATTGATAAAAAGTGACCTCGTAATAAAGTAGTAAAAAAAAGCGACCAAAAAGACGTTGACTTGACACAGCTAGATCTGTGTAAAGTAAACTACCACCCCAAAAGGATTGTCTACTTTAAGCTTTCTATACTCTGTTCATTCAAATCGCTGACTTGTCATTTAAAAGGTTCTTCTTCTCAAAACTTTGTAACATGATTAGTATACTGTTAATGTTTTCATCTAGCTAGTTTATGTTGTTTCATCGTATTATGTTATGTTTTGCATTTGTACTGTTTCAGTGTAATATGATATGTTCAGACTGCTTATACTTGGATATTGGATACTATAGTGTCTTTTTCTTCTTGTTGATATTTTTACAAGGTCAACGGCTTGTTTGCTAAGTCAACGGGTAGTAAACTCATGTTGTTTGTTTCGGCTTATATAGCCGGCTTATGGCTTATTTAGTTTTGGGCTTATGGTTGATCATCTCACTTTAGGTGGCTTATTTTGAAACTTTTTGGCTTATCTAAGCTTATTAGTGATTTAGTGTTAACACTTAACAGTTAACACCACGGATAAGGGTGTAGACCTTTATTACGTAGTATACCATACTAAGTATGTTTTATACTAATGATCCACTCATCACTTTTGTTACCATTTTAACTTTTAGCAAGTTTACTAGATGTGGCAAAATATGGGCTGAGTAAGGGGTCGTAAGTCGTAACAGATCCAAAGTTAATATTACAGGTCACGGGTCAAACGGGTCACTTTTGCAACATGGGTCAAACGTGCCGAGCTGGGTTTACTCGCGACTTTTTATCCGTTTTCTTTTTTCATGAAACACGAATTATAGATTATTATTTCGCTAGTGCATACGTCCTTGTAGGGATTTTGAGAGAGAGGTCATGCGGTCTTTGAGGAAGGGTCTCATCGAGTCCAAAAACGGATCTCGGGTTTGGGTTGCCCGTCGAACTAACATTTTGAGAATTATAACTTATATTTATTTTCTGTTATCAGGAACTTACTTGTTCTTTCTTTTTTAGGAAATGTGTGTTCTATTTTCTTTAGAAAACATTCGTAAACTTACATGCTTGCGTAATTGTCCCTTGTAGGATACTTCTATTGCAGTTGACGGGATGAATTCACTTCAGAAACATAAGGAACTATACGAAGCCCTGAAAGATAAGAAGATCAAGAAAGTAAATCTTTATGGGCCATCAGGAGTTGGGAAGACATGGATGGCAAGGAGGATAAGTGCCCTTAGCTCTAGACCCACAAAGAATCAGTTATTTGATATCACACTGTGGGCATTTATGAGCAAAGAATATAACCAAGATATCCTCTCTGAGAGTATCGGTCGGCAGCTAGGCTTAGTTCCCACTACTATAGAGTGGGAGGCTGTCGATGAAATTGAAGGGGTTAAGCTTATTCCCCAGGAGGAGGAGCCGGAGACTTTGGCTGAGAAGATAAGAAAGGAACTCAAAGATAAACAAGTTCTTTTAGTCATCGATGATATTATGGATGATATTAAGGATGCCGAAATTAACTGGAGGGCAAATGAAGATAAGTTTCTTTCAGCATGGAAGGAATTGTTTCCTACCGATGGTGATGTAGATTTGAAGACACTTTTAATCACCAGATCAAGTAGGGGAGGTCAAGATATTTCCACAGTTGAGGTGAAAGCTTTGTCACCAGAAGAGTGCAAAGCTTTATTGATAGAAAAAGTTGATGCTGAATGGAGGAGACAGTCTGTGAGAATCCAAGATCTAGCTGAAAAATTCATTAAAAAAAGTGATGGTTATCCTGGAACCGCTACAATGATAGCCAAAGTATTGAATTACTTTGTCGAAGATGCATCTGGAGTGCTTATGCTAGAAAAGGAGTTGGAAGAAGCATCTGAAAAGTACGATGTGAACAAGTTACTCTATAGGAAGAACAACGTGTTGGCAATTGGTGTTTTGAAAGATTTATGGTGGTCTGGTCGCCATTTCTTTCGTGATTCTGGAAGTGTTAACTACAACGAGCTAATAACTTACTGGATCTTGGAAGGATATCTCGGTTCTGATCAAAGCTTGACAAAGTTGTACGAGAAGGGTCATCATATTCTTATGGAGCTTATGGATTGTGGCATACTGAAAGACCAAGAGAGTGGTTATCTGTTCATGAACAAGTCACTTTTAAATGATGATGTTCGAAACCAGTGTCTTGACGAGATCCCCAGTCTTGGGCTGGCGACAGTGTTTACAAATGATACAGAACGTTTTGGGAAAGTTGCACATAGTGACGGTATGCTAAAAACACCCCGCTTAATTAAGAAGGGGAAGGAGAGGGAAGAAAAGAGTCAACATCTTTCAACTTTATTGCTAGATGGGGCCCATTTTGACCAGGGCGCTCTCGTGGAGTTCCTTGAAGTTGAAAAGGAACTTCAAATTCTTGCTTTGTTCAATCCCACCTTCCAATCACTGCCAACGCCTTTGGAGACGATGAACAGGCTTCGCGTTCTCGTGCTCAGAGGTTGTGCATTTTTGGAAGACATTTATCTGCGTCTGAGAAATCTGGAAGACAATAATCTACCTCTACCGTTTAAAGATTTGTGTGTTCTTGAAATTTCTGGTGCTAGATCTTTAAAAGAAATGAAAGACGACTTCTTCAAAGACATGCCACTTAAAAGCCTAAATCTTTCTGAACTGCAAATCACTTTATTGCCTCGATCCATTTACGATCTTGAGCAATTACAGTGGCTGGTCATTAAGGATTGTCCTAACTTGAAATATGTTAGTAAGCTTGCAAAGCTTAAACATCTTTTGGCTCTTGACCTCTCCGGCAATATCTCATTGGATTATGTTGAAAAAAATTTCTTGAACTTTGAAGAACTCAAAAGTCTTAATCTTTCAAATACCATGATTTCAACTACACCATTGTTCAGAAATATTAAACAAGTCACTCATCTGCTATTTCGTGACTGTAAAAACCTTAGCAGGATACGAAGCTTGACCTCACTAACCAAGCTCCAAACCCTTGATCTCTCTGGTTGTACCAACTTTGAAGAGTTTCATGATCCGTCTTTAGAAAAGTTGGTTTCCCTCGAAACCCTAAACATGTCAGGAACTTCTGTTGAGCGCCTACCTTTGAACATTGCAAACCCCCGTTTTCTATATCTTAAAAGTTGCCTTAAGTTAAAACAACTTTCATGCATCGATTCCCTTGTACGTATTGAAGTACTTGATCTTTCGGGTTCAAAGAATCTGAAAGACCTTGAAGATGATTTTTTTGACCGCATGACATGTCTTCAAGTGCTCAATCTTTCAGAAACAGATGTTGCTGGTCTTCCATCACTTTCCGAGCTTTCCAATCTTCGTGAGCTATATCTATCTCACTGCACAACCTTGAAACAGTTGCCGTCATTAGAATCTGCTACAAATTTGGAGGTTCTTGATGTCTCAAAGTGTAGTGCCTTGGAAGATATAGGAAATTCCACTTTTGAGCACATGATTTGCCTTAGAAAGCTTGATCTTTCAGAAACAAAGATAAGTTACCTTCCTGTTCTTCCAAATTCAAAAAACTTACGGCAGCTCTTACTGAAGAACTGTACTGCTTTGCAGAATCTTGAACTGAATTCATCTTTATTGAATCTTGAGGTTCTAAATGTTGCTGGTATAACCTCTTTGGCATCTAATGGAGCTGTACCCGTGAAGGATATGAGCAAGCTTGAAGTTCTTGACATGTCTTTAACCCATATTGAACAGTTACCATCTATGTCGAACCTAAAAAATTTGACTCATCTTTCTTTCGCGGGTTGCAAACGTTTATCAACAGTCCCTGATTTGGATCATCTTAGTAAGCTTGAAGTTCTATATCTTTCCAGCTCATCCGTCAAACGTTTACCGAAGTTTAGCACCTCCAATAATCTTCTTAAGCTTCTTCTCGGTGATTGCTTATTGGAGGAAGATTTTCCATATGTGGAGGTTAACGATCTATTGGGGCCTACTCCCAAATTACCTCTTGGGATATCCACATTAAGTAATCTCGAATACCTCGAGTTTCCAAATGCCATTGACATTGAAAAAGTTGAAAGCAGTCAAGTAGAACTTTCATCGGAGGAGATGAATCAGGATCAGTGGAGTATCTGCCGGCTGTCAGAGAATGATAAAGCTCCACTGTTTCTTAGTGGCACACAGTTTCTTCAAATTCCGAAGGAAACTTTTTTGCTACAAGAAACATTCCAGCTATGCGCGTTTCCTGCCATGGTGGAAGGTGAAACTGGGGACGGGTATCTTCAAAGAAGTGAACTTGTCTTTGCTGATGTGTATCTCCAAACTTGTCAGTTTGCTCAATACAAGGGTAACAGGTCGTTACAGATTCGTGGATTCAATAATTCCCCCAAGGGAATCGAGAAGATTATCTGTCACGTCAACTTGGTGTTTCTGATTGATAATAAGTTCAAGAGTATGCTAGCTGGTTTAAGTGCTTCGACTCTTAATGAGTTAAAGGGCTGTTGGATTGAAAGATGTGATGAAATGGTCAGCTTATTTGATGAGAAGGAAATGAAAGATGATCGCAAATATAGAATTGCTGTTGAGGATTTAGGAATAATAAACAATCGCCATTTAGCAAGTATATATAATGGGAAACAGCAGTCTGTGAGCTTCAACAATCTGATGACTTTGTATATAGACTGTTGTCCAGAGCTTACGACTGTATTTTCATCATCATGGCTGACACAGACTCTCAAAGTTCTGCGCATCAAATTTTGTGACAAGATGGTGTCTCTATCTGAAGCTGAGGTTGAGCTTCCAAATCTTAAAACGTTGCATCTGTGGGAACTACCAGAACTGAAGAGCATCGGTGTCTCATTTCCGTCTATACAAACTCTCAAAATCTCTGGTGCGACTAGTTTGAAGAGCCTGTATTCCGGAAACCAGGATTTCAAGTATCTTGAAACTGTTTACTTAGAAAACTGTCCGTTGCTTGAAAATGTTATCTGTTTGAGTTTACCACTGGCACAACTTAAGTATGTCGAGATTAAATCTTGTGAGAAGCTGCAAACTCTGTTCAAACATAGCAACTCGGTTGGTTGCAATTTGCCGTGTTTAAAGAAAATGCACCTGGAGGATCTTCCAAGGCTGAAAAGCATAGGCGCTACTTTACCCTCCCAAGCAGAGAGATGTATTTTGGAATGCCCAAAGCTGCAATTAGATGGGATGATTGGTGATCAGAAGTGACTCAACACACTTACAGCATTGTTACAGGTATTCTATCAACTCCAGGCTAGTAACTTTCATGGACACTGTATTATAAGAAGAACATTTCTCACCTTTTTTAAACTACAACAATGATGAACTCATTGTCAGCATGTTAAACACCCCCTCGTTTTCTGACCCATACAAAATTCTTGGTTCCAAAGTTCTGCCCATCTTTCATGTTTTACTTATTCAGCAAGCTGAAATATAGTATTATGTAGTTATATACTATTATACCGAGACTTTCGGTATTTGTTACGCTATTCTTCCTTGATTTTGACATGTTTGATCATTTTCCTCAGGGTGCAACAATGGAAGGGGAAAACAGAGGCTAATATGAAAAGAAAACAATAGCAAAGTAAGTTTTGATCTTTTTTCTCTCTTTATAAGTTACAATCAAACATAAGATAAGTTGATTCTCCCAGGTTTTTTTATGTTTAGATTACTCGACACGACTATCACTATAAGATTTATTAATAAATATGCATATGCTTATTGTTCAACATTCTTTTGTAGTGCTTCGTAGACCTCGGTTATGTGCTGGAGTTCAACGTAAATTTGAACAACATGAAGCAAATGGTGATAGGATATTCATTCAGCAACAATCTTGCAAGGACTAAAGCTTTTTGTTCAGCAACAAAGCGTCAAGATGGTACAATACAACAACATATGTGGCGTGCGAAGTTATCTGTAATTTTTGGTCACTCTTCAATTTTCCCTTATGGCCTAACAATATATATCACCATATACTTGGATTATTCTTATGGCAAACATCTGTATGAACTCGTTCACGTCTATAAGTATAGGGACTTGTAACATTTTGCAATTCATTTTAATTTTTAATAAAGTCAACTAGGACCATGCACTACAAAATCTCACATATTTGTTAAGATACTTGAAATTTGGTACCTAAATGTTTAGTCATATTAATTGGGGTAGTTGTTCCATCATTTTCGTGTATGTTTCTAGGAAGTCCTCTAGTCTGATGACAAATTTACAGCAAACTAAGTTTTATATCATGTTCCTCAGTTGAAACAAAGTACTCTATCACTTTATGGTAAACATGAAATATGGGTTGTGTGAATTCGTTGGAATTGATTTTCGTCTTAAAAACGTTAACAATCGTGCTAGCTAGCGTTTAATCATGCATGTATATGGTGCTTGAAGAAAGGATATGGATATTGATAGCTAGCTGTTTTGTGATGCAAAAGGTTCAACAATGTGTCATCAGCATGCTATAAAAGGACTTTGATTACTGATGTTTAACATAGTTCATGTCTATTGCAGTTTCTTTGTCTTGATCTTCACTTGTGATCATACAATGTATGGGTTACATACTCCGTATAATCATACTGATGTTTAACTTAGGCCTGGTTTTCAACAATGAGAATCATTTTTTTCAAGAATAAAAAAGAATCTAGAAATTTATAGATATTCTAATTAAAATCTTATTTTTAACAAGGGAAACCGATTCTCTCACGGCCTTCACCGACCAATCTTACGGCCAACATGAAAAAATAAATCACATAGCAACATGAAACACTTATAGCAATTTAAATGGATACCAGGAAGAATTGTTTAACACCAACATTTTAAAGGGCACCCTCCAAAAACTCACATCCTAATTACATCTAGCACAAGGCCGAGCGGCTAATTAATGAATGTGAGAGTAAATGCATGTAACATTGAATGAGGTTGGAGTATAAATACTACCCCAACTATTGGACGTGACAATATGGGGATGGAGAGGGCCGAGCTATGCCTTGTCTAGGTGCTAGGCGTTGGTCCACGTGTTGACAATATCCCGCAATATCCAGGTTAGGCGGCTCAAGTATAGTCATTGATACGGACTGATGGATAAAAGAGGTCTCCTAAGGTAAAGGAGTGTTTACCTCTGTTGTAGTCGTTTGGCATGCGTTCTGGTAGATCCGTGCCCTTCGAAGAAGTGGAGACACCAACAGAGTACAATAATCTCTTAAACAAATAAAGAGTCAAGCCCAAGTACTTTAACTAAATTCATATCAACTAATGTATGTTTTATACTTCTTAAAAATCAATATTGTATTATCCGGCGAATCTATATTGTATTCTTCTCGAAAAGATTTAAAACTTGTATTAAAATTCAAGAAGAGTTGTAATTTTCATGTGTGTTCAAGATTAGCTTAAGCTCGATCACTCGATCAAGCTCAACTCGACTAGATTCACATCATCATGTACCAATGAATGTGAACATAAAAGATGTGTGTTCAAATTTGAAAGACTGAAAACGTTCCAAAAATGAATTATAGAAGATGTTGAAGTGAAAAGCATCTGTCTGTCGGTTGGACCCAAAATAAGCATGTGGCTTAGCTTCCTGCGAAACCACCCAAAATTTTGCAAAACACGTACGGAAAGATACGGAAGATACGGAAATCTGTACCATGCATCAACTCCTCAATTATTATCATTTTAATATTATTATTATTTTTATTATTATTATTTTTAAATAGAAGATAAGAAATAACTCAGAAATTTGTTTTTTTTTTTGTTGGGAAAGTTTAGTGAATAGGAACATGATTGATGTTTCAAAGGTATTAATTTTATGTTTAAGTTAATCAAATCTTAAGATATATATGGCTTACACTTCTTTTTTTTCTCTCCTCATTCTTACCATTGATTTTGTTACATGACACCCTTGCCATTGAATTAAAGTGTGAGATACCAAAGTAGAAAAATTATTGTAGTAATATGACAGAACATTAGTACTATGATTATTAGATATGTAACTCTTGTACGATAAATAAATGTATTTGAAAAATAATAATAATAATATTAATAATAATGAAAAAAATTAAAAAAAAAAAAAAATAACATGTTTTTACCATGCATTCTATATCTTGTAAGCAAAATGTTGAAGAGAAAAAACCCATGCGCATTTATTTTTATTTCTTTATTTTATTTTATTATTTTTTTGGGGACATGGTTTCTGACCATTTTGGCCTACTAATCCACGTTGTTTAAACACACCACTACCGAAATTTTTGTGTTTACAACATTTGATTTTAACAATCGAACAAAACTCTTTTTTTATATGGTTGGCGTGGCCGAGAAAAAATATATGAACAATTTCGATTTGAAACAAACCAAGGTTACGTTTTCAAGATCGAGATCCTATTCAGGATCTTTTTCATTTTTGTAAAATCGAAATCGTAAGATCTGATCGGGATGCTAAGATCCTACTATAATGTCTTTTTCTTAATAGTCTTTGTAATATTATTCAAATCTACAAATTATCATATCATAGGCACAAAATTATATGAATATTTCATGAAAATGTTATCCTAAATTATAAATATGGAATGTGTATGAAGATTAACATATTGTTTTCTTAAATTCTATTAAACATAATCCATAACTTTGTAGGTTTTTTTTTTTTTTTTTTTTTTTTTTTTTTTTTTTTTTTTTTTTTTTTTTTGCAATTCGAGAAAAGTAAGATCGGACCGGATTAGATTTAAGATCCTATGGTGAAGATCAGGATCTTATAAAATTTTAAGCTTTTTTTTTTAGAACGGCACCATACTTGGAATTCGACGCCTGAGTTAAACCATCCAAACTGGTCCGGATCGTTTTTACTTTGTAGTATCATAAAATTGTAAGATCCTAAGGTCAATATCGGGATCTTAACAATTATGATATAAGCAAAAATATTTATTGGGTACGTGTTTCTTCACCCAACAATTTGGATTCTGTGGAGAATAAGGTATCGGGTATATTTTAATTAAGGGCAAATCGCATAAAAAGGTACTCATCTTATGTCCAATTTCAATTAAAGGTATTGTTTTTTTTTTTTTTTTTTTTTTTCTCAATTTAAGGTACCCGACTTTTTTTTGGAGCCAATTTAGGTTTTTTTCTAACTTCCGTTAACTATTTCGTTAGTAAATTACATGTTTGGTCCTTGAGTTTGTATATGCATTTCATGTTTGGTCCATTAACTGTTTTTGCATGTTTCAGTCCGTTTTTGCACATTTTCGTCCGTTTTACATGTTTCGTCCATTTTACACGTTTCCGTCCATTTTTTCGAAATATTTTTTTCCCAAATTTTTTTCAAAAAAACTTTTTCGAAATAATTTTTTTCCAAATATTTTTCAAAAAAAAAAATTTCGAAATATTTTTTTTCAAAAAAAAATTTTCAATATTTTTTTTCCAAATTTTTTTCAAAAAAAATTTTTCGAAATATTTTTTTTCCAATTTTTTTTCAAAATAACTTTTTCGAAATATTTTTTTTGAAAAAAATTTGGAAAAAGAATGTTTAGAAAAAAAAATTTTGAAAAAAATTTTATTTCGAAAAATTTTCAAAATTTTTTTTTAAATATTTTATTCCGAAAATATTGAAAATTTTGAAAAAAAATAAAGAAAAAAATTTTTAATTTTTTTTTGGTGGTGATTGGTGGTGTTGGGTGGTGGTGGTTAGTGGCGGTGGTGATTGGTTGTGGTGGAAATGTGCAAAAACAGACAGAAACGTGAAAAAACAGACGAAAACGTGTAAAAACAGACGAAAACGTGCAAAAATAGACGAAGACGGACGAAAACGTGTAAAAACGGACGAAAACGTGTAAAAACGGACGAAAACGTATAAAAACGAACGACAACGTTTGCAAGCGTATGAAAACGGACGAAAATAGACCAAACATGAAATGCCTATACAAACTCAAGGACCAAACATGTAATTTACTAACGAAATAGTTAACGGAAGTTAGAAAAAAACCTAAATCGGCCCAAAAAAAAAGTCGGGTACCTTAAATTGAGAAAAAAAAAGAATAATACCTTTAATTGAAATTGGACATAAGATGAGTACCTTTTTATACGATTTGCCCTTTAATTAACTGCCTAGAATGGTTTATTCTCATTTTTGGATTAGTCATAGAGGTAGTAAATTCGTCCGAAATTAGATTGATTGGATTGGTGACAATTAACATTTGTACTAATATTTTGTACTCTCTTTTACTGCCTTCTTGTTAGTAGTTTCTTAGTGAATTAGTTGTTCATTAAAAAAAAAAGTATTTTCTCGAAGTTCAAATCCTTGTCACTGGGTGGATTTGAACATCGTCTCTCGATCAATAGAAAGACTGATAATTAAGACTTGAAACGTGTTCAAAAAATTAAGACTTGAAATAACATTCTGGCACTTGCACGATGATAAAAACAAATATTGTTAAAATATAAGGAGTATATCTTAAAACTAATATTAAAAAGTTATCCAAAAAATTATTTTAAGTAGGGAAAGGTAGCAAGGAGTAGGAAGTTGCTAGTGGCGGCAGTCTATAGTACGTAGAAGCACACGCCACACGGAATGAGGCAGCTGTTATTTGCAAGCTGGAAAGATATGAGAAAACGACGCTGTTTGTATATAAATCCATTGCATCACTTTCAAGTTTCAACAACCAAATATAATAATTTAATGCTGTTTTTTAAGGTTTTGTGATTGGTTGCATTTACCCAAATTATATATTTATTTTCTGTGCCATTTTAGATATACATAAATCTAAAATACGGATATGAATAATCTTATCAGCTAATTTTCTTTTTAGGGGGCAAATTTTTACAGCCCGGCCACGCGGCCACGTATTTCACAAGTATTGTTGTAGATATATTTTCAACGAGACTTCAACTCGCAACCTGTTGTTTAATGAGTTACTCACATACCGTTGAATCAAAGCTTATGAGGTTGTTGTTTCCACGAACACAAACACTTCATACGCATGAGTCATGACAAATACTAGTAATCATCATCTTTTTTTTTTTTACAATATCCTTCTTTCGTTACAAAATTATAGCTTTGCGGATTAAAAAACAAATTAACACACTAGCATTACAAAAATAAACAAAAGAGACTCATTTTACTAAGGGAAATTATGAAAGGTGCTCCATTATGCGCTCTCTCTCACACAAGTGTTTCAAAAATGCATTATTTGAGTTTCAAAGCTTTTATAAAAAAGAAAACTTTCGGAAAACCATTTTATAGTACTTTTTTCTTTTTACTTTCTTTCTTACTTTTCAAACTCTTATAGCTGATTAAAGTCTTCACATCTCTAATTTTGTTATGTTTTACGTTCTAAAAATCACACCATTCAATCCATAATACTTTCCTGTTTAATTTGACATGGTTTCGAGCCAGGAAAAAAACGCCATTTAATTCCAGGATACGTGACGATAGATCTACGACACTCCGAGATGATTGCGATGAAAGTCACGACTCTTTGGTGCATTTATGGCCTGAAAAGAAGCGTACAACTCTCAATCACGAAAATATGTTCTCACGCTTTGAGATATTGTCATTTAAAAACGCTACTGTTGTATATCGAAAGACATGATATCACTTGACACTATGGTTATAAATAATAGTGTGTTTGAGATCTTTTTTCATGGAGTACTTTCTTTTTATTTTCATGCATATCCCTACACGAAATGGCTTATCAATTAGCAATTATTCCATCTTTAACAATAACTCATTCCTTAGTTTTGTCAAGACTTGATCAATGCACGTCAGTAAGGGTCTCGTATCCACTCATTGTAGATGAGCTGCTTGTGTATCGTGACCTTTCTGATCTAGAAAATCAGTAAGAAGTAGTTCTGTAGACCACTTCTAGAAGGATCTTTAGCTTTAGAAATGACGAAATTAAAAGATGTTATCAATTCAGAGTAGACCCTCGATGATTTAGAGGTCCGTAAAGGTTTAATTTTCTTATCCATCCTTTCGTACATGAGCTTTGCAATAAGAAATACGATCACGGAAATATATGCATGAATAATCTCCATTTCAAGTGTCTAATAGTACTTTTTATTCTTTTTGAGAGATGTATCCAATATATCACGAATATGTAATCATAATTTTTCTGTTAAAGTTCATGCAATATTTTCTTGATATGTTGTTAGTACTTTTTATGATTATAAATGTTTTCTTATATGCAACGTATATAAACGGAGTAGCGGATACTTTAAACCTAACGTTTGATTATCGATAACGACTCACTTTACATGGAAGAAGAACACCGAAATACATCAATGTCTACAGACACACAAAATACATCGGAATTCATAACGTTAATACAAATAAGCCGTAAAAACGTTTATTTATATTTTACGATTTTATAATGTTTTGTCGATAACAAACGTAAAATCATTTTAACGAAACAAATAAAATACGTAAACTGTTTGAACCAATAGTTTTCTAACATACTTACGTTTTCACATAAAACACTAAAACAAGTATGAGTGATTTTATGATTTAGAGATACATATGTACAACAACTAGTGCTTACATATTGAGCTAACATATACTTAACTAAGTATATACTAAAATGGGTAAAAACAAGTATATACTAAAATGGGTAAAAACTAACAAATGGTATTGACCCATAACCCATGGTTTTGTCCAAACCACTTAACTAGGTTCATTGTATTCTAGAGATACATTGTATCTAGAAAGAAACCCATGGATCAACCCATAACCCATGAACCATGACCCATAACCAAAAATACCCATGGGCAAAGAGGAGCGTCCCACAGATCCCTAGCTTTACGCTAGCCGGATCCCTTGTGGGAGGGATCCGTGGGATCCGGGGAACAGTGAAATTTCTCCTCTATAAATAGTGAGCCATTTCTTCCTTTTGGCTCACCACTTTCACACATACTTTCTCCAAGTATTGTACTTATCTAACCACTGATCCTAAGGGATCTTTCTATGTAGTTTGTCTTTTGTTTTTGTGTGATTCTCTAGGTTTCTCTTAAAGGCGAGATCACCACTTCTTGAAGTCGAGCAAACTCAAGTCCATGAGTTGCCATACTTCGTCATCATCAAGACAACTGAGGTTGTCTTGTTGATAGTTCTTTCTTCCTCCGTAGATGTTGTGTTGAAGGCATTAGTGAAGGATGCCGAAAGAGTCAAGACAAAAGCATTAGTGAAATATGCTAAACGTCCGTGTCAAAAGCATTAGTGAAGAATGCTAAAGGTGTCAAGACGAAGGCATTAGTGAAAGGTGCTAAGCGTTGTGTCAAAGGCATTAGTGAAGGATGCCTAAGAATCAAATCAAGTGGCATTAGGGAAGAATGCCTAGGTCGTATAATCGATGAGGTGCATCGTTATACATATAAGTATTTGTTTATTTCCAAGGATGGTGATATCCTTGATGGTGTTGTAACAAGGAGTGGATCTCCTTGAGATTAGGTGTTGTGTTGTGATGGGTAGTAGTTCCTCTATAGTAATGGAACTAGGTGCTTAGCCTAGTACCTAATAAAGGGTAGGCGACGTTGTGATATGTGTGGTTCACCTTGGAGTGAAAGAACCCGGTGGTTAGCCTAGTACCGGAAAAAGAGTAGGCGACGTTGTGAAGGCTTCTCCGCCATAAATAGATTGGTGTCGTGAAGTGTTTACGAACTCTCGAGTAGGTGACTCAGGGAGTGGAGTAGGGCAAGGAAGGTGTCCTTGTAGCCGAACCACTTTAAATACTCGTGTCGTGGTTATGTGCTTCTTACTCTTTATCTTTCATTACACGTTTATATATCTATCTATCAACGTCCAACATAAACAACCAAATAGATTGACATAAGTTAATCTAAATGTTTTAAAACGAAGTTTTAATTGGTAAAACTATTCAACCCCCCTTCTAGTTTTCTACAATTGGCATCAGAGCTTCGTTACCAAGTTTCTTAGAGTATGTTGTACTTTAAAAACTTGATACGATCCGTGTATGTTTGAAAACTACAAAGAAGGATTTTTTTAAGTCATGTTTTAAAAAATCATTTTGTTGGACATTGATAGATCATCCTAACATATTTGTATCAAGAAATCTTCATGCTAGGATCTCTCAAAAACCTTCATTTCTATTCAAAGAATAATGTAGTCAACCTTCAAGAAAGGATCTAAAAGTAATCACAACTTACTTACGCCAAATACAAAGGATTACTTTAAGAGATCATGAAGTATTTCGAGTATTATGACAAACCAAGAAGCATAGAGGTATGTTTTACTTTTCATTAAATAGCTTACATGAGTATATTGATATCATAATTCTTTTTGTTTAAAAATTGCTAGTCTCTTTAAAAGTCTCTTTCGTCACTTTTCCAACTTACTCATCATCAGGAATAGTATTCTTTTTGATTCGTCAAACTAACGCCGTCATCACACATGAACCCTTGATAACTAACTTATCAAAACCCGTCGACAAAACAACCTTTCATTTGATACCTCAAAACTATTTTTTTGTAAGCTAGCTTATAAGCCTACTACAAAAATTATGCCAAACAACCCTTTTTCTGTCCACAGTAGCCGGATCCCCCTAGTTGTACTAGCCGGATCCCAATTATAAGGGATCCGGGGGAACCATGGAACAGAACTCAGCTATATGCATTCAAAATCACCACTGATCTTTTTCCCTCTCCTCACATAACACAAAAATGACTAAACTACTGATTTCATCTTCATTGGACTCCATACCCTCAAGTATTCCTCTCTAGAACACCATTGTAAGTTTTTACACTAACTTGTTCTAATTTTCATCATCCTCATCCTAGGGTTTATGATTTCACAATCTCTATTCAATTAATCTAATTATGATTTTCAAAATTAATCATTAAAAGGGGCTTTTTACATAATTAAGATCACATCGTGTTCACAACATTGTTAATACAAATCAAAACCATAAACCCATCTCAACTAATTTTACCTAATTGAAAAATTTGTATTTCTAGGACCAACCATGCTTAAAGCCACTCAACAAGATCATCATGATACCGTCCATTACCTTACTCATTACTATCGAAATGAGGAATTCTCAAAAACCGACCTCAAGGTCTTTAAAAAGCTTGAAAAATGACTTATTCACGTAGGTCGTGTAGTCAAGGAATGTTTCCTTGAAGATACCGACACTCGCCAAGCTTTCTCGGCAATCAACTTTGATTGTCTTCTTGACATTGATGAACAAATTTACCCGGTTTTCATCTTTGAATTCTATAAAAGCATTAGGATCATTCGAAACGCCGATGATAGCATTTCAATCGCCTTCATCATCAATAAACGAAACTTCATTCTACCTCTCAACACATTTGCTCAAATTCTTCGCATTCCTGGTGAAGGAATTTGTATGTATTCTCAAGATTGGGCAATTAACACTCAAAACCTTGCACTTGATTCTAAACCTATCTACAATACTCCCCTTGATGATCCCAAAATCATTCGAGATACTATCTTCAAGGTTAGGACCGACCAATCCCGGTACAACCGAAATAAAAAGCTCATTCACCGTAATCCTTTTCAAATGGAGCTTTTTGAAATGCATCCCATGTTTAAAAAATGGGAAGAAATCCTTAGGGAAAACGTCATTAGCCTAGTTGGTAACAAGGATCATCCAAATGCATGTCTTGTGCAAATGATCTATTGTCTTATCCACCAAAAGCCATTTAATCTCGCCTATTACATGGTGAGGAGAATGGCCGGGGTATTCAAAGCTTCCAACATGGTACTTCCATATGGTATGCCCCTAACACGAATTTGTAAGTATGTTAGTGCATTGCAACCATCTCCTATCAACAATGATCATTTCTTTGCCGATCATGTAATGGTACCTCTTACCAAAATACCCTATAAACGCTTCATGGTCAATGGAAAGAAACCTAAAGCTCTTTCGGACTCCTCGGAAGGAGAAGAAGAAGAAAATGAAGAAGAAGAAGATGTCGACCCCATAGCCAACATTGAATTGGAACCCTTTGATTACTACGAACAACTTCCAACCATTCCAAACGAGACCGCGGAATTCAAACAATTGAGGGGAATGATTCAAAATCTTGCTTACCACCTCACTAAGTCGTCAAAAAGGAAAAGAAAGAATTGACGAAAGAGACAATATGAATATGCTTAATTTTAACACTTGATCTATGTGTGGATGATTATGTTTTAGCACTTTTGCTTGTGGCAATTTGGATATTGTTAATTCTACCATTATCAATGAGTGTTGTTATATGATGACATGCTTGTACTTGTTGTTTAGTTTAATGGTTAATTAGTATGCAAAATCTGCACATTATTCTGTGGGGGTTCTGATCTGCAGATGCCAGATCCCTAGGATTAGCCTAGACGGATCCCTCCCTTGAGGGAACCGCGGGATCCGTGGCATCAGATCAGCAATACAACATCCCTTACATCAAGATAGCTTACTAGATAACATCACATTAGCTAAACATAAGATATTAGAACTCAACTAAGTCTACTTCAAGGATGAGAAAGCCTTAGACTCACTTATAGCTTACATAAGACCTTAGTCAAAATGTCTTTTAATTTATCAACACATCAAAACTCACCATATTTCCGCTTCAATACTCACAAATTTCTTTTCATCTTTCAAAACACTTAGGTGAACATATTGAACAATTTTGGGAAAATTGTTTCTAGTCATCTTTATCTCAAAATGGGTCAAAAATTAGTTTTTCAATTCTTTTGATTTTTAAGAATTTTTCAAATTCCATCTCAAGCTAAAATCAGATCTCTAGGATCATTTATTATGACTTGACACTACCAAAACTCTCAATGTTATCCTTGAACATCCATTGGTAGTCATTTAGTCCCATTTTCCTTCCATGAAAAGCAATCATTTGCTATAACATTCATTACTCTTGATCACTCAAGTGCACCCTCTTCTTAGATACTTAGGAGGACTGAAACACTCAAGATGATATAGGTTTTAACTCTTAGAAACTTCATTTCTAACCCTTCATAACTGCTGAGAGCCGGATCCCTAGGATTAGCCTAGCCGGATCCCTCAGAAGAGGGAACCGTGGGATCCGGGTGACAGATTATGTCAACTCTACCCAAGACAATCATTTCAAGCTCATCTTGCTTACTTGAACACTCCACCTCATCTTTATTAAGTTCCTAGATCAGTGAAACTCTGAACTTCAACCTTGTGCATGTTAATCATCACATCTCTAAGAATATTAGTGGCTTAAGTCTTAAATGCACTTGCCAAACTCTTCCATTTATAAGTCATATTGCTAGAAAACCTTAGTCATCAAACAAAAACACAACTTTTAGCAAATTACAAACATCTCACTTAGTCATTTCATCATGAGAAAAGCTCCTAGTACTAACTCATCCACCCAAGAACCACCCAAGAAACTTGCTAAGGTCATACACGAAGTTTCCTCAACCGAATCATCCTCGGTTAAGTCCACAAATGCTAGGATCTCCCTTACACCAAAGAAACCAATCAAAGTAATTCCCAAGAGAATTGTTCCCAAAAGGATATCATCACCAAATTCTACTAAACCAAACACACCCTTTTCAACCCAACAAACATCATTGGTGCCTAGAGCCACATCACTTAACACCTCACAATCATCTCCACACTCTCACAACTTAGAGGAATTACCCCCTTGGCCAATTCATCTTCCACCACTACTAATGAATTCACTTGAAAAGGTTGTGCAACAAAACCAAAGTGTTGAATCAACACTTGCACCAATATCAATTTCTCCAATTCCCCCAAATAGTCCATTTTGGATTATGAGGAGACATCAAAGTCAACCACCCAACCACATGGAAGTTGATACTTTCATACTTCCACCCTAAAACATTATTGAGCCTCCACTTAATGAGCCTTCACCAATTTCTCCTTTTGAGGATCTTCAACCCACATCACTTGAACCTCCGCTTCAAGAAGCTCAAAACTATGACGAGGATTGCTATCATTGTCAATATGTTGAAAGGTTGATACATGAACTACGTAAAGAGAAACGGTTCATGTTTTATCACCTCCTCGAACATTTCGAAGAGGTCAACAAGCCCAAACAACAATGAGCCTCATAGTCACAAGCTCAAACTTAGAACGTTTAGGAAACCTATCTCATCCTTGATCATCATTAAGCTTTTAGTTGACTCTTGAGTTTGGGTAACTCATTAGCATTAGTAGTACTTGTATGGCTAGATAATTCTCTTAGTTTTAGAGATTTGTTTGATTATGTCTTGTTTTTATTGAATGAATACCTATATGCCATGATTGTTTTGTGTTTGCTAAATCATATACATATTTCACCTCTTCATTAGCATTGTTTGGCACATATTCACTGCTGAAGAAACTGTCACCAGACAGCCGAATCCCTAGAAATTTCCTAGACGGATCCCTCCATAAAGGGAACCGTGGGATCCGTGGTACAGAAGAACATTTTTCTACTAACCTTAGTCTTATTTGCAGGAGATTATGCACTATACTCTTGTTCTCTAACCTCTATTTTGTAGATTTTCAAAATACACATGAAGATTTTGACACCATAAAGCTAGGGGAGCTTTGTGTCAAACCATACATTGCAAATTCATTTGCAACATAATCCTTATTTGGATTATACTTCATGACACCCCATTGCAACGTTGCAATCTTCAAGGGGGAGCATTGTCGTCACAAGGACAAACCATTTGCAAAAATTGCAAATCATTAGCTTACTTAGTTTTATGTATTTGACGCACTCACAAAGGGATGGACTCGTCAAGGGGGAGTTAAGACGAGGTCCATTCCCGTTACTTGCTCTCTTTACATTTTCTCTTTTTTACATGTTTTTCTTAAAAACTTTGTGTTAGTTTCTTTTCGACGCTCTTTTTGTTTCGACAAAAAGGGAGAGAAGAGAGTAAAAACTCCAATTCAAATCTTTACGAGTTTTAGTTTTTACTTAAAATAATTTTATGTTTTGTCATCAACAAAAAGGTGGAGATTGTTAGTACAAATAAGCCGTAAAAACGTTTATTTATATTTTACGATCTTCTAATGTTTTGTCGATAACAAACGTAAAATCATTTTAACGAAACAAATAAAATATGTAAACTGTTTGAACCAATAGTTTTCTAACATACTTACGTTTTCACATAAAACGCTAAAACAAGTATGAGTGATTTTATGATTTAGAGATACATATGTACAACAACTAGTGCTTACATATTGAGCTAACATATACTTAACTAAGTATATACTAAAATGGGTAAAAACAAATATATACTAAAATGGGTAAAAACTAACAAATGGTATTGACCCATAACCCATGGTTTTGTCCAAATCACTTAACTAGGTTCATTGTATTCTAGAGATACATTGTATCTAGAAAGAAACCCATGGATCTACCCATAACCCATGACCCATAACCAAAAATACCCATGGGCAAAGAGGAGCGTCCCACAGATCCCTAGCTTTACGCTAGCCGGATCCCTTGTGGGAGGGATCCGTGGGATCCGGGGAACAATGAACTTTCTCCTCTATAAATAGTGAACCATTTCTTCCTTTGGGCTCACCACTTTCACACATACTTTCTCTAAGTATTGTACTTCTCTAACCACTGATCCTAAGGGATCTTTCTATGTAGTTTGTCTTTTGTTTTTGTGTGATTCTCTAGGTTCCTCTTAAAGGCGAGATCACGACTTCTTGAAGTCGAGCAAGCTCAAGTCCATGAGTTGCCATACTTCGTCATCATCAAGACAACTGAGGTTCTCTTGTTGATAGGTCTTTCTTCCTCCGTAGATGTTGTGTTGAAGGCATTAGTGAAGGATGCCGAAAGAGTCAACACAAAAGCATTATTGAAAGATGCTAAACGTCCGTGTCAAAAACATTAGTGAAGAATTCTAAAGGTGTCAAGACGAAGGCATTAGTGAAAGGTGCTAAGCGTTGTGTCAAAGGCATTAGTGAAGGATGCCTAAGAATCAAATCAAGTGGCATTAGGGAAGAATGCCTAGGTCGTATAATCGATGAGGTGCATCGTTATACATATAAGTATTTGTTTATTTCCAAGGATGGTGATATCCTTGATGGTGTTGTAACAAGGAGTGGATCTCCTTGAGATTAGGTGTTGTGTTGTGATGGGTAGTAGTTCCTCCATAGTAATGGAACTAGGTGCTTAGCCTAGTACCTAATAAAGGGTAGGCGACGTTGTGATAGGTGTAGTTCACCTTGGAGTGAAAGAACCCGGTGGTTAGCCTAGTACCGGAAAAAGAGTAGGAGGCGTTGTGAAGGCTTCTCCTCCATAAGGAGATTGGTGTCGTGTAGTGTTTACGAACTCTCGAGTAGGTGATTCGGGGAGTGGAGTAGGTCAAGGAAGGTGTCCTTGTAGCCGAACCACTATAAATACTCGTGTCGTGGTTATGTGCTTCTTACTCTTTATCTTTCATTACACGTTTATATATCTATCTATCAACGTCCAACATAAACAACCAAATAGATTGACATAAGTTAATCTAAATGCTTTAAAACGAAGTTTTAATTGGTAAAACTATTCAACCCCCCTTCTAGTTTTCTACACATACATTCAAAAAACAACAAAGCATGATCTTCTGATTCAGGTATTCAGTCTCTTCCTAAAGACGTGCAACCTCATCCTCAAAACGATAGCGCGTTGCTGTGTATCTTTCGTTAAATTCAGTCAAAAAACCACAAATTTCATCCATAGTACCTTTAGGCTTTGAAATACGCAGAAGTTTTTCCTCCGAATAAAAGCGATGGTAGAAACGTTGTGGTAGTGGTGGTGGTTGTACAACAATAGAAGCCGGTGGCGTTGGATGTTCTACATCAATCGGCAATGGTGGTTCTAGTGATGAGTTAGTCAGTGGTGGTAGTGGACTAGTGGTGGTGGTGGTTGTGCAACAACAACAACTAGGGACGGTGGACGGACTTAAAAAATCAGAGAATCTGATTCTAGTGGTGATTCAACCCTTAAATGCTTGTGTAATTCCATTGCTTAATTTAATCACAATAAATGTTGTTAGATGGTATAAATAGATGGACGAGCATAAAGTATTTGCCGCCAAAGGAGTACTCTTCACCAGGATTAGGTTTCTTCAGGTGTTTAAGTAAACCGTTGCATAACATACGATGTAGTTTTGTCGATGAAATTTCCCGGGATTTCGTCGAGGGTGATCGGGATCCGGTTAACCACTTATTTGATTCCATTTATTTTTATTTTTAATTTTCTTACACTCAAATGTTATTCGAACTATAATAGTGGGTTGATAGTAGAACTTGACTGCCGTGGATGTGACTAGGCGGTAACAGTAAGAACGCATCTTACATTGGTAATTGTAACCGCTTAAAGTATCGCAACACATCATCTCCTATCGCAACACATTTATCATGATTTCTTTAGAGATGAATGTGTTGTGTGAGCATGCGGCAATGGATTGACCTCTCTATTATGACCAGCTGCAAACGTCGGGTGTTCTTGCATACAACAGTTAGCAATAAAGCGCCCGAAAGTGTCTTTGATCACTTTCGTTGAATTGAGGTACACGGTTCCCGGTTGATCAGTACAAGTACTGCCTGTGATTAGGTATAATTCCGAAGAATCTCCTTGACACGGTTTCGCAGCTGCTCTAGCTGTTCTCAAACCGAAACATCTCAAAGAAGACAACACGGAGTGAGTGAACCAGTGAATTTGAGATTCACTGATTGATGAAAAAAGATTTGAAAAACAATCGATTACTGCTCAATAAAGTGTTTTTGCAATACAACGAAGGTTTTTTGAGAAAAATCAATTATCAATCACAAACACCTTTTATATTTGAAATATTAATACATAGTCGATGTGCTAGAGAAAATAATTTTAAGCACAACGACCGGTTTTTCAAAGGTATCTGTCAATCCATAACCTGAACCAGGATTGATTCATAAGTTTGAATCGCCCCATTGTTTCTGTCCAATTGTCACAAGCTTGATCTTTAGAAAAGATCTCACATGTCACCCACCAAGAGCTTGTTTGATGTTGGCTCTAGAAGGATTTCCATCTTCATCTTGAATATTTTCATATCACTCAGATGTTCTGGCAATACCACAAGGATAATGCGTAGGACTCTTAAGATATAATCTCTCTTTCCACATTATGTGAAATAGAGAGTCTTCATTGACAGTGTCCTAATGAGATTTATTTGATGATCTCGTGGCTCTAGACTCAATTGTGCACATTTGGTTCCTATGCCAGAGACTAGGGAGAGGGTCTCCTTCTTTAATATCAACAAACTTTAAGAGAAAGTCGATAGATTATGTAGGTTCCCCGTGAGAATGAAACAAGCCCTTTTAAGAGGAACTTGAGTAGCTTGGGAAGATTAGTGCAGTTCGTCACTGGGTCCATGACGTCTTGTCTTCAATACCAGTGTTGCCTTGGTAACAACCAGTAGCATATGAATTGAACCCGGTTTCTGCCCTAAGGTTGAATTAATGGAGGGCTATTTATTTTCACCCTTTTCTTATTCAATTCTTTTTCATTCTTCAACCCCTTCAGTGCTTACCGAGACTTCATAACTAGAACCTTGTTGGGTTTATTCCAGTACTAGCTCAGTCTCAGTCCGCACTATTCCCATTTCTCACTTTTCTCCTTTTTTTTCATCATACCTAAGGACTTCTACACTATCTAGTGGATTGTCCCTGGGTAGATCTCTCCGGCTCTGGCGGGATCGTGGGAACGAATACCTAACCTAACCATCCTTATATCACCATACATAAAGTAAATTTGGTCGGTCTATTTGGTATTGTTCATATGCCATTGGAACCAATTGAAAACCATTTGAAAATCAATCCAGATACTTGTGATATATTATCAAAGCATTTTGTACCTGAATTGTTTTTGATATTTTTTGAAAAAATAGCTCCCCCTCAACATGTGCATCGTGTATTTGAAATCGTTTTGGCACACGGAGGCAAGATGAAGGATTCACTTCTTTGATTACCATTTTCTAAAAGATATCAACATCACTTTCCTGATCAAAATTAGTATTTTTCATACTTTGTTAAGGATATTTTTGGAAAGAATGTGGTTTTCAAAAAGTTGCTCCCCCTGAATATGTGCATAGAGATTTGAAAGTGTTTTGCACATATTAGGGAAAACCTGCACATTGAAACAAATCAATCACGTTTTAATCCTTTTTGGTTTGAGATAGATGCTCCCCCTCAACATGTGCATGGAAAATTTGAAATCTTTTGACACATGTGGGGAGGAGAGCTTATAAATCACTTTAAAACCATTTATCGAATTATCAGTTTAAATCCAATTTAAATCACAAATTCTCCCCCGATCACAATTTTCAAATCATTTGTGATTTGTGATCTCTTGTAGATTTAAATTGATTTTGAAAGCTTTTGAGGAGAGTTGTGACTTGCTTATGAAAACATTTAACCGATAAGGATCAAATCTGAGACTTTAAACTCCAAAGATTAAACATGCTTAAATATCTTTTGAAAACATGACATAAACCTTGGTCTGAACCAATTGTATGACAAATAACCTTTTGATTTAAATGAAATCATTCTCCCCCTCAATCAATAACATAAGTTGTTGATTGAGAGATAGAAATTTTGACAAATGTCAAGTTCATATGATTTTCAAAGATTGAGACCGAGTTATTTTTATTAGTTTTCATTAAGATAACAAATATTTTTCAGAAGAATTGATAGAAGGAAAAATATTTGTGAGGGAAACATTTGTCTATTTAAGTGACAAACATTTGTTTTAAAAATCAGAGCATGAGATTTGAAAAATAAGATAAAGCATGGCTCTGTTCTTTCTTTAAAAAACGGGTTATAGACTGAAATGACTATAAGCCTTTGTTTCACTTTCTCTCAAACATTTTTTTATGTAAAAAATTTATGTACATTCGAACAGCATCTAAAGACCCGTGTCACTCTTTGAATGACAGCACAAAGACCGTAGATATTATCGAATCAAGAAAAACATGAAAAAATGACAATATTTTTGAAATTTTTTGAGTTTTTCAAATTTTTATGGATTTTTGAAAGTTTTATATTTTTCTATTTGCTTTTTTGTTGGTTTTGTAATTTTGTATTTTGCTTTTTGAATAACTATTTAAAAGAGATCGATGAAGAAAAACCTTTACTCCTCGTCTTCCTCTTGAAGACGTTTGAGTGTTTCCGGTTGTAGACTCTTTAGACCAAGTCGTGGAAGGATAAACTCAAAACGTTCTCTAGGAAGAGCTTTGGTGAAGATGTCTGCTAATTGGTATTCAGTCCTCACAAAATAAAGTTCCACCACACCGTTCTCCACTTGCTCCCTGATGAAATGATGTCGAATGTCAATATGCTTTGCTCTTGAATGTTGAACGTTGTTGCATGAGAGAGCAATGACACTTTTGTTATGACAATACAGAGGGATTTTGTTGAATTCAAAGCCATAGTCAGATAATTAGTAACTCATCCATAGGATTTGAGCACAACAAGATGACATGGCTATGTATTCAGCCTCTGTAGAGGATATAGAAGTACTCATTTGTTTCTTTGAAGACCAGCTCACAAGGTTATCACCCAAAAACTGAGCACCTCCTGACGTGCTTCGACGTGTATCTTGACATCCTGCATGATCAGCATCTGCATAGGCTGTTAGTGACATATCGGTGTCCTTCGGGTACCAAAGTCCCATATTGATGGTTCCTTGGAGATACCGAAAGACCCGTTTAACCGCTTCAAGGTGCTTTTTGGTAGGCTTAGCCTGGTATCTAGCACACATGCATACAACGAACAGAATATCAAGTCTACTGGCTGTGAGGTACATCAGGGATCCAATCATACTACGATATTTCGTTTGATCTACCATAATCCCTGAGTGGTCCTCATCCAGTTTAGTACGCTCTATCATGGGAGTGTCAACAAAGTCACAAGAATCAAATCCAAATTTCTTTAAAATCTCATTTGCATATTTAGATTGATTGATAAAAATGCCTCCGGGACTTTGTGAAATTTGTAATCCCAAGAAAAATGACATTTGTTCCATCATTGACATTTGAAATTTGAAGCCCATCTCCTTAGAAAAACAGTCACATTCATTGGGGTCAGTCGAGGCAAAAATAATATCATCAACATAGATTTGAACGTGAATTAAATGTTTGCCTGACTTTCTGGTGAACAATGTCGGATCAACTGCTCCTTTGCTGAATCTAGTAGATAGAAGAAACTTTGATAGCGTATCCAACCATGCCCTTGGATCTTGCTTCAAACCGTAAAGAGCCTTTTTAAAGCGATAGACATGAGTAGGATGCTCTGGATTCACAAAACCTTCAGGTTGGCTGACTTATACGACTTCTTTAAGATCTCCATTAAGAAAAGCCGTCTTTACATCTGATAAGGTTTTAAAAGGTACCTTTTTAAGGGGTCATTTAAGCCCTTATTCGATCACTTTTGTATCCGTTATTGCTTAATATCGTTCCTTTTCACTTTTTAGGTCTCTTGAAGGCAAAATGCTGGAATGATGCTTATTTGGACGAAAAGGCGCGAATATACGAAGAAAATGGCCAAAGTCAGAATCGAGACACTCAAAGCTGCTGAAACATAAGGCGACGGCGTCACTGCATATCTGCGACGCCGTCGGGAAGGAATTTTGCGACGGCTCAGAGGCGAAATTGCATGTTTTCAAGGGACGACGTCAGGTTCTAAAGGAATAGGCCGTCGCTACTCAGACGGCCTAGATGCAGCCAAGACGGCGTCAGAGCTGAAGGGGACGGCGTCACAGTCATAAGGTGACGCCGTCGCAAGGTTTACGTGGCCAAGACGAAACCCTAATGACGGCGACACGACGGCGTCACAAAACATAAGGTGACGCCGTCGCAGATGTAATCTTATATATAGAATCCGAATTTTTCAGTTTTTGGTGTGTAGTCTTTTGGAGTAAAAACCTAAAACCGAACCAAGGCTTTCTTGTGCAGTATTTTAGGGTTCTAAACCCTATTATACATCAAGATAAGTAT
>BPTQ01000001.1:56496830-56521029 GCA_019973895.1 Chrysanthemum seticuspe | reverse complement strand
TGCTCGATTGAATACGATCTATTGTCAATCCCACTGGCTGAGAAGTGATTCCTTAAAAGATTAAGGATTGTCTTAGAACGCCGATGGTACCAATAAGGATTTCTGTTCTTAATTATACAATTTTTACTCTTATTTAAAATTGCAAAACCAAGATCACACACGGATATACTTTTGTTAAACCTCAACGTCAATAGAGCTGAGTAAAATACGTGTTTTTACCAAAATCACCCCACAAACCGTTTATGGTACTCTATTGGGCTTACGAGGATTAAGTTACACCGAAGTAAACTTATATTGGCCCTTACGTATAATCAATACGTTATGGAAATCATAAGTTCTCGTACGTTCACTACTTTTAAATTGCAAAGATAAACATAATCGTTACTCTTTTTTTTAACAAAAGGATGTTCACTCTTCGAAAAGTTTTGAAAACTGTACCCCACAAACCAATAAACTTATTCCGGCATCACTTGCATGCTCTTGAATACTAAAGGTATTGCATAACTAATATGCATTCCCGGTTATATTCAAATGAAGCCACATTGAATTAGGAGCATTCGGGTTATCTCATGGTATTTGCCAAACACCCCACTAAAACCATTTTTGTGCATAAAATGAGTCGAGATAACTGCAACTCCAAATTGTTTTCATATAGGCACACACTAGAACCAAAACGTTAAAATTTATTCTCATTTTTAACATATTAATTCTTGTCTTTAGGAATAACCATGGTAGCCGCAAGATTCTGTTAGGAATTAGAAAATTCCTTAGTGAAGAGTCGGTCACCCTAACTGTTATCTAGCATAAGTTAGCTCGTAGACAAATCGTTAGTTACGTTATTTATTGTTTTATTAGTTAGTTATTAGTCTAGTTTAGCATAGTGCAACACCGTGGAGGAAGGACGGGTCTTTACCCACTGTATCCCTGATCCACAGGCCGATAGGAGGTCGTTTCTCATGTAACTATAAATACCCCTTCCATCCATGGAAGGGGTGGTGCTTCTAATCTAATATTCAACATTTGTGAAGTAACTCTCTAGCAAGAACACCCTCTCTCTCTCTACTTTCTCTCTCTAAAATGGCAAACATGTATTTTGATCTCCCAAGACCACCCGAATCATCAACACAATAAATATTGGATCCTAACAATTGGTACCAGAGCCATGGTTTTGTTGTTCATGGTGATTCGTGGGGTTTTATCCGACTTTTGTATACCGTGTGTATGTTTGTTGCGGTTTGTGGTCGTGATTTTGATGTTTGGTTTGAAACTGTTTTTAAACCGGTTTTTACATGGTTTTTATCCGAGTTTTATCCGACTTTTGTATACCGGTTTTTACATGGTTTTTGATGGTTTGATACAGTTTTTAATGTTGTTACGTTTTGATGGCTTGTGAATCTGGTCCTTACTGTTCTTATGCTGTTACTGTTTTACTTGGTTATTAATCTGCTGCTAGTGTTTGTCTGCTGCTGCTGGTGTTATAATGTTCTTCCTAGAGACTTGTCCTCTATAATGTCCAGATTCATTGTATGGTCAAAAAGTCAATGGCAACTTGTCTTTATTTCTGTAGCAACTTGGTTCGTTGACTTTTTTGAAAGTCAATAGCGAGTTGGTTATAAACATGGAAGCAACTTGTTGTATCATTGACCATAGCGAGTTATAATGAAGATTTGGCTAGCGACTTGGCTTGGAAACAAAGCTAGCGACTTGGTTTGAACAAAGCTAGCGACTTGGTTTGAAAACAATGCTAGCGACTTGGTTTGAAAACAAAGCTAGCGACTTGTGTAGCGAGTTGACTATTTAGTCAACTCAAGTCAATAGCGACTTAAAAAGCTAGCGACTTGCTTAAGGAAAATGTAGCGACTTATATTGGTTTGACTTTTGAGTCAAACTGAAATGGGTTAGCGACTTGGTTTAACAGAAAGGAAGAATGAGAAGAATAGACCATGTAACAACTTCAACAACTCTAACCTATCCCATCAACACTCATCAACACTAAACAAAGTTACCACTGCCTACATCCTTCATCATAAGAAAGTATTTGCAATGGTTTCAAGATCTCAGACCTAGTACTTTCGTTATTCTATCATATCATCTTGACACTTATTGGTCATCTTCGAAAGTAAGAGAATCATCATCAACCCATTGTTAAAGCTTAACTCCAATGTTTATTCGAATAACCAAAAGTTAGACAAAAACCTTATTTTCATCTCACCTTTTATTCGGATTAATAGAAAAATGGGGATCTCAGAATTTTCATGTGAATATCAATTAAATACGATTATTGAAAATCTTTTCTCACATGATTATCTCATCATTGATCCGTGTTTATATTGTTTGATTTCGTCTCATGATTATTTAAGACCAATCAAACCCTAACAAATATTTCACTATCCGAACACAAAATAAGGTGTATAACAAGTGTGTTATAACCTTGTCCCTTGGTTCGTTTGTGACTCAATAACTACTACAAAGGAACGAAATTAAAACCTACCTGTGAACCTTTGTGAGTTAATGAAACCGTGACTTAACCAAGCCATCTCTGTGGCGTTTATGATTGTACTCGAGCCAACCCTGTGGCGAGTTAGTTGTTGTCACTTTTGCCTGGTACTTGAATGATGAAGCCTTTGCTTGATATATGTTTGATGTGTCATTCGTGGTTGTGAAGGAGGCGGACTGTACTAGAGAGGCGTATGGTTTAAGTGAGTATGATTTGGGTTTGATATTACTGATGTTATGTTGGAGGCGAATTTTTAGAAAGAGGCGGAGTGTTTTTTTGTGTATGTATTAGGGTTCATGACTGATTTTAGGGTTGTGAGTAAGATTTGTGAGGCTAAATATCCGGCTTCTTAGGGTAACGTGGGTATACAGTGATGAGTATGGGCTGGATGGGTTGTGATTTCAATTACTTGGGCCTCAATTGTATTAACTGGATCGTATGGGCTGAATCTGGAATAGTGTATGGATCGGACACTCTGAATGGGCCGTGGGACAGTCTCTCTTTGGGCCTGAGTCATGCAATTTCAAAAATATGCCATGAACTTAAATGAAACCTCTCACGTGGGTCTTTTTATTAGACATTTTAATAAAACCTGGAATTAATAGTTTGATGTCAAGTGGTTTTTTAATTTGATCAATGACTTATTATATAAGTTTGATATCACGTGAAACCTGTAATCGGTCATTTAATTGCATGGGTCTCGTGGTTCTTGGACGATTCTCGTGGGCTTGTGGCCATTTAATTAGTTGGACTTGTATCGGGTCAAACACTTGGCTTCAATTTATATGTGATGATATTGGACTTGGAAGATGGACCGATGGGCTTCTCATGATGTGTGAAAATGAGATTAGGTGTGATGATGAGATTTTTTGATACTTTGATGAATGCATTATCACGGAAATTATTATGTCTCGGCTTGAGTTAAAGGTTGAACAAAGTGGACTTCGGGGTTGTTTGGACGGTATTTCCTATTTGAATTTGAAGTGAAGTCTTTCTGGGCGCGTTTACTTATTTCGTCTTCATTCTTTCTACCATTCCGCGAAGATTACTTGTTTGGGCTTTTATAGAGGGTGATAAAGACTTGGATAGTTAGTTACGGTTGTGATTATTTCTCGATTAACCCACAGCGTAGCTATCACTTCGGTGTCTCACGCAGTTGAGAATATGTCAAGAGGTTTTGTACATTGGGTACACCGTTTCTTTTTCACAAGGATGAGTACAAGTTTAAGTAACAAATCTGGGGATTTTCACTTCATGATCAAGCTTGACATATCGGGTTTACTTCACCAAGTGGTTACAGCTTCAGCCGGCAGAATACGTGAATGATGTGTTTACCAAAGTGTTTATTGGATGATTGATGATGTTGTTGATGTTGGATAATGAACCGTTGATGAACCACTGCATGCTCTCCTAAAACAGATATTTTCTGAAACCAAAGTTGTCATTACACATTCAAGCTAACATTGTTTACGGTTTTGTCTTGATTTTGTAAAATCCCGCGAAAGAACCTATTTCTCGGTTAAATCATAGACTTGTAAAATCCCGTGACAGTGGAAACATCCTGGTATTAGTAAAGTGCATTTCCGGATCCATCTTACGGTTTATTCTTGGTTTTGTAAAATCCCGCGAAAGAATCTATTTTTCTGTTTAAACCATAGAGTTGTAAAATCCCGCAATGATAGAACCATCCTGGAGAAAAGGAAAATGTATTTCGGGATCTTATCTGATGCTGGTGCTACGATTTCTGCTTCAAAGAAGGGATAAAAGGGTGCACTTCAGGAATTGGATGTGTGTTTGGATATTCGTCATGGCAGGTTGGTTACTTCTAAGTTTTACGGGGTTATGCTCATTAAACCATGGTAGGGATGAAACCATTATCAGAGTTCACTTAAAATGTCAAAGGAGGCTAGATTTGAGCTTTTAACCAAGAAGATGTGACAACGGGGTTAATTCACTATTATTTATTTGAGGTTGAAGTAAAATATCACGGGCGAGTGTACTTAGTATCTGAAGGTATCGGGGATGGTTGGATGAAGATTCTTCATGATCCTTGTTCGATGCTTATTATAAAAAATGAAGACTTGGAAATCTAGTTATTGTTGGGTGTCTTTTACCTTTTCTTTTACCACTTGGGGGAATTGGGCTCATACCACTACAAAATAGCTATCACTTTAAGGAGTTACGTTGTAGTGCTCAGTGTCACATTCAATTGTGGATTTTCAAGAGGTGATGTACGTCTATTACTTGATGGTTGGTTGGTTGAAGAGTATAGAGTACTTAGAGATTCAAATGGGCATGAAGTCTCGTCATCGCTCTTTGTTACATATGTGCAAGTTTAAGTCACGAGTTCGGGTTAGTCTACTTCAGGGTCAAATTCATCATATTGGGTTATCTCCATCAGCTGTCACTTCAAAGAGCCTACGGAATGATAATGGTTAATTACATGTTTTGCTAAGAGAATTGAAAAGAGAGAGATTATGACGTCTGTTCACATCAGTTCAGGCCTCGTACTCTAAAGAAAAGAAAAGTGTACGTTTCAGTGCGCTTTATCTTACAAAGAAGAGAAATCTTCTTAAGACGTCTGTTCACTTCAGTTCAGGCCTCGTACTCCAAAGAAAAGAAATGTGTACGTTTCAGTGCGCATTATCTTTGAAAGAAGAGAAATCTTCTTATGACGTATGAACACATCAGTTCATGCCTCGTACTCTAAAGAAAAGAAAAGTGTACGTTTCAGTGCGCTTTATCTTCTGAAGAAGAGAAATCTTCTAATTAATGACCATTCTCATCAACATGCTTCATACTTTTTCCATGCGCTTCAGTCATCAAGTGAACCGGGCTACTGTTGATTGTTTTCTGATTCCACTTTCTCAACTATAATGACGATGGCGACATCCTGTGCTGATTTTGCGGGGGAGAAGTGTGAATAGACTACATTTGGATAATGTTCACTTGTTTAATCAAGAATGGCATCTCCGTATGCAATTCTTGAGGGGGAGAAGAAGTGTGAATTTTTTGCATTGTTGATTGATATTAGTGAATTTAAATGGTCATACGGCTCTAAACTCATGTAAGAACCGAGCTTCTTCTTATCGAGTCATCTTCACATGGAGTTTTCTCTTCTAAGAGCCGTTGGTTGACATCTTCACTCGGATTGATGAGTTTATCGACAAAGTGCTTCCGGTTAATGCTTCACGTATACATCAACATGATGATTCCGAACAATCTCTCTGTTCTTGTTTGATGTGATTGGTAGTTTGGTGTTACCATCTTGTGTGTTCGTTGCGGCCTGATTGCTGATTTTTCTTGATGAACATCTTTCTGTTCTTGTTTGATTGGGAGAGATTTTATTTAAGGGGATTTGCAAGATGTAAGTTAATTGGGATGCTTTTTGGTGTGAGTTGAAGATGTTAACTATCTATTCCCCAACTGGACAATCTTGAAGAAGGTCGAGTCTACAATCTGTTCTACATTTTCTGCTACATGTTAGAAGACTAAAGACGAGTTGCATTTAACGATCTAAAGACTTCTTCTTAATCTGGGCATTTATCAAACAGATTGTCGGTTTAGGGGAGAGCACTAATTGGGAGAAAGTTATAAGTCAGATTCAATTCCCAATTAGACTTGCTCATATTCTTTAGCAGTGACTACTCGAGACGTTGATATTGACTATTGTTGGACATTTGACACAAGGTGATTACTTCAGAGTTAATCATTTATCACTTATTTGAGATTGAAGTTGACTTTCACAAAGGCGTGTTCTTATTTGATAACTTGCTCGGGCTTAAGAATTTGAGTTGAAGACTTGGCTTATCTAGTTACCAGCAGTCGAGGTGGATGGTTGAAGACCTGGTTAACTATCACTATTAGGAGTTACTTTGTTTTACTCAGTGTCACACGCATATGACGGTGTGGATAAACGCAAGAGGTGTTAATGTCTCATACTCTGTTTGGGTAGTGAGTACTTAGAGATTTGCTTGAAGCATAAATTCTCTACACCGTTCTTCCATCAGTAGGTGCAAGCTTAAGATACAAATGTGGGGAAGTTGACTTCAGTTTCAAGTATGGTATAGCGGGTTTTCTTCTTCAGTGGTCACTTCAAACTGTCTACAGAAGGGTTGATATAAATAGTCAGAGAGAGTCTTCAGCAAGTTGATTCTCACAAAGAATTCAAGTGTTCTTCTCAACAAATTTCAAGTATTTGGGCATTCAAAGAGTTGCTGATTCTGAATCATCAAAACCAGAAACGGGGAAGGAGACTCACATATAAACACAAAGCGAGTAAACTTGATGAACTTAATTCTTCTAAGTAACTGAAGACATCCCGGGAAGACAAATGTTAGTACCGCAGAGAAACTCAAGGTTTGACTCACGGCGAGTAAACTTGATGAGCTTAAATCTTCTAAGTGATTGAAGATATCCCGGGAAGAAAAATGTTATTACCGCAGAGAAACTCAAGGTTTGACTCATGGCGAGTAAACTTGATGAACTTAACTCTTCTAAGTGATTGAAGATATCCCGGGAAGACATTTGTCATGACCGCAGAGAATCTCAAGGTTTTACTCATCAAGGCTTTTGGTGTTATTATTCCAACTACGTGAGGGAAGTGATGTAATAGAAAGTTTCTGAAGATAAAAGAGGTACAAAAGTGTGTGATGATAGATATTGTGTACATTGGGGATGCTCAGCTGTCTCACTTGAGGGCTTAATCTGTGATTCAGAGATATAATCACTTATTCCGGTGTTGACATCCGCAGAGATTGTCACCCGCAGAGATAATCAGTGATTCGGCCTGCTTCTTCAATGTTATCGGTTGTTCTCTCTTTGGGCATTCGGGTACTTCGGGTTCTTAAGCTTCATGCACTTTCTTCAGGAGGAGAGAAAAGTATACATCGGGGTTATTCTTTAGCTATTGGACTTAATCTGCTACTTCGATGGTATAAGTTTCTTTGTCTTCGGGTTTGTGTGTTCCGGTTCGTGAGCTCTAGTCTAAGAGACTGACTGCATCAATTCAACTACGTGGGGGAAGTGGTCTCTTGACACCTTTTTGGAATGGATTGCTTCAGACTTCAGTGGTTATGAAATTTGAGAAGATTATTTTATGTATGAGATGATACGTTGCTGTTCTTCTATTGGATGATATAACCCCGAATGGAGATCCTCGATTATCGTTCTTAAATGGAGCAGCGGGATTTATGATTATGGTGTGCATCTCTGTGCACCTGGCTAAGGCAAGCTTGAAATATAGCTTCGAATCTGCTCAACATAAGGATCTTCGGTTTGGGGGGAAGCTGCCAAAGTCTCACTTTCAAGTGGCTCAATTTCTCTCTTCGATTCAAGAGTCTTGGAAGCTTTGGTGGTGAAAGTTTTAGGGATGATGACTTCTATTTTCTTCAACGGGGCTGTTCGATATCCTTATCTCGGTACTCGTATCATCATCTTCTTTAACTATATCATCTAATCTATCTTTGTATATATTTATCTGAAAAACCAAATACAAAAATATAAAACCAGCAAAACAAAATAGAAAAATATAAAACCAAGAAAAAGAAAATAGAAAAATATAAAACCAACAAAAACCCATAAAAATCAGAAAATTTGAAAAATTCCAAAAATATGTTTTCTCTAGACATGCCTTCTGGTATCGATAACATCTACGGTCTTAGAAATGTCATTCAATAATGGCACGGGACCATAGATGAAGTTCGAGCAGGATGTGTAAATATTTCTTTCCAAAACATGTCTCTAAATATGGCTTACAGTTACTTCAGACTGTAACCCGGGCTTCAAAAATGGCTTGCAGTTACTTCTGACTGTGACCCGTGCTTAAACTATGGTTTGCTATTATTTTAGATAGCAACCCGTTCTTTAAAGAAAGGAAAGTGCTGCGCTAAATCAATTTTCAAATATTTCGTGCACTTATCCTAAAATACATTGAGGAAAGTATGTCGAAGGATTGCTGTTCCTACACAAATGTTTTTCCGTCTAAAATTCTTCAGAAAAATATTTGTTGTATTTCAAAATGGTGGTAAAATGAGTTGCTTGATAAATCAATCAGGATCAGAGTTTTTCGTATTAATTCGCAAAAACTCAATCGATGACTTCAGCACTTTTAAAACTTTTCAAGAAAAAGAGTCATTGATTGAGGGGGATAATGTTTTCAAATCTATTTCATCTAACGGGCTTTCTTAATTATCCTAATATGCTTAATTAAAAATGATGTTAACCTATGTTGAAGGACTAGGTGCCTAGGATATGATTGCTAGGATTAGATGATTAGAGTTTGATGTACACATTATTCCCATACATTTATATGATCTGATTGATATGTTACATTGACTTTTATTAGTCGATTGCTGTTTGGGTGATGTCGACCACCATATATTTGTATGTGTGTTCACTAACGTATGCAGGTATATTGGTTATAAGAATGTTCCCGATCCGGATCCCACAATTGAAGATGATTGGATGCCGAAAGGAAAGGGTAACTATTTCTTGGGTTGACAAATGAAGAAACAGAGCTTAATTGGACTTCAATGGAGAGTTGGCATAAATGCAACGTAAGAGGTCTCACTGCATCAGCAGATGGTTTTCTTCTAAGTGATTGAAGAAACAGAGCTTAATTGGACCTCAGTTGGCATTCAAAATGCAACGTAAGAAGAAGTCTCACTGCATCAGCAGACGGTTTTCTTCCAACCCTCAGCAGCAACAACAACAAAAGCTTCTCGAACCACTAACGAATCTTTGTGCAGGATACCATTTTTAAACGATTTTGAATAATTTAATTAAATTGTTTTGAAAATGGAAAATATTGTTTTGAAAATATAATTGGACTAATTTTTGAAAATCACCGGACTTCATGTTATCAAAACCTAAGTCACTCAATTATTGACTTCTGTCATGGATTGAGGGGGAGAGTGATTTAAAATAAAATATTTTCAAACGATATTTCTTCACAAAAAGTCCGTTTGTACAAAATAAGTGATGATCTAAAGATTTAATGTTATGTCATGGTATGATTTTTTCTTTAGAATCAAGGTCTTTCAAAATGAAATTTTTTCTGTTCTTGTTTGATTGTGAAATTGTTTTGTTTTACTTAAAAGATCTCTTAAAAACTATCATACCTGACACTAACAATCTTTAATGTCTTAAAATGGTCCTTATCTGTCATCTTTCAAAATTGAATCTTGCCACGTCTTTCCCCAAATTTTTCTAAATGATTTAAATCAGTTGGGATCACAAATCTCAAATGGTTTGATATTTCTGATCGGGGTAAAGATCGTGTTTTAAATCTCAAATCTGTTTTAAATGGAATTGGTTTTAGTCCTTTAAAGGCACTCCTGCCTCCATGTGCCAAACGATTTCAAATACATAATGCACATGTTGAGGAGGAGGATTTATCCAAAAACCAGATGAGTATTTAAACAAGGCCACATTTTCTCCCATGTTTTCTAAACTTAATTAAATCACTTGGGATCCAAAATCTCAAAGGGTTTGATATTTTTGATCGGGGGAGAATTTGTGATTTAATAATGAAATTTGATAATAGTTGATCGTTTTGATTCAGTTGTGCAGGCTGCTCTCTCATATGTGCTAAACGCTTTCGAATCTCGAAGCACATATTGAGGGGGAGCAAAACCATCGAGGTACAAAAGTTTTTTAAAAAAGAGATTATAAAGTACCTTGATTGTGTTTTCAAATGGTTTTCTTAATGGATTTTGTGATTGTGGATGTGCTTCAAAAGAACTCTTGCCTCTATGTGATAAAAATGATTTCAAAAATCCTATGCACATATTGAGGGGGAGAATTTTACCAAGAAAATCAAATGGCTTTTTCGTATGAAAATTGTGATCAAAGAAAATATTTCAAAGTCCTCTTGCCTCCATGTGCCAAACAATTTCTAAATCACACGCACATGTTGAGGGGGAGGTTTTCTAAATGATCAAAACTATTAGGGTACAAAATGCTTTGATCTCGTATCACAGGTACCTTGATTGTTTTTCCAAATGATTTTTCAATTGGTTTTAAGGAAGAATGAACTATACCAAAAGACCGACCATTTTACTTTATGCATGGAGTTATAAGGATGGTTAGGTTAGGTATTCGTTCCCACGATCCGCCAGAACCGGAGGGATCTACCCAGGGACAATCCACTAGATAGTGTAGAGTCCTTAGGTATATTGAATAAAGGAGAAAAGTGAGGAATGGGAAGAGTGCAGACTGAGACTGAGCTAGTACTGGAATAAACCCAACAAGGTTCTAGTTATGAAGTCTCGGTAAGCACTGAAGGGGTTGAAGAATGAAAAAGAAATGAATGATAAAAGGGTGAAAAGAAATAGCCCTCCATCAATTCAACCTTAGGGCATAAACCGGGTTCAATACATATGCTACTGGTTGTTACTAAGGTAACACTGGTATTGAAGACAAGACGTCATGGACCCAGTGATGCACTGCACTAAACTTCCCTAACCACTCAAGTTCCTCTTAAAAGGGCTTGTTTCATTCTCACGGGGAACCGACATAATCTATCGACTTTCTCTTAGAGATGGTTGATATTGAAGTAGGAGACCCTCTCCCTAGTCTCCGACACAGGAACCAAATGTGCACTATTGAGTCTAGAGCCAAGAGATCATCCACAATATCTCGTTAGGACACTAAATTCTTGAATACTTGCTTTTTCACACAATGTGGAAAGTAATTATATATTAAGAGTCCTACGCATTATCCTTGTGGTATTGCCAGAACATCCGAGTGATATGAAAATATTCACGATGAAGATGGAAATCCTTCTAGAGCCAACATCAAACAAGCTCTTGGTGGGTGACATGTGAGATCTTCTCGTAAGATCAAACTTGTGACAACTGGATAGAAATGATGGGGAGATTCATTCTTGAATCAACCTTGGTCCAGGATTGGAATTGACGAATACTTTTGGAAAAACCGTTCGATGTGCAAATATTCTTTTCTCTAGCACATCGAATGTGTATTCATTTCAAATTCAAAAAGTATATCTGATTGAAAAATACTTTTAGAAAAACCGTTCGATGTGCGAATCTCTTCTTTTCGCTAGCACGTCGAATGTGTACTCATTCTCTAATACAAAAAGTATTTTGATTGAAAATTGATCTTTCTCATAAAACCTTCGTTGTATTGCAAAACTCTTTCTTCAAGCAATACGCGATTGTTTTTCAAATCATTTTTTATCAATCAGTGAATCTCAATTTGCTGGTTCACTCACTCCGTGTTGTCTTCTTTGAGACGTTCCGGTTTGAGAACAGCTAGAACAGCTGCGAAACCCTGTCAAGGAGATTCTTAGGAATCCTACCTGATCACAGGCAGTACTTGTACTGATCAACGGGGAACTGTGGGCCGTGTACCTCAATTCAGCGAAAGTGGTCAAAGACAATTTCGTGTGTTTTATTGCTAACTGTTGTTTGCAGGTACACTTGGACGGTTGCAGCTGATCAGAATTGAGGAGTCAATCCAAAGCCGCATGCTCACAGCATCCACACTTAATTTGAAGAAATCATGACTGGTGCATATCTACATAACCTGGTTCTGATATTTTTATACTATGTTTCTGCTACGCTGCTGCAAATATCATGAACCAGTAAGGCTTCCGCTACTCTGATGGAAAGATGTCATGATTCAAAAGTGTGAGCATGTCGGTCCAAATGTCACAACTTCACATGAAGGCAACACTACTATGGATGATCCAGAGAGATTTACTGTGGCTGATGATCTCAAAGAAAGCTCGAAGATCATCAAAGATGTGGATCAGTTCAAAGACCTCCACTAAAAGTACAAATTATGCGGACTTTGAAGTTGCACTACTAAAGCACAAAGATTGCGGAATTGAAGAATTGTAGTCTACGAGCTCAAGAACAATGACAAGAATAGATTGCTAGGATTCAAAATGTAAAACATGGGGTGACCTCCCTTAGGGGGAGATTGTTAGGAATTAGAAAATTCCTTAGTGAAGAGTCGGTCACCCTAACTGTTATCTAGCATAAGTTAGCTCGTAGACAAATCGTTAGTTACGTTATTTATTGTTTTATTAGTTAGTTATTAGTCTAGTTTAGCATAGTGCAACACCGTGGAGGAAGGACGGGTCTTTACCCACTGTATCCCTGATCCACAGGCCGATAGGAGGTCGTTTCTCATGTAACTATAAATACCCCTTCCATCCATGGAAGGGGTGGTGCTTCTAATCTAATATTCAACATTTGTGAAGTAACTCTCTAGCAAGAACACCCTCTCTCTCTCTACTTTCTCTCTCTAAAATGGCAAACATGTATTTTGATCTCCCAAGACCACCCGAATCATCAACACAATAAATATTGGATCCTAACAGATTCTATGATCACAAAGACACCCTTAACTACATTCCCAAACACCACAAAACCAAAGGACTTACCAAGGAACAAGTAGAAATATTTAAGGGTCTAGAATCAAGGTATTTCCATGAGGGTAGAACCATTCACTCATCCTTCCTTGAAAATACCAATCTCCGTGAAGAACTAGGCGCCATTCAATTCGATTGTCTCCTTGACATCGATGAATCAATTTGTCCTAGGTTTGTGTTAGAATTCTATGCTAGTGTGATCGGCTTTAGTGATGAGGACGATGATGAATTTTGTCTTAGGTTTAGAATCAATCAAAACGACTACACCATCACATTAGCCAACTTTGCTCGAGTGCTAGGAATTCCCAACCGAGGGACTTGTGTCTACTCGGATAAATGGTCACTCACCGTTTTTGATGCAATCAATGACCGCACTCTTCCCTACCAAACCCATTTGGCCGATAAGGATGTTATCCGTGAACACCTATTTAACCCAAAGGGTGATACAACCCGTGTTACCCGAAAGGGGAAAGAGGTAAACCGAGATCCATATGGAATGGAGCTAAATGAACTTAAGCCCGAATTTAAGAAATGGGAGGAGCTACTTAGAGCCAACGTCATTAGCACCATAGAAAATAGGGATCACATAAATGCTTGCCTTTGTCACATGCTCTACAACTTGTCCACCCGACAACCATTCAATTTAGCCTACTACGTAGATAGGAGAATGATTGATATTCCAACTCAAGGATCGGTTGCTCTTCTATACGGGATGCTTCTCACCCGTCTCTATAGAAACTTTGCACCAATTCCACCAACCCCAAAAGGGATGCACCTTCACTATGAACTCATCCCTCACATCTTTGTACCTTTGAGTGATGAACGAGTTGCTAAGACAAAAGGAAAGAGAGCAAAACCTCCAACTCCATCATCATCATCAAATAGCTCCGAGGATGGTCTTCCAAGCTCTCGTCTCCCACCACATGAGTATTATGCATCTCTTCCCGAGATCGAAAATGAATCAGAAGAATTCAAGCAAACTAAGGGAATGTTCAAGTGCCTTGGTAGGATGATGAACAAGATTTACAAGAAGTTGGACAAATGAGGGTACTTTAAGGAGTGTTTGGAACAATAAATTATCGTTAATGTTTGATACTATTTATTTGTTTTTATTATGTAGGATGATAATATAACTTGAAACAATGTTGTATGCTAACAATCTCATGCAGGGGGATAGCACACGTATGCTATCAAATTTTACCCATTTTCACTATAATGTGAAAATCAATAAGCCTTGCTCAAAATCTATGCTCCACTATGTTTATACATGTGTTATTTACTTTTCCTAACTAGAAATGTTTAGTATAACACCTTTTGAGAAAAATTTCAGGTTTCGGAAAAGTCCTCGACACCTAAAAATAAACTCTGTCTACTTTTCTGCACTACACGGATCAGACGGCACTAACGATTTGGTACCGTCTGTTATGTGAATTGGTACCGCCGTACCTGTACAGGCGGACCAGACGGACCAGACGGCACCCTTTTTAGGGTTCCGGCCGTGTACATTTTTGGTGCCGTGGATCCTACAGGTAATTTTCTGAATTTTGACTCTTTCGTGATTCCAAATTACCATCCATCACTTATAAATCAATCTTAACTAGTTTATACTCTTATTAGAACTAGTATAATTCACTTAGGTATATAAGAAATCCATTTCCCACCAAAATTCAAAAATTTGAAAAATCCACCCTAGGAGCCCTTTGGCATAAAGGAAGGAACCAAATTTTTGGTACCTTCAAATCCGTGGGTAATCTGATTGTTAGACAATTCCACTCATTAGAACACATTTATTGCAAATATTTTCTTCTTCACTCCATCTCTATTGTATGGATTGACTTGGGTGATATGACTAGCATTCAACCCACTTCCAAATCATTAGGAACCTCATCTCTTCAATGGTTTAACATCAAATCAAACACATTTCTCCATAATTTTTCACTTCTATAAATTGAAAGGTTTTACCATGATCATCCTCACACCTTCTTCATTCTTACCATTATCTAGCAAAGAAAAACCCAAGTCAAAAATGACAAAATCCTCTCCTAAACCTTGCAAGAAAACCGCTAGAATGAGTGTGAGGCCTTGTTGCTTCGTTAACCCTGGCTCCTCATCCGAGTCTTCTCCACTCACAATCTCATCTCCAATCCGAGATGACACAAACCTTACCTTGGCTACACCTACTCAATCACACATTGTGATCACCACTCCACCACCTACAAAAACACCAACTTCACCTCCACCGGCACCCATCCAAACATCCAAAACACCCTCACCACCTTCACCACCAAGGTCTCCTACTCTCATGCCTATGGAGTTATTCTCCACTCCACCAACTTCACCAAATCCTTTCTTGGAGGACTTGGATGACTTGCCTCCTAGGCCAAATCATCCACCACCATTGCCATCCTTTGGCACAATTGAGCAAATAGCTCATGAATCACCAAGGTCATCTTTTGACCCAAACGCCCCACTAGGGCCTAAACCTCTTCTCTTCCACCCCATTCACAAAGACATTCATGGTCCTTTGTATGGGGACCATCCACTCCCAACATCAATGTCCCCTCATCTTGAGGACATTGAGGAGTGCATGTGGGATGCCAATCCCACTAGAGAGGAGATTCAAGCGGAACTCCACAACCTCCACCAATTCAAAGGCATGGTGGATTCTCACTTAAGTGAGACTATGCAAATGCAAAATGCTTTGCTTGCCTCCATCATGACCACCCCAAACATCCCCAACAACACCAACACATCTTCCATTCCACCACCACAACCTTCCCAAACATTCTACCCTCCTAGGCATGGTTGCTCAACTTGTGAGCAAACGGCCCAAACCGTGGAAAGGACCTGGGTTATGGTCCATGACTTCCAAGAGGAAATGAGGTTCATCCTCAATCATATCCTTGAGCGCCTCAACCCTATTTCTCATCCACCATCTAATTAGGATGGTCATAGATTAGCATTTCTAGTTCTTCTTTTCTTAGGATTATTTTTCTTTTTCTTGTACTAAAACACATCATTGTGTTCTCCTTTCATGATCTTTATTCATGAAAATTTTAACTAATGAATGGTATTTTTATTATAGTGTTGGTGCTTTTACATAGTGTTTGGAAATGCTTGTGAATGATCATTATTACTAACATTTTTTTGTAGCTTTATTTTCACAATCCATGTATCTTCCCATTAAGTACCCAATTTAGGGAAGCTTTGATCAAGGGGGAGATAATGGCTCGGGCTCATTACATTCCGCATCGCCTCTTCTTTTTGTTGAGACAAAAAGGGGGAGAAAATATAGAACTTGGTTATATTTGACTTTTCTGAAAAAGTCAAACTGCATACATTGACTTTATGAAAAAGTCAAACATGGTACTTCATTGGTAATACTTGACTTTTCTTAAAAAGTCATCTGCATACTTTGACTTTCTGAAAAAATCAACATCATGCATCAACTAGTGAATACTTTGATTTTCTGAAAAAGTCAAACTCCATACATTGACTTTATGAAAAAGTCAAACATGGTACTTCATTGGTAATACTTGACTTTTCTTAAAAAGTTAACTGCATACTTTGACTTTCTGAAAAAGTCAACATCATGCATCAACTAGTGAATACTTTGACTTTCTGAAAAAGTCAAACATCATACACTTACATTATCATTTCCTTTTCAAGTTCTAAAACTAATATTTTTATAACTCTTGCACAAACTTTGTATCTTTTATAAAAATAAAATTTATATTTTGTCCTCAACAAAAAGGGGGAGATTGTTAATATAAATATCGTCATTAAACGTTATTTATATTTTTGATCTTTACCTAAGTTTTGTTAATGACAAAAGTAAATTTAATTTGTATAAAAGCTTAAAGCATGTCAAGTTTAATAGATATTAAAACAAGCTTTTTCAAACAATATATTCATCATTCAAGCATTTACATTTATGATTAGTAACATCTTGATATGATTCTAATCATTATGTATGATAGTAGTTTTTAGAATGTGTAGGATCGTAATATTTATTGTGTTGATGATTCGGGTGGTCTTGGATGATGGAAATACATGTTTGCCATAGTTAGAGAGTTAGTAGAGAGATAGAGGGTGTTCTTGCTAGAGGTTTACACAAAGTATGAAATATTAGATTGAATGAAGCACCACCCCTTCCATGGATGGAAGGGGTATTTATAGTTACAAGAAATACGACCTCCTATCGGCCTGTGGATCAGGCATACAGTGGGTAAAGACCCGTCCTTCCTCCACGGTGTTGCACTAAACTAAACTACGCTACAAACTAACTAATAAACTGCTAAATAACGTAAACAATGACAAATCTACGAGCTAACATATGCTAGACCATTATTGGGGTGACCGACTCTTTAACATGGAATTTTCTAATTCCTAACAGAATGTGTTAGGTTCTTAAAACCAAACACTACTTAAGTACTTGCATATTTCTAAAAATAGAAATACAACATATGACATCATGTGATGCATCATGGAAATCATTATAGATTTCATTAGATATTTTGTGTGGATTTGTACTCTTCATATCTTGCACAATCTTACTTAGATATAGTTGACTTTAGCAAAGATTTTGATATCTTGGCTGTCAGACCTGGCGGTACCAAAATGGTACACGGGCGGAACCCTTTTAAGGGTTCCGTGGTCCGTGGACGCTCCTGTCCATTTTGGCTATAAATAGCAATACCAAACCAAGTAGTTTTTCATCCCTTTCTAATATACTCTCATACATATCTTCTCTCTAACCTTTCTAACTCAGTTTCGTATCATAGTAGTGATCTCTTTTGTAGCAAAGAAGATCAAGTCACATTCAAGCTTCAAACGAGAAGTTGGAAGTCTTGTTTGTTTAGTGTTGTATGATCTAGTGTTGATTCATACTTCATTGTTGTATTAAACCATCATAATCTTGTGAGTGTGAGTGGTTAGTATTTTATTCCTCAAAATACATTGTGTGTGGGAGTAGTTGTACCCTTGGAAAGAACTCGACATCTAGCTTAGTGTCAGAAATAGTGTAAGCGAAGTGTAAATGTTTTCTTATCCGGTGAAAGGAGCTTGTTGACTAGTGAAGTTAAACTCTCGAGTGTGAGACTCGGGGAGTGGAGTAGGGCAAGGAAAAAGAGTCCTTGTAGACCGAACCACTATAAACAACTTGTTGTGGTTTGATCATTTCTTTCCTTATTTACTCTTTACATATTGCTTGCATATTTCATTAACATATCTAAGATCAATATCAATTGATCTTTTCAATAAGTTTCAAAACAAAGTTTTTAATCGATAAACTATTCAACCCCCTTCTAGTTTTCTACATAACAGTCTCGATGAATTTACTCACGAAGTTCATGAGCGATCTCGAGTCATATGCTTGGAACAGCCTGAGTCCAGGTACCACAGAACGATTTGAACGATCTGCAGTTGAACACAGACAAGAATGGATAACTGGATAATTGGGATCCCCATGCAAGAATGGGTTCCATTTGGTTAGTAACAGTGATTGGAACACCCACATCGGAAGTAGAAACAATGGAATCATCAGGGATAGATGCAGTGCTAGTGTCCGTATTTGACCTATTCAAAGTATGTTCACTTCTTAAAGGAATAGTTCTACCAGTAGGCATCCATTTTCTAATGAGCATTGACTTAGAAAATTTAGGGCACAACTCATTAAGATTAAACTTGAGGCCAGTAGGTATCCATTGATAACCTATATTACTAAAATTTCTTCCTGTGGGTTTCCAATGTTTTCTAACTTTCTTTCGCCTTTGCCTTTTAGCCTTCTTAGCTTGATTTTTGACATTAACAATTTTTACTGGGCATTTAACAGCATTAATCAAATCATTCACACCACATTCATGATTAGTAACAGAAATCAAGCAATCATCATTACATGGTTTGCAGATAGTAGCAGAATTTGAATTAATTACAGTACGCTTATAGCTAATACTAGAATCAATACGATTCATTTTATTCAACTCAAACTTAGTGTTCCTAGGGTGGTCTTCTACTCTCTTCCAATGCACATTCTTATATTGCGAGGTCCTATCTTGCTTTGTATTGCCTGAAGGCTTTGACCCACTTGCTTTTATGTCACTGATTACTCCTGTAGAGGGAATTATGGGAACATTAGTTGGTTAGGCTACTTTTTGCATTCCTGAACTAGAAGTGCTGGGATCTGAACTACTTGAGGGCACTCTAGAGTTCACTTTCTTAATACTGGGCATAGAATGGGTTGCATACTTAGCACTAGGCATAGAGCAAGGCATCACAACTTTATCTTTCGCACCTAAGGATTTAGGACATGTTGCTATTAAACATTCTAACAGCTCTTAACAAGTGTTGGATCGATGTACTCTAACCAAACTAACTTGTATAGCTTACAAGGGTTTAGCAACTTCTGATAAATCCTAAGTCACTAACAATGAAACACTGAATTAACTCTATTAAGTATGCGGAATTTACTTGAATAAAGCTAAGAAGAATTAACTTTAATTTAACGATTATATTAAAACTCTGAACGTGCTTGATACACATATTCACTAACAATGCATAACAGCTCTAATATCGAACTTGATAAACTCTAATACTCTCTAATAATGCACGTACGTATAATGCCAATCTAGGGGTCCTTTTATAGACATAAGGATAACCCTAGTCGGTTTACAATTATATTCCTTGTACGTCAAGTAATACTAAACTAAACTTAGAACATTCTAGAATTACATTATAATCCTTAACGATTTTGCATAGCAGTCCTTTAACCATGCAGTACTTTGATGAACAAGCAGTACTTTGACTTTCTTCTTTAGCAGTACTTTGACTCTTCAGCACTTTGACTTTCTATATCCCAACAATCCTCCCCTAACTTGAATTCTACTTGCTTGATTTCAAGTTCCTTTGTATATTCATCTTTAATGTCTTTGTCTTCAAGGAAAGATTGTTTCTTCATCTTCAAAGTTTTGTCTTTTAATTACCAGTACTTGTATTATCATCATCAAAGTAATATTTATCAGTAATTCTTTACAGCAACAATCAGCAAACTCCATCTTTTCAGCAACATATGACAATTTGTACATCAGTTCATAAAGTTTTAGTTTATTCTCATCACTTCCAGGTGTGTAAACTCCTGTGAGAGGTGAATCATTGAAATTTTAATGGTTTTGATGTCTCTTTACCAAAGCCATTAACTCTGGAGTAGCCAAATGTTTAGGTGTGTAAGACCATGGTACATTGATAACCATATGATTTTTAGCAAATCATCAACTATCAACGGATTTGTTTTGTCTTTACCAAAAGCCGTACCCTTTTGGACTAGTTAGTTCTTGCAACCATGGTGAACTTATTACCATATAAATGGTTTTTCCATAGCCTTTACCACAAACCATTTTTTTTGTGGGCTAGCCAACTCTTTACATTTGCTGATATGGTGAGTTGATTACCATACAACTTATTAGCAAGTTGTCAAATATATAACGAATTTGAGATATCTTTACCAGAGTCGTTTGCTCATGGATTAGCCAGTCCTTTTGTTAAACATGGTGAACTGATAACCTTTTGTTGTAATCATCTCAAAAACCATTTATTGCAGTTAACTTTTGTTTTAAAATATTTTTCACTTAACCAAAAGTTTTCTTTTAAAAACATTTACTGGTTTTGTGCTGCAAGCAGTACTTTGATTAAAGTACTGTTTGTCCAGCAGTACTTTGAATAAAGTACTTATTTTACAAAAATCTATACCATTAAACATCATACCAGTACTTATGCTTCATCATCAGCCATAGTTGTCCATCTGATATATAACTCAATAACTATTAGGGCTGTTTCATTCTCTTCTTCAACTTCCATTCCATGATCCAGCATCCTTCTCATAAGATCACTAGTCAAAGGATATCTTCTTTCAGCTAACATATGGATCATAGTTCCATCTTCCAATTCCAAAGCATGCACTCCTGATTCTTCAAAAAATCTCCAGCTTGTAATCTCCTAATTTTCTTGATTTAGCCAGATTTCTTCAGTGCTTGTTTCCTCAGTTTCCCAGATAGTTGTCAGATCTCCTAGCAATACTAAGCCAACTCCAGTTGATGGAATATGTTCAAAGTATTCTAGCACTAATTGATATAATTGAAACAGATCTGCTCTATCTATTAAGTGCAATATATCCCATAGCAAATTGAATACTCTATAGCTTTCATCCTCCCTATGGAACATCAGATAATTTCCATCCTTAGATTCTACTACTTCAAATGTAGTTATCTTGGTCTTCTTTACTGCAGCATCTTTGGATTTAGGATTCTCAAAGTCGGCAACTCTTATGTAATTTCTCAGCTCATCAACTGTATCAGACCTTAACTCAATCTTCTTTGATGACTGTTCAGCTTCAGTTGTTCTTTTTCTTTTTAAGCTTCTTTAACTTACATCTTCATTCCTTTTTTCATCATCAAAAGGAATAATTCCAGCAACTTCCTTCTGATATGCTTCTCTAACAACATTATATAAATCTTTCATCTCTAAATAGTTCAGCTTCTGTAATGTAGTATATCCTTGACTCTTTAGGTAAGCCATCATGGCATTTCTTTCTTTAGCCTTACTCATTGGTCTTCTAGGTATACCAATTGACTTTTCTGGTATAGCAGCCTCAGGTTCCTTCACTGGTTGAGCAATCTCAGCATCAAATTTAGCTTGTAGCTCCCTAGCAGCTGCTTCATTCTTAGCCACTTCAATAGCTCTTAACTCTGCTAAAGTCAGTTTCTTCTTATTTGTTTCCACCAGTTTGCCTTTGCCTTTGTCCTTAGGATCTAACACTGGTTGAGAGGCTTGTGGTTGTTCTTCAGAAACCCCTGGAATATTAACACCTCTTGGTCTTGTCATACTCTGTAATATCTCAGCAATTGTCTCATCATCACTTGCAGTGTGCTCCTTTTGCTGAATTTGACTAGGACCAGCTTCTTCTTTATTTAGGACTGTTGATGGACCAGTTTCTTCATCAAAATTAAGAGTCCTCGGTGTAATCAGCTCTTGTCTATGTGTTCCTTGAAAAGTAGTACCTTGATCAGCAGCACCTTGATCATCAGTACTTTGTACACCAATACTTTGAAGGTTCAGTTCTTTCAGGCTCAGTACTTTCAATGTTTACTTGTGCTTCAGTACCTTGAGGTTCATCTTCTTTTTCTTCATGAAACTCAATGATCGGTGCTGAACCGTCAAGTTTTCTCACGCGAGCTGATCACTTGTGAATGACCAGCTGTAAGGAACTTAAAACAGCTCACACACCAATTGCAATTTAGATCAGGAGAATACAGTGGATTCCCGGGTCGTTAAGTCCCACGGAGGATGACTGGTGTTTAACACAATCAGATGTCGAGTAACCACTAAGGATAGTGATCAGTAAGGTATTTTGAGTTTTTTATAAACTACAGGAGATTAAAGGAAATTAAAAGTTAAAATCTATTAAATAAACGCTATCACTATTTGCAAAATGATGTTTTTGTTTTTAAGTTTTTATAAAACTAAATTAAAAACTACGTGACGTACAAGTAAAAACGTGAAACTTACACAATATTAATCCTAAAAATATGAAAATGATATTTTTACAAACCTAATGATATGAGAAACTTTTTTAGAAAAAGAAAATTATTTTTATAACTATTTATCTAATTATTATTAATTAAAAATTATTTTTAACTAATTAATAATAACCTAAATTACAAGAAAATATGAAATAAACCTAGAAAAATAAAATTATGACTTGGAAAAATCTAAAATAACAAAAAAGAATTTTCAAAACTATTTTTGTATTTTTCTGATTATTTTTCTATTTTTTATGGATTTTAAACTATTAAAAACTAATTAAATTACTAAAAATTACAAAATAAACTATGAAAAATCTGGAAAATTACTTTTTTTACTTTTTATATTTATCTAAACTTAAGAAAATTGAAAAATTATTTTTTTGAACCTTTTCTGAATTTTTTGTATTAAAAGCTAATTGAAAATGATTAAAAACTAATTAAAATCAAGAAAAATAGCAAAACAGCTAGGAAAAATCTGAAAATTTCAGGAAAACTCTAAAATAATGTTAAGAAGCTAGGAAAAACGGAAAAACAGTAGGTTATATGGAGAAAAATGCAACTGATGTCACAAGTGCTTATAAATAAGCACTAAAATAAGCCAAATCAACAAGACAAGCAACCCACTGATTACAGAAGCTATGAAATACTAAAATAACCAAAATGAAACTTAAATCAACAAGCTAAAACTTCTGAATAGCCAAATAACACAGATGTGATGATTATGAGATTAAGCTAAAACAGTTTTGATGTGCCTACTTTGAGCACAAGAAAAAGCACTCAAATAAGCTATAAACCAAATACCAATTATGAGAACCTAAACTGGACCTAAGTGGCTACTCAAAACCAAAATACCAGGCCTTGGGGGGCTCTGATGAATCCTGTGCAAGCTTGCACAAGATCTGAGAAAACTCAGTGAGAGCTGAGCCCTGTGAGCAGGGCACCAGGTCCTGATTTTGAGCTTATGCACAAGCTTAGCCAGAGAGCTTAAACTAAAAACAGTTATGAGGTCTTAAAGACCACCTAGTAGACTACTATTAGACCAAAAATTAGACCCTAAAAAGCTTTAATAAAACCTGTGCAACTTCTGCAATGTCTGCACAAAACCAGTATTTGACATGTTTTGACTTTTTGTAACAGTTTGAAAGTTGACTAAAATGAAACTTGATTCCAATTTTATGACTGATGATGATGTTACAAGGTGTAATAAGCACAATTCAAGCAAGGGTTATGACTTCTAAACACAAATGAAGATTTTGCACATCCAAAAATTCACAACAGTAAGCTGTAAGATAGATTTAGTGTAATTTTGACTTTAAGGGTGTAGCAGGGACAAAATAAGACAGAGATGAGTATATTATAGTCAAATAAGCATAAACCAACAACAACCAACCACTGACTATCCTCCTAAAATAGAAAATGCAGTAAATCCAAACACACCTTTTAACTATTGTTTTGCAATGAAAATTAAGCTAATCACTAAATTATCTAATTTTACCAATTAAGCTAAGTTAAGTGAACCTAATTACTACTAATTAAACATATTTAAGCCATTTAATGATCACAGGTTTAAATATGAGCACATACAAAAACTGTTTAGAAATATGAAAATGGGATAACAAGCTCACAACTGTTCCAGCATGTTTTGTAGCTCAAACCAAACCATACATCACCATTTTAATCCATTTCCAACCCAAATCAACTCTCTGCAACACCCATAAACCATTT
>BPTQ01000001.1:56424051-56493530 GCA_019973895.1 Chrysanthemum seticuspe | reverse complement strand
GACTGTAAGAATTTTTCAAGTTAAAACTACGATACTTCGGTCAGTGATGTGGATAGTTTAGATAGTTGAGTAATCCTTTCCTATTTCTACCAGTTGGACAACTTCAGTTCAACATGTCTAGATACTAACCGACAGAATACATGAATTGACGTAGATCCGAACTATAGTACAAACGATAGATAAATACATGTTATATAGTTCAGAGTGGATTCCAGAGGGTATACTTACGTCACTTCTCTTAAAAATCAATAAACTTTGTTGTTGGATTCAACCCCAACACCATAGGTTTCCTAAGTGGAAAAGTGAACCTTCGAAAAAGTCTATCACTAATACGTCCATAGGAGTATTCTTGAAGTTGAACCCATAATCCAAAAGTTGATTCTGCATCCACAAGACTTGTCCACAACAGCTTGCAGCAGCCACATATTCTGCTTCAGTGGATGATGTTGCTGCAATAGTTTGCTTCTTACATTGCCATGAGACTAATCTTCTTCCAAGATACTGGCATCCTCCAGTGGTTGATCTTCTATCATAGTTATCACCTGCATAATCACTATCTGAAAAAGCTTCCAAGTGAAAAGGTGAATCCTTTGGATACCACAACCCCAACTTAGGTTGTTGTTTCAAATAACTAAAAATTCTCTTCACTGCATTCATATGGGAGACCTTAGGTGAGACTTGATATATTGTACATAAATAGATAGCAAACATGATATCAAGCCTAGATGCAGTTAAGTACATAAGACAGCCAATCATAGATCTGTACAACTTGACTTCAACAGGTTGACCATCTTTATCCTTTCCTAATGAGTTGATAGATTTGATAGGTGTAGTGACTGGCTTCATAGCATCAAAATTGAACTTTTTAAGAATGTCAGAGACATACTTGTCTTGACTTATGAAAATTCCCTCCTTTGACTGTTTAACTTGAAGCCCCAAAAAGAAAGTTAATTCACCCATAAAACTCATTTGAAATTCATGTTGCATCAGCTGCTCAAACTCCTTCACCATGGACTGTTTTGTAGCTCCAAAGATGATATCATCTACATAAACTTGAACTAGCATGATATCCTTCTTATCTCTCTTGATAAACAAAGTCTTGTCAATTGCTCCTCTCCTATAACCATGTTGCAATAAGAAAGTAGAGAGCCTTTCATACCAAGCTCTAGGTGCTTGATGTAGGCCATAAAGAGCCTTAACAACTTTGTAGACTTTGTTTGGATGAGTAGGATCTTCAAAACCAGGAGGCTGTTTGACATAGACCTCCTCTGTAATCGTGCCATAGAGAAAGGAACTCTTGACATCCATTTGATAAACCTGAAATCCCATATATGATGCAAAAGCAAGGAATATTCGAATGGCTTCAATCCTTGCTACAGGAGCAAATACTTCATCATAATCTACTCCTTCTTCTTGTCTGTATCCTTGTGCTACTAGCCAAGCTTTGTTCTTGATAACATTTCCTATTTCATCTCTCTTTACTCTGAAAACCCATCTTGTACCAATGACTTTCTTTCCATCAGGTAGATCACATAGTACCCAAACTTCTTGAAGTTTGAATTGAAGTAGTTCTTCTTGCATGGCTTCAACCCAACTCTCTTTAGTTAATGCTTGAGCTATATTCTTGGGTTCTTCTTGAGAGATAAAGCAAGTGAATAAGCATGTTTGATGATCCTTGTGATTCAGCCTGTTCTGTTTATAGACAAAGCTAAGTAGAGCATTATGTGGTTTAGAAAAACCTTTAGCTTTGGTCCTTGTAAGCACTCTAGATGTAGAAGGTCCAATGATTTGACCAGTAGGATGATTCTTATGAACTCTTAAGATAGGAGTCTGTGGAACTTCAAGATTATCACCCAAATTTGTGAAATCAGCATCTTCATTGGAATCTGAGAAAATACCTTCAACTTCAAACTCATCATCAGTATCTTCTAAGCCAGGCATGTTAGGTTCATCCAAATCATCCAAAGTGCTGTCAACAGGTGCATCAGTACTTTGATCTAAAGTACTGTGATCAAAAGTACTGTGAGGGTGTTCTGTAGACTTACCCTTTTTCTTTGCTTCTTCAAAAGCTCTTCTTTGATCATCATCATAAGATTGTGCTACTACATCCTGATAAAGCATCCTATTAAGCTCATCTTGTATAGCTTGATCTTCAGCAGATAATGAAGATTTTGGTTCATTAGTACTTTTCTCCTTCTCGAAAGTTATAGGTTCTTCATCAGGAACAACATCAGGTCTAATGTTGACTCCATGAACAATGGACTGTAAATCTTCTTCTGTGTAAACAGCTTGATTTTCTTCTCTAACAGGAACATAATTCATAGAAGGAGTCAAAACCTCAAGATCAAACATCCAATAAGGACCTTTACCCTTATGATTTTCTTGATCTTCTAAAAAATCAACATGAAGACAATCTTGAACCTTCTTGGTGACTCTATTGTACACTCTAAATCATTTGCTGTTGGTACAATATCCCAATAGATATCCTTCTTCTGACTTGCCTTCAAATTTTCCCAAAGCATCAATAGTGTTAAGAATAGTCAGAGGACATCCAAAAGGTTTCATAAAACGTATGTTAGGTTTGTTTCCCATAAGTAACTCATAAGGTGTCTTCATTTGAGGTTTAGTGAGTGATACTCTATTCAACACATAACAAGCAGCACTTACAGCTTCAGCCCAAAATTGAATAGGTAATAAAGAATCTGCAAGCATTGTTCTGGCTGCTTCAATCAAAGTTCTGTTCTTTCTCTCTGCAACACCATTCTGCTGTGGAGTTCTAGCAATACTAAACTCCCTCTTGATCCCTTTCTTGGCACAAAATTCATCCATAAGCTTGTTCTTGAATTCAGTCCCATTGTCACATCTAATACCTCTTACTTTGACTCTCAATTGATTTTCAAGGGCTATTATAAGATCATGAATAGCATCAAACATTTCATCTTTAAAACCCAAGAAAAATACCCAACTAAATCTACTGCAATCATCAGTCACAACCAGACAGTACTTCTTCTTGTTTAGACTTGCAACAGAAACAGGTCCAAACAAATCCATGTGCAGCAGCTCCAAAGGTTCTCTAATGGTTCTTTCCTCAATCTTCTTGCATGAAGCTTTGTGCTGTTTACCTTTCTTGTACGCCAAACATGAGTGATCATTCATGTATGTTTTGGAGGGTAAACCTCTAACTAAATTTCCTTTAACCAGCTTGTTGATATTCTTGAAATTTACATGGCCTAATCTTCTATGCCACAGATGTGCTTCTTCAAGTGTTGCCTTTGCTACTAAACATGTTGCTCTTTCAGAAGAGAGAAGACTCTTCATATCCAGACTGTACACATCATTGGTTCTTGGTACTCTTAGTACTACCAAGTTATCATCAACAAGCTTGAATTCAGGGGAAAGAATGAGACATTATGTGTCAGTGAATAGCACAGGGTGCTTCTTGTCACAGATCTGAGAGACTGACAAAAGGTTGAATTTGAGTTCCTTCACATAACGAACATTCTCAAAATCTATGCTTCCTGCCTTGATAGTTCCTTTGCCAGTTATTCTTCCTCCACTAGCATCATTCCCAAATGCAACTCTTCCTCCACAATAAGATCTAAAATCTGACATAATCTCTTTGTCTCCTGTCATGCTTCCAGAGCAACCACTATCCACAATTAGATGATCTTTAAGCTCCTCTTTTGGGTTGCCCTGTACAAAGATAAAAGAGTTAGTTAATTTTAGGAACCCAAGCCATTACTGACTTGTGTTCCCCTTGTGGAGTTACATACTTAAATTCTTTAAGTATGTAATTCCCACTATCTTTAAGCACATGATCAATTATCTTTGGTTGTTCAAAAACTTGTGTTGGTTTTTCAATAAAAATCTCTTTTTCATCCAAGTTTTCTTTATTATTTTCAACAAAAATCTATGTTTCACTTACACTTGCTGAAAGTACTGTTTGTTCCCCATTAGTACTTTCTTTCTTAACCCAGCTGGTTTTAACTTTTTGTGTATGTTTCTTTGATCTGTAACGCCTTCTAGATTGATAGTAATTAGATCTCCTAGGGCTTCCATTCCAAACAGTGCTATCAGTACCTTGATTGGGTGTAAATATAGCAGTACTTTGAGAAGGTACTGGTGATTTTGAAAAAGATCTTCTTTGGTGAGGGTACCTATGGTCTTGTGAGAAATTGTTGTGGTTAACCCTATGTGAATGATTCCAGACAGGTTTATTCTCCATTGGTTTTTGGTTGGCAGTTCTGGTCTTTGGGAATTTGCTTAAATAGTCTGAGTGAAAGTCACAGTCCTTAATCAGATGATCAGGACTATAAAAAACAAAACACAATTTTTGACCCATATTCCCAAAAAATCTTCCTTTAGGTCTATGATTAAAAGTATCCTGTATTTTTGGTGAATGATGAAAACTGTTTTGACCAAAATTATCCCAAAAAGGTTTAGCAGTATTTTGAAAAGATTTTCTTAAAGGTACTGCTGAAGGTGTAGCAGTACTTTGAGTTGAAGGTACTGCTTGACTCTTAACATTATCAACATTAGGTTTTTCAACTGTTTCTTTTGGGGTGTCAGAAATAGATGGACCTGTAACCTTCTTCCTAAACTCTAGGTTGTCTACTCCAAAACAAGAAACATCAATCCTAGTTTGTTGAAAACTACCAGTTGGTGGAGGGACTGCATGATAACCTTTGTCTTTTTTAAATTCTGGAGGTGTTTGACTAATTGATTCCTCATCATTAGATGTGCTATCTACATAATTAATGAGTTCATCATCACTAGTTGTTATATCCTTATAATTAAGTTGTTCCTGATCACTAGGTGGGTTCTCTTCTATGCTACTAAAGTCCATACCAAATCCTAGACCAGTTTTAATGTGTGCTCTTTTCTGTTTTTCAACAAAACTAACATGTGAAAGGCCAGATTGTCCCCAAGCAGCAAACTTTTCTAGCAATTCATCCCTTTCTTTAGTCATTTTTTCTAATTCAGCAACCTTACATCCTAACTTCCATTCACTTAGTTTTAACTGATAATCCTGTTGCTCATATTTTTCTGCCCAAGCCATCTCATTATTTTCATGTGTTATTATTTTGGCTTCCATTGAATCTAAAGTAATTTGATGACCAGCTACCTCAGACCTAGCCCTTCTACAGTTATCTCTTTCAGTTACATAATCAGTAAGCACCTTTTGATAAAAATCATGACACTTAGAGCATACATCAGAGATAGGGGTGAACTTAGTAAAGTAGCTACCATAGCAAGTAGAACAAGTTCCTCTTCACATTCCATGCTCCAATCAAAGCTTCCTAGACCATCTCTGGATTCCAAAGCAGCAAGTACATGTTCCTCATCAAAGGCTGTGCTCCAATCAAACTCTTCCACTGATTCTTCCACTGCTACCATACAATAGGTTACTGGTTCATCATCAAACTCAGCACTCCAGTCAACCTCTGATAGATTTTCTTGAGCAACCAAAGCTTTTGTTTCAGTTATAGGGATTTCCTTTAGTTCAAGCTTAGGTTTCTCAGTCATCCTGTTTACATGATATTTAGCAAACTTGCATTCTCTTGCAAAGTGTCCAGTCTTTTGACAGTTAAAGCATTCAATCTTTGACTTGTCAAAGGTGAAACCCTGTTTGGGTTTAAAGTCAATGCCTCTTCCTGTTTTCTTCATGAACTTCTTGATCCTAGCAGTGATCATAGCAACTTGCCACCTTATATCAATTTCTTCAAGAGCATCCTCTTCTATTTGTGACAAATCCTCTTCATAAGTAACAGGTAGAGTGGCTTGCTGAGCAAAGAATGAGCATACAACTTCATCAAAATGGATGGTGTTTGTTGGTGCTGAGCTGGGGGTAGGATAGGTAACAGTACTTTGAGAAACAGTACTTTGAGTAGGGTAAGCAGTACTTTTAGTGGAAGTATTGCCTCTCTTTTCAGACGACACAAAATCAATACTGTGAGATTTTGAACTTGTTTGTCCATTCAACTCATGCTCATACACCTTCAAATGGTTGTAAAGATCATCAAATTCCATAACATCCAAACCAGGTTATCCTCTGATCATTAGCAATCACATGCCATGTGGATGGCAAACTCTTTAAGAACTTCAGATTTGCATCTTCAACAGATACCTCTGCTTTGTATAACTCCAGCATGCTGAGAAGATTTTGGAATATGTCATAGGCAGCATCAAGACCTTCTCTTTTACCAACAGTGAATGTTTCAAACGGTTGCTTCAACAGATTTCTGTCCATCTTCTTGGAAGCATCATTACCTCCAAACCTTGTCTTGAGAGCAGCCCATAGTTGTTTAGCATCCTTAGCATCATGAAACTTGAGTAGGTGACCATCAGGTATAGCAGACAATAGGATGTTGAGAGCCTTTTCTTGATTTCTTATTGTAGCTGCTGGCAAGACAGCCTTAGGTGGTTTAGGTTGTCCAGGAACTTCAATAGGATCTACAACAACTTCATTACCATTGCCAATTACATTCCACAGTGCATGGTCTGTAATAACAACGTAGTGCCTCATCTTCATGCTCCAAAGATCATACTCTCCCTTCTTGATGATAGGAATTCTGAGTGAGGTGATGGATGGGGGTGGTGTAGCTTCAGTCGACATCTTTAGGGTTTGATGTTAACTAGGTTTTAAGGGTTTCTTTTTAATCAGAGTTTCCACACAAGCTCTGATACCACTTGTTGGATCGATGTACTCTAACCAAACTAACTTATATAGCTTGTAAGGGTTTAGCAACTTTAGATAAATCCTAAGTCACTAACAATGAAACACTGAATTAACTCTATTAAGTATGCGGAATTTACTTGAATAAAGCAAAGAAGAATTAACTTTAATTTAACGATTATATTAAAACTCTGAACCTGCTTGATACACAGATTCACTAACAATCCCTAACAACTCTAATATCGAACTTGATAAACTCTAATACTCTCTAATAATGCACGTACGTATAATGCCAATCTAGGGGTCCTTTTATAGACATAAGGATAACCCTAGTCGGTTTACAATTCTATTCCTTGTATGTCAAGTAATACTAAACTAAACTTAGAACATTCTAGAATTACATTATAATCCTTAACGATTTTGCATAGCAGTTGTAACACCCCAACCCGACAAGGGTAGAAGTGTCACATTCTGGTGTCATATCAGAACATACAAATAAAATTTTACAAGCGAAAGCCTTAAAGAATAAAATACCGAGTCATATAGACGAATGACTTACAAGGAGAAATACAAAATCCAATATGTCTAAAATAAAATGAAATCTCCAAACAATAGCCCAACAAAATAAATCCGAAATATAAGGTATCTAGGGTTGGTCCACTCAAATAATCCAACTCTCAGCCCGTCAAAGCCCATCTTCAACCTAACACCTGCCGCAGGAAAGAAATGCGGCTGAGCTTACAAAGCCCAGTGAACAGTTATAACAAAACGAAAGCTAAATAAAATCTGAAATGCAAAATGAAACAAAGAAAACGGATAACAAAGTCGCAGCGAAATGAGAACAAATGAGTCAATGAGGATCCTGCAGAACACAATTATACAGATATCCAAAACGAACAGATAACAAGGAGAACGAAGCAATGCAAAGCATCGATGACATGAACAAGCACATACAAACCAGACATACAAGAACTGAAACATAGCAAACATAGCAGGCGTCGCATCCACACAACATATATGTCATACAATCAATTCAAGAAATCAGGAGACATACGAGCCAAACAAATGTCTACAGGAAAAGCGGAAACAATTAATAATAAGTGAGCATGGCAATTCACACAGGTCAAAACCCTTAGTTGAAAACATAATCAGTATCATAACGGCATTCAAAAACATGGCAGTCATACGTAACAAGTAGGAATACAATATGAACACTATAATTAAATGAATTAGGGACATAGCAGGGCAATTAAACAAGTTAACAAGCCAGACGTCATAAGTTGAACCATTTACCCAAGCAAACAGTAGCATAGACAGAAATGTAAACATGGCAGGTCAATCAACAAGCAGATAAGGATACAACGGATAGTCATAGTCCACGAGATTAACTGAACGAAGTACAAAATATAAACAGATCAACAATCGATTTCACACAAGCATGGTTACCAGACAAATCAAAAGGATCACAATACAATAAGATGGCATATCATCAGATGGCAACAGGTACATCTTATATCGCATACATACATATCATACAGAATAAACAGTAGTCGTATAAACATGAATATCATAATCAATCCAATGACATATAATAACCCGGTACGTGAATGGAACCATAGTCTGAAGTAACGTAATGAAAGTGTGACAGATTAATGTAATGGAGTATCTATATCTTGGTACAAGTAAATCATATAAGGGTATTGAGTAATGAACAAATAATACAGATTATGGTGCGTTGGGGAATACGGAAGGTACAACATAGGTTTATCAAAAGTGTAAGGGTTATCAGAAATCTACCCGAGCCCAGAAACATATCATATCATATCATATGTAGCCATTGTATTCGGAGGGGTGACCTCGGAATACCATACATAATAAGAGGGGAGACCTCAGTAACAAATGGAGTAGCTAGCTCCCAGAATTGTGAAGACGCGGATTGCACCCGACATCATTCACCAGACAAAGCTCCAATCAGATCAAATCCCTCGAAACATATCATATCTAGGATGCATCCATACGCCCCCCGGAAACATAGTGGCCAAATCATATACATATAGTGAGCTCATAATCATATCAGAATGGGGACGGTGTGTATCATCACTCGTACACACTGGAGTCATGCCATTGGTGCATCAATGACACGGTCAGGTTACCTTCCTGACTAGGAAACATATTTGGCTCGGGTATCAAACTGAAGGGTCAAAGCATAATCATATCATATCATAAGTTTTCATATCATAGTTCATATCAAAGTTCATATCAGAATTCATATCGAAGTTCATATCATAATTCATATCAAAGTTCATATCGAAGCTCATATCAAAGATCATATTGAAGCTCATATCAAAGATCATATCGAAGCTCATATCAAAGATCATATCAAAGGAAACATAGCAAAGTCATAGGGAAGCCCTAATAAAGAGGCTTAGAGTAACGCATAACATATCAAGCTAGAATCGAAAGATGAATACGAATCATGAGAAACCTTAAGAGGTAAGGTTAGAATATCTGTACCTTATACCGCAAACGAAACACAACAGAAATACCAAGGTCGGAAGCAAACTCCATCTCCGGCGAATCTACACGAATTCATGAATGGTTTTATTAAAAACTTATTTAATTCAGATTACTTATTTTAGTCGGTTTTCCAGTTTTAGTAACTTTCCATATTTAGCAGGTTTCCAAAAATAGAAGGTTTCCATTTTTAGAAAGTTTCCTTATTTAGCATATTTACACAACAAGCCCTTAAGTGTCCAATTTTACATATTACACCCTCATTATCCTTATTTATACGAAATACCCCCAAGTTTCCAGAATTTACAAACAAGCCCCTCTATTTTTAATAATTACATTTCGGTTTACAAATTTACCCGATTTACAAAATAAACCCCTAAGTCACATATTTTACGAAAAAGGTCCTCATGTTACATTTTATACTAACACCCCCTGGTCCAAAGTATATTACAAAAATAGTCCACAAGTTTTATAATTTACGAAACAACCCCTTTTTATTTTGAAAACTCAATCGGTAATACAATAAAATCATCAAACCCTAACCCTAATTCCCCAAATAAAAAACAATCATTATTCCATCATTATTTCATCATTAAGATCAGATCTAAACCATAACATAAACCCTAGGTCGATCGTTCCATTTTTGTTTATCCATTTATACATTTTTTTTATTAAAACCCGATTATAAACAATAATTCGACAAGGCCATTTTAGACAATAACAATTCGAATGAATATTTTTCCAGTATCATATGGGTCGTATAGGTCTTAAATAAAATGGGTTTCATACCCATAAAATTCGTACGAATTAGATTAGATTTTATACACGTTTTTATCCTCAAAATTTATTACGATTGATCCAAGCTATAACAACTCAAACAACCATTTTTCCAGACCTTTATGATGACTAAGACACCCATAAAAATTATGTACACCACCCAGGGAATTCATATAACCCGATCTATAGTTTTGCATACGTTTTAAGCATGTAATTCCCATTCGACTATTTAAACATGCATGATTCTTTGTTTATCATTTTATTTAGGTCATATATGATATAAATAGTATGAGAAAAATACCCAATCGATTTTAGGACGTGTGGATCAAGCGCATGAATTTCATACCTATCGGATGAAGAATCGACCAAAGAAAAATCACCCCGATCGAACCAAGCCTCCAACAAACCAAAACCTATTTTTTCCAGCTACTCTTGATGATGAAGAACCCCATAAAAATGCTAGATCCCTTCCAGAAATTCGTATGGAGTCGTGGTGAATTTTTGTGTGTGTTTTTGAATTGAAAAGGAATGTGTAAATGTTATTAAATGAAATTGATATGGAGAGTAAATGGGAGACCATTATGGCCGGCCATCAAGGGGGGAAAGACTAATTCATTTGACTTTCCAAGCTTATCTTTTCCAATGTATATAGTCTTGTTTGTAGTCCAAATTAATTGTGTACACTTTGATATGTTTAAATGTTACTTAGACTTTAATCATTTATGTTCTTTTAATCTATAACATAAGTTATATATTTTCATAATGTGTATATATTATTTATGATATAACTTGTTAAACGATGTTGATGTATTTCCCGAGTTTGTGTAATTTTAAGTTTGAGGGCAAAATTGTCATTTCACGCGTTTGAGGGCAAAAACCACTAAACTTTTTCAAACGCAAAAAACATATAAAACTACTATAAATCCAAGGACATGTAAGAGAGATGATCAAACCATAGCTCTTGATACCATTTGTAACATATTAGATTTCACAAACACATTAAACCATGATCAAATATAGGCATATACTATAAGGTTTTTAGAGAGAGAAAGAGTTAGAGGTTTGGGAACTTAGTGAGAGAAAGTAAAAGTATTATTATGAGCTCCAACCCTCTACCTTGGAAGGTAGAGGGTATTTATAGTATCTTACATAAACGCCACCTACGGGCTGTGGATCAGGCATACAGTGGGTAAAGACCCGTCCGTCCTTCACGGTGTTACTAAACTAAATACTAACTAACATTAAATAACTACGACTATGAGCTTTCTAACGATTACATATACTTGAGGTGACCGATACTTTAATAACTAGATTTACTAAATCCTAACACAGTGGACAATTTAGAACGATATAAATCATTCATGGATTTAAACATGTAAATATAGGACACAACTTATTATTGAATGAAATCAAACATACCACGTACTTTGATTCATTATATAAATAATAATAATTGTTTAACGTCCCTTATCCAAATACTAAATAGATCAATGCATTATAATTCTAGTTGATGAATTATGCCTCAAGACATGACAGTCATACATGTTGATAAGGCATAAATTCAACCAGGTTTGATCTATCAGAATTTTGAGAATACTTGATTCAATAATTCAACTAGTGAAGTTCTTGTATGTGTGCATACATATATCTCGATATTGACACACAATATTCCATAAGGTGTATGACATCATCAAACACCTATTGATAACAATCATCTTTTAAACTTTAAAAGTTTAATGCATTGTTATTCTTTAATGTATAATGCAACTATGCTCTTAGTTGAGCACAACTAGTCGACATGGTCATCATCAAGGATGTAATTCTACCATGACTAGTAGTGAGTTTCATCTCAATTAAACTAGCATCATTGTATACAAACAAAAATATGCTCTTTTAAAGAATCCTTAAACTATAAACATTCCTTTGGTAATGTTTGTTGCCTACCTAAACTCAAGTTTATTGTTTATGACAATTACGCAATAATTGTCGTATTGTACATCCATAGAATTTCATTAGTGTGAACGGCTCTATGATTATAGATTAATTTATAAATCCAAACATATTCCAATAGAATATTTATTAGACTTAGTTAACTAATAACTTTCAATTAAATATCAATGTTGTCAAATCATCTGGCATTTATGCATGATACAACAATTTCTTTATATAGCATGACTTACATGAAGAATCCTTAAGTCAGCTTTAAGATCTTATTTATGTTCTATATTATCAAAAGACATGTATTCATTGAGACTATCTAAATGGTATGTCATGTTGTATTAGACTTTTTACCGCATATGTTTATAATCAAAAACATATATTCCAAGGTTGTACATTTTACTTCCTAAATCTTTCAAGTGAAGTTTCATTCCAAGCTAAAGATTAATATTTAAATTAGATGGAATGTTACTGACCATATGTTATATAACATATATGATTTAAGAAAACAAACGTAATAATCTCACTAGCTTTTCGGAATACTCAGGAGTTGTCTTAGTTTCAATTAAAAATCAAAACATGGATTTAATAATTTGAACATAAAATTCATCTCCCAGATGCATGCTTCAATGCATATTTGGATTCTTGTAGTTTGTACACATTCATTGATTATATGAATTCATAAAACTCCTTTGATTACATATCATCCTCGCAAAAGTAATCACTCAAGAAAGAGTTTTTGATATTCCATTGTCATATTTCATAATAATTAAAATAAGTATGACAATTAATCATCTTTATAAATTTAATATGCATAGGAAAGAATATTCAATTACAATCAATTACTTGACTATAATTAATAATCTTGTCACAAGGCATGCATTAAATATGTGTACAATATTGTCCATATGAGCTCGACATAAGAATCAAACCACTTGGGTTTTTATTCTTATTAAAGAAACTCACTTTCATTCAACAGTCTAACTGTTTAGTTTAAGATAAATCAAGTTTCTAAAAATTGATTATCTTTATGAACAACAGCTTGATATTCATAGTATGAGTAATTTACCAAATTGAAAATTCAATATTTCGTATTTATTATTAACATGTTCAGCATGATCATGTGACTCATATTCCTCAACATTGATATAAGATATATCAGTAAAGTGTTTGAGGTATCTTTGCGGATATATGAATGAGTCCATCATCCTGAGGTTTATGTCTAGCCTCATCATGACATTTACTAGTGTTTTTTAGAAGATTATGTATTTTGTAATTGTATCTCTCCAAGATCTAAAAACCCCCACTTGCTTTTTGTAATTTAAAGACTATATATAAATACTTAGCACGTAGAGTAACAATAAATTGTTCTCCTTTAGAATACTACAAAACAAATTGACAGTTTCTGACTCTATTTTGTTAATAACCTTCTTCATAAGAAGTTTAACAAAATTAGAACTTCAATTTTAAGACTTAATGTGATTCATCATAATTCATAACATGATGAATTCTTATTAACCTTCTAATTTGGAGCCTTGTTGAGGATATACAAGCCATACTCAATTTTCTAACCTTGATAATTTTTGGAAGAAAAGAAGTTATAGTTATCTTGAATCATACGATACTAATAGAGTTTGATTCTCCTAATTGAACATACCATAAAATTGTGGTATTCCATTAAGGATTGATATTGTGAGACAATCTAACAATATGTAATATAAACTTATACTCTTTGACTTACCTATTTACCAACTAAGACAAACTGAATGATATAATAGTATTTTCAAGCCAATTACATGCTTTATAACACAAGTCTCTGACCAAGTCAACGACTTCATGTTCATGTCTCAAAAAGAAGATATAAACATTTATAATCCCACTATACATTATAAGTCATTGACTAATTTAATCACTTCTTGTATATGTCTTAATAAGAAGACATAACAAGTCAACTCTTACTTTATATTATAAGTATTGTAACAATTAAAAGACTTTATGTTTGTGGCTTTACAAAAAACATAAACATATTTAACTAAAGTAATCATGAACACCAAGTCTTGGTTTTAATAGTAATTTCAAGTTAATCGATTACTCTATTTATTTATGACATTCAAGGAATACATAAATATTTAAGTTGAAGTAGTCTTTATTATTATCTTGACACATGTTCTAAATAGGGCAATCTTACATTTTATGTGTATAAGTCCTATTAGAATATTAGTCGCTTACCTTGCGGTCAAAAGAATCTTTTAATGATATTGCTATATGTTGTACCTTGCACACAATAAAGATTTCTCCCACTTGTGCATGAAACAACATCATGTAGCATACAAACAACACAACATGCGTTTGTTTATATGAAGAATATGATAGTGTCATAGATATTAGCATTACAAGTAGATGTAGAACCACTTAATTAACAAGGAATCGCTCATGACTATCCTTGAAATATGAGCGTCTACAATTGGAAAGTAATATATTATCTTGATACAATCTAAAAATAATTTGGGTTACTAACAAGACAATAAAGCATGTAGCTCCCACTGAATTAGACAACATTATAATAATGCCTTCTTCAGTAATAAAATACAATGCTCCTACTGGATTTGACAACATTGTAAGTATTTCATAACCAGTAAAAACAAATAGCGTGCTATTTACTTCCTTACACTTTAGAGAGCCTACAAGTAACAATTAATTAGGTACTAAAAATAGTGTATTCTACTATGTAGATGAGAGACTATCCATCAATGCTATTAACTTGAAAAAATTGGGCATGCAATTTCTTCCTTAATAGGCCTACCATTCCACAAGAGTATGTAGCGCCTTTATAGGGTTAAAGCAAGACAACTAGATAAACCATGCTAGTTTGCTTCTACCACTTTTGCAGTAATTAGTCAAGTTTCTAATTTAATAACTCATAGATGTCATAGATCAAGATGTGGTTATTTGTTAACTATTGGAACATATTCTCCAGTTAACCAAATGTCTTATAGGTTTCAAAAGAATTCAACACGGAATAAGGGTGATGAAATCTCTATAGAAAACAAAATGTGCAATCTTCTTAACTATGTAAGTTTGCTATGAGTTATATTAGAATTAGGATAATTCTAATGCTCCCATTACAGCTTTCTCGAACATGAAAAAGAATAGGAACGATTCTCACTCTTTCTAACATGCAAAAGAGGCTCGGTTTTTCTTTCTAGTAAAATCAATTCTGGGTGTGGATCAATTTTACCAATAAAAGAACAAAACCACGTTTACGGTTTTAAGATTGCATTAATACTATCAAAGAATTTACAAAATTTAATTTTTAGTATTTTTGATAATTATTCTTTTAAAGAAAATTAACTATCCATAGTTTAATACACATAAACCAATCAATTTTATTAAGGCTAGGATCCTAAATGACAGTACCATTACATCAGTTGATCTTCTAGTAATGATAGTATTCAAAAAGGTAAGTGTCAAACAATAATTGTAAATCCTGTGCAATTCCTAGATCATTATGAGACTTACTAATGGCACTAGGGACAATAACATAGTGTCATGTAAGCATGTTTCATCTCATCTTATGCCTCGGGTTAAGGGTTTCACCATGTAACTCAATTAAGTCGTCCAATAAAGAACTGTAAATTATTCCATTACCGTCTCATGATAAGTGAAAATTTACCTTGGGATTGCAATCTATCTACGTCTCTCGCAAAGTAAATTGTAACTGCAAGTGTTCTTACAATTGGATGGCATTAACTTAAATTTTCAAATTAGGGTATCTATTAAATTTGATGTGTAATCAAATATGTACGAAGAAGCATGCATACATCTTCATATCATAGGTTTTAATATAAAAAAAACTTTTACTCAATTTTGTTATTTTATTATGGTGTATGTCTTTATGTGCAAATCTTGTGAACATAAATAATAACTTTACACCAAAAATTGATGATTCAACATGTTTTTAAAGTCAAAGTAATATTCTTTTTATCTCGGCATTGGTAAACCAATTAAAGAGAGACAAACCACTATATCGTACTACTGTATGAGTCCGAAGACCAAAGTTTTTTTTGATAATTCCCTCATATACCTAAGCATGTTGTGGAAAACTAGAAGGGGGGGGGGGGTTGAATAGTTTTGCCAATTTTAACTTAGTTTCAAAAACTTTAGATTTGATGTTATGTGAAATCGTATGGATGGATGGAAAGTATAGATCTATAAGTAATGCAAGTAAAGAAAGCAAGTAAAGTAAAGGATAGAAATGACACAACCGATTTATAGTGGTTCGGCTAAAAGGACACCTTCCTTGCCCTACTCCACTCCCCGAGTCACCTACTTGAGAGTTCAAGCACTATGTCAACAAACCCCTTCAACTTGGCGGAGAAGCCTTCACAACGTCGCTTACACTTTTTCCGGTACAAAGCTAAATATCGAGTCCTTAACACGGAGGACCAACCCAACACAACTATAACACAACAACTATGTGAAATATGAAATACAAGATATTTGTTACAGAAATCTTTTGGAGGAACAAATCAATCAAGGACCCCTTGCTTGGATAACTTGTAGAAACTCGTGATCTCGCCTTAGAGAAGGACCTATACGAGAATTACAACAAAAGAAAGAAGAACTACTATTTAGATCAAGAGATCTAAGATTAGAAGAATGAAAGAATATATGAGAGAGTTTGTAAGAAGAGGGGTGAGTTACAATGAGGAAATGACTCTCTATTTATAGTCAAAAACTTGCTACTGTTGCACAGATCCCATGAATCCCTTACTTGAGGGATCCGTCCAGTGTATTTCTGGAGATCCGTAGGACGCTCCTCCTAAATAGGTTATGGGTCATGGATCATAGGTCATGGGTCATGGATATGAGCCTTGAGTGGCCTCCAAGGTGCAATGTACCTAGACATTAGGTCATGGGTATGGGTATGCTCCATGGGTTATGATTTTTACCCATCCTAATAAACTATTACCCATCCTAATAAACTATTACACAAAATGAATTATTGCAACAATTAATGATAAATTATTACATGTAAATGCTTTACAAAAATAACATGTATCCTTATAATTTTACTTATGATAACTTTATATTTGTTATCAACAAAACACAAAGAGATCGCCAAATATGAATAAACGTTTTTACGGTTTATTTGTATTAACAATCTCCCCCTTTTTGTTTATGACAAAACATAAAGTTAAGATGAGTAAAACTTAAGATTAGATGTATGTTTTGAAAGCATATGTAAGTGTTACTTCTTCTCCCCCGTTTTGTCAAAACAAAAAGTGACCCTAACAAAGAAATAAAGTGTGGAAAAAAATATATTCCACGAAGTACTAACTCCCCCTTGACGGTAGCTCCCCCTAGAATGGGGCGTCAAGTGAGAAAATATAAAACCTACAAAGAAAACGTTAGTAGTAACATGAAATATAATCTTGTGATTCACGAGAAACAAGATGGAGAGCCAAGGTATGCAAAAAAAGCCTTGTAGTAAAATAACAAAGTGTAGTGGTATATAGGCCACATACAAACATGTAAAAATTAAGAACAAGGTTTGTTCTTTAAAATTGACTCAAAAGAAAAAAAATAGAGAAAATAGTAATATCATTCCTTCCATGCTTGCATGAGGTTAGTGATGGAAGTTTTGGTGAGTGATGATGTTGATGCGATCAAGGATGTAGTTAAGTATGAGTCACATCTCGTCCCTAATTTCCATTGCAAGTTCCCTAGTGGATTGGCAATGTTCACAATGTAAATGATGTGGGTAATGTGTGTGGATGGTTTCCGGGTTAGTTTGATTTGTAGGAGGCGGAAGATGTGGTGGATAAGTTGGAAAATATGGATCAAAGTCCAGAATGTTTAGAAGTGGTGGTGGAAAAGAACCTAGATGTTCTTGTAAGACAATGGGAGCTAAAGGTGGTGAAGTTACAAGGTCTTTGTAAATTGTGCTTGGAGATATGGGTGGTGTTAAAAAGACTAGTTCTTTTGGGTTGATTTGTTGCAGTGTTTTCGGAGTCTTAAGGAGTTCCGATAGAGTGATCTTAGGTGGAGACTTGATAGGTGATGATGGTGGTGTGCTTGTTGGAGATGAGGGAGGTGCTACTATGGAATCATTTGGTGGTGAATGAGTAGTTGGTGATGAAATTTTTGACAATGGTTTGGCTAAACAACAAGGTCGGATGCTAATCCGTGCGGTTTTTATAGATTTAGGTGGTGGTACTATGGAAGGTGGTAGGATAAAGTTTTGGATTTATTGAAGAGGATTGTTTGCACTAGGTGATTCATCAATGTTGGAAGATCTTTTGGATAACATGATGATGATTGTTTGTGAGGTTGAGAGTGATGGATATTCAAGCATTTTAGGAACCTTATTTATAGAGAAAATAGTGCATTTGTAATGAATGCGTGACCCAAAATATAAACTAAAATCTAATGATTAGATATGAATTTAAGGCATGTGATCATGAGACACAAGCATTAAGTAACATACTCAGTAGTGAAAAATGTAAAATGATGAAAATATGAAGGTTTACAGTCAAAGTGAGAAAAATAGAAGAGAAATTTTAGCTTCTGTCCCACGGTTCCCACGGATCCTTCCCTTGAGGGAACCGTCCAGCGTTAATTCTGGGATCCGTGTGCTCGACTCCTAAAAAGAAAAAGAAAAATAGACTAGAAGTGAAAAAGCATACTATTATGTGAGATAACCCGAGTGCTCCTAAATTCATTGTTGCTTAAATGAATGTACCCAAAAACACATATTAGTTATGTGTTCCATTTAGCATTCAAAAGACATGAGATGCAATGAAAATGAGTTTTTACTTTGTATTAATAATGAAAAAGGTTTGTCCTAGACGTGAGAAATATCTTTTAGGAAAATGATATGGGAAGAAGTATTTTTTAGAAAGCATTTCGAAAAAGTTTCTTTTTTTAAAGAAAACTTTATCTTTTGGTTAAGAAAAATAGATATGAAATTACATGTTGTAAAATAAAATTTACCTTGGGTTTTAAAAATTCCCGTATTGTTAGTGAGTTGTGTGTGAAATAGAGATCCTATACTCAGAAACGAAGAAGGCTAATGTTTACATACCTTGTAGAGTTGAGAGGAAAATTACGACGATTGTTCCATGAGACCAAGACCAAGATGAAGCAAGTTGAATTGTTCCTGCTTCAACGGTTTGGTGAGGACGTCGGCTATGTTATCTTCGGATGCTACCTTATCGATAGAAATGTTCCCCTTTTGAACATTGTCTCTTAAGAAGTGATGACGGATCTCTATATGCTTGGTGCAAGAGTGCAATACCTAATTCTTGCTTAAGTCAATGGCAACTTTGTTGTCACATAGAATGGCTATGTCACTTAGATGAATCTCGTAGGCAACTAACGCTTGTTTCATCCATAGTGCTTGTTGGCATGCTTTGCCTGCGGAGACATATTCGGCTTCGGTTGTTGATATGGCCAATGCCGTTTGCTTCTTCGAGAACCAAGATGTAAACAACATCCCATAAAAGTACATACACCACTAGTACTCTTTCTGTCAACATAATCACCTGCATGGTCAGAATCTGCATATACAATAGTTTCTACCCCCGTACCCTTTGGATACCATAATCCTAATTAAGTCATACCCATAATGTATCTAAATATTCTTTTGACTGCTTCTAGATGTGATCTTTTAGGGTCTTCTTGAAACCTAGCACATAGACAAACACTAAACATGATATCCGGTCGACTAGCCGTAAGATAGAGAAGACTACCAATCATGCCACGGTATTTTGTGTTATCAACGGATTCACCGTCTTCATCTTTTGTAAGTTTAGTGTCGGATGACATTGGTATTCTTATGGGTTTTGACTCTTCTAAACCAAATTTCTTTAACATCTCTTTTATTTATTTAGATTGATTAAAGAAGATGCTATCTTCTAGTTGTTTGATTTGTAGACCGAGAAAGAAACTTAGTTCTTACATCATACTCATTTCAATTTCGTCATGCATGATTTTTGAGAAATCATCACACATGTCTTAGACAAGTAGATCCGAAAATAGTATCATCCACGTATATTTGAACAATAATTATATGTGATTCCTTTTTTTTAGTGAAAAGTGTATTATCAACTAACCCCATGGTGTAGTTGTTTTTGATTAGAAATGACTTGAGTCTATCATACCAAGCTTTTGGGGCTTGTTTAAGACCGTAAAAGGCTTTCTTTAATTTATACACATGTTTAGGTTTTTCGAAATCAATAAATCCCGGAGGTTGAGCTACATAAACTTCTTCATTAATAAAGCCATTTAGAAAAGCACTTTTAACATTCATTTGAAAAAGCTTAAGATCATTAGCACAAGCATAAGCAAGAAGTATTCCTATAGACTCTAATCTAGCCACGGGAGCATAGGTCTCATCAAAGTCTATGCCTTCTTGTTGATTATACCCTTGGGCAACGAGTCTAGCTTTGTTTCTAGACACTACACCGTTTGCATCTAACTTGTTTTTATATACCCATTTAGTTCCTATTATAGTTTGGTTATTAGGTGGAGGGACAAGTGTCCAAAAATCTTTAGAAACAAATTGATTTAACTCTTCTTGTATAGCCATTACCCAACTTTCATCTTTTATGGCTTCTTGTGTATTCTTAGGTTCTATGGTTGAGACAAAACATAATAAACTACTTTGGTTTTGGACTTGAGACCTTAAGGTTCTTTCATTTAACTTTCCTATGACCTTATCTACGGGGTGATCTTTAGACTCTTTAATATTGATGATTTCATTGTTTAATGATTCATCTTCTTTGTTTATATTTTTCTTGATTTCTATGGCTTCACTTTCGATTATCTCATCATCGACAAAAGGTTGGGTAGGTTTAGGTGGAATTTCATCAAATTTTACGTTTAATGACTCGTCAACCTTCATTGTTTCCTTATTTAATATAACATAAGCTTTACTATTAGGAGAGTAACCTAAGACGATACCTTCGGTTGATTTAGGATCAAATTTAGTTAGGTAATATTTAGTGTTAAGAAGAAAACATTTGCTACCAAAGACTCTAAAATGTTCTAACGTAGGCTTTTTGCCCCGAAGTAACTCGTATGTAGTTTTACCTATGAATGGTCTAATTAAGACTCGGTTAAGTATGTACGTTGATGTATCAACAACATTGCACAAAAACGTTTGAGGAATGGATTGCTCATTTAACATGGTGCGACTCATTTCTTGTAGGGTTCTATTTTTCCTTTCAACTACCCCATTCGATTGTGGAGTGCGAGGAGCCGAGAAATTATGAGTAATACCATTAGTGTCACAAAAAGCTCCAAATTGCACTTCATTATCGAATTCCCTACCATGATCTGTTCTAATAGACACTATATGACACCCTAATTTTCTTTGGATTTTCTTACTTAATATTTCAAAGTAATCGAACGTTTCAATTTTATTCTTTAAAAATTTAGTCCATGTATACCTAGAGTAATCATCGACTATGACCAAAGTATAGTATTTACCTCCATAACTTTGAATAGCGGATGGACCAAATAAATCCATGTGAAGTAATTCTAGACACTTAGTAGTAGAGACCATATTTTTAGCTTTGTGACTAGCATGGACTTGCTTTCCTACATTACAAGCATCACAAAAGTGATGTTCATATTTTAATTTTGGTAGATCTCTTACTAGTTCTTTGAATGATAGCGATTGAAGAAGTCGCATATTGGCGTGGCCTAAACTTCGATGCCATAAGGTCGAAGTATCATCCATAGAAGTAAGACAAAGTTTGTCTTTAGGTTCATTACCGATTTTAATGACATGCACTCCATGTTTTCTAATGCCTCTTCCTATAGTGATACCGTTTTTCAATATTTTACTACCGGTTTCACTAAAAAGCACGTTACACTTCTTATCACATATTTATTCTATACTTAGAAGGGTAAAGTTTAGGTTTTCTACGTGACACACATCGTTAATGGTTAAAGATTTGTTAGAAATTGTACCTTTACCAATGATTTTGCTTTTGCTATTACCAAATACCACTTTTCCTCCATTGAATGATTCGTATGTGGAGAATAAGTCTTTATTACCGATCATGTGCCTCGTGCACCCGCTATCCTTGACCCATTCATCCGGATCTAGGTCGACCTTTAAGCACACCTAAGAAAAAAATTAACTCAAAAGTTTGGTCCCCATTTGTTCATGGGTCCATTAGTGTTATACATTTCATTCATGTTAGACATATATGGAAAAGGTGAAAATGCATTCCATGGTGTAAAGTTTTGAAATGGAAAGCCGTTTTGTACATTAGGGTTCCATCCCATTTGGTGGTGGTTAGTTATCGGATAAACACTATTAGGTCTCCTTATATATGTGTTTGGTTTTGAAAATGATGGACCTTTTTTTCTTATAAAATTTTGATTTTGTTTTGGAGGTGGTTGTCTAACAGTAACGTGGGTTGGTTTCTTTTTATTAACAATAACAAAATTGGTTCTAGATGAAGTAGCTACATTTCTACTGTTTATATCAGCAGACCCACGGATCCCTGGTTTTGTACTAGACGGTTCTCTTTTCAGGGGATCCGCAGGATCCATGACCACAGTGGATTGTTTTTCTATTGCTTTGACGAATTGTGTTTCTTTATTTTCGCTAGTTGGTGCATCAAGTTGCTGAATACCTAAACCTTTCTGGTTGTTTCATGTTTTAACACTATCTAATATCATATCTAGAGTATTAGTGCTCATTCTAGCAATCTTGGAATCAAGATTATCAACTAGTGTTTGAAGTTGAACACAAAGCTCACATTCCCCACTAGCTATCTTCCCCTTTTCTAAACGTTTTAATTTGTTTTTTAATTCAATTACTTCCTTTTCTAAACGTTCATTTTGTTTTTTCAAAATCTTGTTTTTGTTAATTACTTTTAGACTAATTTTGCAAAGTTTATCATATTCACGATGCAATGAATCATCATCTAATGATGAGCTACTATAATAGAGAGATTCGGGACATACCTCGTTTGAGTCATTTGCGATGAGACAAATTTCTTCGTCCTCCTCCTCGCTCATTCCCCACGAACCACTCATGAACGCTTTTTGTTCGTCACGTTTGGGACAATCACTAATGAAGTGATTAGGGTCCCCACATTTAAAACATGCTCGTTCATCCCTTGCTTTCTTGTCGTCTTTGCCTTTCCGGAACCCCTTCTTGTCGTCATATGGTTGCTTGACATATCTTCCCTTTCTTCTAAAGAACTTCTTGAAATCCCTTACCGCCATAGCATATTCTTCGTCATCACTATCCGAAGAAGATTTTTCTTCATCGCTTGAGACCTTCTTGGCCTTTAAGGCAAGAGATTTGTGCTTCTATTTCTTCTCTTTTGAGGCTTCAGAATCTTTAGCGAGGACAAGCTCATAGACCTTTAGATTTCCTATGAGTTCGTCGAGGGTGAAGATTGACAAGTCTTTTGGTTCTTCGATGGCCGTCACCTTTGATCTCCAGTTGGATGGAAGTGCCCTTAGATATCTCCTAACATGATTACGACTAGAGAAAGACTCATCAAGTTCTTGTAATGATGTAATTATAGTATTAAAGTTAGCAAAAGAATTATCTATAGTATCCTCATCCGATATTGAAAATTGTTCATATTGTTGAACAAACAAATCTATTTTATTGTTTTTAACTTGTTGATTTCCGTGATGAGTTACAACTAAAGAATTCCAAATTCCTTTAGAGGTTTTAAGCATAGGAATTCTTTCAAATTCCTTTTTGGGTAAAGCATTGTATAAAACCATTTTAGCTTCACTATTTTTGGAAAGCTTTTTCTTTTGATCATCGGTGAGTTGATCATGAGGTGTGTTTACTAAATTTCCGGGTTTATCATCTTTTGTAGTGGCTTCAAAATAGCCTTCAACAATGATGTACCAACGATCAATATCTTTTGACTTCACATATGTTTCGAATCTATTTTTCCAATAAATAAAACCATTAGTTTCAAGTAGTGGAGGTCGTTGCATAGATTGCCCTTCTTTATAATGTTCAGAACCCATTGTGATCGAAAAGTTTTTAAAATACTATTTACTTTAAAACTTTTGTAAACTTAGCTCTTGATGCCAATTGTGGAAAACTATAAGGGGGGGGTTGAATAGTTTTGCCAATTTTAACTTAGTTTCAAAAACTTTAGATTCGATGTTATGTGAAATCGTATGGATGGATGGAAAGTATAGATCTATAAGTAATGCAAGTAAAGAAAGCAAGTAAAGTGTGGAAAACTAGAAGGGGGGGTTGAATAGTTTTGCCGATTTTAAGTTAGTTTCAAAAACTTTAGATTCGTTAATATGTGAGATCTTATGGATGTAGAGAAAGTATAGTTCTAATGATATAGCAAGTAAATAAAGTAAAGCAAAGGGAAAGAAAAGACACAACCGATGTATAGTGGTTCGGCTACAAGGACACCTTTCTTGCCCTACTCCACTCCCCGAGTCACCTACTCGAGAGTTCAAGCACTATGTCAACAAACTCCTTCACTTGGCGGAGAAGCCTTCACAATGTTGCTTACACCTTTTTCCGGTACAAAGCTAGATACCGATTCCGTAACACGGTGTACCAAACCAACACGACTATTACACAACAAATATGTGAAATATCAAATACAAGATCTTTGCTACAGAAATCTTACGGAGTGACAAATCAATCAAGGACCCCTTGCTTGGATGACTTGTAGAATGCTCGTGATCTCGCCTTAGAGAAGGACCTATATGAGGATCACAATATATAAATAAAGAAGAACAACTCTCTAGATCAAGTGATCTATATGTTAGAAGAGAATGAGAGTGTTTGAGAGATTTAGTAAGAAGAGGGGTGAATTAGAATGAAGAAATGGCTCTCTATTTATAGGCAAAATCTTCCACTGTTCCCCGGATCCCACGGATCCCTCCCACTTAGGATCCATCTAGTGTAATCCTTGGGATCCGTGGGACGCTCCTCTTTGCCCATGGGTTTTTTGGTTATGGGTCATGGGTTATGGGTTGGTCCATGGGTTTTCTTTAGATTCAATGTATCTAAGTATACATTGTATCTAGCCAACTTGGGTATGGGTTATGATCCATGGGTTATGGTCCATGGGTTATGGTTTTTACCCATCTTAATAAACTATTACAACAAATGCTTAATTACTACATTTTTGTATTTAAATGGCTATATGTAAATGCTTTACAAAAATAACATGTATCCTTATAATTATACTTAAGATAACATTATATTTGTTATCAACAAAACACAAAGAGATCGCAAAATATTAATAAACGTTTTTACGGTTTATTTGTATTAAGAATCTCCCCCTTTTTGTTGATGACAAAATATAATGTTATGATGAGTAAAACTTAAGAATATATGTAATTTTTTAAAGCCCCTAATTTTTACTTCTTCTCCCTCTTTTTGTCGAAACAAAAAGTTAACCCTTGGAAGAAATAAACATAAAAGTGTGGAAAAATTAGTCCACGTATCGCTAACTCCCCCTTGACGGTATCTCCCCCTATTTTGGGGCGTCAAGTGAAGAAAAATAAAAAATCCTACAAAAAGAAAGGTTAGTAACATGCTTAAATAGTCTTGTGATTGCCGAGAATCAAGATTGGGAGCCAAGGTATGTAAACAAGGCCTTGTAATAAAACAACAAATTGTAGTGGTATTTATGCCACCTACAAGCATGTAAAAATAAGAACAAGAATTGTTCTTGAAAATGACTTCAAAAGAAAAAGTACTAAAAATAGAAAATAGTAGTAGTGATTCCTTCCATGCTTGCATAAGGTTATGGATGGAGGTTTGGATGAGTAATGGTATTGATGCGATCAAGGATGAGGTTGAGTATGAATCGCATTTCTTCCCTAACTTCTATTGCAATTTCCCTAGTGGATTGGCAATGTTCACAATGTAGGTGATGTGGGTAATGAGTACGGAAATATTCCGGTTTGTTTTGATTTTTGAGTTGCGGAAGTTGTGCTGGAAAAATAGGAAAATGCGGATCAAAGTCCGGAATGATTGGAAGTTGTGGTGGAAAAGAACCTAGATGTTCTTGTAGTTTAATGGGAGCTAAAGGTGGTGATGTTTCAAGATCATTGAATATTGTGTTTGGAGAAGTTGGAGGTGTCAAAAAGGCTAATTCTTTTTGCTTTGGTTGTGGAGATCTTGTTGGAGTCGTAAGGAGTTCCAAAAGAGTGATTTTAGGTGGTGAATGATTTGGTGATGAAGTTGGTGTACTCGTTGGTGATGAGGGAGGTGCTATAATAGAAGCATCTTGTGGTGAGTTAGTTGATGGTGATGAGCCATATGATGGTTTTCCTAAGCAACAAGATCGGATGTTAATCCGTGCGGATATCCTAGAGTTTGATTTTGGTATTTTGGAAGGTGGAAGTACAAAGGTTTGAGTTTCATGGAGATGATTGTTTGTACTAGGTGATTCATCTAAAGGGTTTGTGGATGACATGGTGTATTGTGTTTGTGAAGATGAGATGGATTATGCAAGCATTTTTGGAGTTCTATATATAGAAAAACAAAGCATTGTAATGAATGCTTGACCCAAAATGTGGATTAAAATCTAATGATTAGATATGAATTTAAGGCATGTGATCATGAGAACACAAGCATTAAAGAGCATACTCCCAAAAATAAAACAAATGTGGATTTTTCATCCAAAGTGAGAAAAATAGAAGGTAAAAACAGCTCCTGTCTCACGGATCCCACGGATCCTTCCCTTGAGGGATCCGTCCAGCATGAAAGCTGGGATCCGTGGGTCTGGTGATTCAGGCATCACAAAATTTTCCTTTTTGGAAACATTTTTGCCTAGTGTGTGCCTATATGCAAACTATTTGGAGTTACGGTTATCTCGACCCCTAAAAAGAAAAAGAAAAATAAACTAGAAGTAGAAAAGCATCCTAGTGTGTGCCTATATGCAAACTATTTGGAGTTACATATTTAGTACATAAGTACGTAATTTAGTGTTGTCAATGCTCCTAATTCATTGTTGCTTAAATGAATGTACCCGAAAACACATATTAGTTATGTGTCCCCTTTAGCATTCAAAAGACATGAGATGCAATGAAAACGGATTTTTACTTTGTATTAATAATGAAAAAGCGATTTGTCCTAGACGTGAGAAATTGCTTTTGTGAAATTGATACGGGAAGGTATCATCCTTTTATAAAACATTTTGAAAAGAGGTTTTCTTTGAAAATGTGTATGTAGTTATGTGTTTGCAACCAAAAAAAAATTAGAAGGCTATAAGTGGAAAACTTATCTTGGGTTTTGAAAATTCCCGTATTGTTTGTGAGTTGTGCATGAAATAGAGATCCTAGACTCAGAAAGAAGAAGGCAAGTGTTTACATACCTTGTAGAGTCAAATAAGGTACGACGTTTGTTCCATTAGACCAAGACCAAGACGAAGTAGGTTGAATTGTTCCCGCTTCAACGGTTTGGTGAGGACGTCGGGTATGTTGTCTTCGGATGCTACCTTCTCAATAGAGATGTTCCCCTTTTGAACATTGTCTCTTAAGAAGTGATGAAGAATCTCTATATGCTTTGTGCAAGAATGAAATACCGGATTCTTGCTTAAGTCGATGGCACCTTTGTTGTCACATAGAATGGCTATGTCACTTAGATGAATGTCGTAGTTGAGTAACGCTTGTTTCATCCATAGTGCTTGTTGGCATGCTTTACCGGCGGAGACGTACTCGTCTTCGGTTGTTGATATTGCTAGTGCCGTTTGTTTCTTAGAAAACCAAGATGTTAAAAAACATCCCATGAAAGTACTGTTAGCCTTAATAGTTTTATTAGAAGTGATGGTCATTCACGTTTAGGAACTTTGTAACGTGTGTTAGATATCGTGCTAGAATAGTCAACGGGCTCGTGGATTGGACTAAGCTAAATGGGTATTAGTTTAGTTAAGCTTGCCTTATATCCAATCCAACCCATGTCCAAGCCCACGAAAGCCCATGGAAAGCCCTTTAGGGCATCTTGTATTTAGAGTATAAATACCCCTCAAATGGTCATTTGAGGGGTGTGCTTGAGTGTGTGCGTGTGTGTGTTTTCTCTGGAATATACAATTTATTGTTTTCATCTTTCTCTCACAACATACACGGTTTTATAAACATCAAGTCACCAACATCTTAATATTTCCTTCTTTATTTACGCATATGTTTGTGTTTGTGTTGTTCGTGTTCTACGCATAACGTGTTGGGTTTGTGATAAGGTTGATATTTGTAAGGTCCTACAATTGGTATCAATCGCCTAACAATGGTTAAGGAGTGTTTGTGTTTGTTTTGAAGCTTGGTACTGTATGCGTAAAAGCTCTCGTTATACATCTTTGACACGCATAAAACGTGACTCAGTGCTTCCCTCACTTGGATAAGTTTGTGGAACACTTCGACTTTTGGATATCTTTTACACTGTGATAGTGTAAAGGATTTTTGGGCAAAACCCTAGATTTACGCATAAGCTAAATCTTACGCGTATAATTTCTTACGCATAAGTATTTTCTTACGCCTAAGCTTGTCTTACGCATAAGTAAATCCTACGCATAAGGATTCTACGTTTAAGTTTTTAGTCTACGCATAACCCTATTGTTACGCGTAACTTGGGTATTACGCGTAAGTTATCTCTACGCCTAAGCACAATCTCTACGCCTAAGCATCGTCTACTCGTAACTTCGTGTGTCTACGCCTAAGCTCTTCTTTCTTTTTTTTTTAAATAATAATAAAAAAAAAAAAAAAAATTTGAGGAGACTAAACGTTCAATTTTTACGCGAAATTCAAATTTTGGTTTAACTTGGAAAATTTTGGTCAAAAATTCAAATTTTTGGACCCAAATTCAAATTTTTCGGTCAAATTTGGCGTCAAAATTGTCATAACTCAAATTTTTCATACGACCTTAGAATTGATTTTTATAGTGAATTTCATATTTTGGGAGAAAATTTTTTACGCCTAAGAACCAAGTTTACGAGTACGACTTTCAGAAAAACTTCAAACGGCAATATCTTTTTAAACACAACTCCTTTATCGTTGAATCGATCCTACATCAACTTTATCAGATCATACCTTCATCAATGGCAACTCAACAAGATATTCATGCCGTCGATGCCGAAAACCGTCTTTCTATGTTGGAAAAAGGTGGTTATCTTCAATGGACAAGTCGTATGTTTCGTTACATCAAGACCAAACCTAATGGAAAACTCATGATTCAATCCATTCAGAATGGACCCTTCAAGCCTCGACAAGTCCAAGTCCCTGAAAATGCTGATGCAACACCTCCCATCCCACCATCCTCTCGTCTTCAAAACGAATCAGAATACATTGAAGCGGATCAGAAACAAGTCGATGCAGATGTCACAATTCTCATTTTCCGGTCATTCTCATACTCCATATTCATCATTTCATAGCGGTTCATTCATGATTTTTGCATTTCACATTAAACGTATTTTCATATTAAATAAACGCTATCGCGTAAGTTATTAATTTGAACATTTAATCCGATACTTCCAAAAATTATTCCGATATACTTTTATACTTATATTAAGTTTATAAAAATGATAATTTGAGTTTACCCAATGTTTTAAATTTATTTTGTATATAAATCGTTAAATTTATATTAGTACGACGTTTTTTTCTTAAAAACTACGCGAACATTTTTATATCACTCAAATTTCACAAGGAATGTATTTTTACAATTTTTATAATATCATTATACTCTATTTTGATCTATTAAAATTTTACTTGTACCTAAAAGTACCATCTACCTTACAAGTTATTAATATTTACACATTTTACTTATAAACTTTGTCAAATTTTACACAATATATACAAGTAGTAATAAAATATATATATATATATATATATATATATATATATATATATATATATTTTGGTGGACAAAATCTCCCTAAAATCCGGTCCAAGGGATTGGCAATAAATGGTTGATACAAATTTCTTACATATATATACTTGTACTCAAAGTTACTTTCATTCATTTATCAACAATAATGCAAAGATTGTCAAGATAGTTTTCTTTCTCTTGTTTTTCTTCATCCTAACCGGCCATAGAGAGTTCACCATTGGATCATCATTTTTTTTTTCAAGTTCAAGCATATAAACAATCTAGATAACACTCTTGTTTAGGTTTTGAAATAAAAACCTAGGGTGTTTAGGTTTAATCCTTGGTTCTAATCACCTCATCATATCACTAGTAAGCATCTCATGTTTATTTTTCATCTTACATATTCATTTCATACTCATCTTATCATTTTTGAGCAAAAACATGCAAGACTTGTGTTGTTTATACCATTTTACATGATTTTTAGAGTTATATATATATAAGGTCATCCTATAATTATCCCCTTGGTATACTTTGGTCTTGATGATGTTTAGGAACCCATGACACCCTAAGAAGGTGTATGGTAGGATTAGATTAGCTTTGGAGTTGATTTGAAGGGATTGAAATAGGTTTAGTACGAGAAAAACTATTTTCGATAAGTTATTAAAAGTGGTCTGTCCTTGTTTTGGTTTTCTGGAAAATCCGACTGTAGGCACGACTTTTTGGCCTTGATATTTAGAAAATATACTTTAAAACGAATCCGTGGCCTTTTGAACGGATAAAAACGGAGTTATAACGAAGAAGTTATGGATTTTACAAGTTTGACGACGAAATATATAATTTTCTGAAATTTCAGCATACTATATTTATTTTGTTCGGGTCAAAAACGAGCCTTAAGCTTCACAAATTATTTCGACTTATCAAAAATATATTAGTATACTTCGATACGAAGCTAAGGACGTATTATACGTAGAAAACGGATTTGAAACAACAAAGATATGCACTTTTTCATGAAATTGCCGTAACTATTATTTTCTGAAAAACTATATTATTTTTACGATACAAGTGTTACGGTAGCTGAAACGTCCATGTTGAGGGCTGTTTTTAACGTAGATGTAGAACTTTTTGAAACGAAATGTCTTCTAATAAAATCAAGATCACCGAGCATATTTTTCAAAACAACCAACCGTTTGTATAGCGGAGTTTTAATAAACTATTTACGGATGCTTAAACTTGGCCGAAACTCATTTTTACACGACAATTAGACAAAATCACCATCTTTAACCCTTATTATCTTTATGTTCGAGACCTTTATGTCGAAAACTCCTGAACTGAAACTTCTAGATTTTGATACAAACTTTCTAAAACTGTCGAGTTCGTTCCTAACGATCGACGCACACCAATTTACGACTAGTTTTTCGAAGCCATTTTTGTCAATTTCATGAAATTTCCGACGACATCATTTTACGACGAAAAGTGATAATTTCACTATAAATCATTACGAAACTATTGTAGGATGACATTTTGACGTAAATACTTATAAAGTGATTTAAGAATGGTCAAGACGTCAAAAGAGTATTTTTCGGCGATAAGTGTTATTTTCAAAACTCGCAAATGGTATAAATAACATACGAAATGCATGCATATCATAACATCATAACTCATGACATATCATAACATTCATTCTAGGTCGCGGATAGTTTCCGACTCTCACTTTCGTGCACTTCATTTTGTTAGCATATCAATCACACCAGGTGAGTTCATACCCCACTTTTACTCGTATAAATTCTTACAAACTATTTGGGGGAGATACATGCTTAAATTCTTGTTTCACTCTTGCGAATACTCAAACCATTTATACAATTGTGTTACAATATACTTCTTATACACTTTGGACATTATGTGTGGTTTATTGCGATATGTGCCTTAATGTGCTAAACTAGTTTTCAATTATGCATCAACATACAAACTTTAGCAACTGGTTAACTCATGCGGGAGCCGGCGGAGAGGTATTGATAGTACTATCGGGCTGACGCCCCCACCCTTGGGTCCTTGATGACGTGACCTTGGGTGAATATAATTCGTTATTCAATGAAACATTACAAACAAGTTAGACTCGTCAAGAGGTTCAGTTGGCTGTGATTCTTTGCATTAAGTACATGTATATATCGTATGCACCTATGTCCTACTTACAAACAAGATTGAAAATTCTATATTTTGGCAATGGGTTGTAAACACACAGGTTGCAAGTTTTGTATGGGCGGAACTTGGAACTGAGTGGATTTACAATGCCTTTGCTGCATAAACAATTTTTGAAAGGCTTTACATTTCATCACAAACTTATGAACTCACCAACCATTGTGTTGACACTTTTTAGCATGTTTATCTCAGGTCTTAAGATGATAGCACTTCATGGAGCTTTTGGGTCGCATGGCATACATTGAAGTCTTGTGTTTTTAACAATTACCATTCGACATGTTTTGTAAACTTTTTATGTATTATCAAATCTTGTGATTTCTTGTGATGTAAACATTAACTTATTTATCGAATGGTAAACTTTTCAAAACGTCTCATTATAGAGGTCGTTTTCTGTATCCATACTTTGTGCTATGACGTTATACCCCAATGACACTGTCGTTCCGCTGCGATATTTTGGGGGTGTGACAGCAGATGACATGGCAATTCATATTGTCCAACTGGGTTTACCAAGAGACATCTTTGCTGCTGTAGACAGTTGTGAAACTGCTTTCGATATGTGGGAACGTGTTAGACGGCTTTGTCATGGAACAGAAATTGGTCAACAAGACATGGAGAACAAGCTGCTAACTGAATGGGAAAAGTTCACTTCAACTCCAGGAGAATCCATTGAATCCTACTATGGAAGGTTTTGTACTTTGATGAATGAGCTTATCAGAAACAAGTTGGCACCCAGAACTATCGTTCAAAACATCAAGTTCCTGAACAATCTTCCAGAAGAATGGGGACGATATGTTACTATTGTCAACCAAACAAAAGACTTACATCAGGTGAACTTTGATCAACTCAACGATTTTCTGAAACAAAACCAAAATGAAGTGAATGAAGTCAGGAAAGAAAGATTGGCAAAGAATCATGATCCTTTGGCACTTATTGCAAAGACTCAACCTTCAGTGAATACACAAAAACAAGCTTCATCATCTTCCACCAACAACAACTTGCAGTAATACATTCCACAACCACAGGCTGTTATCCCTCAACAACAATTCTATCCACCAGAACAACAAGTCCTTCAACAACAACAGTATCCACAATACCAGGAACAAGGAATCACTGATCCTGAAACTGAACAAGAAGCAGCTTTGCTACAGGTATTTAATTTATTGGGTAAAGCATTCAGAAGTCGCTATTCCACACAAACTAACAACAATCAAAGGATTTCATCAAACACTCGCAACAGGCAAATTGCACAGCCGGGTGTGAATATGGGTAATCAAGGACAAATGGTTGGAGTTATTGGGAATCAGCAGGGATATGCTACTAGATTTCGTATGGGTAATCAGGCGGTTCCGTATCAGGGTAATCAGTTGGGTCAGAATGTTGGAAATCAGATGGACAGAATGTTGGGAATAGAGCAGTGGGTAATCAGAATGGGAATGTTGCAGCTCCAGTCATTCGGAATTATGGAAATGTGAATCAGGGTAATCAGGTTAAGTGTTATAACTGTCAAGGAGTGGGTCACATGGCACGAAACTGTCCCACTAAGCCACACAAGAAGAATGCTGAGTTTCTTCGGAAAGCTATGCTGTTAGCACAAAAGCAAGAAGCAGGGATGCAGTTGAGTGCTGAGGAAAATGATTTTTTCGCTATTGTAGATGATTTGGAAGACCTCGAGGAAATCAATGCGAACTGCATCTTCATGGCAAATCTTCAGGAGACTAAGTACGACACTGACTCTGACGCACCTCCTGTCTATGACGCCAACGCAGTATCTGAGGTACCAATCATTGATCCATGCTATAACAATGTCATATTTGATGTGTTTACTCATGACGAACATCATTCTGTGACGCCAGCACCTACTTATGATACATACCTGGACAATCCGAGTTGTAGCAATACTAACTCTGAAACTCCAGATGTGGATCCTAGTAGAGGCTGTGTGTCACAAAATACTGAGACTGATGAGGAAACACGTGCTTATTTTGAATCATTAATCAATAACTGTGGCATTGAAATTGAGAAAGTTAGAACGGTCAATCGCGAAGTTAAGGCAGCGAATGCTAAATTGACCGCTGAGCTTGAGAGTTACAAAGAGATTGCCAGAGCCTTTGAATTTCATACAAACAAACTATCAGAATTAGAAATTGGTTATCGAGATTCTGTTTTAAGAGAAAAACAATTGCAACTCAAGTATGACACACTTGATGTGAATTTGAACTTGAAAATAAAATCTTTAAACAAGGAAATTTCTGATCTAAATGACCAACTTTCTAAACAAAAAGCACTGTTTTCTGATCTTGAAAAAGAGAAGAAACAGTTGATTGCTGATTTTTCATAACGAGAAGATTCTCTTCTTGATGAAATTCTGGATAAAAATGAAACTATCAAAAAATTGGACAATTTGCTTCTTACAACGGGTCATTCCGCTAAAACAAACAAGATGCTTTCTAATCAAGTAAATCTGATTTTTCATACTCCACATAAAATGGCTCTTGGTAACAACCCTTCTTCGTTCCTCAAGAAAGTTCAAAAATCTGAGAATGTGTTAAACAATGGAAAACCTTTGCATGAACCTATAATTGTGCATGATTCTCTTGAAACGTTGGAACTATCTGAGGAGAGTAGATCAAAAATGAATAAAAAACATCCGGAAATCAAACCAATTGATTATAACAAATGGAACAAAATTAATGGTATTTCGTTTGTCACTCATAAAGAACAATCAACGTTTTCCAACAAACCATTTGTTTCAAACAAACAGTCAACACCAGTTTCAAAATCAGTTTCAAAACCAGTTGTTGTCTCAAAATTTCTTTCGAACATTGAACAAATGTCTTCAAACAATCCTTTTAACACAAGTGATGCCAGAAGTATTTTGGAAAATGTGAAAACTAGAATTGCGGATCTTCAAGAGACTGTTAAAACTAAAACCAATATTACAACAAACATCTGGTTTAATAGTTTTGATAATGAACAGAAAAAGTTTTTTGAAACTCAAATTGCCCCTCAGCTGAATAACATCAACTCAAGGGTAATTCATTTTGAACAAGCATTTTTTAAAGAAGCAGCTGACTTTGTCAAGGACCATAAATCCCTGGTAAAGCAAGCTAATGAAAGTGTTGAACACATCAAAGTTTTGGAAAATCTAAATGATTCACTCTTCGAAAATGTTCTGACTACTGATATTATGTCCATCATTTTGCAAACATATTATGTTGAAGATCATGAAAGACTCCAGTCTGAGACGTCCGAAATTGTTTCAAAATATGAAAAAGCTCTTGAAAAACTTGAAAAAGAAAATGTCTCATATTTTAAACAACTTGATCGAAAAACTGAGGAATGCAAGTATGACAAACTGTCGTATGAGCGTGCCTACAATGACATGAAAGCGAAAAATGATCTTTTGAGGGCTCAGTTGGAAATTCAAAAAGGAAAGGCAGTGGATACTGTAATTAAAAAACCATTGACTGCGGAGAACGCAAATGTTCCCAAACCGGTTTCCAAACCAAAAATGTCTGTTTCTATGCCTCCTCCAAAAGTCAATGAGAAAAATGTTTCATCAAAATCAGTCACTCCACCTGCCCTACCTAAACAAAATGTTGATAAAGGAAAAGCGGTTATCGAGAAACCAAAATTTTTGCTCCTGGCCTTTTTAAGATGAGTACCACTAATGCGTCTGCCTCCACATCTAAAACATATGGAACAAACGACATAAGTTTAGAAAAGCACTCTAAAGAGACTAGGAAAGCTAAAACCACCTCCCTTGATAAAAATGTGAATCCTAATGCGTGTGACCTACCTTCTACAGGACTAGAAAGCACCTCTAGGAGCAGCAGACTAAAGCCTAAGAGCAATACAAGAAACAATAAAGTCTCGCATGCCTCTAGGAGTAGTAGCTTGAATAAAGAGAAGAAAGTAGAAGAACACCCAAGGAATTTACCGCTTTTGAATAAGAAAGACATTTCATCTGAAGGTACTGAACCTATGAAACTTGCGAAGTCTAATGCATGTGTTGAATCTCTTTGTTTAACTTGCAAGAAATCTTTAATAATGTTCAAGATGATTGTGTTTCTACGAATGTGAATGATAAGCCTGTTAAGAAGAACGTTCCAAAAAGATCTTACGCTAAACAAGTAGGAAGACTAGTTGCAAAACTTATGCTTTTCACTAGTGACAGGAACTATAGTGTATACTTTAGGGATGACATTTGGAAACCCACAGGTAGAACGTTCACACTCCAGAATGGTACAATGAGTGATAAACCAGAATTCCCTGTAGAAAACTGATTGAGGCTAAACAGTCAAGTCAAAAAGACTTAAAACTGCTTAAACACAAATGCAATTAAGATCAGAGAATACAGGGGATTCCCGGGTCGTTTAGTCCCAAGGAGACTCAATGGCGTGTAAAACTGATTCAGATGATGGGATGATCGCTAAGGATAGTGATCTGTAAAGGTTTTGATTAGAATTATTACACTACTGATTGATTGGAAAGGAATTGGACACAGAATTGGAAAGCACAACAGTCAGAAGAAAGAAACGTAAACGTAAGTTTTAAAAACTACGTATACGCACAAAATAAAAAGTGAGAACTAAGAAATAAAAGGCCTAAAAATATAAAAAAAAACATTTTTGGAATCCTAAAAATAAAAGAAAATTATTAGAAAAGGAAAATTATTTTTAACACTATTTAATTAATTACTATTAATTAAAAACTATTTTAACTATTTAATAAATACTCTAAAATGAAAGAAAATACAAAATAAGGCTAGAAAAATAAACTTATGATCCTGAAAAATCTAAAATACTATAAAACTAATTTTAAAACTAAAAATATATTTTTCACACTTTTATTCTAATTATTATTAATTAATAACTATTTAAAATACACTTAAATACTAGAAAATACAAAATAAACTTGGAAAAATAAAATTTTAACTTTGAAAAATCTAAAATATGATAAAACTAATTTTAAAACAGAAAATATATATTTTTTTAGACTTTTTAATTATTTATTACTAATTAATTACTATTTTTAACTAATTAAAATTATAATAAATACTAAAAAGATAAAGAAAAATCTGAAACTTTTTATAAAAATCCTATATGATGACAGAAACCTAAGAAAAGTAGAAAAACAAGATTTGCTTATTAATAAGTTGAAAAGAAAAATTAAAAAGCTAAATAATCTTAAATAAACGCTATCACTATTTTTATATTGATGTTTTTGTGATTTTTATTTTTGAAAACTACTTATATACTAATATTATGAAACTTTAACAAAGACAAAAAATTTATAAAACACAAATAAGCAGTTTTGATTACTAAAAAGCCCAACAGTGGATATAATAGCTTATTTGGATGAAATAAGCTCAAATAAGCTTGAACACAGAAACAAAAGCTTAAAACAGATGCAAACAAGCTAGAGGGACAGAAATGAAGCAAAAAGATATCAAGAAGCACACTGATTAAGCTAACACAAACAAATAAGCACTTGGCTGTGGTGATGAAAAACAGGAAATGGGACAAGTTTCAAACTTAATGCAGCCCTAGCAAACAAGTTCCAAAGTGAAAACTAAGGCTTGATACTTCAAGAGGACCAGGTTGGCTTTCCAAAGAAACAAGAATTACAAGATTTGGACAAGTAATAAGCTTAATGCAAGCTTATCAAGTTGGGATCATTTTCTGTGCACAGGGCAGTCTCCAAAACAGGTACCTCTCAAAAAGCAATGAAATAAGCACTTTAACAGTTGAGAAACCAAGAACTAGTATTTTTGTATTTTTCTACACCAACCAAACTATAATTCCCCAAGAGCTTATAAACTGAAACCTACTAATGAACCCACAATGAAATTCCCAAGTTTATTCAAAAACGACCTTTTGAAATTTTGACTTTTTTTAGAAAAACTAAAAAGTTGACCAAAATGGATTTTGATTTGATCTTAAGCACTTAATATGATGTTATAAGTTGAGATAAGACTAACTAGAGCAATATTATCAACTTCCTAACACAAAACAATGATCTTGCATCTTGGACTGTCAACAGTAACTGAACATCTTAAGACCAAATGAATTTTTGACTTTTAATGAAACAAGACTTGTTTACTTGACTGAATTGAGTGATTTAGACCAAGTTATGCAGAGTTCCAACAAAACCAAAGTCCAAAGTACTTGCAAACTTAAAGAACCAAACACCCCTTATATGACTTGTTTTGAAATTTTTACAAAGCAACTCACAATTTCAAACCATAAACTTGATTTCAGACATTGAATCATGATTAAATAGAACTAAATGAGCTTATACCAGTAGTAATAACAACTTAAAACTGAGACTTGATGATAATACCATTTACACTATTAAAACCAAATTTTTGCAAACTATGAATTGAAAAGTACTAGCTACTGATTTAAAGGTTTAGAAACACTATATTATGACTAAATATCACAAAGAAACAGAAATATAAGCTATCTATCCACTACAACCTTAAAATGCCAAATTAATCAAAAAGAGCTTACAAAAGCTTCCAAGCTTAATATTGAGAACCAGGACCTTAAACCAATTCCTATATGCTCTCCACAGAGCTCTAAACCAAGGCCATCCAATATACACCTTGCTCCAGCCTTCTTGTACCTTTCAACATGATTTTTGATTTTTAACTATTTAATTGCTATTTTTGGTGATTTTTCTAATTTTTCTTCTAAATTGAATTTTAGAGTTTCTAAAAGCTTGAAATAGCTTTCTAGGAGCTTAAGTAACTTATACTAGTCCATATTAACAACTGAAAACAACATTTGGTACAACATGAAATTTTGCTTAAACATGAAAATTTGCATAATCTGAAATTTAACTTGATACTTGAATCAAAGGTTCACAAAAGCTTTATGATAACATAATAACTTGAAATACAAAGTTTTAAGCTTAAAACATGAACTGAAATTGAAAATTAAATTAAATACGACATGAAAACTAAATATTACACTCGATAGATCTTTTCTCCAATGCAACTCTCTTCCTTTATAGACTTTTTCTCATCTCTGATAACCTCTGAATGTATCCCACCAACATTTAGCCATTGGATCTCTCAAATTAATCATAACCGTCCAAGTTGCAATTTGGCGCCAAATATTTCAATGAGCAGGTTTAAGCTTTAATTGGGTTTGGTTCAATCAATTAAGGTTTTTTGTTGTTTAGAGGGTGAGGAGGGGACATGGTATGGGAGAAGGGTTGAAAAATGGGTGAAACCAGGTCTGGTTTTGCTGTTTCAGGTGTTGAGGAGAGAGTGCTACAGTGACAGGTTTTTGGGCGCGTTTTCTGGTTTTTGACTTCTGTTGACCTCAGAGTATTAATAACAAAGGGGTCAAAATGGGTATTGGCTGGGGTCAGAATAGGTTGTGACCTGGGGGTCAAGGTCCAAGGGTCAAAGGTAGTGGATTGGGCTTGTTTTTGGATTGGATATTTGGGCCTAATGATATATGTTGATCCGTTTGGTTTATTTAAGAATAAGGACCAAAAGTGTAAATTGACCAAACTCCAAGGACTGAAATTGAACATTTCCAAATGTTAGCTATTACTTTTCACATACACATCAAACCATAACACAAGGTGGCGTATAAGATGGAATTCTAGAGAGAGAAAGTTAGAGGTTTAGGGAACTTAGTGAGAGAAAGTGAAAGATATTATTATGAGCTCCAACTCTCTACCTTGGAAGGTAGAGAGTATTTATAGTCTTACATAACTCGCCACACTTTGGGCTGTGGATCAGGCATACAGTGGGTAAAGACCCGTCCGTCCTCCACGGTGTTACTTAACTAAATTACTACTTAACTTAAAAGAACTACGACTACGAGCTTTCTATCGATTACATTTACTTGAGGTGACCGACTCTTTAATACCGGGAATTTCTAATTCCTAACAATCTCCCCCTAAGGGAGGTCACCTCAATAATGCACCAAAATTACATAGAATACAAATAGATTTTACATTAACACTTGATCTTGTATTCTTGATGTAGTCCTTTGCTCCTAAGCTCGTAGTCATTGAATCTTCACATTGCATGTTTGGTTATTCCAAGTGGAGGTCTTTTACTGATCCACGTGATGATAATTTTGAGCCATCATTTGAGATCATCAGCAATCAACAATCTCTGAGACATCCATTGTGGTGTTGTGACTTTGGGACCGACATGCTCACATTCTGGATCATGATATCTTCTCATCAGAGTAGCGGAAGCATTTGTTGAATCACGATATTGGCAGCAGCGTAGCAGAAGCTTGGTGTGAAAATATCAGAGTCATTGATGCACTAATCATGATTTCTTTTGAGATGAATGTGTTAAGTGAGCATGCGGCTATGGATTGACCGCTTCATTCTGATCAGCTGCAAACGTCGGGCGTACCTGCATACAACAGTTAGCAACAAATCGCACGAAAGTGTCTTTGATCACTTTCGATGAATTGAGGTACACGGCCCACGGTTCCCCGTTGATCAGTACAAGTACTGCCTGTGATCAGGTAGGATTCCTAAGAATCTCCTTGACAGGGTTTCGCAGCTGTTCTAGCTGTTCTCAAACCGGAACATCTCAAAGAAGACAACACGGAGTGAGTGAACCAGCGAATTTTAAGTCCACTGATTGAAGAAAAGAGATTTGAAAAACAATCGTGTATTGCTCAATAGAAATTGTTTTTGCAATACAACGAAGGTTTTATTGAAAATCAATTATCAATCATAAAAATACCTTTTGGATTGAAAAATGAGTACACAGTCGATGTGCTAAAGAAAAGAGTTTTTAAGCACAAAGACTGGTTTTTCAAAGGTATCCGTCAATCCCTAACCTGAACCAGGATTGATTCAAGAAATTGAATCGCCCCATTGTTTCTGTTCAGTTGTCACATGGTTGATCTATATGATAGATCTCACATGCCACCTACCAGGAGCTTGTTTGATGTTGGCTCCAGAAGGCTTTCCATCTTCATTGTGAGTGTGTAAACACATCACTCAGATGTTCTGGCAATACCACAACGATAATGCGTAGGACTCATGATATAATCTCTCTTTCCACATTGTGTGAAACAGAGAGTCTTCATTGAAAGTGTCCTAATGAGATTTATTGATGATCTCGTGGCTCTAGACTCAATTTGTGCATATTTGGATCCTATAACGGAGACTGGGGAGAGGGTCTCCTTCTTCAATATCAACCATCTCTAAGAGAAAGTCGATAGATAATGTCGGTTCCCCGTGAGAATGAAACAAGTCCTTTTAAGAGGAACTTGAGTGGTTTGAAAAGTCGAAGTGCAGTGCGTCACTGGGTCCATGACGTCTTGTCTTCAATACCGATGTTGCCATCAGTAGCACATGAAGCGAACCCGGTTTCTGCCCTAAGGTTGAATTAATGGAGGGCTATTTGTTTTCACCCTATTTTCATTCAATTCTTTTTAATTCTTCAACCCCTTCAGTGCTTACCGAGACTTCATAGCTATTACCTTGTTGGGTTTATTCCAGTACTAGCTCAGTCTTAGTCTGCACTCTTCCCATATCTCACTTTTCTCCTTTTATCATCATACCTAAGGACTTCTACACTAACTAGTGGATTGTCCCTGGGTAGATCCCTCCGGTTCTGGCGGATCATGGGAACCAATACCTAACCTTATCATCCTTATATCACCGTACATAAAGTAAAGTTGGTCGGTCAATTTGGTATTGTTCATCTGCCATTGGATCCAATTGAAAACCATTTGAAAATCAATTCAGATACTTGTGATATATTATCAAAGCATTTTGTACCTGAATTGTTTTTGATATTTTTAGAACGAGAACTCCCCCTCAACATGTGCATCAAGTATTTGAGAAATGTTAAGCACATGGAGGCAAGAGAAAGAATTAATTTCTTTGATTACAATTTTCTAAAAGATATCAACATCACTTCCCTCAACAGATCAAGTGGGTATAACATTTCCGGGAAGGATGAGGTTTCCATGAATTTTGCTCCCCCTCAATATGTGCCTTGAGGTTTGAAAAGAGTTTTGCACATACTAGAGGGAACCTGCACATTGGGATAAATGATCACGTTTCAAATCAAAGGTTTAAGATAGATGCTCCCCCTCAACATGTGCATGGAAAATTTGAAATCGTTTGTCACATGTGGGAAGGACAGCATGTACATTCATGTGAAACCATTTACCTTAATATCAGTTTAAATCCAATTTAAATCACACATTCTCCCCCGATCACAATTATCAAGATGAGATTTGTGATCTCTTTTAAATTTAAATTGATTTTGAAAGCTTTTAAGGAGAATTGTGACTTGATTGTGAAAGCGTTTGAACTGATAAGGATCGGATTTTAAGACTTTAAACTCCATTTATAAAACCATGCATGTATATCTTTTGAAAACAATTTAATGCCAAATAACTTTTTAATTTAATTGAAATCATTCTCCCCCTCAATCAATGACGTAGGTTGTTGATTGAGAGATAGAGATTTCGACAAATAAGTCCTGATGATTATCAAAAATAGAGATTGAGTTATTTTTCAAAGCATTTGGTTTTCAGCAGATAGGAGTTTATAGAATCAGAGCATAGGATTTGAAAACATGGTAAAACATGGCTCTGTTCTTTCTTTAAAACCGGGTTATTGCCTGAAGATGACAATAAACCATTTTCTCTTTCTCCCAAAAATATTTTTTTGATTTTTTTGAAAATTTTTTTTTTTTTTTTTTTTTTTTTTTTTTTTTTTTTTAAAGAATTCGAACAACATCTAAAGTCCCGTGTAATTCTTTGAATGACAGCACAAAGACCGTAGATATTATCGAATCGAGAGAAAAATGACAAAATGACAATATTTTTTTTTGAAGATTTTTCGAATTTTTCAAATTTTTATGGATTTTGAAGGTTTTATATTTTTGTATTTTGATTTTCGAATAGATATATACAAGAGATAGATGAAGATAGACCTTTACTCCTCGTCTTCCTCCTGAAGACGTTTGAGAGTTTCTGGTTGAAGGCTTTTCAAACCAAGACGTGGAAGAATAAACTCAAAACGTTCTCTTGGAAGAGCTTTGGTGAAGATGTCCGCTAACTGATATTCAGACCTCACAAAATATAGTTCCACCACACCTTTTTCCACTTGTTCCCTGATGAAATGATGTCGAATGTCGATATGCTTTGCTCTTGAGTGTTGGACGTTGTTGCATGAGAGAGCAATAGCACTTTTATTATCACAGTACAGAGGGATTTTGTTGAATTCAAAGCCATAGTCAGATAATTGAGATCTCATCCATAAGATTTGAGCACAACACGATGACATGGCTATGTATTCAGCCTCTGTAGAGGAAATAGAAGTACTCATTTGCTTCTTTGAGGACCAGCTTACAAGCTTATCACCCAAGAACTGAGCACCTCCTGACGTACTTCGACGTGTATCTTGACAACCTGCATGATCAGCATCTGCATAGGCTGACATACCGGTGTCTTTCGGGTACCATAGTCCCATATTGATGGTACCTTGGAGATACCGAAAGACCCGTTTAACTGCTTCAAGGTGCTTTTTGGTAGGCTTAGCCTGGTATCTAGCACACATGCACACAGAGAACAAAATGTCTGGTCTACTAGCAGTGAGATACATCAGGGATCCAATCATACTTCGATATTTCGTTTGGTCAATCATGATCCCTGAGAGGTCCTCATCTAGTTTGGTTCGGTCAATCATGGGGGTGTCAACAGGGTCACATGAATCAAATCCAAATTTCTTTAAAATCTCTGTTGCATATTTAGATTGATTTATGAAGATGCCTCCGGGACTTTGTGAAATTTGTAATCCCAAGAAAAATGACATTTGTCCCATCATTGACATTTGAAACTTTGAACTCATTTCATTTGAAAAACGATCACATTCCATTGGGTCAGTCGAGGCAAAAATAATATCATCAACATAAATTTGAACATGAGTTAAATGTTTGCCTGACTTCCTGGTGAACAATGTAGGATCAACTGCTCCTTTGCTGAATCCGGTTGATAGAAGAAACTTTGACAGTGTATCATACCATGCCCTTGGAGCTTGCTTTAACCCGTAAAGAGCCTTCTTCAAACGATAAACGTGAGTAGGATGCTCTTGATTCACAAATCCTTCAGGTTGGCTGACGTAGACGACTTCTTTAAGATCTCCGTTCAGAAATGCCGTCTTTACATCCATCTGATATACCACCATGTTCTTACTTGCAGCATTAGCCAAAAAGATTCTGATTGCCTCGATTCGAGCAACTGGAGCAAATGATTCTTCAAAGTCTATACCCTCCTCTTGACGATATCCTTTAGCAACCAATCGAGCCTTGTTTTTCAACACATCACCATGCTCGTCAAGTTTTACTTTGAAGATCCATTTGAGAGCTATAATCATAGCACAGTCTGGAGCAGGTACTAACTCCCATACATCAAGATGATCAAACTCATGAATTTCATCTTGCATAGCATTGAACCAGCTATCTTCATTCATGGCAGTTTTAACGTCTTTTGGTTCGATCTTAGATAGTACGGAGTTGAAGAAGCACCATAAGGCATCGGTTGCAAGTTGCTTCCAGGTTGATACAGGACGAGAGGGATTACCAATGATGTTGTCTAATGGATGATCGTGAGTCCATTTTCTGAGGTGTTCATGTGGCATTTGTTGAGGAACTGAGGTAGCTGAGTCGATGTCTCCTGAAGAAGATGGTTCTGCTGATGATTCAGGAGTAGCAAATATGTTTTCAAATGGAGCATCTTCAGGAGTCGCAAAGGGATTAACTTCATCATTGATGCCAGAAACATTTCCATGATGTACATTTGAAGAATGATGATTTGTTGATGAGACTGAAGGATCGGCAGCAGGTGCTTCTTGACTTACAGATATTGACACTGATGGATTGACTTCATTCACTGGAATCTGAGCATCCTCTGTTGTAGGGATCAGCACTTCATTAGTAGTGGACTCATACAGTTCATCAAACATTGGATCAAACAATTTCTTTACATCATCTTCGGATGGAGGTACATATGGTGTTTCTTGAGAGGAGTTTGGAACAAGGGATGAGCCAATAGGACTGTTATGAAGTACGGGTCCTGAGCTGGAGTGTCCAGGAGCCATTTGACCGGTCAGCTCATCAAACGTAACGTGAATTGTTTCCATGATATTTCGGGTTCTTTTGTTGTAGATTCGGTATCCCTTTTTGTTTGGTGCATATCCTACAAATACTCCAATGTCAGCTTTAGCTCTAAGTTTGCCCAAGTCTTGACCCTCATTAGTTGGATAGCACAAGGCACCAAACACACGAAGGAAAGATAGATTGGGTTTCCTGTTGTGGACAAGTTCATATGGAGTTTTTCCATGAATGGTGTGAATCAGGGAACGATTTTGTGTGTAACATGCAGTGGCAATTGCTTCAGCCCAGAGAAACATTGGAACCTTTGAGTAAATCAGCATTGTTCTAGCAGCTTCAACAAGAGTACGATTTCGTCTTTCAACTACACCGTTCTGTTGAGGGGTTCGTGGAACACTTCTTTGATGGCTGATTCCAACGCTTTCATAGAATTCACTAAGTTGTTTGTTGACAAACTCAGTTCCATTGTCTGTTCTGATAATTCTGACAGTTTTGTTTAGTCTAACCTGTAGCTGTTTGATGAGTTTGATGATGATATCAGGAGTTTCATCCTTTGTCCTTAAGAACTTGACCCAGGTGAATCTAGAATAATCATCAACCACAACTAACACATATTTCTTCCCAAAGATATTCTGCACCCTCATTGGTCCACATAAATACATATGAATCATATGAAGAACTTCTGTGACAGAGTTAGAAGGTTTGGGTTTATGGGCATACTTCTTGCTTTTTCCCAATTGGCAAGCTGAACAAAGATGATCCTTTTCATACTTTAGTCTAGGTAAACCTACAACTAAGTCCTTTCTGGAAAGATCGTTGATGGTGCCGAAGTTCAAGTGATTGAGACGACGATGCCATAACCATGACTTTGTTTTTGAAGCCTTTGATAACAAGCAGATTGGTGATGCTCTCATCATGTCATCGATAGAGATAGTGTAAAGGTTTGAGCCACGAGTTCCTTTCAACAGTTCCTTTCCATTAAGATCTCTAACAAAGCAGGTATGTTTTCTGAAGGCTACTTCTAGATCCGAATCACAGAATTGACCAACAGAGAACAGATTATGACCTAAACCTTCCACATAATACACTCTAGAGATGACACTATCACCAACAACATAATCTCCATAACCCATAATAGCACCGAAATGATCATTACCAAATCTAACAGTCCCGATGAATTTGCTCACGAAGTTCATGAGCCGTGACCGGTCTCCAGTCATATGCTTGGAACAGCCTGAGTCCAGGTACCACAGAACGATTTGAACGATCTGCAGTTGAACACAGACAAGAATGGATAACTGGATAATTGGGATCCCCATGCAAGAATGGGTTCCATTTGGTTAGTAGCAACATTTGGACCACCCACATCAGAAGCATTCATATCAGACAGCGAAGTAATTGAATCATTGTGAATAGATGCAATACTAGTGTCTGTATTAGCCCTATTTACAGTGTGACCACTTCTTAAGGGAATAGTTCTACCAGTAGGCATCCATTTTCTAGTGGGCATTATCTGATTGGTCTTATGACCAACAGGTATCCAATAAAAACCTATTCTGCTGAATGTTCTTCCTGTGGGTTTCCATTGTTTTCTAGCTTTCTTTCGTATTTGCCTTTTAGTCTTTTTAGCATGAATTTTAGCATTAACAATATTAACTGGACAATTAACATCATTAGGCAAAACATTGACATCACATCCATGATTAGAAACAGAATTCAAGCAAACATCAGTACAAGTTTTGCAAATAGTATCAGAATTCGAATTAATTACAGTACGCTTATAGCTAATACTAGAATCAACACGATTCGTTTTATTCGATTCAAACTTAAGGTTCCTAGATTGTTCTTCTACTTTCTTCCAGTGCACATTCTTAGCTTGAGAGGTCCTATCATTCCTTGTATTGTCTTGAGACTTTGACCTGCTCCGCTTAATGTCACTGATTACTCCTGTAGAGGGAATGGGAACATTAGTTGGCTTAGCTACTCTTTGCATCACCTGTTTAGATGTACTGGGATCTGACCTACATGCAGGTGCACTAAGGTTCATTTTCTTAAAACTAGAGGTACTGTGATTTGTGCTCCTAGAAGGCACACTTGAGTTCTCTTTCTTAGCATTGACAGATCTGGAATCTGAGCTGTTTACAGGCACACAACTGTTCACTTTCAAAACATTTGGAATCGAATGCGTATCATACTTAGCTTTAGGCATTGAGCATGGAATCAAAGGATTAACTCTCTCACCTAATGACTTAGGGCATATTGTGATCAAGCATTCTAAGATTTCTTGACATCGTTTGGCATATAAGCACGCATGTCCAATTGCATTATCATGAGGTTTCTCTAGCTTATCCTCTTCAACAATCTCACGCAGACATTCTAGGCAATCCTTAAGGGATGAGAAGTATGTTTGAATGGCAAGTTTGTTGTTTCTTAGATGAGGGGGGACATATGTCACAGATAAAGCATGTTTATTACTAGAGCGAACCTTAGATACAACATTCTCCTCATTGATCATTGGCATTTTCCCTTTTACCTGACTCTTCAGATTCTCAATTTCCTTTTGCAATGAAGTTATTTGTTCGTTGTTTTTGTTACGAGTGACTTTAATTGATTCAAACAACTCATTGAAATGACGTTTAACCTTTTCATTTTCTTCAAGAAAACTTTCGTTTTCCTTTTGTAAAGCATTTACTAGGTTTTGAAGATGAAACGTTTGAGAATTCTGAGAATCTAAAGGAGGAGGCATTTGGGAGCCTGTCATATTGTTCGTTTGACCCTTTAACTGAGAGATCTGGGCTTTCAACTTTCTGATCGTGTTGCACTGAGCTTGAATCTGTTCATCACGTTTGTTAATTTGAAAAACTGCATCAAACTCTGGAGCATCTGAAGATGTCTTGATATTTGAAGTTTTGACATTTTCTTTGAGATGTTGATATTTTAGTTGTAAATTAAAATACTCAACTTCTAGTTTAGAAAAATGTTTAACCAAAGTGTCGTGATCATCCAGTTCAATTTTCTCGTTTAGTTTAGAATTAGTTTTTTCAAGCTCAATGACACGATCGTGGGAGACTTTCAGGGCCACAGATAATTCATGAAATTTGGAAGCATTAATAGAGCAATTTGAAGCAGTGAAAAACACATCTTGAGCAACACATTCAGTAATAAGATTCTCATTCAATGTATGCAGGTTCTTTCTCTCAATCTCATTATATTTTAGTGTACGCTCATAATTACTAACTTCAGCAACCATTGCATCAAATTCCTTTTCCATACCCTTAATATCAGCTTCTACCCCCTTTTTAAGACTCTCAAAGTGATCTTTAAGAAGTTTAAAGAAAGGCATGACCTCAGTTAAATAACATTCTTTCATTTGTTCAAAACCTCTTTCACCTTCAGTTATACCAGTGGGAGTGATCCTTTTCTTGCAAGTTTTCTCAAAATCAACAAATAGTTGGAATATAACGTATTGGCTAATTAGTGTCTTGCTTTTAGTGGCAATTGTTCTAGGTACAAGATGCATAGGTGTATTAGGAGGATACACAGTTGCTCTAGGCATTTTCCGAAGGGGAGGGTTTGTTTCTACAATATTTTCGGCTTTCTGCTTATCTATTTCCTTTTTCCAGAAGACTTGTTCGGGAGTCAACAAAGTCTGAGGCTTAAACTTGTTTAAGGAAATCCAGTTTTCCTTCTTATAATCATGAGGAGTGATATTTATGTTTTTCTCTTTGCATTTCGGGTCATCAAGTTTTTTGTTCATTCTTTCCCTAGTGACTTCATCTGATTTCTTATCTTCCTCAGTGCATTCAACGCAACTAGGTTTCTGCCTAGGCTTAAGAATTTCGTTACCATCATAAAGTACCTTATGAGCATTTCTAGCCTTTTTAATTACTTCTGGATTTGGTTCCTCAACAAGGGGAATGCTATGCTTATCGCTTAAGACTCTATGCTTAGTGATCATGTGAGCAGTCTGAATGGTATTCCCTTGTACGTACAACTTATTTTCAAGCTTGTTTTTCAAAGTCTTTAGATTAGAAAAATCATTCAAAAGTTTTGACTCCTTAGCATAGAATTCTTGCTTAAGCACTTTAACATTTTCCTGAAGTTCTTGTTTTTGCTTAGCAGTTTTAGAAAGCTTTTCTTGTAAGGCATTTAACTCTTGTTTTAATACTTCTTCTCTAAACCTACTTTTTCTAATAGTTGTACGCATTTGGTCATCCATTTCCTGCTCACGGGTGGTCAACTCAAACTTAGCACGCTGTTCATAGATAGCAACACGTTCTTTATAGGCATTTAGTTCAGAAATTATGGATTCATCAGGAGCACATGCAGTGAATTCATCAAAGACATAGTCATTGTTAACTGCAGGAGATGCATCACTAGGTACAACTTCACTTTCACTTTGTTTCATATATTGATCATATGGGACAATGTTGATGTTACCCATGTTTTCAATATTTGATTCAATAGTTTCAGTTGATTGTACCTTGTCATGCATCTGTTGCACATTGGCATCATCGTATAGTTTTAATACCTCTGAGATAAGCTTGTCATGGGATGGCCCAGCTGGTGGTGAAGAAGTGACCTTGGGAGACACCATGGGAGAGATGCTAGCCATAAATATTGTGTGTGCAGTAGGTCCATCATCCACATCAGAGTCGTAAGCATCGCAGTCACCGACTTGAGAGGCATTTTGATGATTGTGACCTATCTCCTGAATGGGCTGCTCATCTACATCTGCATCATAGGTCTTGGCATTGCCTTCAGCAAGAAACAGCAGTTCCTCTTCATTCAAAGTAGCACCATTGTCCTGAGCTTGAGCCAGCAACATCTTATCTCTGAAGTATTCGGCATTTTGTGGACGCTTTGGAGATGTGCAGTTCCTTGCAATGTGTCCCTCACCACCACAGTTAAAGCATTTGATTGGCTTAGCTTGACCTGGGTTACCATTCCTTCCTCGATTCTGGTTTCCAACATAACCTCTCCCAGCTCCACCTCGTCCCTGTTCATACTGTCTTTCCTGAACTGGTTGCACCACGATCCTTCCATCTTTAACAGTGGCTTGATTATGTGGGTTAGATGCAGTTCTGAGGTTGTTGTTGGTTTGTGGGAGAGTATTCATGTTTTGACTAATGAGAAGTGCAAGTTGATTAATGAAGCTACCCATGTGAGCATCAGCATCAGCTTGTTTGTACATAGGATCAGGAATGAGTTTGTGATTACCATTACCCAAGGGTGTGACTTGTGAAGCTTTGGTTTTGATTCCGATGTTTGAGTAGAAGGCAGTTGAATCATTAGACGAGCTTGTCTCTCCTGGGTTAGTTTTGAACTGATTGAGAATCAATTTTTCAAACATGGCATGTCTTTCATTCTGAAGGAGGAAGGCATAGAGTTGCTCATAGTTTGTGTTCTTCAATCCTTTAGTGAGCTTCACAGCGGTAACAAACTTGTGCCATTCGGGATTCATGTTGTTCACAAATTTTGAGTTCAACTGAATGTTAGGCATAGTCATCTTGATGTTCCTCATGTCATTCACTAACTTATGAAATCTCACATAGTACTCATAGACACTCTCATCTGGTTTAATCTTGAAGTGCTCAAATTCATCATAGAGTTGGGATTCCCTGTCTTCCATAGTTAATTCTGAACCTGAGAGAAGCATCTTAACGTTATCCCAAACAGCCTTTGCATCAGTGTTATGATTGATCAGCTTGTAGATGTCTTTAGGAAGACCTTGAAGAACAATGTTTGAAGCCCTGATATCTGCATCGAATCTCTTTTTCTCCTCATTATCAAGCTCATTGTACATCTTAGGTCTGTCCATTCCGTAGACAGGAGTACCATCTTCATTAGTATCAAGTATGTCTCTAGTCGTTTCAACCCGATATGGTCCTTCATCAATGGATTTGAGAATGTTTACACCATTTTCCTTTCCAAGGCAATACAATCTGATTCGTTGAGCCCAAGAATCGTAGTCAGTTCTGTCAAGCATTGGTGGACGAGTATCTGAGCCAGCTGCTTGAACATCCTCGGCAACAGTGGAGATGACAGTGGGAACAGTGGGAATGTTGGTAGACATGTTAACAGATTATACGGGATTTTATAACTCTATGATTAAACCGGGAAAAAGATTCTTTCACGGGATTTTACTAAATCAAGAGAAAACCGTACACAATCACTCAAGTTGCTAGATGATAAAGTGCTAACTCGCTACCAAATAATGCACTAAGTCGCTAGAAATTAGTGCACTAAGTCGCTAACCCTTAACTCGCTACACGTCTAAGTCGCTAGAGTCCCAAGTCGCCAACAGAAAAGCAAGTCGCTAAGTAGTAACTCGCTACAGACTAAGTCGCTAGCCAAATTTGTGCAGTAATTCGCTACACAAGTCGCTAGATATGCAAGTCGCTAAAGAGCAACTCGCTACAAACTAAGTCGCTACCACAAGTCGCTAACCGTAGTGGAGATTCCACTACTTGTACTTTAACTCGCTAGCTTTTATAACTGTAACTCGCTACAAAACTATGAAGCAAGTCGCTACCAAGAAAACAAGTCCGAGAGCTAAGTCGCTAGCTTGAAAAACCAAATAACCTTCACTTTTCAATCCAAAAACAACCCAACCAAGATGATTCAAGCTTACCAAATGAAAACCTAAACACTTTTGATGATTCTAAACATAAAAGTACCAACAAAATTCAAACTTTAACACAAGAAATCAACCAAATGATGCAAAAACCACTAAACTTTTTCAAACTCAAAAACCACCTAAAAACCAAAGATGTGCAAGATATGATCTAACCATGGCTCTTGATACCAATTGTTAGCTATTACTTTTCACATACACATCAAACCATAACACAAGGTGGCGTATAAGATGGAATTCTAGAGAGAGAAAGTTAGAGGTTTAGGGAACTTAGTGAGAGAAAGTGAAAGATATTATTATGAGCTCCAACTCTCTACCTTGGAAGGTAGAGAGTATTTATAGTCTTACATAACTCGCCACACTTTGGGCTGTGGATCAGGCATACAGTGGGTAAAGACCCGTCCGTCCTCCACGGTGTTACTTAACTAAATTACTACTTAACTTAAAAGAACTACGACTACGAGCTTTCTATCGATTACATTTACTTGAGGTGACCGACTCTTTAATACCGGGAATTTCTAATTCCTAACACCAAACTTCTCACAAGGACCAATTTTGACAAACATTGATAAAACAAGAACCCTTTTTGCATTAAATCCATTTTTTAAGGTCCAAGGACTATATTTGTAAATTTCCAAAGTTTGAGGACCTTTCTTGCCAATTGACCAAAGAATCATTCAAGGATCATTTTAAACAACTTAGAATACTTCAGGGACCTTGAATGATAAATTTCCACATTTTTGAATTTCCAGGGACTAGATTTGACAACTTTTAAAACTTGGGGGACTAAAACTGCCAATTTTGCAAACTTGATACATTTTTCATCTGATTTTGATATTTTTGCATTTAAAACACATAAAACACTGATTTGTGATAATTTGATCATTTTGATGTGTTTTTGAGCGTTTTCAGATGATTTTGCAGTTTAGATTACACAAAAATGATGAGTATTTGGACACTCATCAAAAACCTCTTTGAGTGTGATCAGGATTTTACCTCTAACCCAAAGGAACCAAAATCAAAACGGTTTCCACAATATTCTCTTTCTGTTACTGGCAGGTTATCGAAATTTGTCTTTGGATCGTCGACTCGGGTTGCTCCAAGCACATGACCGGGAATCTGAAGCTGCTGATCAATTTCGTCTGGAAATTCATGGGAACCGTACGTTTTGGAAATGATCATGTAGCAGCTATCATGGGTTATGGAGATCTACCTTTTGGAAATTATTTGATCACTCGGGTTTACAATGTCGAAGGGTTGGGACACAATTTGTTTTCAGTCGGGCAGTTCTGTGATGCAGATTTAGAGGTTGCTTTTAGGAAAAATGCTTGCTTCGTTAGAAACTTGGATGGCACTGATCTCTTAACTGGGAATCGTGATACAAACTTGTATGCTATCGACATCAATCAAATGGCCTCTTCATCACCAATATGTCTTATGACACGAGCATCTGGAACTCAGTCCTGGTTGTGGCATAGAAGGTTATCCCATCTCAATTTCGACACCATCAACAATCTTGCCAAAGACAACATCGTCAATGGACTTCCAAAGTTCAAATACACCAAGGATCACTTATATCCATCATGCGAACAAGGAAAAAGCAAAAGAGCATCATATAAACCCAAAACCGTACCTAGTTCGGAAGCAAAGTTGCATATGTTGCACATGGACTTATGTGGCTCAATGAGAGTTGAAAGCATTAACGGGAAAAAGTATATTCTTGTTATCGTAGATGATTATTCGAGATATACATGGGTTAAGTTTCTGAGATCAAAAGACGAAGCACCAGACATCATCACCTTTCTGAAACGTATTCAAGCACTTCTTCAAACTCCAGTAAGGGTTGTGAGAACAGACAACGGCACAAAATTCACTAATCAGGAGTTAAGAACTTTCTTTGAAGATGTTGGAATCACTCATCAGACATCAGTTGTTAGAACTCCACAGCAGAATGGGGTAGTTGAAAGAAGAAATAGAACTCTTGTGGAAGCTGCTCGCACAATGCTAATCTATTATGGTGCACCGTTATTTCTATGGGCTGATGCTGTTGCCACTGCTTGTTTCACTCAGAACCGATCCCTCATCCATTCAAGATTCAATAAAACCCCATATGAGCTTGTGAACAACTGAAAACCGGATATCTCTTACTTTCACGTGTTTGGCGCTTTGTGCTATCCAACAAATGACAGAGAAGATCTTGGAAAACTGAAAGCAAAAGGTGATATTGGAATCTTCATTGGATATTCAGATAACTCGAGGGCATTCAGGGTGTATAACAGAAGAACTAGGAGGATCATGGAGACGATGAATGTGAAATTTGATGAACTTTCACAGATGGCTTCTGAGAGACTCGCTCTAGAACCCGCACTAAACCAGCAGACTTCTGGACACATCAGTTCAGGACTCGTACATCAAAGAGCTCAAACAACTTCGTTTGACAATCCTAAAGAACAAGAATGGGAGAATTTCTTCGAGTTAATGTTCGATGAATACTATGGTGGAACTTCGACAAATGCATCAAACCATCATTCCGCTGCACCCGCTCAAAATCATCCACCACCACCACCAACAGAAGATGCATCTACAACGGTCGAAACCAATGCACCAACTCCATCTACATCATCTACATCTACTACAGTTATTGCACCCGTTCTACCAGCAGTTGATGAGCAAAACCAAAACCAGAACGATGTAACGTTAGATGAAGACTTATTTGAAAACCCGTTTGCTACGGAATCAGCTAAATCATCTTCATGCTTACGAGAACCATCTAACTCGCATACGTATAACCAACGGTATCCTTCTACTCTGAAGTGGACAAAAGACCACCCAATTGAACAAGTTATTGGTGAACCTTCAAGGCCAATTCAGACGAGACGCCAACTTGCCACCGATTGTGACTTGTGCATTTACCTTTGCTCAATTAGCAATATTGAACCGAAAAACATTCGGGAGGCAATGGCAGATCCCGCATGGATAGAAGCAATGCAGGAGGAACTTCTCCAATACCGTCTACATGAATCTTGGGAAATGGTTCTAAGACCAATTGACGTTCGTGTCATTGATCTCAAGTGGTTATGGAAGAACAAAAGGGATGAAGAGATGACTGTAATTCGCAACAAAGCTCGTCTTGTGGCCAAAGGATATAGACAGGAAGAAGGGATAGACTTTGAAGAGTCATTCGCGCCGGTAGCTAGACTTGAGGCAGTTAGGATTTTCTTAGCCTATGCAGCTCACAAAAACATCACGATTTATCAGATGGACATTAAGACCGCATTCTTGAATGGAACTCTGAAAGAAGAAGTGTACGTGAGTCAGCCAGAAGGCTTCATAGACATGGAACATCCAGACTACGTCTACAAACTCAAAAAGGCAATATATGGATGAAAACAAGCTCCGAGAGCGTGGTATGACGAACTGTCCTCTTTCCTTATCCAAAACAATTTCACCAAAGGAACAGTTGATCCTACCTTGTTTACACAAAAATGCAAAAATGATATTTTGATTGTTCAGATTTACGTGGACGACATCATCTTTGGGTCCACTAATCCGAATCTTTCAAAACATTTTGAAAATCTCATGAAAAGTAAATTTGAAATGTCCATGATGGGGGAACTAAAGTTTTTTCTTGGTTTACAAATACATCAGTCCCCTCGTGGAATTTTTATAAATCAAGCTAAATACACAACTGAGATTTTAAAAAATCATGGTATGGATAATTGTGACTCGGTCGGAACACCAATGGTAACTTCACCAAAAATTGGAGCCGATTTGTTTGGGAAACCTATTGATCCAAAGAAATATCGGAGCATGATTGGTTCTCGCATGTATCTTACTGCTAGTCGACCCGATATTCATTTTGTTGTTTGCTTATTAGCACGGTTTCAGGCAAAGCCTACCGAACTGCACCTCAAAGAGGTTAAACGGATCTTTCGGTATCTAAAGACATCCATTCACATGGGACTTTGGTATCCGAAGGAATCCGGATTTGATCTAATTGCTTTTTCAGATGCGGACCACGCAGGTGATCAAGTTACAACAAAAAGTACATCAGGAGGAGCACAACTTTTGGGTGAAAAGTTAGTCAGCTGGTCTTCAAAGAAACAAGATTGCACTGCACTTTCAACCGCTGAAGCCGAGTATGTGTCTCTATCTGCGTGTTGTGCTCAAGTTCTATGGATGAGAACACAACTCACAGATTATGGCTTTACTTTCGATAAAATACCTATGTATTGTGACTCGAAAAGTGCCATAGCCATATCATGCAATCCTGTTCATCACTCAAAGACTAAGCATATCAGAGTACGCTATCACTTCATAAAAGAACATGTGGAAGAAGGTACTGTTGAATTATTTTTCGTGAAGACAGATTACCAACTCGCCGATATATTTACTAAAGCCCTTCCAAAAAAAAGGTTTGACGATTTAGTTCGACGAATTGGAATGCGAAGCCTAGCCCCTGAGGAGTTAGAACGTCTTCTCGAATCTTCTTAATGATTTTCCAAAAAGCTTCGCTGTAAATATTTTTGAAAAACAAAATACAAAATTTGAAAAACCAACAAAAGCAAAATATAAAAATATAAAACTTTCAAAAATACAAAAACAATAGAAATTTAAAAATCCAAAAATATTCTTCTCACGACATGTCTCTTGTATAATCGATATTCTGTACATTTCTAGAAATGTCATTCAACAATGATACAGGCATGTACAGGTGCTTGAGCGAGAGTTCTTTAATTGTTTTCTAAAACATGTCGTTTCTCAATATTTCTTCATAATAATGGCTTTCGTGTACTTCAGTACGAAACCCGGACCGAAATGATGACTTTTGATTATTTTTCAAATCAAAACTCGTGTTTTTTAATGAAAATCACTAGTGTACGCTTCAGTGCACTACATTTAAAAATGGTGAGAAATCATCATCATCTTGAGCACCTTTTCAAGATTGTTCAAAAAGATTTTTCAAAATATTTTGTGCTCAAGATAACTCCCTCTAAAACCCTTTAATTGATTATGCTTTATTAAAGGGGGAGTATAAAACAAAATGTTCCAAATTCATGCTTAAATCATATCCGTCTGTCTCCCTAAAAGATTCTAAAAATGATTTTTAATCCGTGGATATCAAAAATATCACGATTATGCTATTTTTGAGGGGGAGGAGACGTGATTAAAATATGATCAAAAATGTTTAATGATTGGTGCTTGAATCTCAAAATGAGCTCGACTCAGACGGAACCAATGAATTGACAGGAATCAAAGTCAGTCAATGTACCATCTCGAGAAACTTGTGATAGATATGCACCTTCATGGGTCTAACCTCCTTTTCAAGGAGTGTTTACAACTTCAAGTTAGTTACTAGAGCTAGTTGTCACCTAAAAATTGACAATGGAACTCTTTAACTAGGTAACGTAACCGTGTCTCGTGGGGAATTTTCTATCATGAGCCGATCAATTCAAAAAGTGCAAACTCTACCCTCGATGTGCAGATTTCTGTCCAAACTTATAAGCACATGTGAAGGGGGAGTGTTTCTGAAAATATAAAACTCTTCGAGTGTCTCAAACATGCTTTCAATCATAAACACTCTGAGAGATTTTCAAGAAAAATGGTTTTATGATAACAATAGGACAATCATGGAGTTATAAGGTGACTAAGGATAGGAAATTCGTCCTATGATCCGCCAGAACCGGAGGGATCTACCCAAGGAGATCACAAATAGTTAGTATTAGAAGTCCTTAGGAATGATTGAAAAAAGGAGTAAAGTGAGAAAGGAGAAAGAAGGGGTTGAAGAATTAAAAAGAAATGTAATGAAAAAGGGTGAAAAGAAATAGCCCTCCATAATCAACCTTAGGGCAGAAACCAGGTTCAATACATATGCTACTGGTTGTCACTAGATGACACTGGTATTGAAGACAAAGACGTCATGGACCCAGTGACGCACTGCACTAAACCTTCTAGCCACTCAATTCCTCTCAAAAGGGATTTGTTTCATTCTCACTGGGAACCCTACATAATCTATCGACTTTCTCTTAGAGATAGTTGGTATTGAAGAAGGAGACCCTCTCCCTAGTCTCCGCTCAAGAAAACCAAAATGCACTAATTGAGTCTAGAGCCACGAGATTCATCAAAAGATCTCATAGGAACACTTGACATGACATCGCTTGTTTTTCATAAATAAGGACACAAGTGATATATTCTAGAGTCCTACGCAGATCTTAGCAAACTGGCAGAACATTTATGAGAAGTTTCACCTCTGTGATCTTCAGTGATTGAATGGAAACTCCTGCCAGGGTCAACATCAAACAGCCCTGACAGCAGGTCACTTTGGTAATTCCCCATGGATTACGCTTAGTGTGTCTCAAATGGTCTACAGTCGTGGGGTGATGCTTCGGTGTACCTCAGCAACTCATCTGAACTGTAGGTGTACTTCGGTGCATCGCGTTATCTCACTTGTGGGACTCCAGTTCAGGAACGGCCTTTGTGAGAATTAGAGACGTGTTTTCACACTACGCTGTTAACACCCTCGAAATTCAAACTTGTAAGTGCCGGAATCCGCTTATTACTAACCTGTTTTTATGTTTTCTTCTTATGGAAGCTCTGGAGCTGATTGATCGTGCAGACTCGCCACATGCTCATACCAACAACACATGAAAGTTCTCATCAAAATCAAAGGCTACTCAAAGTTAAAGATGATTCTTCGTCAATGTCAAAGAATCTACAAAGTTTAAAGACTCGAGAACTACATCATTGGTAACCAAAAGACAAATAGAAGTGTGAGCATGGTGAAGAAAGACGTGGAGATACCTAACCAACGAAGTTAACAACGGCAGACAACCACATTAATTGATCACAAAGCATGAAGGAACAAATATTCAAGACTATTCTATATCTACACACAAAGTTCAAGCTCGAGAAAAGTAAAGACCAAATCAAGTGGAGCATATTTTGAATGACCACCCCTTAGGGGGAGATTGTTAGCCTTAATAGTTTTATTAGAAGTGATGGTCATTCACGTTTAGGAACTTTGTAACGTGTGTTAGATCGTGCTAGAATAGTCAACGGGCTCGTGGATTGGACTAAGCTAAATGGGTATTAGTTTAGTTAAGCTTGCCTTATATCCAATCCAACCCATGTCCAAGCCCACGAAAGCCCATGGAAAGCCCTTTAGGGCATCTTGTATTTAGAGTATAAATACCCCTCAAATGGTCATTTGAAGGGTGTGCTTGAGTGTGTGTGTGTGTGTGTTTTCTTTGGAATATACAACTTATTGTTTTCATCTTTCTCTCACAACATACACGGTTTTATAAACATCAAGTCACCAACATCTTAATCTTTCCTTCTTTATTTACGCATATGTTTGTGTTTGTGTTGTTCATGCTCTACGCATAACGTGTTGGGTTTGTGATAAGGTTGATATTTGTAAGGTCCTACAAGTACATACCCCACTTGTACTTTTTCTATCAATGTAATCACCTGCATGGTCAGAATCTGCATATACAATTGTTTCTACTCCCGTGCCCTTAGGATACCATAATCCTAATTGTGTTGTACCCTTAATGTATCTAAATATCCTTTTTACGGCTTCTAGATGTGATGTTTTAGGGTCTTCTTGAAACCTAGCACATAAGCAAACACTAAACATGATATCCGGCCTACTTTCCGTGAGGTAGAGAAGACTACCTATCATGCCACGATATTTAGTATTATCTACGGATTCACCGTCTTCATCTTTTGTGAGTTTGGTGTCGGATGACATTGGTGTCCTAATTGGTTTCGACTCTTCTAGACCGAATTTCTTTAACATCTCCTTTATGTATTTAGATTGATTAAAGAAGATACCATCTTCTACTTGTTTGATTTGTAGACCGAGAAAGAAACTAAGTTCTCCCATCATACTCATCTCAAACTCGTCATGCATGATCTTAGAAAAATCATCACACATGTCTTGACAAGTGGATCCGAATATAATATCATCTACATATATTTGCACTATGATTATATGTGACTCTCTTTTTTTAGTAAAAAGTGTGTTGTCAACTAACCCCATGGTATAGTTGTGTTTAATTAAAAATGACTTGAGTCTATCATACCAAGCTTTTGGAGCTTGTTTAAGACTGTAAAGGGCTTTCTTTAATTTATACACATGTTTGGGTTTTTCAAAATCGATGAAGCCCGGAGGTTGAGCTACATATACTTCTTCATTAATGAAACCATTTAGAAAAGCGCTTTTGACATCCATTTGATAAAGCTTTAGATCATTAGCACAAGCATACGCAAGAAGTATTCTTATAGACTCTAATCTAGCCACGGGGGCATAGGTCTCATCAAAGTCTATTCCTTCTTGTTGGTTATACCCTTGGGAAACAAGTCTAGCCTTGTTCCTAGACACTACTTCGTTTGCATCTAATTTGTTTTTATAAACCCATTTGGTTCCTATTATGGTTTGATTACTAGGTGGAGGGACAAGCGTCCAAACATCATTAGAAACGAATTGATTTAGTTCTTCTTGCATAGCCATTACCCTCTCATCTTTTATGGCTTCTTGTGTATTCTTTGGTTCTATGGTTGAAACGAAACAAAACAAGCTACTTTGGTTTTGAACTTGGGACCTTAATGTTCGTTCGTTTAGCTTTCCTATGACTTTATCTACGGGGTGATCTTTGGAATCCTTAATGTTTATGACTTCATTATTTAAAGGTTCTTCTTCTTCATTTATCTTTTTCTTTATTACTATAGCTTCACTTTCTATAATCTCGTCATTGACAAGAGGTGGAGAGGGTTTGGGTGGACTTTCATCAAATTTTATATTTAATGACTCTTCTACCTTCATTGTTTCTTTGTTTAATATGACGTAAGCTTTGCTATTTGGCGAGTAACCTAGAAAGATACCTTCGGTTGATTTAGGATCAAATTTTGTAAGGTAATCTTTAGTGTTAAGAATAAAACATTTGCTTCCAAAGACTCTAAAGTGATTTAACGTAGGCTTTTTGCCTCGGAGTAACTCATATGGAGTTTTACCTAAGATTGGTCTAATTAAGACTCGATTGAGTATGTACGTTGAAGTATCAACGACATTACACCAAAAATTTTGAGGTATGGATTGTTCATTAAGCATGGTTCGACTCATTTCTTGTAGGGTTCTATTCTTTCTTTCTACTACCCTATTCGATTGTGGAGTGCGTGGAGCCGAGAAGTTGTGAGTAATACCATTAGCGTCACAAAAGGCTCCAAATTGTCTACCATGATCCGTCCTAATGGACACTATAGGGCTTCCTAGTTGTCTTTGGATCTTTTTGCTCAATATTTCAAAATAATTAAAGGTTTCCATTTTGTTCTTTAAAAAATTTGTCCATGTATACCTAGAGTAATCATCCACTATGACCAAAGTGTAGTAGTTGCCTCCATAACTTTGGATAGTGGATGGACCAAATAAATCCATATGTAGTAATTCTAGACATCTAGTTGTAGACACCATGTTTTTAGCTTTATGACTTGAATGAGCTTGTTTTCCTACATTACAAGCATCACAAAGGTGATGTTCATATTTTAACTTAGGTAGATCTCTTACTAGATCTTTGGATGATAGCGATTGAAGAAGTCGCATGTTGGCGTGACCCAATCTTCGATGCCATAAGGTCGAAGTATCATCCATAGAGGTAAGACATAGTTTGTCTTTAGGTTTATTACCGATTTTAATGACATAGACTCCATGTTTCCTAATTCCTTTTCTTATGGTTATGCCATTTTTTAATATCTTACTACCGGTTTCAGTAAAAAGTACATTGCACTTTTTATCACATATTTGTCCTATACTTAAGAGGTTAAAGTTTAGGTTTTCTACGTGATACACATCGTTAATGGTTAGAGATTTGTTACAAATCGTACCTTTACCGATGATTCTACTTTTGCTATTTCCAAACACCACATTACCTCCAATGAAGGATTCATATGTGGATAATAGATCTCTATTGCCGGTCATGTGCCTCGTGCACCCGCTATCCTTGACCCATTCATCCAGGTCTAGGTCGACCTTTAAGCATACCTAAGACAATAATAAACTCAAAAGTTTGGTCCCCATTTGTTCATGGGTCCATTAGTGTTAAACATCCCATTCATGTTAGACATGTATGGATAAGATGAGTATGCATTCCATGGAGAAAAGTTTTGAAAAGGAAAACCATTTTGCATATTTGGATTCCATCCCATTTGATGGTTACATCTTGGATAAACGTTATCAGGTCTCCTAGATGGATTATGTTTTGAAAAAGATGGAGCTTTGTTTCTTGCAAAAGTAGGATTATATTTTGGAGGTGGTTGTCTAGTGGTGACATGAGTTGGTTTCTTCCTATTAACGATAACAAATTCAGTTCTAGATGAGGAAGCTATGTTATTACCACTGTTTGCTACAGCAGATCCACGGATCCCTGTTTGAACACTAGCCGGTTCCCTTTTTAGGGGATCCGTGGGATCCGCCACAACAGTGGCTGGTTTTTCTAGTGCCTTAACAAATTTTGTTTCTTTACTTTCACTAGTTGATGGATCAAGTTGTTGAACACCTAAACCTTTTTGGTTGTTACCGGTTTTAACACCATCTAATATCGTATCTAAAGTGTTTGTACTCATTCTAGCAATTTTAGAATCTAGATGATCAACTAGTGTTTGAAGTTGAACGCAAAGTTCACATTCACCACTTGCTATTTTACCCTTTTCTAAACGTTTTAGTTTTGCTTTTAATTCTATGACTTCTTTATCTAAACGTTGGTTTTGACTCTTTAAAAGCTTGTTTTTGTTAATTAGTTTTAAGCTAATATTGCATAGTTTGTCATATTCATTATGCAATGAGTCGTCATCAAGTGATGAACTACTATAGTATTCGTGACATACCTCGTCATTTGCCATGAGAGAAATTTATTCGTCCTTCTCGTCGCTCATTCCCCACGTGCCGCTCACGAACGCCTTTTGATCATCCCGTTTGGGACACTTACTAATAAAGTGGTTTGGGTCCCCACATTTAAAGCAAGTACGATCATCCTTTGGCTTCTCGTCCTCTTTGCTTTTCCGAAAGCCTTTCTTATCGTCATATGGTTGTTTGACGTATCTTCCCTTTCTTCTAAAGAACTTTTTAAAGTCCCTTACCGCCATAGCGTACTCCTCGTCGTCACTACTCGAAGAGGAGTTCTCTTCATCTCTTGAAGCCTTTTTGGCTTTAAGGGCAAGAGATTTGTGTTTCTCTTTCACCTTTGAGGCTTCGGAGTCTTTAGCAAGGACAAGCTCGTAGACTTTTAGGTTGCCTATAAGTTCATCGAGGGTGAGGATTGTCAAATCTTTTGACTCTTCGATCGCCGTCACCTTGGATCTCCACTTCGATGGAAGTGCCCTTAGATATCTCCTAACATGATTACGGCTAGAAAAAGATTCATCAAGTTCTTGTAAAGATGTAATAATAGTATTAAAGTTAGCAAATGAATTATCTATAGTTTCCTCATCCGATATTGAAAATTGTTCATATTGTTGAAAAAATAAATCAATTTTATTATTTTAACTTGTTGGTTGCTTTGATGAGTTACAACTAAAGAATTCCAAATTTCTTTAGAGGTTTTAAGCATAGAAATTCTTTCGAATTCCTTTTTCGGTAAAGCATTATATAAAACCATTTTTGCTTCACTATTTTTAGAAATCTTTTTCTTCAATTCATCATTTAGTTTATCATGAGGTATGTTAACTACATTCCCTTTATCATCTTTTGAGGTAGGCTCAAAATCACCTTCAACAATAATGTACCAAAGATCAATATCTTAAGATTTCACATATGTTTCGAATCTATTTTCCAATATATAAAACCATTAGTTTCAAGTAGTGGTGGTCGTTGCATAGATTGCCCTTCCTTATAATTTTCAGAACCCATAGTGATCGAAAAGTTTTTAAAATACAATTTTACTTTAAAACTTTTATAAACTTAGCTCTTGATGCCAATTGTGGAAAACTAGAAGGGGGGGGGGTTTGAATAGTTTTGCCGATTTTAAGTTAGTTTCAAAAACTTTAGATTCGTTAATATGTGAGATCTTATGGATGTAGAGAAAGTATAGATCTAATGATAAAGCAAGTAAATAAAGTAAAGCAAAGGGAAAGAAAAGACACAACCGATGTATAGTGGTTCGGCTACAAGGATACCTTCATTGCCCTAATCCACTCCCCGAGTCACCTACTCGAGAGTTCAAGCACTATGTCAACAAACTCCTTCACTTGGCGGAGAAGCCTTCACAACGTTGCTTACACCTTTTTCCGGTACAAAGCTAGATACTTAGTCCGTAACACGGTGGACCAAACCAACACGACTATTACGCAACAAATATGTGAAATATCAAATACAAGATCTTCGCTACAGAAATCTTGCGGAGTGACAAATCAATCAAGGACCCCTTGCTTGGATGACTTGTAGAATGCTCGTGATCTTGCCTTAGAGAAGGACCTATATGAGGATCACAATAGAAAGAAAAAAGAACAACTCTCTAGATCAAGTGATCTTTATGTTAGAAGAGAATGAGAGTGTTTGAGAGATTTAGTAAAAAGATGGGTGAATTAGAATGAAGAAATGGCTCTCTATTTATAGGCAAAATCTTCCACTGTTCCCCGGATCCCACGGATCCCTCCCACTTGGGATCCGTCTAGTGTAATCCTAGGGATCCGTGGGACGCTCCTCTTTGCCCATGAGTTTTTTGGTTATGGGTCATGGGTTATGGGTTGGTCCATGGGTTTTCTTTAGATTCAATGTATCTAAGTATACATTGTATCTAGCCAACTTGGGTATGGGTTATGATCCATGGGTTATGGTTTTTACCCATCCTAATAAACTATTACAACAAATGCTTAATTACTACATTTTTGTATTTAAATGGCTATATGTAAATACTTTACAAAAATAACATGTATCCTTATAATTATACTTAAGATAACATTATATTTGTTATCAACAAAACACAAAGAGATCGCAAAATATTAATAAACGATTTTACGGTTTATTTGTATTAACATAAAGTAAAGGATAGAAATGACACAACCGATTTATAGTGGTTCGGCTACAAGAACACCTTCCTTGCCCTACTCCACTCTCCGATTCACCTACTCGAGAGTTCAAGCACTATGTCAACAAACTCCTTCAACTTGGCGGAGAAACCTTTACAACGTCGCTTACACTTTTTCCGGTACAAAGCTAAATACCGAGTCCTTAACACGGAGGACCAAACCAACACAACTATAACACAACAACTATGTGAAATATGAAATACAAGATCTTTGCTACAGAAATCTTGTGGAGGAACAAATCAATCAAGGACCCCTTGCTTGGATGACTTGTAGAAGCTCGTGATCTCGCCTTAGAGAAGGACCTATATGAGGAATTACAACAAAAGAAAGAAGAACTACTATCTAGATCAAGAGATCTGAGATTAGAAGAATGAAAGAATATATGAGAGAGTTTGTAAGAAGAGGGGTGAGTTACAATGAGGAAATGGCTCTTTACTTATAGGCAAAAACTTGCTACTGTTGAACGGATCCCACGGATCCCTTGCTTGAGGGATCCGTCCAATGTATTTCTGGGGATCCGTGGGACGCTCCTCCTAAATGGGTTATGGGTCATGGATCATGGGTCATGGGTCATGGATATGAGCCTTGAGTGGCCTCCAAGGTGCAATGTACCTAGACATTGGGTCATGGGTATGGGTATGCTCCATGGGTTATGATTTTTACCCATCCTAATAAACTATTACCCATCCTAATAAATTATTACACAAAAATGAATTATTGCGACAATTAATGATAAATGATTATATGTAAATGTTTTACAAAAATAACATGTATCTTTATAATTTTACTTATGATAACTTTATATTTGTTATCAACAAAACACAAAGAAATCGCCAAATATGAATAAACGTTTTTACGGTTTATTTGTATTAACACATGTAGTGGAAGCGAACAAAATTGAGTTGGTTGATTGCAAATATAGTTATCGATAAAAAAATAACATGAATTTAAGTTAGAAAACATATTATAAAATAATAAATCTTGCTAGTCTCATCTGGTAGCGAATTACCGTGCAAAGCGAACCACTATCGACATATAAGACTTTGCAAGATAATAGTTCATAGTAAATCAAATTTCATAATTATTAGTCAAGTTTATTTATTTTTCTAAAAACACCATTTGCTTTTATCATTAGTCATAACGAATAATAAAGCAAATAAATAAACAACTAATACAATTAACAATTAATAACATGCATAAGATCAACTAATAACATGTATATATTTAAATAAGGCTTCCACTTGTTTTCGAGCTTGATACAAGTGGACCACATACATCGATTTAACAAAGCGATTGCATAAGCCCTACAATAAATATATACAATAAACACATAAAGTTGATTAATGAACGATAAAGATGGAGTCTTCCCTAATTTTAGAATATTAAATATATATAGTAATTACATGTCATATAATTAATTAACTATATATCAAATAATTAGCACATCGTCAAATTAAGCATGTTTAATCAATTAATTAATATAACAAATAATATCAAATATCAAGATTCAAGATCCATGACAAAACATGCATGCTTTTATCGTGAATCACATATTAACAATTAATACAATACATATTAACAATTAATACAAGTAACAAGATCTCATAACGTCAAATAATCATTAATTTTACGTTATTAAACACATAAAATTGCATGCAAGTTAGATAAGGTTCTACTAATTTATAAAACTTTTAAAACCTAATATTTTATTAATAGAAAACGCCCAAAGGGCAATAAAAAGTTAAAATAACACTAATTATCACGCAACAATTGATCAAGATACAAGTTTTAGGTGTTTCAGGTAATATATTAATAATGGCTCGTGATGCCACTGTTGGAATATAAGACTATTATCATATAATATAAACATATAATTATCACAAGTACACAGCAGATTAATGTCATATAGTGTAAATAATTAACCTAATTAAAATGTACCTTGTTAGCTTCCTTATGCAATTAAGGTTTGAGCAAAAACACAATAAAACACCCAAATCGATCAAGAACCCTAATTAGGGTTTATAGTGATCGATTACAATAAAACCAAAATAATCAAAAGGGTTGATTCCTCTACGTTCTCACACACATGTTTTGATAGCGATTCAATTAGAATGCTAGTTCTCGATCATGAAGCAAACCAATTATTAGTATTCAAGAAAACCAAATCCGAACCTACCACACAATGGGTGCTCGATTGGCTTGCAAGAAGAGAGGAAGAGAAGAGAGAAAATTGGTTTGCTAGGTTTCTCATAGCAAGCAGAATCCATCCCACAACCTAATTGGGATTGTTCGGCCAGATATAAAGGGGAGGGGGTACGGTCTAGAACCTTCCCTCCCCTATTTTACACTTAACTCTTTGTATTTATCGTCTAACGACCATTAGTAAATATCGTTAAGTGTTTGATGACCGTTAAGTGATTTTTTCGTGAAATAATTAATATAATACATTATATATATTAATTATATAAATTGAATCTAAAACGTAACGTGTGCGATGCTTGAGCACGTTTTGAACATACGTTTACGAAACTTGTTCATAATGCAACGATATGAATATAAATCCAGTACATGAACTCACAAGCAAACATTAATATATCTTATTTCACACAAAAAAGATTGCATGCGTATAAGATTATGTATTGCAAGTGTCCCTATTCGTTTAAAGTGTGGCGCATGGTGGTACATAAAGCATAAAGCAAATATACATAATGCTAAGTTAAATGACATTGTGGCTTGGCTGGTCCCGAGTTTAAATAGAAACTCTTTCACAAGCGTGGTAAGTCGTTAGTATTTGCTGCTTCGACTTATTTTTTGTGGCAGCAACGAAATAATCGTATTCATTCGAAAGACGCAAGGAATGAACAGAAGATAAGTGGTCTTATTATTGATATGGTGCGTTTCAAGATTACCTCGTTACATTTGAAGAAAACATCCGATGTGATGAACGCATTAGGTCACTGGCGTATTCCTACTGAAGTGACGTAACTGATTGGATCATTTTTTTGCTTGGTAGTTTTGTTACGCAGAATTTTATTTTAAACCAAGTGGTATATTGTTAAGTGATATATTGTTTGTGTTTTGGTATGTGTGTTCGAGTTTGTTTGAATTATGGTAAAGGTTTGTGTGATGCAATAGAGATAAAGTGGTTTCATTGCCACTTTTGGATGCAACAAACATTATTATTTCATTTATTCTATTCACCGGATATAAAAACCCTTTAACAAAAATAATGAAATTCGTCATTATCCATGATTGAAAAAATCTCAGTTTTAAGTTTCACTTTGTAGTTAAAAGTTAAAATCAAGGTTTTTAAGATCGGGATCCTACCTAAGATCGTTTTCGTCTTTGCAAGATTGTGATCGTAAGATCGGATCGGATCCTAAGATCCTACAATGATGCCATTTTTTAATGATCTTTGTAATATTATTCAAATCTACAAATTATTATATATTATAAACACAAAATTATATGAATGTTTCATGAAAATGTTGTCCTAAATTATGAATATGGAATGTTTAAGAGAATCACATGTTGTTTTTTTAAATTATATAAAAACATAAACCATAAATTTGTAGTTTTTTAGTTTGTGGTTCGAGTAAAGTAAGATCGGATCGGAGTAGATATTAAAATTATATGGTCAAGACCGGGATCTTATCAGATCTTAAGCTTTTTAAAATCTTACGTAAGATCCGGATCGTTTTTGCTTTGTAGAATCATAAAATCGTAAGATTCAAAAATCATGATCAGGATATTAACGACTATGGTTAAAATATTAAATATAAAAGCCAATAATTTCAATATGAGAAAGTCAGCCCTCATGGGACAACCATCTACAAAAGTCAGAAACTGTCATAAAGGATATGAATACGTATACATAAACATACATGAAAAATATAGTTAGGTATATATGGAAAGAAAAGAATGAGAGAAACTTATTGAATACTCCTTATTACATTATTGAAAACAATAGAATTTCCTAGAGTTATATTTGAGTAAATGGTGATCTTCAAGAAAATTAAAATGAAGATCACCTAAAGAATAAATAAATAACTATATAATAACATTTGATTAGATTATGACATGGAACTGCAGCACCAAAAACTCAGCAGAAGCTCCAAAGAGGAATATCACCAATAATATCGTCTTCGATCACCAACGAGCATGAAGGATCAAGCATTGATTCATCGTAAATTACGTCGTTATATATAGGTGCATCCATGTTAAACCAAGACCATGGTTCGTACATGCTCGTGTTAAGTGACTCACTTGCCAACAGTATTTCATCGTCTAAGGGACTAATTGGTAAATGCGAAAACGATGAAGATGGAGAAGAAAGTAATGATGATGAGTCACAAGGTGAATCGTTTAGCAATGACGAATGGGAGTGTGTTGTAGTCATGATAGGATCAGTGATGGCTGCAGCAGCAGCTGCCACTTTTTGGATTGATTTTGGTGACATGGCACTTGTGGAATACTCGAGGTCATTGTAATGGTGAGTAGGGAAGTTGAGATTGGCTGACGGTCCTTTTAGGCATAAAAGGGCCGCGTCATAGGCTCTAGCTGCAGCCTCAGGAGTTGAATGTGAGCCTAGCCAGATTCTTGTTTTTTGATTTGGTGCTCGAATTTCGGAGACCCATGAACCCCAACTTCTCATTCGTACTCCTCTATACTTCTTTTTGCTCAACGTGTCTAAATTGGA
>BPTQ01000001.1:56395585-56406158 GCA_019973895.1 Chrysanthemum seticuspe | reverse complement strand
GTGTGAGCATGTCGGTCAAAAAGTCACAACTTCACATGATGGCAACACAATAAAGGGTGATCCAGAGATTTAATGTGGCTGATGATCTCAATGAAAGCTCGAAGATCATCAAAGATGTGGATCAGTTCAAAGGCCTCCACTTAAAGTACTAATCTATGCGGACTTGGAAGAATCACTGCTTAAGCACAAAGATTGCAGAATTGAAGAATTGAAGTCTACGAGCTCAAGAACAAAATCAAAGATAGAATGCTAGGAAGCAAAATGTATTTCATGGGGTGACCTCCCTTAGGGGGAGATTGTTAGGAATTAGAAAATTCCATGTTAAAGTGTCGGTCACCCCAATTATGATCTAGCATAAGTTAGCTCGTAGACGTGTCGTTATTTGTCGTTGTTTACGTTATTTACTAGTTATTTAGTTAGCTATTTAGTTTAGAGCAACACCGTGGAGGAAGGACGGGTCTTTACCCACTGTATACCTGATCCACAGGCCGATAGGAGGTCGTTATGTTTGTAACTATAAATACCCTCTACCTCCCAAGGTAGAGGGTTGGACCTTTCATTCATCTCAATCTAACCTTCTATGTTTTCTTTCACTTTCTCTCTCTAGAAAGGCTCCCACTTTCTCTCTCTAAAACCTCTAAATAATTCGACCATATTATTGTTTGTTATGTGTTTATGAAATCCAATATGTAACAGTTTTGGTTATGGCTTGAAATAATTTAAGTATGTTTGTGTGATTGATGCGTTGAATTGTTATTTTGCAGGATCATTAAGTTTGATCATGAAGTAAAAAGAGTTGAATTTGAGTTATAAAATAAGGTGGAATTATTGTTGATGTGAAAACAATCCATTTCCAGCGTGTAGAGCTTCATTTAGGTTCTTGATGATACACTCTTAACTTAGTCGATCAACATATATGTTGCTTATTGTACTACATCCCTCGATTCCCAAAGTCATGATGTATCCATCATTTTTGTTGACTAATTTGTTTATGCGCAGGAAAGCTGTTCCAAACAGTTTCACGAGGTTTTGTGCAAATATTTCTCTGCATAAAGTAGCTTCTTTATTTAATTATAGTTCAGTATTGGTTGCAACCTGGCCAATTGTTTGGGTCTGGTTTTGCAGGTGATGACTGCAAAGCTATTTTGTATGGTGGATCATGAATCTGTCTGTGCAGATTCAGCAAGAGGTCAGTTCATATGTGCTTTTAACTTATGGATTGAGCTGTTGGTAATCGGTAACTTCTGAGAACTTATTTTGATAATATACTGGCTTTGTATATTATCAAAATAAGTTCTCAGAAGTTCTCAAAATAACTTCTCAGAAGTTACCGATTACCAACAGCGCTGTTTCGACAGCAGTGTGGTATTAAGGTTTTGTAGGTACAACAAATTGGGGCTGGGTAACTCACTTTAGGGGTAATTTCTCATTGTCAATAATGTTTCTCCGATCAATGCAATTGAGGTAAAACTCTTTTTTTTCTGGACCATGTTCATATGTGTAGTTGAAGTCATTGCATAGTGGTTAAATGACTTTATTTGAATCTTGATTGAGTTTGATTAATTATATAGCTTTTTTATTTGAATATCGGGGGTAGTTCATGTGATCATAATAATCGGACAAACACATTAACCAGATGCAAGTGAACCAGCAACTTTCGTTTTTTAATGCGTGATTGCTTTTTGTGTTTGTGAAGTTTAAATGATATAGGTTTGTTGTGGATTCTGAAGTGAGCATTGGACTATGATTTAAGAATAAGGGGGGAAAATTCACATTATGGGACACCTACAAATCCAGCAATGCCATCCTCGAGTGGTTCAGCCGTTGCGTTGCAGTAGAGCTTCTTGATTTTGCTAAAGGTACTTTTCTTTTTTTGTAGATTAAAGTGACAAAAAATGGAACGAGGGAAAAGTTATGGACTTATGGTAATCAAAAGATAAGTTTTTGCTTAGTTCTCTTTATAACCATCTACTTCCCCTCACAAAAGGGGTTGGAATTTGATATTTCAAAGTTACAAGCATATGTAGGATAATTAGAAATCTAGAATACCAATTGATGTCAAGAGATGTCAAACTAAGAGAGTAAGAGTTTCATTAGAAAGTTAGGCTAACCGGCTCTCAACATTATCTGAGCCGGGTTAGGTTGGCCTAGCAGTCTCAATGTGAGATGCGGTCACGAGTGAATGAGATTCAAGTTGGCTGAGTTTGCAGTGGGATAGAGATATTCTTAAATTGTGAGCAATAGGATGTAATCATTGTTGTGGTCATGCGTGTAAAGGTAACAACCTCTGTTGTTCCATGTGACAGATCATCATGACTTTAATTTGGCGAATTACGTTTGATATATTCCTTTTATTGACTTTTCAGGTACTGATACAATCGGGGGAGTTTGACAGGTGTTTGACAGGCGGTAATTCACGTGTCTTAGATGCATCATCAATGATGGAACCTGTTATTTGTGTCCGTATCTTATATATATACACTAAATGTTGCAGGACCACCATCAGATTATAAATTCATGGGTGACTGTACGTGTGTCTGTTCTCATTGTCACACCGGATTTTGGTTTGCAGAAATATCAAGTCACTCTTACAGTGGGTCTGGACTAAAGTATCATCAATGTTGCTTGGGTGGTCAGGTTGCTCTAACGACGCCTTGCAAGTATGGTGACAAACTGTGTTTCAAGACATTTTATAGAAAGGGATATGTATATTTCACAATATACAAGATATTAGCTGTCAAGTTTACAAATACTGAATTACAACTGGTCAATGAGAGAGACATTATAAAATGACCAGCACAACGGCTTTTTTCCTGGTTTCGACGGAAAAAAACAGAGTCGCTAACTATTTTCACTCAATCAGTGAGCCAAACCTCAAAGCGAAAGTGAAAATTGAATTATTAGTCAACTATAGTAATCAGTAGCTTGGAAAAAATAATTCTGGATGCCGTACCTTGCTTCGTGATGATAAGGTAGATGATCTTACGAGGATGTATAAGCTCTTCTATCAAATTCCCAAAGGACTGGATCCTGTTGCTAATATGTTCAAGCAACATGTTACTATTGAAGGAACAACTTTAATCCAACAAGCTGCTGATGTTGCGGGTAAGAAGCAGTAAGAGATTGTATATGTATATGTTTTCATGTTTATATTTGTATTCTAATTAGTGTTTTAGATGTGCATTTTTTGTGTATGAGTTTGTGTCAATCATGTTCGATTATCAAATACCTGAGGATTGGTACCGGCACCATATTAATACACAGGTTAGCGCAAAACGACTACAAGCTGTACTTCAGTTCCACGGTTACAGCTTTATTTTGGTCTTTGATGAGTGTAAGTAACATGATTGAAATTTCAAGTTAGCACCATAGTGTCACATTTACATATTGATTTTATGATCCTATGATTTGTGATGACGTATATATTCTTTTGACCCGATTCTAATTATGAGATGAGCTTCGAAAGTGTTTTTCGAAGGTAGGGTTGTCATATGACAGATAGGTTCTATATACATTTGCTTATAAATAGACGGCATCCTCATTTGGACAAGTTTTAATCCGTCACTCTCTTTCTACTTTTTTTTTATCTAATATATAAATCCTCTCCATTGAAGGTTATTGCATATATCAAATACCTAGGATTGGTACCGGCACCATATTAATACACAGGTTAGCGCAAAACGACTACAAGCTGTACTTCAGTTCCACGGTTACACCTTTATTTTGGTCTTTGATGAGTTTAAGTAACATGATTGCAATTTCAAGTTAGCACAAGTCATATTTCAAGCTGAAGGATTACGTGCGCGGCATAATGTTTTGTAAGCGCTGAAAGTTGAGATCGTTGTTTCAAGTTGTAATTACCTGCTGAAGGAACCAATGACACTTTAATCGGTAACACTTTGATTCTGGCATATCACACATAACACCATATGTCTGCTTCATTCACGACTTCGTGTCTACGACAAATTAAATGCAAAATGTCTCTCCTATGCAAAAATACAGTGACATAATATTGGTGTTACTAACTAATCATTGTCATGCATAAAAAACTCAAAAAAACATACTAATATTTATTGGATTCCAAATGAAACAGGTTTCCAACTATACCAATAGCATTATGAAAATAAGTAAATACCCATGATCCAAAATATGCAACAAAGTTAACTTAAATTGAACCAAATAACTTATGTGTGTCTTCATAAACTATGCATATTTTTTCATGAATCCTTGGTCTGCTATGTATTCATCCCCCTCGTGAAATAGCACTAGATCACTTCGCCTTCAGCTTTCAGTGATTCAATAAACTGGTTCCCCTTTCGCGATTTGCCTAGCTTCATACCCGTTAACTTGTTTCATTATTGAATTCTGATACAATAAAATAAAAAAAATACAAATAGAAGGTCATTGTTTGTCATAATTGTATCTCCAAAGTATAGAATTATTAAGATTATCAGAATACTACTTGCATTATGATAAAGCATAAAGGTTTTATTGTGAACTGAACTGAAGTAAAACTTGCTATATGTGATGAAATTAGGGAGAAGTCATATAATTATACTGATGTTGCGGGTGTTATAAAACTACTTTCAAAGCTTCCATCTGCAAGTATGGTCCTTCATTCTTCAGTTTTTGTTGTCTTCTTACTTCAACATATGTTTGTTATGGGATGTTTACAGATAGATCACTCGATTGTTGAGAGCTTTAGAGGAGGATGTAAAACTTGCATTACAGCGAGGGTTTACCCAACATTGGCCGTTGGAAATGAAGCCCGGTTGTTTGCCTTCAACAATGGAACATAAAGTGTTGTGATTTTGAAGCTAAATGCTTGGAGTGTGAAGAAAGCTCAAATGAACAACGTTGAAGAAACTATAAGGTGTACAGATCAATAATCTGATTGAGATAGTTGATGTGTCAAATGCATTTAAAGTAAAATTTGCGTTTTTAGTACCACTTTATAAGTCCATACTTATTTTGAAGAAAGGCTAAACACAGGTCTAAATTTTATTCTTTCTTCCGAGGTGAGTACTTTAATGGTCAATATTTCAGGGGACAAATAAATCATTATAGTGATCGCATTTAGGGGGTATTAACCATGTGCGGTGGTGTCTCCTCCCCACAACCCGTGGTGGTACCAGACCAGCGGTATTTTTTTAGTTACTATTAAAGATCTAGCATGTTGGCGGTGTAACACTTTTAGCTATATACTTTTGATTGGCAACTTATTCCTAAGAACCATGACCAGACTTCAACAAATACAGTGAGATTTTCCATTGATTTTTTTTTAAAATATTTTATTTCATTTAATTATTGGTTTATAGTAACGTATTTTGCTAAATTAGTTATAATTGGTAACAAAATGCGAGTATGTTTCTATCAATGATAGTCACCATACTAAGTTACTCTAATTCCTAAACATGTAAAGTAGCTTGCTTTTTTAAGATATTAATTAGTTTACATAAATGGGGTAACGGAGGTACTGTTTGAGTTTGCTTAAGGTCTTATGCTACGCAGCTATGTGAAGTTGTGTTAGTGAGAGTTATAAATTGTGATAATCATATGATCAACTATTTGAGTGACTAATGAATTTTTTATTATTCAGAAGTTGTGTGTGAAATGACCCGTAAATTATCATATAATTAAAAATCCGTTCTTTTGCATCTTTTCCCAATTTAGTTATTCAAAACTGATTATTTGAACCCTAGAGAAGCATTCAATTTCACTATAACGATCCACGATGTGCAACTACGAGGGCATGCTGACGTGAGTAACCAATCTTACCATTCTCTGTCATACCACTTCCTAGACTGCATTATCACTAATTTCTCAACGTTTTTGTAAATGTAGGTATGTCAGAACTGGAAATTTCTTTATCAAAAACAAATGGTATGCACATGACAATACCATCAATCGTCACGCGAGATTCTGCACCAGCAAATGTGGTGCCGTCAGTGCAGGATCCAAACGTCTGTTACAGACATGTATTAGGGAGATCGGGTCTAAGGATAGGTATGTTATGCATTATCCTTTTCTAGATGGTATTTATATGGACGGTTCCATGCGTAGTTTTTACTATACATGTTTATGACTATTTTCTGATACCATTCTTATAACAGCCACGGCAAATACACCTGCTCCAACACCACTGACAGGGCCGGGTGTGAATGTTCGGCGAGGTAACAACCAATCTTAATTTAGAAATTGGCTAATTGCTTAAGAAGTTATAAGTTATTTTGGAGTGCTTATTCAAACAAATTTTAGGGGCTGTTTGAAGTGTTTATTTAAACTACATATTGGACTGTTTTAGAGTGCTTATTGGTTGTTTCGGGTTTGTTATTATAACAACCACTTATAAGGTTTTATTTGTTTATTAAGCGAAGAAGGAAATGAGAATGAATTTTTTATACATAAGGAAGATGGTAAAATGTTTTTGGGAGATTGTGCATGTTTAAAACTTATTAGTATGTATTGCATTTTTTTCGCTTTCGTATCAGGTTAATTCCTATGTTTTGAAATTTGCATTTTCTTTTTGTATCAGGTGTCATTTACGTCATTTACTGTATGTATAGGAATTAGGAGTACATGTTTAAGGAGCAGTAACAAGAAGAATATGCAACATTCTGGCCAAAAAGCCGCTCCGAGGTGGCAAGACCATGGGTTAGAAGTAAATATGTATTTGTACCGTCTCTATTTTACTTTAAATTCACGAAGGGAAGTTCTCTTGTGTTTCATAATGAAATTGACATACATTCTTTTGTACAAAAATTTATAAGCTTTAGGGATATAATAGGAATTTAATTTGCATACTTAAGATTAATTTTGAGTGGATATGTTATGACGAGCGCATTCCTTACTTGTGATTCCGAATTAATCTGATTTAGGGAACTTTGGCAAAATTTCTAATATTCTATAAATTCATTGTTATGCATTCAATATAAAAACTTCTTATTTTTCAATAACTTATTTTTTTCAACGATATTGTAGACCACCCATTGGGCGGGCCAATTTTCCACATGTCCATTTTTCAACCATTTTTTACCACCCTTCTTACGCTATACAAAAAATATGTCAACGATAATAATAAGTCATGCGCGCCCATCGAGCGGACTTATATGCTCGGGAGGGCTTATAAGTCATGCCCGCCCAATAGGGCGGGCTACGAAATTTTGATGAGGCTTATATCCCATCTGTTTCTAATGATTAAAAGATCCTAATGAATATTTTAGATACTGATAAGAAAGGATGGGATGATATTTACTTCCGTTGGTGGCCTTTCCATTACAGCAAAACATATGTTTTAACAAGGCTTAGAGAATTTATAATTTCAAAAAACATGCAAAAAGGCGACACGAGTGATTCATACTCTAAACCAAGTTTACTGCTCTTTTTACCGTTTACATTTGATGATATTTACAAGTGCCGGACTTTTTAGTGGCTTTTATCTAAGGGCGTCATATTGAAGGATCATCGTGGAAATAAGAAAGCACTTTGCGTAGACACCAACTCATTAGTCAACAAAATACTTACCTGCTTTTAGCCGTTTTATGGATTATGATACATCAATTATAGATCTTAACTGTTTCATTTAACTTTTAATTACTTTTTAGTATTTATTTGTTCTACTAAATCTTAAAAATAAAAATCACAAATCATACCCGTCCATCGGACGGGTTTTGCCACTAGTATATATATATATATATATATATATATATATATATATATATATATATATATATATATACACACATATACATACAGGCTTTTGGCCCAATTACTGCCCACCCTACTGTTCCACAGCAGCACTACGTGGCCCATTCAACTCCACCACAACAACACTTTTACCAACAGCCTGCTATCTCGCCAAGCATTCTCGGTCCCGCACCCGCCATGCACCCGTCTCAAGCCACCTCGCTTCCAAGTGCGTTTAGCACTATGACCCTTCATGACCCAACATGGAATATGGACACATGTGCGTCCTCACATTTAAATTCTAATGCAAGTAATTTAAGTACCCTTTTTAATAAACGCTTATATTTTGTGACGCATTTAAAAATATTTTGTGAATATTTTGTGTGGGCATGATAATTATTGTAGTCAAAAAGACAAAAGAGCTCGTAAGTTTAAAACCAACCAGCTGGGTGGATTGCATTAATTTCAAACCAAAAGGGTGGATTGTCCACTTTCCTTTTTTAGTAAAAACTAAAGAATCTAAAAAGGGAATATTCTATTCGTGTGGTTGAAAATTAAAGTGGCCCCATTTTTATTAAACTTTGTGATTTCTCTCTCCTGGTTAGCCTATTTGAATGTTTCTTGTTTTGGCAATGGTTGAGCATATTCAAAACTCAAAAGTCTCTATAATCATCACATTAAAGTACTCCTATCTCTGTAGTAGGGAGGCTTTGAGTACCGACCTATTTAAGAATAGTCGCAGAAGTCATTATTACGAGTATTTTGAATTTGGGAGTTGACGTCACACTCCAATTGAGTACCCATAACAAGTGTTTATTGTAAATCCATAATACCAAAAGCTAATTTGACGCTTAGTCATATCAAACTCATTTGAAATCCTTCACAGGAACATCCAAATAGTTGAAAATAGAGCAATAAAGTCTTTGATGAGCCAGTTGTATTGCATCTAGTGGCAATACAACTAGATGTACCAGTAAAAAGGGGTCATTTAAACTTACATCGAAATAAAATGTCTTGATAGCAAGCGTAATGTAAGAATGATAGTTCTTTTAATTGTTTGTAATAAAGCAATGTAGATATGATGAACTACTCTACTCTAGTACTACTTTTCAACTTTATAGGGAGTAATTATTAGCTTACAGGGCAAGTTTAAACTTAAAGACACCACATGTAAAAAATTTGTGAAATTTTTTGGCGGCTTACCACTGGTATCAAGTGGTATCAGAGCCACTCCAAGTTGTTCGAGATGTGCGGCAATGGAGATGGAATAACTATGATACTAATCCGAATGAGACAAACGGTTGAAACACATATCTACCTGTTTGTTGCATTTCCGAGACCACCTATTTCACCAATGAAAGAAAGTTTTTTGCTTGTGTATCATACAATAACAACATAAACAAAGATGTGTTTGAGAATGTGCATATGGTCTGAGTTCTATTGGGGTTTTCGTTTGAATATATTTCTTGAACAAACTGTAGTGATTGTGTGACCAACACTTGGGGATAACATACTAATGACAATGGTTCTACAGTGGAAGTTGGTGAGTGTAATGTATGTGTGTTTCTTTCTTGAAAATAGGTATTGAGGGAGTGAGTATTAATAAGAACAAGTGTCCAGATCAAGGTCTTCTAAATAGTGGAGCCGTTCCTCATGAGTTGCCAGATCCATAAAAAGAGGGATAAATGAAGGATTGGCGTCCAATAAGTGGGTAAAATAAAATAAATAAAATAACCTGTTCGCATCAACCCGCTCTCTATAATTGATGTGCAAGTGTGCAAGAACAGCGGAAAGTGACTGCGTATCTGCAGATCGTTGGCCTACTGAACGCGAGGAACTGCCACTGTCGCGACTGCCACCACTGCAACCACCACCACTGGAACCACCACCACCACGGGTAGATCGCCGGACACCATTTGGGTTGGTTGACAAGCTTCTTTGGACCTGGACCGGCCTAACCTCCTGATAAAAGCATCTTCTAAGCAGAAACTCGAATCGATCAGGAGTCATCACAGTATGAGTACTTCTATCCTCCTACAAATCTGATTAATCCATACATATAATATAATATAATATCTAAAATTACAATTTTGTGCATAAAAATTCCAATCTGATTAATCCCCGCTTAACCGATTAATCGCTAGGCCCTACCCGAATGCTTTACTAGTGCCTAGCGATTTTTACAACCTTGCCCATGGGCCCCAAATGAGGAGGAAACCCTGTTCACCACACCTATCCCTTTTGGAAACACCAAGTGGTAGTTGAGGAGCTTGTATTGTAGTAACTTTACATTGAATTCATTGTTGATATATTTACTTACTTGTACTCCACGAACTACTCCCTGCACATGTTATTACTTCAACTGTCTCATTAACTTCTTCCATCCGCCTTTTTAACACACTACCAAAAAACCCTAAAACATACCACACTCACTTCTTCCATCTCCACTGTAGATCTTCTCCTTCTCCATCTTCAAAACGGTGAGTTATTTATTTTATTTTTAAATTGGCCTTTTGCAGGTTTGTGTACATCTCCTCATGTCAAAAACTTTCAAACAAAAACAGACCCTATAACCCGACTCGGTAGACCCGATCAACCTTTAGCCCGACCCGATAAGCTGATTGACACCCCTAACTGTAACGATGATCAAATTAACTGTTAGGGGTGTCAATCGGCTAACTGTTTTGTTACAAAATCTTGATAAAAAAGATGGGGATATAACAAATCTAATACGGAGTACACAAAACACCCCTTTAGGTTTGCTGTTTTCATACAGGTATTATATTTGAGCTAAAAATTGTACTTTAAGATGTGTACTAAGATACTCGTCAACGTTCCATAAATTAGAGATTATTCCTTTGATGTATTTGTTATACACCACGTTTGT
>BPTQ01000001.1:56373212-56383366 GCA_019973895.1 Chrysanthemum seticuspe | reverse complement strand
AAAATGAAAAGCTTTTCATTATTTAAAGATAACTTAACAAGAAGATTAATAAGTTGTAAATAAAATGCCACCATGAAAAGGGCACTTATCTGGCAAAATGAGAAGCATTCCTTCCGATAATTTCTTTGAATACAGCTCGATACAAAAAACACAACCATGCGAACACTTATAATGACAACGATATTAACACAATAATACTTCCCTGTTTGGGGTTCACATTAATTAAACTAGTTGATACATCAGTTTAGCTACTACATACACTGATACAAAATTCATCCCTTGTTACAAACAGTTAGATTTACAACCAAATATGACAACAACATGTCTACCAAACACATACCCTGTGTTTTAAAAAAAAATTTACCATATGCTCACGATATGCAAGGGCAGCCTGTACAGGGTTATCGACGGCCAATGACTTCCCATTTGACATTCTGTATAAGACTATGCATACCCAGATACCACAATCACCAAACAGAGTCCCCTGATCTGGAACGTTGGGTGCATTCTTGAAGGTAATTGCATATGTTGTCGGATTTATACCTTTCTTCTGGAAGACACTGGCTTTGTCTAGAACGATTGGTAGTCCAGCCTGTATATACATCCGAACATATTTTGTTATTTTACATAGCAACTTAACACAATACATAACAACTTAAATGTATACATCCAAACATATTTTGTTATTTTACATACCAACTTAACACAATACATAACAACTTAAATGTTTGCATCTGACACACTGAAGCTACGGCAAACACTAAAAACATAAACTACACCAAACTACAATGAAACAAGACATCCTAATAAACCGCCATATCACGATGAGTCTGCAAAATAAGTGATTCACGTAACGGTTTGAACACAAAGGACCCAACATCTCCCTCGATGCCCAAGTGCTGGAAGTTCCCAGTAGCAGGCTTGTATAGTACAATGGTTGCGTTAAATCCTTCCTGGTTTCCAATTTCAATTACAGGGTCGTCGTTGTCGTTAAAACCGATTCATTTGAGTGCTATTGGGGTGGTAATGCTAAGAAGCTGTGTAGCAGATGCAATCGTACCACCACCAACCGTTAAAACCCATATAGAGAAAACCGAACTGACATCCCCTTGAATGTTTCCCGAAACGACCAGACTGTCTCGTATGTTTGAAACATAGAACAGTAAAGGAAGGTTGCCTATTAATTCATCTGGTATGTCCAGGACTTGGAAACGGTTGGTGAGCAAGTCAAAAGAGACAATTAAATACCTGTCGAATGTGCTACCATCGTTAGCATACAACCGTTGATAACCACACCAATAGATGTGACCCCCAACATTAGCTTGACTTGCTTTTTTGATTCTGATTGTGTTCGGAAGCAAGCAATGCTGATCTAACACCGTCCATTGTTTAGAGGAGAAGGTGCAAATTAAAACAGTGCATGGCTGTGTTTGATTGAATGGGTATGAAATTTTTAGGAAGGTCGGATCAAAATTGTCAGGACGAATCCCAAAAGCCATAAAGCGTTTTTCATACTCCTGTGATGTCAAAACATAGGGGACAAATGTGGCGACTGATCGGTTGATGGAAGGGTTCCAAACGACCGCCATGGTATCACGGACAATTGGTCCATAGGTAAAACCCCAAACTCCATGTGACCAGCCAATTGGTTTGACGTCAGAAAATGAAATGTTTGAGGAAAGAGGGTGCAAGTCAAAATGTTGATTTACCAAACCCACGTAACCTTTAAACCTCTGCTTGTACATCAAAACGTATGAAACTGGTGGAGTGATTCGAACACCAAAACGGAAGGTGAAATGCATGTTGTCTATGCAAGACTTCCAAGCCTTGCAGACACTGCGGCATTGAGCCACACACCTCACTGAGAGCCTATTAACTATGTCCATTTGAACTTCAAGTGGAATGTTGTCAGACATCGTGAAATTTTATTGGGCAACCGTGAAATCAGTTAAGATGGGCAAGTTTCACAAGAATTTTGTGGGCAACTATTAAACTGTAAGTATGTGTCTAGTGTTGTATGGACAGTAAGAGTATTATAAATAGAACAATTAGAGCATTCATATCTAGGGACCAACCCATAAGATATGCATTTAAGAAATAGTACATGTATTAAATGGTTAAACAGTTAAGTTCCAGTTTAAAGAGTTGACTTGTGCTTAATACTACCATCAAATTAATGATCAAGTACAAGGGACTGGTTCATAAACACTTGAAAGTGTATGTTACATAATTAATTATAGTTGGGCAACTATGACGCATGGGCAACTTAGTCAATAACTAGTTTGTTTGTAACTACTAGTTACAAAAATGTTGTTCCTTTTTAAAGTCTGATAGGCAACTTAGTCAATAACTAGTTTGTTAACTTTGTTGTATTGACAAACATTTATCAATTAAGAACTTATAAGCAATGGTACCTGTAAACATGCACGCATCTTCTTGTACCAAGGACGCCACTCAGCTTCAGGCTTATAGCCACTGTCGTAAAATGTTACAACCCCCGTCCTAATATGAAATCGAGCCAGAAACCAATGTTTTTCCTTTTCATTGATAGGCATATAAACCTGCCGTATAACACAAAAGGCCAGTTTTACAAAACACATAACAATATATGTATAAAGGAATGAACACAACTATTACCTGTTCAACATCAGCCCATTGGTGTTTGTACTTTTCCCCGTTAACATACCAAATGGGGATGGAGTCTTGTAATAGCAGCTGAACAAAGTATGCAGTTACCATAGCCCAATCAGCGCCATCGGGTCTGAAATGCAACATGTATTCCACCCACAACTCTATGTGCTATAAAGCAACAATAAAAATTGATTATGGTATAAAAGCAACAATATAAAATGAATATACCATCGGGGTGAAAGATATGCGTGACTGTTACCTCGTCCATAAGCCAACCTTTCTTAGGAGGGTCTAAACACACTAAGGATTCCCAAAATCTCCGATCCACACAAACTTCTTTGGACCAAGGAAACATACATCGAAGGGGCCCCTACTTTCCAAGAAATTCGTCGTACTCATCAGTAAGATGTACTTTGTCGATAGCCTTGTTCCTTCGGGAAAGAACCTACACACATGTTGTTACTAACACGTAAATTAAAAACAGTTTAAAAAAAATTATATTAAAAGTTGGTTTTCATACCTCAACCCAAGGTTTAACATTTTGTAACTGTGCAGTCATATATGGATCCCGGCACCCATGTGTTCGATTATTTTCAGATTCCACAAATCTTTTTGACCAGTAATACGACGACTCAGCGCCATCTTTTTTACTCCTCATGTCAGGTGTTATGTCTGCCTTGGCTCTTTTCCAATGGCTTGAATTATAGAAAGCTATAGACCTCTTTTTCTTTTCCTTCTCAATCTTCAACAACTTTGCCTTTGCAAACCTGCGATTCTTCTCCTCTATCATCGCCATTAGAAAATCCTTTTCCATCATCTTTTGTTCTTCCATCCTCCACCGTTCTTCCTCTTCTTTCCTCAACCTTAATTCCTCTTCCAACAGATACTCTTGAGTAACAGGTGATGCATTTAAACTACATTTAATACAGTATGGCAAAAGTGTACATTTGGATATCACATTACCAGAACTACATCATCCTCATCATCACAATCTGCCGGCTCTGAACGAATGCTAGAAATAAGAGAGTCAACCAATTCGTGGAATTCACGATTTACTTGGTCTCGAAACTCATAGCTGAGGTGGGAAAAGGATGCAGTAAAGTCCAATTTATCCTGTAAGCGAAATAAAGTTCATTGTAAAAAAACGGATACTTCTTTCACATGCAAGGACCTACAAAACGGATAGTTCTTTCAAAGAAATAAAGATAATATATCGATGAACTGGCCTACCCGAAATCCGCAAGTTCTTTCACTTGCAAGGACCTACAAAGTAATAAAGGGTATTATCCTTAACAATAATTCTAATATAAACGTATAGTTATTATTTAACGTTGACTAGCAAATAACCTGAATAATAGCCTCGAGTTTGAAAACACGAGAATTCAACTCTTCAATGACACAATCCTTGAGGCTGATTTCTGTTAGAAGACAACTGGTCTGTACCCTAGACACAATCGGTAAATACTTTTTTTCTGTCCTACCACGTTTCCGTGCAGCAGCCAACTTCTGTAGATACACATCGTAATCATGCGGTAATTTTGTTGGAAGAGTCCTTGGTATGTAGTGCAGGTAAAATTTTCTAAATTGACTATACCACTCTGACTGGTGCTTGTCTAATGTTGGTTTCAAATCATAAATTATCTTCGAGTCCTAAATAACATCATCAACAACAAGGAAATTAAATTGCATATACCAGTCCGACTGGTGCTCGTCTAATGCATTGAAACATTTGAATGTGTTTTACCTTGCAAAATAGCAATCCATAATCCGATCTTGTAAACATTACTTTCCTTGACCACACTACTGCCCTTGGTATGACATCTGGGACTTTATTCCACCAACGACTGCTTCTTTCAAACGACTCAAGAATCCATATCTACAATAATAAAGATGCATTACTCTCATACATTGGGTTCAATAATAATACTAAGAAAAGATAATATAAATAGGAATAACCTTAAATGCCCAAACAAATCCAGCAACCGTGTATGTGGGAACATACTTCCGGTCTCTTTCCAGACCCTTTAGGTGTTCCCACTTGTGGTTTGATACAACGTCTAGTATCTGGTCGTACAAGTGCCTCCAAATGTGCTCCCCCCATGGAAAGGAATTCCATGCTTCTAGGTCTTCGACCAAACGAATGAGTGAATCATCCACCTCTTCAACCAATAAGCGACATAGACACACACGGACTGCGTCTTCATCAGTTAATTTACCGAACAACTCTTCATCCTCAATAACACCAAGAAGATCTAAGTTGGAAAGTTTTACCCCTAATTTTTTGGGAAATACCCTCAACTTAAATGTTAAATCCCCTGAACTATATAAATCAAAACTTGCTGTCCCAAAACGAAAGCCTGTTATAAGAGAAAACTCGGGTCGACCAAATGTAGACTACGACCATCAAGAGTATATATAAGGGGCATGTCATAGCTTGTTTTATCCACGAAACCCTGTTTTTGTAAAACATAATCTAACATATGTGGTTCATGGTCAAAGAAGAACATATCCAGCCACCCTCCAAAACAGGTTGTCCTAAACAATTTCCTTCTAGTATGATTCAGCTTTTCTTTAATTATTGGAAAGTATTTCAATTTGCTCCTAACAATGACATTGGCTTCGTATTCCTAAGAACAAAATAAAAAAAAAACCCAGTTAACAACAATTAACAAGTATCTTACGAAAACTACAATCAATAAAAAAACGTATACTGACTTCCTAATACTGCAATCATATTTAACAAATGAAACATTTGTATCATACTCACACCAAATAAACAATGGCCCAATAATAGACAACTATTTAAACATTTGAATGAGGCTCAGATCTGTATAAATCAATAGTTTACAAAACATCAGGATATAACCGCCATGGCTGCAATAGTATAAACTATACAATTGCCACGCCAAGACACGGAATATCGCAACACTTGCATGATTTAATAAGATAGATGTCGTCACAGCCTCATACACACACACACACAATTATAGTTTCGCTAGATTCAAAACAAACATAATTATAGTTTCGCTAGATTCTTGAAAAAAGTTAAGGAACAATATGATATAGTTGCGGATTCAAAAGAAAGTTGAACATACCAATGTGGCCGCGTTAGTTTGTAGGTGTGTATGGAATTTCAACTTAGTGAACCCTTCTGACTCCCCCTATAGTACCTTTTGTCGTTTCAACTCCCTTTGGGCAAAGGTCTGCACCAGGCGGATTGCTAGATCGTTGAAAAAACAAAAGGCACTGTTTGGGAATTCAGAATGGATAACTATGCTGAAATTTCGTACACATATACAAAGTAACGTGGCCACCTAGAAATGTTCTACTTCCCTTTTAATCCACAAGTATATCATATTGATCCTTAACTTTTTTTAACAAACTATCAAAAGTGTATAACAAGTCTATCAGACTCATATAAACTTCGAAACTGATTGTGCATTCTGATATGCATTAGCAAGGCTCAGATCTGTAAAAAACCTGGATAAGCACCGGAACATCAGGATATAACCGCCATGGCTGCAAAATTATGTAATACAATTGCCATGCCAACGTACGACAAATCACATCATTTGCATATCAAAATATTGTTTTCTTCATCACAGCCTCTTGCATATCACAAATACACAGTTGTGGACAACAGGAACTGAAAAGGGTTAATTATGGTTTTTAAAGTCATACTTATAGTTTTACTAGATTCTTAAAAAAAGTTAAAGAACAATTTGATATACTTGCGCATTCAAAAAGAAGTTGAACATACCAATGTGGCCGCGTTATTTTGTAGGTGTGTATGGAATTTCAACTTAGTAAACCCTTCTGACTCCCCCTACAGTACCTTTTGTCGTTTCAACTCCCTTTGGGCAAAGGCCTGCACCAGGCGGATTGCTAGATCGTTGAAAAAACAAAAGGCACTGTTTGGGAATTCAGAATGGATAACTATGCTGAAATTCCGTACACATATACAAAGTAACGTGGCCACCTAGAAATGTTCTACTCCCCTTTTAATCCACAAGTATATCATATTGATCCTTAACTTTTTTTAACAAACTATCAAAATTGTATAACAAGTATATCAGACTCATATAAACTTCGAAACTGATTGTGCATTCTGATATGCATTAGCAAGGATCAGATCTGTAAAAAAGTTGGATGAACACCAGAACATCAGGATATAACCGCCATGGCTGCAAAATAATGAAATTAAATTGCCATGCCAACATACGGTAAATCACATCATTTGCGTATCATATAAGATAATCTGTCATCACAGCCTCTTGCATATCACAAATACACACATGTGTCCCAAAATAAACCAACTACTTCAAACAATTACCTATGTAAAGGAGTTGGTTAAAAAAGTTGATTGTCAATATGTTATAAACAAGTGGATAAACGTTAGTACTTTGACCCTCCACTCGAAATCCCATTGCCATGTCAAAACCCATTGCTATGACAGTGACATAGGAATGGGTTTTCGAGGGGAAGCTCAAAGTACCAACGTCCTTTCTACAATTCGTGGATTCTACAAAAGCATTTCTGTTGGATAATCATGAAGTGTGGCGTGTCATGAACATTACACACTATCATGATCATTGAGATATTCAAAGACAATTTGAATGTATGAAGTTGCGTATGGCGACATTCTTACTTTCAACTTGAATTTCAATCCACAAGTATATCATATTGTTCCTTCTTTGTTAAGTAACTCCTTTACATATATAAACTAAATTTTTATAAAAATCTATCAACAGTCTATAACAATTATATGACAGTTACAGCAAATTACTGGCAATATTATGATATGTAAAGCCCATTTATTGTTACGGTTACCTGATGATGAGGCCTGAATATTTAAGGGTAGAAAGGTGGTGCAAAAGGGCTTAGCTTGCTCTCAGAGTTCATAACTGTGTATGTGATTTTAGTGTGTAATTTTTGGTGTGAAACTATATATGTGTGTGAGAGAGAGAGAGAGCAGAGATGATAAGAAGAGAGATGAACGGGTTTGTAATGATAGTGCTAGAATAGTGCAGAGTGAAGTGGGGTGAATGAGGCACCCTCACAAACCCTTTCATATCTCTCGCCACCATTCCACCACTATCCTTACCAACCTTTTCATCTATTTTCTTATCATCTCTGACCTCTCTTTCTCACACACACACACAGAGTTTCACATGTTTGAAAGTTACACACTAAAAACACCCACAAAGTTATGAACTCTAAGAGTAAGCTAAACCCTTTTGAACCACCTTTCTACCCTCATCATCAGTAACAAAATATCAGGATAATATAAAGTGATCATATCAAGATATGAAAAAATTAACTTCCCTAAATGGCCCATGGGCAACAGTCGGCTTTGACATTGGTCTAAAACTCCTCCATATACTTGTTTGTTCACGTGCAATCCAGGTTTGCTGATCGAATAGCATGTCAGATCTAGGTTGATTTATGATTCACACAAATGATCCCAGGTCTGACATGCCATTCAATCAACAAAGCTGAATTGTAAGTAAACAAACTATCTGCATTTGATTAACCTGCCTTCATCTAAGATATAACCGCCATGGCTGCAAACAGTAGTTAATAATCAAACATGGATGAACGACACCATATTAAGTTAGTTTCGTAACATAATACGGTGGTGCCGTACATCCATCTTTGAACATTGATATGTTAGTTTCGTAACATAATACGGAGGCTCAGATCTGTATAAATCAATAGTTTACAGAACATCAGGATACAACCGTCATGGCTGCAAAAGTATACAATTGCCGCGCCATGAAACGGAATATCGCATCATTTGCATGATTTAATAAGATACTTGTCATCACAGCCTCTTACCAATTAACAGCATATATACATAATGTGTTGCCATAGGATGCCAGCCACAATGAAACATGATTTGTAATACCTGAATTTCTAAAATTCACAAAAAGACCAAAATACCCCTACAATCAAAAGTATGAATAACTAATTTAAAGAATACCAAATAAGCTATGTAAATTCAGGAAATTATTATGAGATATCACACATGATCAAAACAAATATTAAACACTTTGAAAAAGGTAAATTTTATAGTTTATGATTTTATAAAATTTGTTTTGTAATTTACTTAATTGGCCGAATATATTTAAATTGTTTTATAAAAGAACTTAATTAACAAAAGCCCAATATAAATTTATAAAATCAAGAATCCATTTAATTTAAGTCCAATACATTATAAAGCCCACAAGAAAAATTAAATATCCTATATAATCCCATTATTCGGTTCACATAAATCCCTAATTGCCGATTAAACATAAACCGACCTTAAAACCCTAAACAATTCGACTTCCAGTTTCCAGAGCTTAAGGCTATTTTTCTTGGACAAGTTTGAAGGTAAAGAAGGTGAGAAAAATAGTATCCGAAGTCCTAAGTTGTTGTTTTGATCGTGGTGAGTTTTTGGATCGATTAGGGTTTCGGCGAGTGGTAGTCTTTGTGTTTTCTTGTTCTAACGACCAAAGGTCATCAAGGGTAAGTTCCTAATGTTATTTTTAGTCCTATAAGTCATATGGAACACATAAAAATTAGCCATGCAAGTTTAATAAGTCGTATGGACTTTATTGGAACTAAAACCCTAGAAAGCGTATAAATATAACGAATGAGCTTATGATAATTTTTAAGACCATGATTTGATTTTTCCAGAAGCTATTACATGTTATAAGACCTGAATAAAATACATGTCCATGGATTCGAAGCTTGTGTGATTTGTTTGGGGTTTTATTTGTTCGATCGAATATAAAAAGAAAAGGTTTTAAAAAGGAACGATTAGGGTTTGCATGAACTAGGGTTTTCTTGTTATCATTAAGGGTAATATAATGAAGTAATAATGATGAGCTAATGATTGGTTTAACCTAGGTTTAGGGCTTGTACTTGAATTGTACATTATTCGGTTTTTACATAAAAGGTTTGGGTTGGTTTTGTAATTATTGAAACTTAAAGGTTATTTTTGTAAACAGTAAAATAAAGGTACTAAACGTATAAAAATAAGTATGGGGGTTAAACGTGTAATTTTGGATATTTAGAGGGCCATTCGAATTGTATTTAACTTAAAGGGGTATGTTTTGTAAATTCTAAAACCTTCGGGCTAAAAGTGTAAAATCTGATAATATAAGGTTAGGTCGTATGATTAAAGATGTTAAGGGGGTAACATGTAATTTTGGGTAATTATGGGTCAACATGTGTAAATGAATTACGTAAGGACATGCATGAGTTTCGAGATAACTTCGGTTTGTTTTCATGTACGTTCTAGGTCAAAGTGGAAATCATTAAAAGAAGTAACATGTAAATTAAATGCGTAATAAATGATATTAAAAGTATGGAAACCCTAGAACCTAAATGGGAAGTTGATTAAGGGTTAAAAGCTAAGTGTGTAGTTTCGTTATTTCATGTAAGTTAAAGATTATGTAAACTACCTTGAAAGAGAGTCTTAAAATCCGTCTTTGACATTTGTAAACCCTATGCTATGAATAATGATCATATAAGCT
>BPTQ01000001.1:55976956-56351106 GCA_019973895.1 Chrysanthemum seticuspe | reverse complement strand
TACATCGTGTTTTGCTCATTTCAAAAGCATATGTTGGATGAGATAGGATAAATTAATTAATTTGTAGTTTATTTTTTTGTATGCATTTTAATAGTTATGTAGTTTTCAAGAATAAAAATAATACACAACGTTAAAGGAATCCAGTGTTTTACAAGCTGAATGTCTATACTTTCCCATTCTTTTGCAACACTTGAACAGATTTCTTCACTTTGTTTTAGTGAGCCGATAAACTGCAAAAAATAACCAACTTTTGTTAGTTTGACACTTCCCTAGGAGAATTTGGTAATTAATTTTTTTTTTCAAGAACATTCGTTTCTCAAATTAGAAGTTTGCATGTTACTTTTAAAGCTTTCCTATCTCCTTTTGTCAGTTAGAAGCTTTCTTTACATATCACACAAAAGTAAATTTTTCAAAATAACCCTTGTAGTTGTTAAAAATCCAAAACAAGAAAACTGTAAGTAGATAACGAAAAGTAAGGTTTTTACTAGCCGCTAATGACTTTAACTAATGGTAACGCATCCAACCCAACTTTTAGAAATGGGTCAACCAGTTGCGGATGAATGGATCCGGTTGGACGGGCTTAGCCGCTTAGGCTTGGAAATTAAACATGCGGAACAAGTGCTCAATAAATGTCTCAATACTATATTGCTATTCATTTACACATAAACAACTATTCATTCTGTTTTCTTTGTTTTTTTCCTTAGAAAGGCTAAGATTTATACCAGATGGGGCTGACTTGAAGTTATATTAGGAACTGTACTAAAATGTAGCAACCTGAACTCACATTTTTCAGTTAAAACTGAACCAGACACCCCACTTATTGATGATGAAGCATAAACAAATATTAAAGCAGATAAAATAAACCTGAACCTACAGTTGTTTGAAGTTGAAGATACTCAAAGATTGGTTAAGGTAATTCATCAAACATATATACATGTCAGTGGACTAACAACCAACTGACATCATGTTTTTAAACCCAAAATTACTCGCAAATACAAGTACTACAACCCAAACATGTTTTAGTTATCTAACTCACCCAAAAAGCAAAAACAAAATCACTAATCAGCTGTTCAGTTAAGCTGTACTGAAGCTGAAATAAGCAGTTCAACAAAACCATCCAGTACGCAGTTCAATTAAACTTTCTCGAGCATATTCAAATATAACAGACATTGGCTCACTATGTGCCGTTTTATAATAAAAGGGGTCAAAATTAGGAGAGGGAGTCATTAAGACAGTTCACATAGTTTTAGTGGTTTACCTAGGGGTTCAAAGGGTATACTTGACCATATATTCGACAAAACATGCATGTAAGATACTTTGTTTTACCTTGAATTAAAGATAAACAGCTACCCCAAAAGTTAAAATGTAAGATAAAATTAAGATAATACTGTAAGTCTATACATAAGGCCCATGAATTGATATGTTGGGACATCTGACCCACGAATACATACCCAAAAAGGATTGGTTGTCCATACCCTTAAATAGAATACAGCACCCTCTTCTTTTCTTTTTTTTTTCTTTTTTTTTTCTCTTTTATAATTTTGTTTTATTATAAAACTACATGACTATAGAACATAAAATTATAAGTTTAATAAGTATAAAAGACAAAAACACGAAACAAAAAATAATAAAAAACTTACTTACACCGTCAACAGAATAGTAAAAGTGAGGTAAGAGGAGTGCCACTATCTACTAAGGGGTGTACTAATAACACATTTAATTTCAAGCTTAGGTTGACGTGCAATGTTTAAAGTCGCATTACACGTCGTCCTAAGCTTGAAACCAACTTGGTTCATACCCACTTAGTCGCTTATGACATTTCATTAGACCGATACATTTCGTATTTATAATTTTACAAAATGATTGATTTGACGGACAACTATAACCCATATTTTAGATAAGACATGATATGACCATTCCTCAAACCTTGTATGTTAGGTAATAATTAGTTGTTGTATCGAATCAGAAGGAATTAAGATCAAATCCATAACACATTTCACAAAAGATCTCTATTTTTCGGCTCCACAAAGACGTTTACGGTGAGAGAATAGTCACTCAAAGGCCCCAAAAGTTGTAGCATGTAGAGTTTGAGCATGATCCACTAAAGAATTTCGAGCCCCCATCACTGCTGAAGAATCTCAAACCCCACATTATGCTGCACTTTTGAGATTTGACAATTTAATATGGAATTTTTAGTTACGTATGCTTCAAAATGATTATTTGTTTACTAACGACTGGGAGTTGCCCGCTCGTTGTGGCAGGGAAAAATAATTCAACTATTACTATTCTGTTTTTTTTTTTTTTTAATTTCAATTAAATTTATAAATAATTACTTGTTAACATCTTTACCCGGCATAATGTTATTGTTAAATCTTGAAATTATGGACGTTCTTTGTAAAGTGAGGTAACTAACATGGACAATTTACGTAATATTTTCTAACACAAACCGTCAGCCTTTGGACCGTCACTAGGTGGAAAATGGGTTGGGCGCGTCATGTAACAGGTCAAAACACGCCATTTTGCTAGATATAAAGGACAGTTAACGCTAAGAGAAAAAACAAAATGATCATTACCTCTCTCTCCTAATTACTGATTTTCCACAGGTATATGTAGTTGAAGAGCGTAAAATGGCCGATTTGCTTTTAAAAGGTGGAAAAGTAAATCCGGTTAATTTTGGTATTATATCACTACCATTGTCTTTCTGAGGTGTCTGACCATTAGGGGGTACCAAACAGGCCAGGAGATGTAGTTGAAGAACATAAAATGGCTAATTTGCCACTCACAGGTGGAAAAGGAAATATTAGGGGTAACAAAAAAGCTGGGAAATGAATAACTTTGACTGATCGGTATGCTACACGGATGTGGAAAATAAAAACCGGTTGACTTTGATGTTGTATCACTACCATTGTCGGCGTGAGGTGTTTGCGCATAAGGGGTTACTCTACTTCCTACAGACACAGATGCTGTTTGTGATACTGAGATCTTTGGGACACATGGTTAATTGCAGGCGTGAACGTAAAACTAGTTGACTGCATGTTGGTCCCCCTGACCAAAATGAAAATTAAATAAAACTAATGAATCAGGAAATCAATAGGAATGTATACTAAGAGAAAACACCTTGGTTGATGTGGATGAAGAACATGGATTGACAAATTTATGGGTGCAGTTAGGTCCAAAAGTATTACCGGTTGACTTTGGTGTAGTATTAGTACCATTTTTCTGCCTGAGGTGTCTGATCATAAGGGGTAACTCTACTAACCGCACATTGACTTCCAAGGAAGTGATTGTCTAAAACCGTGAATTGGACAAAATCTAGATGGTGCCGATATAAAGGAGGAAAAAAAGTTGACTTATTCGAGTCAAATGCTCTTAAGCCACATGGGATGCTTGGAAAAGTTATACATAGGCTAAAAATAGGTTGTGATTGCTGAAATGAGCTTTCAAAAGGACCCGACATTGTAGTGGATCCAAACGCAGGCGTTGATGAAGTGCCAAAACCAGAACTCTGAAAATCTGAAATGCTGGTGCTGTAGACTGACCGGTTGCACAAATGCATATGGTAAGAATGTTTAGTAAAGTAAAACCTTTTAATCACCACAATTAATAGTTCTGGAACATATAACAATTATGTAAAGTTGACAATTAACCAAATGAGAAGCTTTGAGCTCGAAAGGCTAATGTAGTAGCACCAAATGTACATTGATTTGAGGACTCTAAAGATAGTGCACCAACCTTAAATTAACAACACAGCTACTCCATCCAAGTACACTGCATTAGTTAATATAAAATCCTATAAGTCAAGATTTTCAAAGTTAAGGTAGCCATCTGTTTTAACCAACCCCTTCAAACTACATTTTCTGCAATGTGCTTTCAACCAATAGAACCATCAGCAATTCAATACTGAAAAAGTGATCCCATCACAAGCTAGAAGGCAACATTTTTCAGCACTCTCAAGTTGTGATAGGATACTTTTAAAGTAAAATAACCAGACCTTTAAAACATCACAGAATCCCTTTCAGATCAATATCCCATTTCTTATATGTTTGAATAATTGCAAAACGGACATTTTTTCACATCACAAAAGTACGCATTCTCGTCTTAAGTCTAAGTAAACTAAAAATAATTACTTTTACTTATCATCCAGCTGCAGAATTCTTAAATATGTATATAAAACTAAGGGTGGCTCTCGACCCATCAGTTAAAGAGCAATACCATGGAATACTAAAAAGTCATACCGTAAGATTAAAAAGTGTATATTTACACGTCTCAGGCACGACTTGTGAGTCACACTCAAGTAATATATACTTAACCAATTTGGCTAAACCAAAAGATGTTCAGCCTTAACTTAGTATCTGTTCAAATTACGTGCTCAACAACATATGACCACTGAACAGGTTTGAACACAGACGTTTGTTGCAGAGGGCCACACGCCCACACACCACCACCCAATGTAACCTCTTAATGGTATACATGGGCCTGGAAATCAACCCCCATGGTTTGAAATTTGGATCCCCAATAGCCGTAAAATACTCAATTTCATCATCAACTAATTTTTTTCTTGTGTTTATAGCATTAGATTCGACAAGCAAAGCTTGAAATTACAATTTTGTTCACATTTATATGCAGATGCGTTGCCATGCCCGTAACAACGGCACGCCTATAAAATGAAATTAATATATTTTGTTTCAGCATCATTATAGACTTTTAGTTATGTAGTTTTCAAGAATAAAAATAATGCACAACGTTAAAGGAATCCAGTGTTTTACAAGCTGAAAGTCTATACTTTCCCATTCTTTTGCAACACTTGAACAGATTTCTTCACTTTGTTTTAGTGAGCCGATAAAATGCAATAAATAACCAACTTTTGTTAGTTTGACACTTCCCTAGGAGAATTTGGTAATTAATTTTTTATTTTCAAGAACATTCGTTTCTCAAATTAGAAGTTTGCATCTTACTTTTAAAGCTTTCCTATCTCCTTTTGTCAGTTAGAAGCTTTCTTTACATGTCACACAAAAGTAAATTTTATAAAATAACCCTTGTAGTTGTTAAAAATCCAAAACAAGAAAACTGTAAGTAGATAACGAAAAGTAAGGTTTTTACTAGCCGCTAATGACTTTAACTAATGGTAACGCATCCAACCCTAATAAGTTGATGGTACATATAGTTTTAGAATCTTAAAGTTTTAGGTTCTGAAGTTTCAAGATAAAAAATGAGCTTTCGTATGTCGTCGCAGATGATATCCTCAAGAGAATAAGTTCGCTAACAATCTGTAGAGAAGAAAGAGAGAAATTACCAGATTAGTTAAAAAAAAACATGCACTATGTGTGTGTAGCATTTGACTATATTGTACTTACTGTAGTTGATATCTGAAGCATTGCAGGTAAAGTTCCAAACGGTATCTGTAAACCTGCCACATCAAGAAGAATTTAAGCATTGTTTGATAATGGGTCAAAATGCGTATTTTTTTGTAATGGTAAAAACAGATTAGGTTGAAACACCTTTTGCTAAAAAAAAGGATAACTGTAAAATGAATACTTAAGTAACCATTACCTGAGAAAACGAGGGGAATGACATTTATTACCCCCAGAACTCTTCAAACCCATCTCCTACGACGTACTTTACTCCGCAGTCTCCTTGAGGATCCCATACATGTCATTAGTTAATTAGTCATTGTAGCTTGTACATCATGCCAAGTAAGATTTGTACCTATCTATTACGTCTAATTTAGCCAAGAACTGTAATAGGTAGTCCCATTACAGTTCCCTTTCCCCATTCCTTGTATGCATTACTTTGGACAACTTTTGACCCGTTTCCATTTTAGATTTATTTAATTAGTTTAGCTGTTTGACATCTTAGAAAAAAAAGGTAATCCAAATCGACCCATTCATGAGTAAATGGGTTCAATTTACCACATCTATCTAGTAAGGTAAAATACTTGTGGGTGAAACATACTACGGGATAAAACTACTTGAAGAAGAACTTCTTGAAGTGCCACCAATGCCAACTGTTAAGGCACAAATACAATAAAGTAAGAAACTTTGAGAAGAATATTAATGGAAGACTTTATATAAGGTCTCTAAAGAATCTAAAAAACTTACAAATGTGCGTTGAATTACCTGTTGGTGCTGCAAACAAAGAACCAGCTGGATTCTGAGTCGGTTGAGCTGGTTGAATAGGCACTGGATGGGAAGTCTACATATATAACCGGAAAAAAGTTAGTTAATGATTATATATAACGGATTCAAGCACAGAAAATAATTTTCAAAATGAAACCCTTAGCAGTACGCATTAAAGACAAATGCCATGAGTAATTTCATTGAATATCATTATTGGTGTAACCGTGTAACAAACACAAAGATAAGTAATAAGAATCCCAAATTTTATCTCAAATGCACAAGACTCAATTTAAATGATTAAACCTTGATTTTCTTCTTTTGAGTATCATATGTAGATAAAGAACACTAACAAAAGAAACTCACGGTTATCTGATTGAATCCCATGTTGCTAGTGCTTTGTGTTGATGGGATGCTTGAAAACACGTTTCCTCCAAATGCATTTGACTGATTGAAAGGAGAAATACTTGCCTGCCCAGCGGATGGGGAAGCCTGCCCAAAAGCTGAGACAGCCTGTCCAAAGGGAGAGCTTGTCTGCCCAAAGGGAGAGCTGGACTGTTTGTTGTTAGTATTTATACCCGTTCCACCACAAGACTGACAAACAAAACTCGACCCCCCTGAAACATTAAGAAAATGTTGTTCATACTAATCAACCACAAATCTAGAAGTTACAAAATGGGTGAGTTGGGTCGGGTGACGGGCCAATAAGGGTTATGAGTACGGGTCAAATTGGTCAGGTTGGGTTGACCCACTATTTAAAAAGTACATATATATTTCTCACAAACCCAATATCATACACTTAATTAAAAAAATTCTATATCTACTAATACAAATAATATATTATGGGCAGGTAACGGGTCAAAACAGATCATTATGAAAAGAAAAAAAAATGTCAAATGGGTCATTTGGGTTTGTTTTAGAAGTATGAATTGCAGAGTCTAGGGAAATCAATAGAAAAAAGTGCTAAGAGAAATAAAAATAAAATGATCATTACCTTTATCTCCGGATTGATAATCCTCCCATCTAAGTTCTTCATGACTTTTTTCTTTGCATGCAGGCATTGCTGATATCGACTTCAGATTTCCAGCAGGTCGTGTACTACTACCGCCGTCTACTTCAGGTGTCTGAGTATAAGGGGTTGCTCTACTTCCCACATGTCGATCTCCAGTACGTGGTTGTACGAAAGCAGGAATTTCTCTTCTTTCCCCAAAGAGAGATGGTGTTTGTGACGGAATTGACCCAAAAGGTAAGGTCTTGGGGACAGATGGTGTAGTAGAATTAGAGGTTGAAATTGGATTTGCATGCTTGTTGCTAAATAGAAGCGGGATTGTAAAAATGCATGACTGCATATTGCTGTGTGTTGCCATGTAACAGATGAAAAGAAATAATTATATATTATTTAATCAGGAAATAAATATAAGTAGTTTTGGATAGTAATGCCATAATGAAAATCACATTTATCTCCGGATAGATAGTCATCCCATCTCAGTTCTTCGTCACTTTTATCTTTGTTTGCAGGCATTGCTGATATCGAATTCAGATTTTCAGCAGGCTGTGTAAAACTACCATTGTGTGTCGGAGGTGTCTGAGCAGACGGGGTAAATCCACTTACCTCACATTTACATCCAAAAGGTGGCTGTCTAAAACCATGAATTGGACAAAATATAGATAGGTGAAAAGGAGTAGAAAAAGTTGAGTTCTTGGGGGCAAAAGGGTTGGTATAGGTGTAGAAGAAGAACATGGATTGACCGATAAATGGCTAAACACAGGTACGAAAGTAAAATAGGATGACATTGGGCAGTATGCAACAGCAGGATGAATTTGACGAAATGTGTTTGCAAAATTTCTGCATGGGCTGCATGCAAAAGCAGGCTGTGACACCGGAAATGAGCTTCCAAAAGGACTCGATGGTGTAGTGGATGCAAATGCAGGCTTATGCTCAAATAAACAAGAACCTGACATTTGAAATAAAGAAGATGAAACAAAGAGATAAAAGATTAAGGAAGACAAAAAATTGCTAATGCGGAATTCAGAAATGAGAATAAGAAGACTGTGAAATCAGAGTTTATAATATATAGAGAATATTACAATCAGAAACACATATGAAACTGATGTGGATCACAATCTAAGTGTGTAGTTGAAAACATTATGTCAGCATCAAATGTGATTACTAGCAATCTTGGTTTTGTAAAAAAATAACTGCAATTCACCACCATTACCGGAACATCTACCTGACACAGTGACACCTAGTATATTCACGTAACCAGCTAGCATTAAGATCAGCCATATTAAGCACTATCTTTTCATACCAAACTTAAAAAACGATCATAAGTCTGCTTACCACCAAAACGAGAGGATGAAGAACCAAAGACTTGGCTTGATGGAGATCCAAGGGCTTGGATTGATGCAGATCCAAAAACTGATTGCCCATTACCAGATCTCTGACATGTTGGTGTTGTAGAATGATCACCTGCAGAAATGCATATGGTAACAAAGTTTCAGTAGAGTAAGATCGGACATCTCAGTCACCACAACTAATAGTTCTGGAACATAATGTACCAAACCAGAGCTTTGAGCCCCAAAGGCTGATGTAGTAGTACCACATGTACGTTGATTTGAGAACTCTGAAGATGGTGCACTAGAAAAAACATAAGGCGATGGACCAAAAACGCTGCTTCCGGAAGCAAGTTGCAATTGTTGACACGATGGACCTATATTTTTTTATTATAATTAAGAGAGTTATATATTAATAAATGAGTCTGAAATTCATAATCTATAGAGTATTAAAATAAACAGATATGAACAAAAAGAACAGGAAATTAAAGTATCTCGGCTTGTGTATATAAAAGCCAAGGGTACATTCTCGACTCATTAATCAAAGACAGATACCAAGTCTGTAATTCTGTATCATAATATTAAATTAGTTTTTTGCTACATATTCACATCCATGAACATATTTAAACACAACATAAGACAGTATATGCAGCACAAAAGATATATATCCGGCATATATAATTAATAGGCATATACATTTTCGACATGTTTAAAGGAGAATACGTTTGATCATAATTAGACAATACCACAAGTATCCCAAAAATATCAAAAGATGCTTTAAAACATGGCAAAACTAGTACTAGTACAGTATATAAGTAGAATATGTTCATAAAACATAACGGAAAACTTACAGTTGCAAGGACTAATCATGATTCCTTAGTTAAAGTTCACTGTACTCGTCTTATAACACCTAGGTCCTGATCGAAAACTCTGAAAAAAACATAAAAAAATATCACTCTATTTCCACTATTTTACTTATTATCACATGAGTAAATTACACCGTTCGTCCTTGTGGTTTGCGTTGACCGCAGGGTTTCGTCCTTTGACCAAAAAAGTTGCACCGTTCGTCCTTAAGTGTGAAACGTTATGCGCCATTCGTCCCTTGACCAAAAAACGTTAAGTTTGACCGTTAAAAACCCATCATGTGACTTGCACATGAGGGTAAATTCGTCATTTCAACACCATAAGGAAACCCTAGAAATCCGAACCTTTAACTCGAGATCTAAGGAGCGTCGTCATGATTTGTAGATCTTGGATGAAATGGAGCAACAAACCTTTATGTGGGTTTGGTCTTGTATTCATTTAAGAGTTTGATCAGTTGATTGTTGTGACTTGTATTTAATTTGATAGTTGGGCAAGATAATGATTTTACTTATTTTTTAGAAAAATGGTGATTCTGTGTTACTTTTAGAAAAATGGTGGTTAGGATAGACAAGAAACCTTGAAATGATGGTGGTAATGGTTAAGAGAAGAAGATAGTGAGGGTATTTTAGTATTTTTACCCGACTTTAACAGTCAAACTTAACGTTTTTTGGTCAAGAGACGAACGGCGCATAACGTTTCACACTTAAGGACGAACGGTGCAACTTTTTTGGTCAAAGGACGAAACCCTGCGGTCAACGCAAACCACAAGGACGAACGGTGTAATTTACTCTTATCACATATTATAAATTTATTCTTTACATATTTACATGACTCGATCGACTAACCCCAATGAAAGAGTCCAGAAAAGGCCACGGGAACACCAATTATGCCGCACCATTTACTACGTTTTTAATGTCTTAAAATTAATCTTAACAAATGTAGTTCTCAACTTTTTACGCGAAAAAGAACAAAAACTTGCAAATTACGCTATAAAACTAACATGCAAATTTGTATCATTGATTAGTTCAACAACTTAAACGCTTAATGTTATGGTTTCCTGGTTTTGTGAAAAGATGTAAATTAGGGTTTACAATTTTATACCTGAAAATTGAAAGAAAATGGTAATTGTTTTTTGAAGGTTATAATGGGTTGTTTGTTAATATACTGTTTGGATTTAGCTTAACACGTAAGCTGAATTTTTTTACTGAATAAGATAGAAAGAAGTAAAGAAGTAGCTTTATCTGTAAGCAGGGACGGAACTTGGGGGTGATCTTTTCGATGTAATGTTAATTTTTGAAAAAAAACATAGTTTTTTTCTAAATATATCTTAAATGCACCTGGTCCCTCAAAATGTGTTTCTATATTACAGTTCAAAAAATTTTGTGCACCGGTCATATTTTGTTCTGGTTCCGTCGTAAGCTGTTTTTTCATTACGGTAGAGATTAAAATTATTTTTGGGTATTGATAGATGCGAGTTAAGATTATGTTGCATTTAGTTAGAGGAAAACACCCATGTTTTCTACAAAATATTTTGTACAAAACAAAGAAAACATAAATCACGTTCAATCGCTTTATTTCCAAAAGATTCTTTACAAAGCAAAAATAATCTATTTCCTAACTTGAGGAGGAAAATTATTAAACATATTTTGATTGTTTCCTTTGTACCAAAACCATCTCTTCACTTCTTCAAAATGGAAAATACATACAACAAGACGTGTTTTCTATATTTTAAAGTGTTTTGTGGAGATAAAGATCTCTTCCAAATTTCTACTAGAGATGCAAAACAAGATAATTTTCTCCAACTAAATGCACTAACCGATAATCATATTTGTTAATAACCGTAACTTTTTCAATTGTTGAGCTTGCAAAAGGTTTCTTCGTTTCTTTGATTATATGAGACTAGACGGAGTGAAAGTGAAGCCTCACTCGTGAGGTCCTCCCTCACTCGCCACCCCATTCCAACAAACACTCCTCACGCATAGAGGTGAGCTGGTCACCTTTGGGTTCTCGTGCTATCTTTGTGTGTTTATTGTTTTTTTTTTTAATTTTGTTTGTGAGTGTATGTGAGATATTTAGTGGGGTATATTTGTATAAAGTGGGTATTTTAATTAAATGTGATGGTTGGTTACTACGGGTGAAAGGTGAGAGGGATTGGGGTAAGTGAGAGGAGAGAAAAAATTGAGGTGCCCATAATGTAGAAGGTTAGGGAATGTGACGACTCCCTCTAGTCTAAAAGATAGCTATCTCAATTATTGGTTTACTCTTTTGAAAAGTCAAAATTCTTTATTTGGTGCAAAATTTCAAAATCTATACAAGGAAGATTTTTTGGACTTCAAAGTAAAAACCTAAAATAGTACATTTTCAACTCCGAATCATTAATGTCTATGTGTGAATAAAGTTCATAAACAAAAGGTGAAAAAAATCGTCAAACATGTCAAAACTACAATGCTGAAACAAAGAACCCAAAGAAATGGCAGCTTAAAATCTAAAAATCTAAAAGATCTTAACCAATACACATCAGTTCATAAAATTTATAAGCTTAAGGTTATGAAATTCTAATATCAGAACTGAAATCTAGCTCATTTGTCGCCAGAGATGATTTCACCATTGGAACAGCCGAACATGTTCACCGTCGAGATGTAGATAACTTCGCGCTTCCAACTGGTCTACCCTAAAATCGGGTTTCACCAAACAAATCTCAGGCCCTCTGAAACATAAGAAAATTATGTTAATACTAATGAACCACAAAGTCTGGAGGTGACAAAATGGGCGAGTTGGAGATAATGAGAACGGGTCAAATTGGTTGGGTTGGTTAACCCACTATTTGAATCAAAAAATATTATTATAAAAACTAACGTATATAAAATATAAAAATCTATTTACCTCCAATGATGGGAGCTTTAAAATCTAAAAGGGGATGAACTAAATGTATTTGTGGTTATCTGGCTACCAGGCGGGAAAGTAAAATGGGCCGACTCTGTGTTGTTAGTACTGGATGCCATTCCACCAACACACGGACTAACACAATTTTGGACCCCTGAAAAAATAAAAAATAAATTAAATAGTAATTAACCAGGAGGTTAAAAGGTGGAAAAGGGGTTGGTCGGGTCATGTAACGGGTCAAAACACGCCATTTTGCTAGATAGGAAGGACAGTTAGCGCTAAGAGAAAAAACAAAATGATCATTGCCTCTCTCTCCTAACTGGTTTTCCACAGGCTTTACACTACTACCATTGTCTGCTTGAGATATGTGAGCATAAGGGGTACCAAACAGGCCAGGAGATGTAGTTGAAGAACATAAAATGGCCGATTTACTACAAGCTGGTGATAAAGTAAAACCGGTTGACTTTGGTGTCGTATCACTACCACTGTCTTCCTTCGGTTTCTGAGCATAAGGGGTACCAAACAGGCAAGGAGATGTAGTTGAAGAGCTTAAAGTGGCTGATTTGCTACACGTAAGTGGAAAAGTAAAACCGGTTGACTTTGGTGTCGTATCACTACCGTTGTCTGCCTGAGGTGTCTGGCCATTAGGGATACCAAACAAGCTGGGAAATGAATTACTTTGATTGACCGGTTTGCTAAAATGATGTGGAAAATAAAAACCGATTGACTTTGATGTTGTATCACTACCATTGTCATCGTAACTTTGCGCGTAAGGGGTTACCCTACTTCCTACAGATACAGATAGTGTTTGTGATATTGAGTTCTTCGGGACCCATGGTTCATTAGATGTAAAGGAAGAAAACGGATAAGCATGTGTATGGCTAATTGCAGGCGTGTACGTAAAACTAGTTGACTGCATGTTGCTACGTGTTGGTCCCCCTGACAAAAAAATTGGAAATAAAATAAATACTGATGAATCAGGAAATCAATAGGAATGTACTAAGAGAAAAAATGCAAAATGATCATTACCTTTATCTCCTAACAGATAATCCTCACATCTAAGTTCTTCATGACTTTTTTCTTTGTATGCAGGCATTGCTGATATTGAAATCAGGTTTTCAGCAGGTTGTGCACCCCTACCATTGTCTGCCTTAGGTGTCTGAGCTTTAAGGGTAACTTTACTTGCGGAACATTGACATCCAAAAGGTGAACCGTGGTTTGGACAAAATACACATGGTGTTGACTGAGCAGGATTAGATGATGTTGATTTCACCGGGGAAAACACGTTGGTTGATGTGGATGAAGAAAATGGATTGACAGATTTCTGGGTACACTCAGGTCCGAATGTATTATCAGTTGACTTTGGTGTCGTATTAGTACAATTGTGTGCCTGAGGTGTCTGATCATAAGTAGCAACTCTGCTAACCGCACATTGACATCTAAGAGGTGATTGTCTAAAATCGTGAATTGGACAGAATCTAGATGGTGCTGATAGAAAAGGAGTAAAAAAACTTGACTTTTTCGGGTCAGATTGGTTGGTAGATATAGATGAAGAGCATGGATTGACTGATATCTGGATACATGCAGGTGAGAAAGTAAAAGCGGTTGACTTTGGTGTCGTATCATAAAAAGGGGTTACAGTAAGGCCCACACATTGACCAAAAACAGCGCTTGTGTTGTTAGAAGCTGGTTGACTTGAAACTTCAAAATGTGTGGGGCCACATGGGCTGCTTGGAAAAGTTATAGATAGGCTAAAACCAGGTTGTGATTGCTGAAATGGGCTTTCAAAAGAACCCGACATTGTAGTGGATCCAAACGCAGGCATTGATGAAGCGCCAAAACCAGAACTCTGAAATGCTGGTGCTGTAGACTGACCACCTGCACAAATGCATATGGTAATTGGTAACAATGTTTTTGGTAATGTAAGCCTATTAATCACCGCAATTATCAGTTATGGAACATATAACAATTATGTGAAGTTGACAATATACCAAATGAGAAGTTTTGACCTCCAAAGGCTGCTGTAGTAGCACCACATGTACATTGATTTGAGGGCTCTAAAGGTAGTGCACTAGGAAAAACAAAAGACGATGAACCAGAAACGCTGCTTCCGAAAGCAGTTTGTGATTGTGACTGGTGACATGGCGTACCTATAGTTTGAAATATATGAGACTAAAGTTCATAATCTGTAGATATTAACCATTGAAGAATATGAACAAAAAGGAAACAAGCTAAATGCATCTTAACCAACCATATCATCATCAGAGCATAAACATCTGCAACAAACCGCATAACATCTCCAGATAACCCACAAACAAAAAAGATACACTTCATACCTTAAATAAAAGCGGACATTGTTTTCGCATCACAAAAATATATCGTAAGTCTAAGTAAACTAAAAGTAATTACTTTTACTTGTTATCCAACTGCATAATTCTTATATATGAATATAAAAGCCAAGGGTGGCTCTCGACCCCTCAGTTAAAGAGAAATACAATAGAATACTAAAAAGTCATGTTGTAAGATTAAACAGTGTATATTTACATGTCTTCTGCACTACTTGTGAGTCAAACTCAAGCAATACACACTTAACCAATTTGTCGTTGCAGAGGGCTACAGGCCCACACACCACCACCCAATGTAACCTCTTAATTGTGTTTAGTTACACACTTAAGTGCTTATTGGCTTATTGCACTTCTTAACAGGAAGAAGCACATTTGAAGTGTTTAGATTTGTGCTCACTGGCTTATATTTTGAGGGAATAAGCAGAACCTATCTTAACTGTGAATAAATATGCACTCCGAAACACCCCCCTAGACCCTAGTTAAGCATCGAATGTGACTATTAGCAATCTGTAATAAAACATTACATAAGCATCAACTCCAATTACTAGCAATCTTAATTTCTTTAAGTAAAATGTGTCTTAATCAACAATATCATGACATGAACATCTACAACATACCACATAAAATCTTCACACAACCAACACATAAAAAATTTACACTTCATACTATAAAAAAGGGACATGGTTTTCACATAAAAAAGGTACGCATTCTCGTCTTAAGTCTATGTAGAATAAACATGGGTAACTAGCATTATGCATCTAAAATTAAAAGTGACCTCTTACCCATGGAATACCATGGAATGCTAATTATATAGTCATGTCATAAGATTAAATTACACATTTTGTACATATTTAGTTGGCACCACATTTAAAAAGAGCATATATATGTTCATAATAAGACAATATCGCATAGATGTGTTTGATCACAATAAGGCAAGATATCGAGAATCGGGTAAGATTAAAGGAAATAAACATCAAGTAAATTTAGTTTAACAAAGATAATGGAAAACTTACAATTGCAAGGAGTATTCATGATTCCTTTGTATTCTTTCAAAGTACACGTCCTATAACACTCGATGATCGAAGATTCTGCAAAAAATAATTAAAGAACATGTAATCCTCATATCATCTTGAATGGAACGAAACAAAAGGTTAAAAAGGAAAACTATATTTTCACTATTTTACTCATGATCACATAATTAAACAGGCCAATGGCGGCCTTAAAACGACTGATCACACGACCAATATGTATTTACCTAGTCTTAAACTTAATATATACAAAAATTTGTTAATTTACGTTACAAAAACAGCATGCAAATACGTATCAAGAACTTAGTCACCTAACTGAATATAAACTATGGATCATTTTAATGAATTAAACGTTAAACATACTACATATTGATAAAAAAAAAATGATGTTAGGGTGTAGAAAAAGAACTTAATTAACACTTATATAATTTGTATACAAATTCATACAGTAATGATGAAAAGATTTATATAAAAGAAAAAGGGTGTTTATGATTTTATACCTGAGGTTGAAAAATTGAAGAAAATAATCGTTGATTGGTGAATTTTTATAACGGTTTGGGTAATGTAAATTTGTTTTTATAGTGTTTGGATTTAGCTTAACACGTAAGCTAATTTATTTACCAAAATAAGATAGAATAAATAATAAGTAGCTTTGTCCATAAGCTAGTTTTACCATAAAACTTTAATGGTAAAAAAGAGAAATTGCTTTAGACGTAAGCTATTTTTATTGGAATAGGATCCTCTCAAGTTGATAAGATCAACTTGACTCAAGTTGGATGATTGTGAGTCATTGGATTTGATCCAATGGCTAAAATCAAAAGAACTTATTTTGATTTGAGCCACTGGATCAAATCCAATGGCTCATATTTCCAACTTGAATCAAGTTATCCTCTCAACTTGAGAGGATCCCAAGACGTAAGCTATTTTTATTGGAATAGGATCCTCTCAAGTTGATAAGATCAACTTGACTCAAGTTGGATGATTGTGAGTCATTGGATTTGATCCAATGGCTAAAATCAAAAGAACTTATTTTGATTTGAGCCACTGGATCAAATCCAATGGCTCATATTTCCAACTTGAATCAAGTTATCCTCTCAACTTGAGAGGATCCCAATCCATTTTTATTACGGTAGAAAATGGCCTGAATAATTATGGATTGTAATTTTAGATATTTACACTAAACGTAATTATTATTCTCTGTCTTGCACTTGCACTTCTATGTACGGACTAAATCGAAAGAATATATTAGTTATACTAGCAGGGTATCCGCGCAATGTGGCGGCGGATACCATATGACTAATATTTTACAATGAGAAAATATTATTTGGTTACACCTTTTTTCTAACAATAATTATACAAATGAATGATAATTAATATTAAAATAAGTTTAAGCTATAAAAATGCAAACTATATTTGCTTCAAACCATCTTACAGACATGAGTATATATGCACGGTTTCTTTTTGTTGAAAGGTGGCTTCAAGATCTTGAAAAAGCGGTCTCAGGTAGGTAATGTTTGTATATCGTTTTTAAGTTTTGATTTTCCGTTTTAAGTCTTACCGAATGAAAGAAATAATTGAAACAAAATTGTTTTGGTTATTTCTTTATAAGATTCGAAGATTAAAAAGAAGATTTGTAGCGTTTTATCGGTTAAGTGAATATTAATAATGGATTAATCCCGGTCTCGTCAATAACACATAACCCCAAAAATAACCATTAGCCAAAATACTACCAAGAATTAACATTAATCCGAAATAACCAAAAATTGTAACACGCATATTTCAGCTCAAACAAAACAATTATTCCAATAATCGAATTAATGCTACTTGTATTATAACCGGTCCAACACAACATTAGTACCAATGACCCATCTTAAAAGTTAGTAACACTCTTAAAATTACAAAAGCCCAGTCCATGATCTATCCCATACAACCCGATCCAAAAACCATACATACATTTGTGAATTAAAAACCTCCAAAATCTTTCATATTAGTTTCCGAATTATATGAAAAGGTATTGACATCACCGTCGAGTTCCACGATTTTTATATAATTATGCTTTATAAAATTAAAATTGTTGTTGCGGTTGATCTTCGATTTAACAAGTTGTTAATTATGATGTCGTTACAAACAGATCAACCGCAACAACAATTTTAACAAAATCAACAACAGTTGTTACAACATCATAATCGTAATCACCGTTTGTGTTGTCTCAAGGAGCCACTGGTACCGGAGAAGAAGCTATTGGTGTGGTGACCGGAACAGCAGTTTAGTGGGGTAACGGTGTCGAAGGCGACGGTGGTTGTTTGGTGACGGAGTCGACAGAACCCCACAATACATGTGTTTTCGTCGGCGGAGGGGGAGGTGTGGCGGCGGAGGGGCTGTTGGAGAGAGGTTGGATAGGATGAGGAGATGGGGATGTGTTGTGTTCTGATGTTAGGAGGTTAATGGGAGAAAATAGAAATGTGGAATGTCTAGTATGCCCTATGTGTATATGTTCTTTTTTAATTTAATCAAATCTAAGTTCAAAAAAAATTTAATCAAATCTTGTATCATGATCCACGGTTGTAAATACTTTTTAGACTTTGTAAAAAAAATCACACTTTTTAAATGATCCACTACCAAAAAAAACTGCTTTAGACGTAAGCTAGATTTATTACGGTAGAAAATGACATAAATAATTAGGGATTTTATTTTTGGATATATAGACTAATTTTAATTTTTATTCTCTTTCATAATATGTAGAGAACAAGCATATTATACTCTCTAGGATATGTTTGGGAGGAGAGTTATTTTACATATCAAACTTTTCTTACATACTAAGGGACTCATCTCCACCATCCATTTGAAAAGAAATCAATGGCTGAGATTAAAAGCATTATATTATTTCACCTCTTTTTTATAATTTAAATATCTCTTAAACCGTTAATCGTCAAACAAAAATAATTACACCATCGCGACGAGTATTTAATTATCTTTATATAGACGGGCACTTTGATATACTTTCGAAAAAGAAAAAAAAATCGTTTTTTTCACGTTTTTTCGTCATTTTTTTCGTTTTTCTTCAAAACTGGAATTTGCATGAAATATCATATATTATTTAACACTAATTTGAATATCACATGTGATATTAGTGTTAAATCACATATGATATGTAATATCATATGTGATACTATTGTTAAATCATATATGATAAATCACATATGATATACATCTCATATATGATATAACACTAATATCATATATGATATAACAATAATAATGTTATATCATATATGATTTTTTAATGTAAATTTCAGTAACATAAAAAAACGAAAAAACTTTAAAAAAAAACGTAAAAAATACGAAATTTTTTTTTTGTCGAAAGTATATCAAAGTGCCTATCTATAGAAAGATAATTAAATGCTCGTCGCAATGATATTTTTTTTTTTCGCTTAACGATTAACGGTTTGAAAGTTATTAATATTTGAAAAAAGAGGATGAAAGTGGGTTTTTTAAATTGTTGGGATTAATCTCATCCATTAGATCAAATAAAAATGGATGGTGGAGATTGATCCCTTGGTATGTAAATAATCTTTTGTCCTCAAATGATCTTAAATCTATGTTTGGCAAAAGTAGTTGTTGTTGAAACCGGAAATATAGCTGTAGATGAAGATTGAGCGGGAGATAAAAAAAACTAATGACAACATATTAGAGTTTCCTTCATTCAGCCTTGTGTTCATGCAAACATATCGGCAACTAAGTGTCCTATACTAAAAACTTATCAAAAGAGATCATAAGCAACAGGCAAAGCCGCCATCAAAAACTTGATTCAACAGGTAGGCAAAGAAATGTCGAATAATCAATAGTTTAACATAAATTTACGTAGCTATCATGTAGGAACAGTGATCACAACTCTTCCCTGTGTCATATAAACACATTCGACTTTTACATAAACACATTATTATATATACTAGAGTAAATTACACCGTTCGTCCCTGTGGTTTGCGTTGACCGCAGGGTTTAGTCCTTTGACCAAAAAAATTGCACCATACGCCCTTAAGTGTGAAACGTTATGCACCGTTCGTCCCTCCGTCCATCTGGGCCCACCAACTCAAGATAACGTCAGTTAAGTCACTTAACCTTATGGGCATATCCGTCATTTCTTGTCTCCCCTTTTTCCCGCCCAAATTATAACCCTATATCCTGTTGTCTTCCCCTTTTCCCACCCACCCACATAAACCTAAATCACATTCCTTCCACCACCATTTTCAAAACAAAGGGTTTTCTCAAATCAAATCAAAATCATGGTTAGATGTCCTCGTTGCCAAACACTTGCAGTTATGAAAACATCATGGACAAATAGAAACCCAGGTCGAAGGTTTTATGCCTGTTCCCAAATTGTATGTGTTAATGGTTTTAGTTTGTAATTGAACAATAACAGTATTTGTTGTTTAATTTTGTTTTACAGGATTTGTTGTTTAATTTTGTTTTACAGGATTGTAACAGATTTGTTGATTGGGTGGACCCAGAAATGTGCCATCGTTCAATGGTAGTTATACCTGGGTTATTAAGGTCTTTGAACAACCATCAAGAAATCCTACAAAATATGGAGCAAGAAAGAGCAACATTGAAGAAGTATGTTATGCTTTCATGTATTTTGTTGTTTGTGTCTGTAATGTATAACATATTGACCTAGCAGTGTAGTATTTGGGTGTTAAGAGATAGATGTATTTTGGGTGTTTAATGTTAGATGTATTTTGTGTATGTTATGTAGCACCATTGTAATGAAAACAAGCTTTGTAGCATTATTGGAATGTACTGTTCTAGCAACATTTTGCAGTCACTTTTATGAATTTTACTATTTCATTTTGTCACTTTTATGCATATGCAGTCACTTTTATGAGTTTATCAATGCAACACTATTTCTAGATTGATGCAGTCAATGAATCAATGGCACTTTGCTGCATTCTTGCAATTCAATGGTATACAGTTTACTTGCATTATTGCAATTTCTACATTACCACACCTCTATATAAGGGCACATATGGATAATACAAAACCATATCAAACATCTTCCTAACCTATTCATAATTGCTGCAAAGATGAGTTCAGGAAACAAGGGTTCCAACAAGAGGAAAGGTTATATACATCTTCATGTTCCTTTTCCATCTCTTATATGTTAAACATAGTTATGTTTTATTGTTTTTTTTTTTTTTTTGCATTATTTTGTTTTCAGAAGTTATCTGCATTTCAAGTGACACATCTGAAAGTACTGATGACAAAAGTTCAGGTAACACATGGACAGGGTATTTTCCAGTGCAGTATGTGGTACCACCTGATGAGATAGAGTTTTATGGACCAAAGGTGGGCTCAAGTTCAAATGCAAAGGATGATGATAAGCCACTAACACAAAAACAGATTCAAAAGGTTCTATTTGATGCAAGGTCTAAAGTGCTAGGATTGCCTGCAAAGGCCAGTCTTGAAGAATTTGGTGTGAAACCTTATGTTGCACCAACTGAAATTGCAGCAAAAGGGAAGGGGAAGGGAAAGAAAAGGATGGGTTAGAAGCAGTGGTCTTTCATGGTTTTCATGTGTACTGGTTTTCATGTGTACTGGTCTTTCATGTCTTTCAGTGGTGTTTCATGCTTTTATGGTATTTCATGTGTACTTGAACCTATTTTATGGTGTTTTAATGTTTCAGTTTACTTTATGTATGTTTTTTATGGTCTTTCATGTTCACTTTAACCTATTTTAGATAAGTTAGTGCAATGCTCTTGGTCTTTCATGTTTACAGTTACCAAATTACCAAAAGAATCTGTACATACCAAATTAAAGTCAAACAATATTACATACCAAATTAAAGTCAAACAAATTAAAGTCTAAAGCAACCATACCATTAATCAATCAAGTTTCAAGGCATATAATGCCATAAACATCCAAAACAACTTAATTGATATTGTGCATAAGACATACTAGAAACACAGACATAACAGACATAATCATAACATACACTATCAAACACAGACATGACAGATACTTCAACCTAACACAACCACCTTCTTCCTTGGTGCTCTATTCTTTGATGCACCATCTTCTGTTGCTGGTGCCTTCCCCTTATCTTGACTAACTGCTCTTGTCTTTGATTGTGAACCTGCAGGAGTATCAGAATCCAAATCCACCCCTTTGCTTGCATTTTTTCTCTTTTTTGACTTTGGCATTCTTGGTCCAGTACATGTTCTTTGATTGTGACCTCTTGACCCACATTTGTCACAAGTTACAGTCTTGTGCCCTCTTGAAAGCTTACCATCATTAACTATCTTAAAATCCCTTTCAGTCTTTGACCTTTTTCTTTCTTTCCTTGGTCTTCCAACTTGTGGATTATGTTTTGGTGGCAACAGACTAGTTGGAACAGTGCACTTGGGCCAATGGACAGGACCTCTGATTGGTTTTATATGAAAAGAATATACTTTCTTCCAAGTCTCTAACATATAGCATGGATGTACCCACTCCTCTGGTAATGCAACCTCTTGATGATTAAGTGACATGTTCCAATTTGTTGCAACAGCATGTTTGCAAGGGATGCCTGTCAATTCCCATCTTCTACAAGTGCAGTTCTAGCAACAACATTTACCACACACTGGTCATTCCATGGACCACTTACCTGGTATAACTCACCTCCATTCCAGCTAACAGTATACTTGTTAGCTTGAGCTGCATTTTCCTTCAAAATTCTTGTAGCAGTTGGTGTGAGTGGTCCATCACACCTTGCAATAACTTTGTTAACATTGACAATCCTGGCAAGTTCTATTATTAGGTATTGCAATCTAAGTACTTACATGGAATGACAATTGAATAGCAGATGGAATGTATAATACCTTCTCATGAGATACTCCCTGGCAAACTCCAATGTGGAAATAATAGGCTTGTCTCTACCCCCTACTAGCTTGGCATTCAAGACTTCGCACATGTTGTTCAATAAAACATCTGACTTGGCTCTCTCTGTTTAAGGAGTTTGTTGTTTAGATAATATTAGATCAACAGATACTATGAAATCAGTTATAGTAAGAATACTATATACCTGAGAAATGTGATCTTGACCAGTGTTGTGGAGGAATGAGATTCAACCAGTCATAAGTCTCTTTCTTGAAAGCTTTCAACTCTTCCATTGCAACTTGAAACTCTGGGACTGTTGTTGCAGTTGCTGCTTTCCATAGCATATCCTTGTATGCAGTACCATTCCACTTCAACTTCATATTCTCATGAATATGTTTCACACAAAATCTGTGCTCTGCACATGGAAACAATTTTGCAATTGCTGGTATAATACCTTGCAGTTGGAAACAATTAATTAGTTAAGTAAGTTAAGGAACTAATTACAAACATTGAAATCAAATTAACTAGTTAAGTTAGTACCTTTTGCCTGTCACTTATGAAAGTGAAGTTGGAATTCCTGTACAGATCTAGGTCATCTCCAAGTTGATTGAGAAACCATGTCCATGACTCTGTGTTTTCTGTCTCAACAAGTCCATATGCCAATGGATAGATCCCATTGTTTGGATCAATACTCACAGCTGTCAAAAGTTGTCCTGGGTATGGACCCTTCATGAATGCTCCATCTAATCCAAGGATTTCCCTCATCCCAGCTCTGAATCCATCTTTCAAAGGACCCAAACATATATAGATTCTCTTAAAAACTCTTGTTGGGACTTGATGATCTGCTTCAGCTTGAACATGGATCTTGACAGTTGTGTTTGGATTAGCTTGTTGCAATTCCAACACATAATCTCTTAGCATCTTATACTGATGTGTGTAATCACCCCTTAATTTCCTTTCAGCTTCTTGCTTAGCTCTAAATGCCTTACTTTCTGAAATACTTAGTTCATGTTTTTTTGATAGTTGCTCTTGAACAGCTCTAACAGGTATATTAGGGTTTGTTTTCAACTGCTCAACTAATTCCTTTGAGAACCAATTGTAGGTGGCATAAAGGTTATCTCTTTCCTGTAGACATTTATGGACTGACTTGTATGTTTTTACCTCCCAAGATTCAGTCTTTTTGACTTTGGAAACTAACAGAACCCATGGACATTTACTATCATCCAACAGTTTTTGTCTATTAGGTTTACCCCCATTAATGATTACCTTCTTCCTTGGGCCTTTTTCACCCTCAGTTGGGCCTTTTTCTTGACTTGGCCCAGTGGACTGAGTTGGCCCACAATCATTGACTTCACCAGCTGGTAGAGAAGGGATAACACCTTTGCATACTGCCCTCACTCTCACATTGTCATTCTTTTCCATTCTTATTTTTCTCCTAGTCTCAATTGAATGCTCTCTAATGTACTCCTTCACCTTTTCTTTGTTTGCAAATTTTTGACCCACATAGAAATATGTCTTGTAAATTTTCTGACTAGCATGTGCTTGTTTTCTTAACTGCTTCAACTTCTTTTTCCTTAACCTACTACCTTCACTGTGACTACCTAATCCACTCTCAAAATACTCATTTTCTAATTCATTGACATCATCTCCATCTGCTTCATCTTCAATCTCAACTGCTTCCCTTTCTCTACACCCAACAAACTCCACAGTCTCATCAATTGTGTAGTTAAAGTCCCTCATGTCAACATCCACCTCATCTGCATTATTATTGTCATCTACTATGAAATCACTGTCTTGGCTATCATCATCTCCTTGACTATCACCCTCTGTTTCACTCTCAGTTTCACCCTCAGTTTCACCCTCAACTTCACTTTCAACATTCTCACTAGGATTACCCATTCCAACCTCAGGATTTGTTTCAAAATTCTCACTAGGATTTGTTTCAACCTCAGGATTTGTTTGAACATTCATTGGTGGTGATATAATGTCCAAGTCAGCAAATGGGTCAAAGTTAGGATCTTGTGACTCTACATATGGGTCATAAGAAGAATAAAATTCATTTGCAAACTGACTAGGGACTTGAGAAGACTCATCATTACCAACTGCAATACTTTGCCCTTGGTCTTTACCACTGCTTTGACCTATATCTTTACCTACACACCCTTCATTGACATCAAAAACTACTTTCTTAGCCACTGGGGTAATCCCTGCCTTTGATGTTATTGGTTCATTTAACTCTTCTATTACAAGTTTTTTATGCTTTGGTTGTATGTAAATGTCAGGATTGGTCTTTTCATGCTCAACATATACATCAACTAGCTTAAGACCTTCCATCACATACTTGCCTAATAACTGAACATCTTTGTCACATGCTAAAGGCTCTAGTCCATTGTCTAAATCATAATCAGGTTTCAAGAAATGGTAAAACATCAACCTATGACCATCATGACCTAAGTCTTCTAGCATAGAATCAATTTCGTGGATTGAAAACTGATCACTGTCTATCAAATCCACAAAAGTAATCTTACCATTCTTGTAAATCCTGTTGGGTGCATTCGTGAAAAAACCTCCATGATTGAGCTTGATGGAAAACAGAGTAGAGTTTTTATCTGCAAATAATTAAAGGAATCAATCAGACAAGGGTTTTAGACATTAAAACACCAAACAAAGTACTGCAAACCCAAAAAATGCATACTCTAATGATTAAAAACATACGTCACTTAACACCATTATCAAAAAAATAACTATAAACAGTCACTTACGATACATGCAATATGGGTCTCGATCAACAACATCATTTGCTCTTATTTCATACAATGGGACCACCATCTGATTCTTTGTGAAGTATCAGTACAAATTTTACGGTCTTTTTTCACAAATGATTTGGGGAAGAAGATGAATAGTACGTGGGAACTGGTGCAAAAGATTTTAGTTTGGGGGACTGACAAGGTAGATGGCTTTTGATAAATGAAAGTACTTGGGAAATGACCAAAATAACCCTTTAAAAACCTCCGTTAACCCACGTTATCTTGAGTTGGTGGGCCCAGATGGACGGAGGGACGAACGGTGCATAACGTTTCACACTTAAGGGCGTATGGTGCAATTTTTTTGGTCAAAGGACTAAACCCTGCGGTCAACGCAAACCACAGGGACGAACGGTGTAATTTACTCTATATACTAAATAGCGTACATATTTGTATGCAAAAGCAAGTGCATCAAAAGCAAGTGCATTAATTGCCAACTTTCACAACTTGGCAGAAATAGTCTCTGAGGTTTAAGTGACGTTGCAAAGTAAGTCCAAACATTAAATGCAAATTTTCACAACTTGGCAAAAACAGTCCTTGAGGTCTAAGCGTCGTTGCAAAGTAAGTCCAAACATTAAATGCAAAGTTTCACAACTTGGCAAAAATAGTCCCTAAGGTTTAAGTGTCGCTGCAAAGTAAATCCTTTGAAGCCAATCCCGCTGCATCGCGCGGGTTTCCACACTCGTTACACCTAAAAATGAGAATGTATTAAAAATGAGATCTCCACTACACGAAACAATTAAAAGATATTCAAAAACTAAGATTCAAACAAAGGGCTCGATGGAATCATATCATGCAAATAAAATTCTCTATCAAGCACCTTTCATGCTATCACATTGGTAAAAACATCACAACTATCACATTGGTAAAAACAAGTCTTCATCCTTAGCATGACAAGCATCAAAAAGGAAAGAAGCAGATCTTGACTGGAAGGTCAACAGCGATACTAATACAGGTTATCATCAGCGTATGCTATGGCGCCACCCGATACTAATACAGGTTATCATCCCCGTCAACAGTGACGGTCTCCCATTATATATGACTATATACCAGATGGGGCTGACTTGAAGTTATATTGGCAAGTGTATTCAAATGTAGCAACCTTAACCCACATTTTTTGGTTAATATTGAACCAGACACCCTACTTATTGATGATGAAGCACAAACAAATATTTTGAGCAAATAAAACAAGCCTACTGACTGGAAAAACATGTTGTTTGACTCGTTGAGGCAATTCATCAAACATATAAACATGTTAGTGGACTAACAACCAACTGACCTCACGATTTTAAACTTTGAGACAAATTATCAAACACATAATTTGCATCCTTCAAATCATATATCATGTAGATGGAAATATCAAACTAAAACTAGTAATTGAAAACAAAAGAAAATGTAAGATAAGAAGAAGAGGAAGACAATATACAGAAATAATTTATTGAAACAATCCCACAAAATCACCATTTCTTATTCAGGTGACAATCATAGCAAATAATGAAATTACATATTTTCGCCCGACATTCAAGTACCAAGTAACCATTAATATCTTGATTACAAACTGAACACACATACTTTGGTGTTTTCTTTCTTCGAACAAATGTTAATGGATGTTTATGATACGACGGAGTTTCGGTGCCCTCAAACCATATGTTTGCGTAATAATCAATTCGACTAATGCAACCAAGGTGAAAAGAACTTCTGGATTTGTGATTGTGACAATGATAGAGCGGGAAGTTGGGGTTCATTTCCTCCTCACAGATATCACAATAGAAATCTTCTGGATGATCATCGACCAGCGGATACGTCAATGGGATTTCATGTCCCTTGCAATACCTGTGAGCAAGGGATTGTGGCGACCTCATTGCACATTGAAAGCATAACTGGAAGTCACAAGCCTTACAAGCATAGCTTATTTCCTCATACCACTTGTCACATGCGTTGCAGACAACTTCGGGATCCATAAGTTGGGTAAGACGATGGTTGTGGTATTCGTGTTTGATGGTTCTGGGTAAAAATGCACAATTTAAACAAAGACAGAACTTGCAATTAGTTTCACATTTGTATGCAAACGTGTTGCCATAGCTGGAACAACCATTGCATTTATAGCATATCTCATCTCCCCATGTGTCTACCAAGTCAAGGGTATGGTCCGGGTGAAGTTGATGTTGTAATGTTCGGGGTAAGTGGGCACAATATTTGTGGAGACCAGTGAATACAGAACATCCATCCTCTTTGCAGCTATAATATGGGAAGGAGAGAGGTCGTACACATGCATAACATACCTTTATTGGATCACCAGAGTTGATGTCGGGCATCATGTTGTTACCTTGTGGATCTTCAACATTCAGGACCAATGGATGAGCAGGATGACTCCAATGATTAATCTCAGCTGTCTCCTTATTATCTTGAGCTAAGATTTTAGAATGTAGTAGTTTCAATGGGTCTGTAAATGCCTCCGACATGGGAAAATGCAGCAAACTGATTTCATTATCACTAGCTGCAGAAGTGCTCGGATTATCTCTGAAATCATGTACATATTTAGTATTCAGATGATAATTAATCAAAAACATACACAATTAAAAAGATACTATATAAGTTAGATTTACCTTGGAGTAGAAGGTTGTTGCAGTGCATTCATGGCACATTTGATATGTGCAAAATATCTACAGTTTGCACAATGATACAACCATTCATTCCTTCGAATGTATTTTTTGCAAAAGTTGCAATAATACGGGTATTTGTAGAAGTTCTCTGGAAGTGAGTAGACAAGAGCAAGTGGGTGTTTAGGGTGATGATGTGGAAGATGGATGGTAGGGGCTAAGGTAGCACAAGATTTGTGGATCCAGAAGTCACAAGTATCACATTCATAAAATAAACCTTCATCCTTCGCCATGCAAGCATCACAATGGAAAGAACCAGGTCTCAACTTGAGGGTTAAAGGATGTTGCGGGTGGCCTTTATGTTCAATTTTGATCTTTGCCTCCTCTTTGATAGCATCAGCTTCTGCCTTACTAGCAAACTCAACAAGAAAACAATTACTGCAAGCGGTAAATACTCCCTTATCATCTTTCTCATTAACAAAATAACCGAACCCTCTGGTTATTCTCTGCCTACAAACATCACAAAAACATAAACCAATGTCATTATTTTTGTACATATCGATTCTCAGAGGATGCTGATATAAGGAAGGTAAGTTGATGGTATATGGAAGTTGTGAACATGATTTATGAAGAAAAAAACGACACTGGGTGCACGCATACGCAGAATCACCAATTGATAATGGTTCCTCACATAAATCACAACCAACTACATCTCCATTTGGTTTCTCCTCAGTATTACCAAAATAAACACCGATGATACCTATAATCGTCTCCCAGACGATGAGCATTAACGGATGCTCACTGTGAGCAAAATGATGAAGAAAAGCATGTTGACCTTCTTCTTGATTTTTGACTAAAGCTTTCTCCTTGAGTGCAGCATTAGCAACACCACAATTCAGGCATGCATCAAAGTCACACACCGAACACCAATACGTGAACACACCACTTTTGTAGTGGTTCGAGCACACGTCACAGAACCAATCAACTTCGCGAGCAACAAGTGTAAGAGGATGCGGGTGGTGTACATAATGGAGACTTGGAGAGTGGGTTGTAGTTCCACACATGTCTTATGCAGAAAGTATGGACACGAGATGCAACTGTATACATAGCCATCTAATATCGGTTCTTGACATCTATGACAATGGACACCCTTCACCATATCAGAGTTTTCGATTAGCTTGAGTGGATGTTCTTCATGGCCAAAATGATTAATCTCTTCCATTTTCTCTTTCTCTCTTTTCTCATTTGCCATGCCTATCAAACTTAAAAGTTTTAGATCGGGAACCACCTTAAGAATTTATATAAGAAGAAAGAAATACAGATCTATTGAGAAAACAAAATAAAACAACACTCAAAGTCTTTCCGACGCAGGTTTTATGGTCTTTGTAAAAATGTACTATGTGGTAAAGAAGAAGACCAAAAGTACCTTTTTTTCTTTTTAGTGTTTCACTGTTTTGTGTTTATTCAAAATTTTTATTTTAACCCTTCAAGTTTAACTCATTTTTTATGTGATAGATATCGCTTATTACTCGATATGTAACAAAGAAAAACTCGGCTACTTATTTTGTAGATAACCTCACAACCCTTCAATTTCTTACTTCCACTAAAATCACCATTTCTTTTTCAGGTGACAATCATAGCAAATAATGAAATTACGCAATCTAGTCCGACATTCAAGGACCAAATAACCATTAATATCTTTATTACAAACATTTCCGCCTTGGAACAAATATTAATGGATGCTTATGATGCCAAGGAATTTTGGTGCCTTTTATAATGACCTAACTTAACTCAAGTAACTTGAGACAATCCTAACCTTGTACCATGGACAAGGATTCTTTCAAGTTGTAAACACAATTTGTGTCAAGTCAAAGCATTATAAGCCATTGGATTTGATCCAATAGCTCAAATCAAAAAAAGTTCTTTTGATTTGATTTGAGTCATTGGATCACTCAAGTAACTTGAGACAATCCTAACTCGCATATCATATGTTGGCGTAATAATCAATTCGACTTAAATAAGAAAGATGAGAAAGAGAGAATTATATGACCAGTTGATAAGCATCACCAAGAAAACTCAACACACATAATATAAAATGACTTTAACAAAAAAACTCTTAGAGCAAAGGGTATGTTAACGAACCCTTAGGTGTTAAACCTTAACTTCACTGCGTTAAGGTGCATTAAACACACCGTCCTTTGTGTTAAGGGTGCGTTAACCCCTTAACGCAGTGTTAAAGTTACATTAAAAAAAATAATAATAAAAAAATAAAAAAATAAAAAAAAAATAAAAAATCACTTCTACCCAGGTTTAGGGTGAACTAACCACACCACGTCCCAAATTAAGGGTGCGTTAAAGTGAGTTAAGATTGAGTTATGATAAGGGGTTTTTTTTTTGTTGAGTTAAGGTGAAAGGTTAAAGCTTATGTGACGTTGACGTGACAGTGTGTTAAGGCTTAACTCATGGCATGATACCGCTTGCTCTAATAGATAATTTGGCATGATAACAAGTTTCAAAAAGATTTGTGGTTAAGTTAACTTTATTTTCTAATTAATGATCTTTAGATGTAACATGTAAAATTTATTACTACATACCAATATTTTCTGTGGTAGTTGCAGTTTTTAAATGCATACCACGTGGTTCGACAGCGTAATGTCAATTTTTGCTGCAATTGATGTGGAGCAGTGTCGTACAAAGACAAGTTTAAATTGGGTTGAGTTATTAGGACCCCTTAGTTTTTTATTAGGACCCTTTTAGTTTTTTTGTTTTTTTTTTTGTTTTTTTTTATTTTTTTTTTATTTTTATAATTTTGTTTATATCAAAAAGCTATAATTTTGTTTTTATCTTTGAGGTTTTACTCGATAGCAATTGTCATGAGGAAACTACATATGTCGATATAGTTATTAAAAACCTATTGGTCATCGCTAACAGATTAGTGGCATAACTAGAAACCATACACTATACGGCGTACGCCCAACCCTTCCTTAAGTTAATAGGTATACAATTTGTGGAATGGTAATGTAACTATAGTCTTGATTATTAATGATTTATTTCTAAACATCATGTTAGCCGCAAATCTCATCATAGTTGTGAAAATTCCAAACAAGAAAAATTGTAAATAGATTACTGAACCTTAGAATTTGCTTAGATTATTGTCCTTGCTGAATCATCTAGAGTTCTTTGATTAGTTTATGATAGGACAAGATCGATGAGTTAGCGGAAGATTATATAAAGCACTTGGAATCTGGCAAATTATGCTCGAAAAAAGAAGACGTAGATTAATTCTTTCTACGGCATATGCAGGGCTTAAGCCTTATCTACATTGTATATGCTACGAATCAATTTTGGTTCTTTTCATAGCTTGTCTGCGCCGTAGAAGATTATCTCCGTTAAGCCGTAGACGAATCGACGACAAATTTCCTTATTTTTGCTTAAATCGGTTTTTGATATGTTTTAATTACTTTTTCCCCAAGTTTTGTTATCCTATAAATATAGGGTTTGGTTCATTGTTTAGACATTCAATAATTAGTTAATTATTGACTTTAAGTCTTTTAAATCCTTCTGGTTTGTTTATCCCTTATTAGAGTATCATGTGTAGTGACATGCAACTTTCATATTTTTCGTGTCACCCCAGCATCCCCACTTTCAACACTCACACTCCAAAACACCCTTCACTAGTGGCATGCCACTTTCTCTTATTTGAGCCCACCCACTCAAAATTTTATTTTCTTTTAATTTTTTCAAACAAACTAAAAAACACAAAAAATACAAAAAAGAACAAAAAAAAAAGGATAATCACTGGTTAAAAAGTAAAGTTGATTATACAACGATTTCTTTATATATATGACTCTCTCATCTCATTGCACAAACACTTTAAGGTTCCAATCTCTCTCATCAAGCACTTAAACTCCACAAACGCATCTCATCTTCTCAAGATGAAGCAGCCGCCACAACTTAATGTGTTACAACATAACCTTCATCCAGCACAACCGTTACCACTCAGATCTATCACCACACATCTCACGCACACTAAAAAACACATACTCTAAAAAACAAAACAGAAACACAATTCTATTTTAAAATGCATAAATATATTTAAAATACACCCCATTCAACGGTTTATTATTTGTTTCATTTTGCACGCCACTTAAGGGGTGAAGATTGAACCGGCGGGCTGCAGCGGTGTGGTGGCGGGGTCCAACGCCGCCACTTCTTTGGCCACCTAAGAATTGGCGGAGGAAGACGTCATTACACCCGATGCTCTTAGGGTTTGAGATCACACTTCCATTCTACGCCAGTTAGTATCAGAGCATGTTGGTATCCTGATGAAGAAGGATGCACATATTCCAAAAACTAGTACCGTTGGTGGGGTGCGATCGATTGAAGAGATGTATAGCATGATCAATGATCTCGCTTCCAAATTCCCAGTGTGTCCACTATTCTTGATGAGATACGATCCACGATCGTAGGTGGTGGTAACCATTTAAATCGTGAGGGTAACAAGCGTGGTAATCCTAGATTCCGTACTAACTATGAGGGATTCTATGATAATCATGGGCGTGGTAATCCTAGATTATGTACTAACGAGCGTGGTAATCCTAGATTCCGTACTAACTATGAGGGATTCTATGATAATCATGGGCGTGACCAATCTCCTAAACAAGTTTGGAAGCAAGAGAATATCGTGTCATTAGATTAGTAAAGAAAAGAAACCCGTGAAGTGTTTGATGGACGTCTTAAGGGAGGTGATCAAAGACATAGGGTTGTGGTTGGAAAGAATGATAATCATCATGGATTTGGTGAGCGACAAGATTATTAAGTCAAGGCCGATATTCCTAAATCTATTTGAAATCTTGACATTGAAGTGGTGCTATATTGGTTGTATGAAATTGACAATTCATTGACATCGTGGATGTTCCTGAAGTAGAACAACTAAATATTGTGGCTTACAGATTGCGTGGAGAAGCAGGAGCTTAGTGGCAACGTGAACAAGAACTGTAGGGCACAAGGTAATTGACCCGTGGATACTTGTACGGGGATAAAAAGAATGATCAAAGGTAGGTTTTCACCCTCGGATATTGAACAAAGGTGTATCAGCAATACCATAATTGTGTCCAAGGTAAGAGAACACTAGCCGAATATACGGGTGAGTTTTTGAGGTTACAAGCCCGTTGTAATTTGAGGGAGACAAAGGGACAAACAGTGTCGGTGATTGTGTTGATTCTAGAACTTGTACTTGTTATGCATTACGGTTAAAATCACTTTTGAGGAATAAAATATATTCAAGTGATAAGAGGCAAATTTAGGATTCACACCAAATGGCAGTCCGTTTACTAAAAAATTTTTTTGCTAATCGCATTGGTTAGTTACCCTTGTATTTGGAACCCATTTGTTAGCGCCCATCTTTAGCGCTAGCCCTTAGTTAACACTTTAAACCTCAACCTACCCTTGTGAAAGTTTAATCGGTTGATTGTTAGTTGCTTGGTTTTTTGATTGTTTTTTATGATTATGAGTTAGCTGCATTTTGTCAAATCGTATGCGCCATTCCAACAAAGATGAAGGAGACGTCTTTCTTATTTGTATTTTTGTGGTGTATGCTTATACGAAGTGTGGGGGAGATGTGATGTTTGTTGAACAAAAAATAATGGTGACAATTATAGCCAATGTGCTATGGTATGTAGATGAAGGAAGATGGAGCATGTTGGGATATCAATTAGCCAATGTGCTAAGACGTGATATATATTATAAATTTGGTGATCAATATTTGAAAAAGAGAAGACTTAATAATTTTTTGGGTTTGCGGATTGTTCGGTAACTAGCAACATCGGTTATTAGACTTTTTCTTAAAATTTTCTTTTACACCAATTTTATAGATTTCTCCTATGCCTTATCCCTTACCTTTTTGGTTTTTCGAAATATGTAGTGTATGAGTATATTTAGTGACCATCCGGTTTTTGAATAATTTAGATGATGCGCCAGCGATCTAGTGCATATTTTTGGTGACCATCCGTCATTTAGGTGACGCGCCAGCGATCCAAGGTATCTCTAGTGACCATTCGTTGTTTAACTTATCTGAAAATACGCGCCAGCGATATATTGTATTCTTGCATGAAATATTTCATTCTAAACCTATAACCTTGAAACCTTAAACCCGAATAAAAGACCTCTTTGATGAATTTATTTATTTGTTTTGATACTTGTACAAGCCTATGGTAAGAAACATTAATCATGACTAGGAAATGAGTGATTTACATGTACCAACCCATTTATCCGAGTGTTGAGAGAATTTCAAAGAAAAATCATTCGTGAAATGCTTGGTTATGTTATCAAAATCACGAGTAATTTTTTTATTTTTCAAGAATTTTCACATAAAATGCAAATTAACAATTATTTCTTTCAAATGATTGTTAGATTTTGGGAATCATGACACTCAGACCATTCAAAATCAATTTTACTAAATGCTAGACTTGCTCGAGGGCGAGCAGAACTTAAGTGTGGGGGGATTTGATAACGCTCAGAATGAGCAAGTTTTTAGTTGCGTTATCGTTAGTTTTGTGCATGATAATTGGTTATATTTCTACATAATTGTTGCGAAATTGCAAAGATAGTGTATTTGTATGTAAATGTAGCCAGGTATCGGAAAAGACGAAGAAAAGTGTTGAGAATGATGAATATATGCACATTTGGATAATTCCCGAGCAAGAGGTGAGAGAAGAAACCACACGAGGACTCAATGATTTGAAGCACGAAGATTTCTAAGTTTCTACACCAATAAAATATCAAGTTCTATTATAGAAATCAGTGGCAAAAGCAAAGAAAAAGCATGCATCGAGCCGAAACAAGAAAAAGGCAAAAATATTGTACGGATGGACTCCAGCTGATCGGTCGGAGCCCGCAACCGGATCGGCTGGATAGTGGCTAAAGGGAGGAGCCGGTCGGTTGCTTCCCGCAACCGATTCAGCTGGACAGTCTGCTGTTACAAATTCTCGCATTTATTGAAGACTTAACTTCCCTTAATCATTAGAGGCTGATTATTTTTAGTTATTAACTCATGGAGGACGTTTTTACTTGTCTAAAAAGGGTATCTCATGCTATATAATGAACCTAGACTTATGTAATAGGTGTGACACAACCTCGAGAGTAATAGTCTTACACCAAAGCTATTACTAACTAATTTTATTCAGCCTAAAAGTCATATAGAAGCTGTAAAAACGTCCAAGAGTGTATTGAGTTCAATTCTCAATCATTTGTTAGTGTTTTGGACTTGTTACGGTTATTCTAAGACGATTGGAGGAGTGTGGATTGCTATAGTTCCACGAATTAAGTTCTTGTAATCCAAAGCTAGGTATACTTTGTTGCTTTACAATGAACTTCTGCTTTTATAAGTTATATGAAAGTTATGTTTGTTACTTGTGTTTTGTTATGATGGAGTAGTTCTTGGATATACTTGTGTGTAAGATGTAATCAATTGTTTGAGTGTTCTTATCTATGTGATGCATGAGAATTCTTCTTGTTTAATGAGTTTGTTGAGATAACATCTAGTCTTGCTTAATTAGTTGGTAATAACATTTAAAGGATAAAAGGCCGAAAGGATTTCTCTTAATGTTTTTAAAAGAATAAAAGACCGATAGGATTTCTCTTGTTTAATGAGTTTGTTGAGATAAGAATCATTTTCAAACAGATGGATTTTCAAAAGAATAATCAAATTGGTTAATAGGCCGAAAGGATTAACTATGTGATTGTATTCTATGAATTATTTTTACATGACATGAACCATCGATTGTGAATCATTTGCTTACGATTTATGCATTACTTCTAGTTTACACCAAACTATCATGAACACTCTATACAATTGGCTATGACTTGCACACAAGTAGTATATGTTTTCTTTAATTGGTTGCTAGAATAACAAATTTGCGTAGGAGGCTTAACAAACCTTCTTGTCTTAAACAAATCAAATCACTACAAATCCGTTGGGGCTATCTTGACTTACCCACCTTTACTATCACGGACGAGTATACTTTCTCGTATGTGTTAAATATTGTAACACCCCGAAAATACGGTCTAGCGGAAGCATACGAGCCTTTGGGTGCTACAATCTTGGTATCACAACATAAGGTACAAAGAATGGTTTTTATCCCATTTATTTAGAATAAGATTCATTAATTGAAAACCATAAGTTTACATTAATGAAAGTAGTGCTGAAATAGGCCCAAAAGATAATTAAAGCGGTCCCGTTTATTCATCAGAGTCGCCTATGACCATGCCCCTTGTCAAGCGTCTTCCAATAGTGAGCTATCGCCTTAATCCTGAGAACACATGCTAAAAAGGTCAGCTTACGCTGGTGAGTTCATAGAGTTTAGTTATAAAATGTAGTAGTGGACCTGATGGAGTCTAATTGCTACATGTGACTAAGGCAGATAGATAATAAACATACCAACCAACAATCAATCAATCCATAATCAATCTAATCCATAACCATTCCAATCAATAATCATCCAATCAATAATCATCCAATCAATAATCAATCCAATACGTATGAGATCTCAATGCAGGGCCCTGGGCGACTCTAGCCAGCACAGTCGTAGCAAGGCCTAGAACACAAGCTACCCTGGACTAGGTCGGTCTATTCTTAGCTAGGCATCGCGTTGTAGCATAGAGATGCTACCCTAGCCTAAGTCAACAAATGTCGCATGTCTAACCTTTCTTAGTCAACACATTAGCAATTCAAAAGAATAGTGGCAGGTCCAAGAATAGTTTGTATTCACATAAACACGTAAAACGTTCAATCACTAAATCAAATATACCAAACAACAGTCATTCCAAATAATATTCACATATCCAGTTATAGTTTGTTAAAAGCAGCATGTGTTCACCCCCAAAATAGTTATAAAAACTTTAGAAAAGAGGGGCTATGAAACTCACCTTAGCCACAGCAATGTAGTATTCACTATTGACACGACTGACATCTAAAGCTAATCTCCACGGCATCAAGAAGAATGTACGACGAGCACAATAAAAATAGAAGTGACGTAACCTAATGCGTATACGATATACTTAAAATATGGCTCATACGATAAAGAAGTCAATAAAAGTAATGTGTCGTAGTTTTCGTGGATCATTCATGTTGTTACTTTCAAAAGTTCATTATCGTTTCCAAAAGTTTATAATCAATATCTAAAAAGTTTAGTTTTAACGTTTCGTGTGGTGGTAAGAAACATAGACGCGACACAAAACTCACGCAAAAGAGAATAAGACATTGACGTAGTCGAGACATACTAACTAGAACGCACGCCAAAACAGAAAAGACATTGACAAAGTCAAGAAATACTGACAATACTGAAGCTAGTCAAAGACTAGAAAATGACGACATCTATTTATGACACATAATTATGTTATCTTTTGATAATTTTCCCATAATCCCAAACGTACATGTTTATAATAAAAGATAAGTTTCTATTTATCGTTTGATTATCAAAGGTTTCACGATCGTTACTCGTAAATATACAAGTTTATAATAAAGTACGCTATATATATAAGGTATACTATTGTAGTATTTTATAACAACGCGTTCATTATTAAATGTTCCCAAACCATTATGTCTTTAATAAATTGTCTACTCAAAGCAACCCTTCCAAACAAGTTTATAAAAGCTAACAAGTATTTATAAAACAAGAGTTATTACCGTAGTTAATAAGAGTTTACAATAAACAAAACCGTATACGATGATAACGTATAGTTAACAATCTCGTTATTAGTTAAAATATGAAGATCGAATAATTAGACTTACCGTAAATCAAATATATTAAACTCGTGTCGATTTTAATATATTGTATTTGGTTGGTTCAAAACGTTTAATAAGTACAACTCAATGCCAATATAACTTGTATATCAAATGTTATTCTAATTTATAAAACATAGTTGATTCTTATAACGTGTACGTAATATTTGATATTATTTATTAATAACATATTAGATTCTTAAATGTTTATCACGCCATATTAAAAATAACTTGTCTATTAGTCGCTAGTCTAATATCGTTTATCCGATAGTTTTATCCCGTTATCAATGTATAATTGATTTGTTACCAAATCACGTCGTTAAGTATAGTTAACCCATAGTTTTGCCCGTCTACATTTACCATTTATTATTGACCTATCCCATTAGCCGGTTCATTAGTATTTGATATAGATATATAATTAAGTCGTAACATATTTCTAACTAGTCCATTGTCTTATACCGGTTGCCACATTACTTGTTTCAATATTTCATCTTAACAATATTTTACGATTTATAATAATTAATAAGTCTAAATGAATTAAACCCATAATCATATTTTACCCATTCCATGTAACCAATTCCACCCGTCGAGACCCGACACAATTTATCAAATTAAACGCAACCAAATGAGCACCCCTTTGTATTCTAGTTGACTCGGAGTCAAATAATTAACTCGACACAACTTCTAGGTTGTCGTGACGAAACCAAAACAAACACCACTATGGGTTATCAAACTCGACCCGATACAAGACCCAACCTGGTCTAACCCGACCCGTCAGCCACCATACCCCATAAACGGATGCCAAAATACTCACCATGCTGAAAAGCCACAAAGACCAAACCGAGACCCACGAAATTGCGTTACCGCCCGTTTTTACACTCATAACACCACACGTTAAATCAAAATAATGATTTTTAAATCTTGTTTTTAACATTTTATATCCACGAATCAATTAATATATATACGAATTTTATAGAAATAAAGAAAATAACATACGGACAAACGGGTTCTTGGCTTACCCCATAATTAACGAGAAATACGAGAGAGAGAGAGAGATGGGAGGACGGATGGGGAGCGGTGACCACAGCCGTGGTGGCTGTGGTGGCGGCTTGTGGGGCTCATGACCATGGAGGCGGCGTTGGTACATCACAAACGTCTTAATCAAATCAATACAAACCCTACCCAACGAATAACCTTTAATACTCATGTTTGTTTTTGAAACCCCTAGAAATCCGATTATTGAAATCAAGATTTGGAGCGCGTGGGAGTGATTGAGGGTGCGTGTGATATAGAAATAGAATCACAAGATCCCGATCTACAAGATGGGATAAATGGTGTAAATAGAGAAGGTGGCCGGAAAACTTGACGGCGCCGGAACCCTAGTAATGGGTCGCCGAAAAATTAGAGAGAGAGAGAGAGAGAGAGGGGAGAGTTTGGTGTGTGTGTGTTTTGTAGTGAGAGAAAGTAAGATTGGAAAATAAGAGAATGGGGAGGGTGGGAGGTATTTATAGTACCATGAGGAACCAAATGTGTACAACGGGAACTAGAGGGGCGGCTTTGTAACTTGTCAAAGGGGCCATTGTTGTAATCTTTCTAATACTTTAGATATATTAGGTTCGGGGCTCGTTTGGGCTAGCAAACGAGGGATTCGTGACTCGAGAGTTACGCCAATGCTATTAGAATATTATTTCCAATAAAAACGATATATAATACGATTCGTATCTCAAAATTTTTAAAACGATCGCTCTAATTGATGTTTCTCCAACTACGACGCATCAAGGAATTTACGAGTTGTCACAACTATAATTATCCGGTATATCGTGTTTATAAATTTAAAACTTGAATTTGCAGCAAACACATCAAACACCAAAATAATAGGTATAAAGATGTTGTGCTCAATTGTCAACCTCAATGTTGGTTTAGCTAACAATTGAAACCATTAATCATCCTTAACTAGACAAAAAATGCACATATATCGCATATCATCGTTGGGTAGAAACGTAACATATATGCTAGTTATGCTACAATAATATATACTTCATTGTTCAAGTTATCATACAAGTAGCCGTTGGGTTCATTGAGTGGTAACATGAACAATTTTATAATATGGCATGAATAAACTAGTATATTAATCTAAATAACCAATCGTTGGAGTGATCATCTATATTAGCATTAAAGTTACCATTTAACATATTCAAGAAGTTTATAAAATGGATCATAAATATTTCCTTAACACTGATCTTATGCACACTACTAATAAACAAAAAATAATGGAATCATATACAGTGTTCATCATACAGCAGTTCATATAGATATGGTATTAATCAAAGTTTGGTTTCATGCATTAGTCAATTACTTTCCAATACACCCGCATGTATAAAGAAAAGCATGAATTCATGATTCTTGAAAGGCACAAACATAGTGGGGTTACGCATGATATATGTGATCCATTAATTATTTTCACTTTTGAGTAGGTTGAAAGTCTTCCAGTTTTAAGTCATATTCCAGTTTCATAGTTGTCAGAAGATGCAATTGACAGAGTAGTTTGGTTAACTAGTAAAGATCAAGTTACTGAGTATAAAACTAAGTGTATGGAGTGATATGAGCAATGAGAGTCCCAAGGTTAGATGAAGGTCTATGGTATGGTTTTCTCAATGCATAACAAGGCTCTTTTGTGCTATGGATTGCTGTGCAAAATTGACTAATGACTCAGGACATATTAGCTATTTGGATTCCTAATGAACTTATGAAGTGTGCTATGTGCAATCAATGCCCTGACTCACATGAACATTTATTTTTTACTTGCTCATACTCTAGTACTATTTGGTCTGAAATGCAAAAAATGGTGAACAAGAAATTGAGTTATGACTGGAATAACACCATTGAGGAATTGGCAAAGATGGTTATGACTAATAGTATAGACAATATTGTGAGAAGATTGGTCTTTGGAGCTGCAGTCTACTTCATATGGCAGGAAAAGAACACAAGATTGTTCAAACATGTTCACAGAAATGAAGAAACTCTTATGCAAAATATCAAAGAGATGGTTAAACTTAGAATGACGAGTCTAATTGTTAAAGGTTCTGCTGCTGTTAGAAGTGTGGAAGGGGTTTGAAGTGTAAAGATGACTAGATGCTGATATAGGGTACAACTGTTTTAGTTTTTGTATGCAGTACTATAAGAATAGATTCAGTGTACATAGAATAGTATAGTGTGGTATAGCGGTTGAGAATTTCTTGATTAGAGTAGGCTATTCTCAGGGCCGGTCCTGAGGTTTTGGATGCCCTGGGCGAGATGATAAAATAATGCCCCTACTATATGTTACTAGGCGATTACCCTCGCGATTAACCTCGCAAAGCAACGACAGTGTATAGTTTTTAAAAAATCTGATTGCGTCAAATTTTTTTTGTGTAATTTCAGTTGTAAAACGATCTGTGTAAGTGGTGTAAAACAAGGGGGAAATTAATAGAGTAAAATTTTTGTAGATTCAATTGGACATAAGTATTTAAAATTAAAAATGATTTCATTGCCTCTTATAAATAAGAGAGTAATTTCAGTTCAACATTTCTTATTTCAAAAGTTTTCAAACACAAAACATTTTCTCGTTATATAGGAGTCTTAATGATAGATTAAAGATAGGTATATATATAAACAAAAGAACCTATATTTCTTATAGATTTAGCCTATATAAAACCTCAAATATCATAAATTAAAAAAATAAAATAAAAAAAGAGTTTTTTATTTTTAATTTTTTATATTTTACTTTATAAGTTGATTCAGCTGTCTTAAAACACCAAAAGTTAACTCAAAAATTTAGATAGATTCATGCCAAGCTTCAATATTCTAAAAGTGATTTAAACTAAAGAAGAAACTACAATTAATATTACTATATATTTCTTAGCTAACTAGATTATTTTATTTGTTATGAAGTTGAGAAAATAAATTAAATATTTTATATTTGTCATCATCCAAAGTTAAAGACATCATTAAATTAATGGTGTAACTTCTACTTTTTTAAAGTAGTTTAAAAAACATAAGATTACATAAATATTTAAGAGAAATGAATGCAAAAGCAAATATATGCTAGAAGCCAATAAAGGGGTTGTAAACGTTAACTTAGTTAAAAGGTGAAGGTGTTCTATGAAAATTGACCAACTAATGTACACGTGCCCACAAAATTTGCACCAATGATACTCTTTCTTCCTCACAGTTAACAAAATCCATGTCTAGCAGCACCATTACTTAACCTTTTATCTTTATACCTTTCTTTTTTTCTTAATTTAACGAGAGACACAAAGAAGCTATAACATTAATATCTTCAACAACTTTTTTTTAACATAAAACCGATTCAAAAGACTAGATACTTGATGCCCTCTATTTTCTTGATGCCCTGGGCCGTCGCCCGCGCTGCTCATAGCCAGGGCCAGGCCGGGCCTGGCTATTCTTATAGTTATGTGTTTTTTTTTTTACACTAGCATGGGCATATCCATGACTAAGTAGAAAAAGCTATGTACTCTTTTTGTGATTAATATATAATTCTCCTTTCAAAAAAAAATAAATTAAATAAAAAAATAAAATAAAATAAAAATAAACAATAGAACCATCAATTTTCAAAAGCACGTAGCAAATATACACACCTACTATATCTTGAATCAGTTTATTGAATGACAAAAATCAACCGACTTTGAATACTTAATTTATATTCCACCACTTAATAAATAAACCATCAAAATCAAATATTGAGTTCACTTAAACGAATTATGATTTGTACGCAATCATTGGGCACCATTTTCTTTAATATTTGCTTTCGTATAATATTAATTCATGAGATATCAACCACACTGATGCCACATATTATATTAATTAAACATATACCAGATCAAATCAATCTCATGTAATCACATTATAACAAGAACATCAAATTAAACTTACTTGATGATAGAACCATTATGATTAGATGATAAAGTCATAACATTAGGATTATTCGATTCCGGTAATAATGTCACCAATCCGATTGAGGGATTTCTCACAAGTTATGGTCTTTATTGAAAGAGTTTTGGTAATTACTTCCATCAATTAACTGTCATTTGGTAGTTAGGGTATAATATGTCATTAAGGCGTAGTTGAGGTTATAAATAGTCAAAAGGCCAAACTAAACATCATTCTAGTCCTGGTGGCTACAGTAATTTTACTTTTCATACTTTAGATTATGGTGTGGTTGGTCGGATTTGGTTTCTTGAGGTGAATGTATGGTAGTGGTGGCAGACTTTTAAGAGAGAGAAAAGATACGTGTGGTAAGAACTGAGAACCGTGGAGAAAAAAGGTGTGTGTTGTGTGAGAACTTAGAAGGGGTAAAAAGGATTGAAAAGAGGAAATCATCATCATCAAAGTATCTTCAAACTTTCAATCAAAAATACCTACCTATGGCCTTATCAAGATCTAAGTAATTGATTTTTTGTTGTTTTTGTGAATTGAAATCAAAATAAAGAAATAAGATAATAAATATAATACTATAATATATATCTAAGTTTATGGTTGTATACTTGCGTTCATAACATTCTTTATTCTTTATTAATGTTCACATTTTGATTATGAATGTGTAAAAGTAATTTTTATTATATAAAATAATGAGTAAATTGCAAATATCGTCCCTAAACTATGGCCAAATTGCACGTTTCGTCCCAAAACTTTGGAAAGTGCAAATATCGTCCCTGTGGGGAAACTTTGGGGCATAAATCGTCCCTGGCTTCAGACGGCGTTAACACCAAACCCACGTGCGCTGCACACGAGGACTTTTTGGACTTTTTACATCAAACCCAACCCTTTAATATTCCCACCCACCTTTTTGTTTATCGTTTCTGATTATTTTGAAAAACATTCACCCACCCAACTCACTTTAATATCCATCCACCCACCCAATTAAAAATCATAAAACCCTAACCCTAATTTTTAGGGAAAATCATAATTAATCACAAATGGTGTTTTGCCATTGTCAGAAAACATGTGTGGTGCGTTGTTCATGGACCCCACATAACCCAGGACGTAGGTTTTACTCTTGCTCCCAAATTGTAAGTTATTAAAAAATTGCATCATTTACAATTATTTGATCTTTATATCCATTGATTGAAGTTAACAATTAGGTATTTGCATAATGGTACTGATTGTGGATATTTTGATTGGTTGGATCCACCAATGTGTCCACGTGCAACTCAGATCATACCAGGATTGATAAGGTCAAGGAACCTGCTTGAAGAGTCAATGAATTCAATGGAAGCTGCAAATCGAAGATTGAAGTTTTTTCTTGTTTTCAGTTGGGTTTGTTTCCTTGTTTTTATGATGATGTAGTAGGGTAGTAGGGTAGTAGGTTATGTATGGTGTATGAATAATTGAACTTATACATTGACCAAAATGTGTTATGGCCAATGAATTTTGGATGTATGGTTCTATATGTTCAATGAAATCATGTTACCAAATTGTAGGTTTTTATTTTTGTGTTTTAGTATGTCACAAATGAGATACAAAATTGGCACAATTTGCACATGAATGGTATGTCAAAGAACAAAGTTGCAGTTGCACAATGTGCAACATTGGCACAATGTGCAGATGAATGGTATGTCAAAGAACAAATGTGCAGATAAATGGTTGAACATTGGCACAATGTGCACATTTTGCAGATGAGATACAAATGAGATACATAATGTGCAGATGCACATGATCACAATTTGCACATTTTGCACAACAAACTTGCAGCTGCACAATTTGCACATCAATGGTATGTCAAAGAAGATACTAAAAGCTCACAATTCCAAAAGTAAAACATGCATCAGATTTGAGAAAATGGTCACATTATGTGACAATATCATACATCCAAAAGTCTTAAACATCTGTTACAAACCATCCAAAAGACACAAATGACTAAAAGTCTTAAACATCATAAACAAAGTCTTAAACTTCATAAACAAGGTCTTATAACAGGTAATAAACAAAGGCATAGCTACTTTGTTGGGGTGAGCCTTTTAGCTGTTGTCTTTGTCATCCTCATAGGACTTGCACTTCCTACAGCTTGAGCTTGACTTCCAGCAGGTTGACTTTGAACTTGACTTCCAATTGAAGCTGCATTTCCACTTGCAGCTCCAGCTTGTGTTACAACTGCACCCACTGCACTTGCAGTTGCTGCACCATCCTTTTTCCCACTTGTTTTTTCTTGCTTGCAGCTTTCCTATTCCCTACACCACTTTGAGTACCACTTGCTTCAGCTTGTCCTTGCATTGGCTTCTTACAACCTCTTTTGTTGTGTCCCTTTTCATTGCAGTTTGTACATGTCATAATTGTTCCTTTCTTTGTTAACTTGCCACCCCTGACCAACTCATCAAGTTCCACAACACTTTTCTTTCTCTTTTTGGATGGCCTTCCAATCTGTGGATGTGATTTTGGTGGTATAAGGGTAGATGGCCATTCATGCTTTTCCCATAAATGTCTTCCAGTGGTAGGATTGATCTTATGTGAGTATTGATTCTTCCAAGTCTCAAGTTTGTATGAGTCATGTACCCAATTCTCTGGCAAACCCCCATTTAGACCATTTTCATTCATGTTGTTGATGCAAGCCACTGCATGTTTACAAGGTAACCCTGAGACTTCCCATTTCCTACAAGAGCACATCCTTTGTTGCAAGTTAACCACAACCTGGTCTTCCCAAGGCCCTCTAACTTGATATAAGTCTGCACCATTCCAATCCACTTGGTATTGAGTTGCTTCACTCTTGATCTTGTTAAAAATTTTTGTAACAGATGGAGTTAAAGGGCCAACAGATTTCTCAATCACTTTCTGCACAATTACTATCCTCTTCATAAGGTAGTGTCTAACATACTCTAGAGCTGTGATTATTGGGGAATTCCTAGATTCTAATAGTTGTCTGTTGAAAACTTCACAGATGTTGTTGATCAAAAGATCACAGTGAGCCCTACCTGTTAAAACATAAAATCCAAAACTTACTAAAACCTCCTAACTATGAAATCTTAGTATCAACTCTAACTAAAAAACCTCTTAACTGTCCAACCACATTTATTTCAATTTAAATTTTATTATGAACTGTCAAAACATTAGTACTCTAACTAACCTGAGAATTGAGATCTGCTCCAGTGTACAGCAGGTATCTTCTTTAACCACTCATATGCTTTGATGTTGTAACCTTTCAACTCATCCATGTGTTTGTTCAACTCTACAGTAGTTGTAGCAGTTGCACACTTCCAAACCATATCTTTATAAGCCCCACCCCTCCATTGAAGACTCAAATTCTCACATATGTGTCTGACACAATACCTATGTTCAGCTGATGGGAAAAGCTTCTTAATTGCTGGTAATAAACCCTGTAATACAGATATAAGAGATAAGTAACATACTTGACACCTAATAAAGAGAATAAATAAAAAAAAGAAACAATGTACCTTTTGTCTATCTGTGATAAAAGTGAAATTTGATTCAATGTTTAGCTCAAGATCATCTCCAAGATTATTGAGGAACCATAACCATGAGTGCATGTTTTCTGACTCCACAATCCCATAAGCCAAAGGGTAGATCCCATTGTTTGCATCTACAGACACAGCAGTAAGAAGCTGTCCTTCATATGGTGCTTTCATAAATGCACCATCTAAACCTAAGAGATCTCTCCCACCAGCTCTAAACCCATCTTTCAATGCTCCTAAACACACATATATTCTCCTGAACATCTTGGTATTAGACTGTGGATCTTCACTTCTGTACACATCTATCTTAACTGTGGTGTTTGGATTGGCTTTTTTTAACTCCATGACATAATCTCTCAAGAGGCCATACTGCAACTGAGCATCACCTTTCAAGCTTGCCTCTGCCTTAGATTTGGCCCTAAAGGCTTTATGTCTAGAAATACCAACCTAGAATTTTTTCTGCATCTGGGCTTTAAGTGCTTCAATTGGTATATCTGGGTTGAGAGGTAATAGATCTACCACATGCTTTGCAAGAAATGTAGAGGTGCAGTGTTTGACTTCTCTTGAATGTAAACAGATGTGTTTATTTTCTAGTGACCTAACTTGCCATTTATCATTAACTGTCTTGGTAACATAGACACTCCATGTGCATTTATATTTGTCATCTACCTCTGAAATTACCTTTTTGCCCTTGTTTACTTTTTTCACATTATCTGCAACACCTTTAAAAGATTCCCTTGTCCCACTTGGAACAATTCCAATACACTTAGCCCTCACTCTAACCAAATCATTTTTTACAATTTCTATGTTCCTCCTGGTCTCTACTGCATATGCCTTTATCCTTTGCTTTACTTCCTCCCTATTTCCAAATTCTTGTCCTAGGAAAAAATAGTTCACAATTCCACCCTCATTAGAAGCAATACCTTGTTTCTTTAATTTCCTAAGTGCAGCTCTTGTAAGACTACGACTGTCTTCTTCATCAATTTCACTTTCATACAAATCATAGTCAATAGCCTCTATGTCATCCTCATTGATACTAACTTGAGGTTCATCATCTGTTTCCCTTTCATCATCAGAATTGATTGAGAACCTAAACCCTTCCATGTTGACATACACTTGCTCTATGATGTGTTCATCATCCACTATATCCACCCTCTCCTCATTCTCATCACCATCCACCCTGTCCTCACCACCACACACAGTTTCCTCACCACCACCTACTGTGTCCTCACCACCACCTACATTACCCTCATCAACACCTACCTCATCCTCACCACCACCTACATTACCCTCATCAACACCTACCTCATCCTCATCACCACCTACCTCATCCTCATCACCACCTAAGTTACTAGGCTGCCCAACCTCATCCTCACCACCACCTACATTACCCTCATCAACACCTACCTCATCCTCATCACCACCTACCTCATCCTCATCACCACCTAAGTCACTAGGCTGCCCAACCTCATTATCTACCAACCACTCTAAAGCTAGAGGCTTTCTAGACTTAGGCATCCCTAAAAACTTCCTCTTTCTAATGGCAACAGGTAACTCTTCATCTAAATCCACTACTTCATCATCCACATTCAGTTCTCTTATTTGAACTTTTTCTGTAAAGGTAGGCATATAATAACTTTCAACTGTGGTTTCACCATGTTCAATGAAAACTTCAATAACCTTATTATCTTTTACATATTTGGACAGGTTAATAATATCATCATCTGAAGCCAATGCCCTTAGTCCAAAGTCTAAACTCTTATTTGGTATCCTAAAGTGATAATACATTATGTCCCTTGGATCATATTTCAACATTTTCACTATTGAATGTATTATGTCAATTGTAAATTGTTCAATATCTAACAAATCAATAAACTGTATTTTACCCCCAAAATACCTACGATTTGGTGATGGTGTGAAAGTTCCACCATGAAAAAGCTTCATTGAAAACACTTCTGGATGCCCCGCTGTTTATTAAACAAACAAAACAACAACAACAATTAGCATAATACACTTTTCTTAAAAAAAAACTTGTTTCTTACTTGGTAACATTTTCTTACCATAAACACTGTGTGGATCAAATGCACTCCCATCCTGTCTAAAGTACCAAACTTGTAATCCGGTAACCATAATTCAATTTTGTTAGTTTTCAAGTTTAGGGACTCAATTTTGATTCAATCGAAGTTTTAGGATAAAGAGTAATTTGGGTTTTAGGGTTTTTCAAAGTCAACTGTGTGGGGGGATGTGAATTTGGTGGGAAACGAGAAACAAAAAGGTGGGTGGGAATATTAAAGGGTTGGGTTTGATGTAAAAAGTCCAAAAAGTCCTCGTGTGCAGCGCACGTGGGTTTGGTGTTAACGCCGTCTGAAGCCAGGGACGATTTATGCCCCAAAGTTTCCCCACAGAGACGATATTTGCACTTTCCAAAGTTTTGGGACGAAACGTGCAATTTGGCCATAGTTTAGGGACGATATTTGCAATTTACTCTAAAATAATTTATATAAAATGTAATTTGAGTTATTGGGAGATATATGGATTTTGATAATTTTAAGATTAGATTATAGTAAAATTTAGAGTGAATTACATAAATCGTCCTTGTGGTTTGGTCAAAATAACGGATTTTGTCCCTATACTTTTTTTCAGTGCGTTTCGTCCCTGTGGTTTACAAATCTTACAGATTTTGTCCCTATACTTTTTTTTCGTTAGTGCAGTCCGTTAAGTGTTTTGCGCAGTTAGTCCTTCGTTAATAAATTTTGCACCGTTAGTCCTTATTTTTTAAAATATAGTTTTCCCCAATTAGTCCCTCCGTTAATAATAGTTTTCACCCGTTTTTGTCCGTTTTTATCCGTTTTCGTTCGTTTTTTATCCGTTTCCCCCCATTTTTTTTGTTTTTTGTCCGTTTTTTACGTTTTTATCCCTTTTCGTCTGTTTTTATATGCTTTCGTCTGTTTTTTACGCTTTTGTCAGTTTTTATCCGTTTTTGTCTGTTTTTTATCCGTTTTCGACCGTTTTTTTACATTTTTATTCATTTTCGCCAATTGTTTTACATTTTTGTCCGTTTTTTTTCCGTTTTCGCCCGTTGGTTTACGTTTTTGTCTGTTTTTCTTACATTTTGTCTGTTTTTATCCGTTTTCGTTCGTTTTTTTATCCGTTTCCCCCCATTTTTCGTCCGTTTTCTTTCGTTTTTTAAAGTTTTCGTCCAATTTTCTTACGTTTTGTCCGTTTTTCTTACGTTTTTATCGGTTTTCATTCGTTTTTGTCCGTTTTTCTTACATTTTTGTCCGTTTTTCTTATGTTTTGTCTGTTTTCTTTCGTTTTGTCCGTTGTTCTTACGTTTTGTCCGTTTTTTTTCAAATTTTTTTTTCAAATATTTTTATTTAAAAAATATGTCCGTTTTTTTTCAATATTTTTCGGAAATCTTTTAAGATTTAAAAAATATATATATATTTGAAAAAAAATATTTTTTGGAATTTTTTTTTTCAATATGTCCGTTTTTTTTTTTAATATTTGAAAAAAAATATTTTTGTTCAAATTTTTTTTTTGAAAATTTTTATTCAATTTTTTTTTTTGGAAAAAATTTTCAATATGTTGAAATAGTACAAAAACGAAAGAAAAACGGACAAAATGTAAGAAAAACGGATAAAAACAGACAAAATGTAAGAAAAACAGACAAAAACGTAAAACAACGGGCGAAAACGGAAAAAAAAAACGGACAAAAACGTAAAAAAAACTGGCGAAAACGAATAAAAATGTAAAAAACGGTCGAAAACGGATAAAAAACAGACAAAAACGGATAAAAACGGACAAAAGCGTAAAAAACAGACGAAAGCATATAAAAACAGACGAAAAGGGATAAAAACGTAAAAAACGGACGAAAAACGAAAAAAAAACGGGGGGAAACGGATAAAAAACGAACGAAAACGGATAAAAACGGACAAAAACGGGTGAAAACTATTATTAACGGAGGGACTAATTGGGGAAAACTACATTTTAAAAAATAAGGACTAACGGTGCAAAATTTATTAACGAAGGACTAACTGCGCAAAACACTTAACAGACTGCACTAACGAAAAAAAAGTATAGGGACAAAATCCGTAAGATTTGTAAACCACAGGGACGAAACGCACTGAAAAAAAAGTATAGGGACAAAATCCGTTATTTTGACCAAACCACAAGGACGATTTATGTAATTCACTCTAAAATTTATGTATAAAAGTCTAATTAATTTAAATGTGTGTTTTGTAGTTCATAATTTTTTTGATTTTCTAAAGATATCGTAAATGGCAAGAACACACAAAGGGCAGTAGATAAAGATGAAAAGGGCAAAAATGACTAAACTACCCTCGTGTGTCAATCATGTGACTGGAGATAAGTAACATAACGCTCGTTATAATTTTGGACTGGCAGCGTGCAGAAATCCAAACGTCAAGGAGGACCGCAATAATTTCTATGTTTTTTGGAATAAACATGAAATATGGCAACTGCACAAGGACTAACGGTGTAAGTTTAAAAAAAATAGTGCGGACAATGTACAATAGAAAGTGACCTCTTAATTAAGTAGTAGTAAAAAAAATCTTTGAAAAAACCCTAGATCCGAAACTCTAGGAAGGCGATTTGGCGAAAAGGCGGCGAATAGGTTTTCAATTCTTCAACATGACGAATCGAGAGAGGTTTAAGCCTGATACTTGGTATGATGTTCCTGTCAAGAAGCACCGTAACAACGTTCAACAGCAGAAATCCAATGGTTCAATCGAGGGGGTAAAATTCTTTGTCTCAAACCTTCCGGAAGGTTGCTCTTCGGCCGATCTGAAGGAAATTCTGTTAAGGTTTGGGGATGTTCAAGGAATATACATTGCTAGTAAATATGATAAGCTGGGGAAAAGGTTCGGATTTGCCACGTTCAAAGTGCCGAGGAATAGGTTGGATTTGGAGGCTAGTCTTAAAGATGTATGGATTGGAAGCTATAAATTGTTTATTGTTCCAGCAAGGTTTGTGAACGGACAGAAGGTTACAATTGATAAAGGAAAGAAGATCGATAGTACGGTACACAAGGAATCGGTGTGGAAACCGGTGAATGGTCCGGAGGAACAAGTGCATGGGGATGATCAGAATGGAGGGGATCGTATGCATGTTGATGTTAACCCGCCTGAAGAGGTAGATCAGAGATCGTTTCGTGATACTCTCTTAAACAATAAACCGGAGCCTAAGATCCCTGAAGTGATCGTTCAATCAGAAGGAAAGCATTTGCAGGAGTTGTATGGGTGTGGTATCATTGCTAAAGCTTCCTCTTTGGGTGTTCTCAACTCGTTAAGAAGTAAGTTAAAGGAAGGTTTCAGGGATGGGTGCAATATTTGTTATATGGGAGGTATGACGGTTTTGTTAAGCTTTGATAGTAGTAGTGGAAAGGAGAATTTTCTATCTAATAATGTAGTCTGGAAAGACTGGTTTACTTCGGTTGAGCCTTGGAATGGTCAAGTGGTGAAGACGGATAGAATTGCATGGTTGAAAATCCGGGGCATTCCGATTCATATAGCGGATAAGGGGGTATTCAATGATATTGCTGGCCAATTTGGAATGGTGATCGCGGAAGCACAATACCCTGATGAGGGTGACATATCCTATGTTATTGTGGGAGTTTTGTCACAGTCGCATGCACGTGTTGAAGGGAAGTGTCGAGTTATTTGGAGAGACTCTTTGTATTTGGCTTATGTGGAGGAGGATTTGGAGGAGTGGGTTCCTGAATGTGTGATTGATTTAGAAGATGAGGTGGTAGAGGTATCGGATGATCCAGTGGAGGAACCGGGCAGTGTTGATACGCATTCGGAAGAGATAATAGTTGAACAACAGGTTATCGACCATGCAGTGTTGCCACACTTAAATGGTCACTTTGATCATTCTCTGGGTGCCGGGTCTACGTCTAGAAGTTGTAAAAGAAAAGGTGGTAAATATTCTAAGAAGAAGGGGACATATCGGCGATCAATGTCGCCACTGGATAAAGATAGACCAAATAAGAGGGTACGTGAAGATAACGATATTTTTGATATTGACAGGCTTATTTTCGATAAGCCAGTGCAGGTGGTAGCGGGTAATGAACAGATTCAACAAGAGGTGTTTCTTACTCCGGATTTAAATGACCGAGTGGCTGCTAACGTGAGTAATGTAAGTACCAGTATTCGTGAAGAAGTTATAAGAAGAGAAGTGGAAGATACTTTATTATTTGCTAGAGACCTTGGAGTTTCGAATTTGGAAAACTTTCAGGAACCTCTAGCTAATGCGGTCAACGATGAGAGCTTTCAAATGGTGGATCAATGAATATTATGTCCATAAATATTCGTGGTATGGGTCGGGTAGACAAGGCGGGTTGGATATCGAATATTAGAGTGGCTAATGAGATTAATTTCGTTATGTTCCAAGAGTCACAGTTGACGTCTATGCAGAATGTTAACTTGGATAGGTTTTGGGGTAGAGGCGATTATGAGGTGGATTGGGTTGATGCTACGGGTAGATCGGGGGGGATAGTGTCTATGTGGGATAAGAAAGTGTTTCAAAAACTTTCGGTTCTTAAACATAGGAATATCCTTGTCGTTCATGGTATTATTAAAAGTATTGGTATGAAGGTGGGGTTGGTTAATGTATATGCTCCTCAAAAGATTGATGATAAGAGAGTGGTTTGGAGGGAGTTGGAGAGGATTATTAGCCAAGATCCTTCTGTTTGGATTGTTGGCGGAGATTTTAATTGTGTTCGAGATAGAAGCGAAAGGAAGAGTTCTAAGTTTGATGTTGTTTCTACGAACGAGTTCAATGATTTTCTAGATGGGTTGGATTTGCACGAGTATGGTTTACAAGGCAGAAAATATACTTTTGTTGCGGGTAATAAGTGTAGCAGGATTGATAGAATTTTTGTGTCCTTAAATTTTCTTAACAGGTGGCCTAACGCGGAATATCGAGCCTTGCCTAGGGGAAAATCGGACCATAGCCCCTTGATCCTTAAAGTTGAATATAGGAACTTTGGCCCGAAACCATTCAAGTTTTTCAATTCATGGTTAGACCGAGATGGGTTCGCTGATTTGATTACCACCAATGCTGGCCGATTCTATGAGAATACATGTCCGGATATTTTCCTGCTTCATAAACTAAAGTTCATTCGGAAAGCTATTGTGGAGTGGAAAACTAGGAACATGAGGTTTGAGGAGGAAGAGGTTCAAAGTATTCGCGTGGATTTAGACGAGTTGGATGGCGAGGTGGAACTCCGGGATTTACGGGAAGAAGAGCAGTGGGTTTATTGCGAAGGGCATAGACGTTTACGTGAGATTGAAGTTGCTATTCAACAGGATTTGAGACAAAAGGCGAGGGTGAAATGGGCCAGGGATGGGGATGAGAACTCGAGTTTTTTCCATGGTGTGATCAACAAACGAAGAGTCTCGAATTGTACCCCGGGTATTATGACTAACGGGGTTTGGGTAACCAAACCTAATCTAATTAAACGTGAAGTTTTTTCCTTTTTCAGGGATAAGTTTGTAGAAGAGATGGAAGATAGGCCGAAATTGGTATGTGACGATTTGAAGATGATCTCTAGTACAGAAGCCGAGTCTCTAGTGGGTCCATTTACGAAAAAAGAGATTAAAGAGGCGGCTTTTGAATGTGGTAGTGACAAGGCACCGGGTCCTGACGGGTTCAATTTCCGCTTTATCAAGAGATTTTGGCATTTATTTGAAGATGACTTCTTGAAGATCTTTCAATCTTTTCACGACACTGGGAAGATTAATAAGGGGGTGGGGTCTTCTTTTATTACTCTTATTCCAAAGGTGGAGAATCCGGTGGGGTTGGGAGAATATCGCCCCATTACTTTGATTGGGGTGATAAGCAAGGTGATATCGAAGGTCCTTACTAATAGATTAAAGACGGTGATGGAGTCGGTTACTTATGAGACTCAATCGGCCTTTTTATCGGGGAGATATATATTGGATGGTCCTATGATTATTAGTGAGGTTATGTCTTGGGCTAAACGGAGAGATAAAGAATTATTTTTCTTCAAGATTGACTTCGAAAAGGCGTATGATAACGTTCATTGGGGGTTTTTGATTTCGATCATGAAGCAAATGCGGTTCCCGGATAGGTGGTGCGAATGGATCCACGGTGTCTTAGCTTCGGCTTCTTCTTCGGTATTGGTGAATGGCTCTCCCACATTCGAATTCTCGTGCAGTAAAGGCATTAGACAAGGTGACCCTATCTCTCCATTTCTCTTTATAATTGTTATGGAAGCTTTGTCTAGCATTATCCGGAAAGCTTGTCGTATGGGCGCGTTTGAAGGGGTGCGTCTGCCTAATAATGGTCCGGTTCTATCCCATTTATTATATGCGGATGATGCGATGGTTATGGGTGAATGGTCGCAAGCGAATTTTAATTCTCTCAGAAGAATCTTGCGGGTTTTTCGGTTATGTTCGGGTCTTAGAATCAACATCAATAAATCCACGTTGTATGGTATTGGGAAGCCGTATATGGAGGTGCAAGCTAAAGCTCTTTGGCTAGGTTGTCGATTTGGAGAGTTCCCGTTTAAATACTTGGGGATCCTGGTTGGCGGTAATATGTCTAGAATTAATAGCTGGGACCCGGTGATTCAAGTGTTTAAAAAACGGCTCTCTTTGTGGAAGGCTCGTATTCTCTCCATGGGTGGGAGATTGGTGTTAATTAAATCTGTCTTGGAGAGTATACCTACGTATTATTTTTCTATGTATAAGGCGCCGATAGCGGTCATAAACAAGCTTGAAGGCCTCATTAGACGGTTTTTATGGGGTGGGACGGACGAAATCGGAAAAATACACTGGGTGGCTTGGGATAATGTAGTGAAATCTAAAGACTCGGGTGGATTGGGTTTGAGTAGGCTTTTGGAATGCAACTACTCGATGTTGTTCAAGTGGATTTGGCGCTACAAAGTTGAGGATAATGCGATGTGGAAACAAGTTATTGAGGCTATTCACGTTTCTAATCGTCGGTGGGATATGGTTCCTTGGAATAAACAATCTAGTGGGCCGTGGAGCAAGATCGTTAAAGCTGCCTATGCGACTCAAGTTCAAGGGACGCGGTTCATAAATATGATTCGTGGGATGCTTGGTGACGGGACGGATATTCGTTTCTGGTTGGATTCATGGATTAGCGATATGCCTTTGCGAGATCTATTCCCTAATCTATTCCGTCTTGAAAGAAACAAGTGGTGTAAGGTGGTCGAACGCATTGGAAATGATAATGATGCTGGTTTAGTGCAATGGGAGTGGAAGCGATATCCATCATCGGATGATGAGACACGGGAACTGATCGAGTGCTTCAGTTTAGTCACGACTGTCCGGCTGCAACATCGTCGTGATTCGTGGAGATGGAATTCTGGTTCTATTATCACGTACACGGTCAAGGAAACGAGGAAGTGGCTTCGCAACGATCAAGGTAACCCTAATGGTGACGTTTATAAATGGTGTAAGTGGATCCCTAGTAAATGCAACGTATTTATGTGGAGGACGAGCTTAGATAGAATTCCCACGGCTTCTAACTTGATTCGTCGGAATATCAATATTGGAGATGGGTTGTGTAGTTTTTGCGGAGAGGTTCCCGAGAGTACAGATCACATTTTCACAGGTTGTCTGCATTCGAATGGGTTATGGAGCGGGTTGGGTACGTGGTTGAAGCTTCCCCCGATGATCATGTTCTCTGTCAAAGACATTCTTCAAAGTGTTCAGTTATTGCTAATGTCTAGTTCCCGGAAAGAGATCATTTACGGCATTCTTGTCATCATGTGTTGGAAGATATGGGCGAACCGGAACGAGATCATTTTCAAGCAAGGAAAGGCTAACGTGTCCAAAACGATTGCGGAAGTGAAGGCTATTAGTTATTTATGGTTGAATAGTAGATCAAAAAAGGTTAAGATAGATTGGAAAAAATGGTGTGTCTTTGATGTAACTTGATGTATTGGTTTGTGGTTATCTCCGGCTTGGAGATAATCCGTTGTTTCTGTTAATGAAGTTAGCCTTTCAAAAAAAAAAAAAGTAGTAGTAAAAAAAACGACCAAAAAGACGTTGACTTGACACACCTAGATCTCTGTAAACTACCACCCCAAAAGGATTGTCTACTTTGAGCTTTCTATACTCTGTTCATTGAAATCGCTGACTTGTCATTTAAAAGGTTCTTCTTCTCAAAACTTTGTAACGTTAAGCTTATTATAACTAGTATACTGTTAATGTTTTCATCTAGCTAGTTTATTTGTTGACTGAATGCAGCTTATGTTGTTTCATCGTATTATGTTATGTTTTGCATTTGTACTGTTTGAGTGTAACATGATATGTTCAGATTGCTTATATGTTTGGATACTATAGTGTCTTTTTTTTTTGTTGTTGCTATTTTTACAAGGTCAACGGCTTGTTTGCTAAGTCAACGGGTAGTAAACTCATGTTGGTTGTTTCGGCTTATATAGCCGGCTTATGGCTTATTTAGTTTTGGGCTTATGTTTGATAAGCTCACTTTAGGTGGCTTATTTTGAAACTTTTTGGCTTATCTAAGCTTATTAGTGATTTAGTGTTGACACCACGGATAAGGGTGTAGACCTTTATTATACCATACTACGTATGTTTTATACTAATGATTCACTCATCACTTTTGTTACCATTTTAACTTTTAGCAAGTTTACTAGATGTGGCAAAATATGGGCTGAGTAAGGGGTCGTAAGTCGTAACAGATCCAAAGTTATTACAGGTCACGGGTCAAACGGGTCACTTTTGCAACATGGGTCAAACGTGCCGAGCTGGGTTTACTCGCCACTTTTTATCCGTTTTCTTTTTCATGAAACATGAATTATAAATTATTATTTCGCTAGCTAGTGCATACGTCCTTGTGGGGATTTTGAGAGAGAGGTCATGCGGTCTTTGAGGAAGGGTCGCATCGAGTCCAAAAACGGATCTCGGGTTTGGGTTGCCCGTCGAACTAACATTTTGAGAATTATAAATTATATTTATTTTCTGTTATCAGGAACTTGTTCTTTCTTTTTTAGGAAATGTGTGTTCTATTTTCTTTGGAAAAATTCGTAAACTTACAGGCTTGCGTAATTGTCCCTTGTAGGATACTTCTATTGCAGTTAACGGGATGAATTCACTTCAGAAACATAAGGAACTATACGAAGCCCTGAAAGATAAGAAGATCAAGAAAGTAAATCTTTATGGGCCATCAGGAGTTGGGAAGACATGGATGGCAAGGAGGATAAGTGCCCTTAGCTCTAGACCCACAAAGAATCAGTTATTTGATATCACACTGTGGGCGTTTATGAGCAAAGAATATAACCAAGATATCCTCTCTGAGAGTATCGGTCGGCAGCTAGGCTTAGTTCCCACTACTATAGAATGGGAGGCTGTCGATGAAATTGAAGGGGTTAAGCTTATTCCCCAGGAGGAGGAGCCGGAGACTTTGGCTGAGAAGATAAGAAAGGAACTCAAAGATAAACAAGTTCTTTTAGTCATCGATGATATTATGGATGATATTAAGGATGCCGAAATTAACTGGAGGGCAAATGAAGATAAGTTTCTTTCAGCATGGAAGGAATTGTTTCCTACCGATGGTGATGTAGATTTGAAGACACTTTTAATCACCAGATCAAGTAGGGGAGGTCAAGATATTTCCACAGTTGAGGTGAAAGCTTTGTCACAAGAAGAGTGCAAAGCTTTATTGATAGAAAAAGTTGATGCTGAATGGAGACAGTCTGTGAGAATCCAAGATCTAGCTGAAAAATTCATTAAAAAAAGTGATAGTTATCCTGGAACCGCTACAATGATAGCCAAAGTATTGAATTACTTTGGCGAAGATGCATCTGGAGTGCTTATGCTAGAAAAGGAGTTGGAAGAAGCATCTGAAAAGTACGATGTGAACAAGTTACTCTATAGGAAGAACAACGTGTTGGCAATTGGTGTTTTGAAAGATTTATGGTGGTCTGGTCGCCATTTCTTTCGTGATTCTGGAAGTGTTAACTACAACGAGCTAATAACTTACTGGATCTTGGAAGGATATCTCGGTTCTGATCAAAGCTTGACAAAGTTGTACGAGAAGGGTCATCATATTCTTATGGAGCTTATGGATTGTGGCATACTGAAAGACCAAGAGAGTGGTTATCTGTTCATGAACAAGTCACTTTTAAATGATGATGTTCGAAACCAGTGTCTTGACGAGATCCCCAGTCTTGGGCTGGCGACAGTGTTTACAAATGATACAGAACGTTTTGGGAAAGTTGCACATAGTGACGGTATGCTAAAAACACCCCGCGTAATTAAGAAGGGGAAGGAGAGGGAAGAAAAGAGTCAACATCTTTCAACTTTATTGCTAGATGGAGCCCATTTTGACCAGGGCGCTCTCGTGGAGTTCCTTGAAGTTGAAAAGGAACTTCAAATTCTTGCTTTGTTCAATCCCACCTTCCAATCACTGCCAACGCCTTTGGAGACAATGAACAGGCTTCGCGTTCTCGTGCTCAGAGGTTGTGCATTTTTGGAAGACATTTATCTGCGTCTGAGAAATCTGGAAGACAATAATCTACCTCTACCGTTTAAAGATTTGTGTGTTCTTGAAATTTCTGGTGCTAGATCTTTAAAAGAAATGAAAGACGACTTCTTCAAAGACATGCCACTTAAAAGCCTAAATCTTTCTGAACTGCAAATCACTTTATTGCCTCGATCCATTTACGATCTTGAGCAATTACAGTGGCTGGTCATTAAGGATTGTCCTAACTTGAAATATGTTAGTAAGCTTGCAAAGCTTAAACATCTTTTGGCTCTTGACCTCTCCGGCAATATCTCATTGGATTATGTTGAAAAAAATTTCTTGAACTTTGAAGAACTCAAAAGTCTTAATCTTTCAAATACCATGATTTCAACTACACCATTGTTCAGAAATATTAAACAAGTCACTCATCTGCTATTTCGTGACTGTAAAAACCTTAGCAGGATACGAAGCTTGACCTCACTAACCAAGCTCCAAACCCTTGATCTCTCTGGTTGTACCAACTTTGAAGAGTTTCATGATCCGTCTTTAGAAAAGTTGGTTTCCCTCGAAACCCTAAACATGTCAGGAACTTCTGTTGAGCGCCTACCTTTGAACATTGCAAACCCCCGTTTTCTATATCTTAAAAGTTGCCTTAAGTTAAAACAACTTTCATGCATCGATTCCCTTGTACGTATTGAAGTACTTGATCTTTCGGGTTCAAAGAATCTGAAAGACCTTGAAGATGATTTTTTTGACCGCATGACATGTCTTCAAGTGCTCAATCTTTCAGAAACAGATGTTGCTGGTCTTCCATCACTTTCCGAGCTTTCCAATCTTCGTGAGCTATATCTATCTCACTGCACAACCTTGAAACAGTTGCCGTCATTAGAATCTGCTACAAATTTGGAGGTTCTTGATGTCTCAAAGTGTAGTGCCTTGGAAGATATAGGAAATTCCACTTTTGAGCACATGATTTGCCTTAGAAAGCTTGATCTTTCAGAAACAAAGATAAGTTACCTTCCTGTTCTTCCAAATTCAAAAAACTTACGGCAGCTCTTACTGAAGAACTGTACTGCTTTGCAGAATCTTGAACTGAATTCATCTTTATTGAATCTTGAGGTTCTAAATGTTGCTGGTATAACCTCTTTGGCATCTAATGGAGCTGAACCCGTGAAGGATATGAGCAAGCTTGAAGTTCTTGACATGTCTTTAACCCATATTGAACAGTTACCATCTATGTCGAACCTAAAAAATTTGACTCATCTTTCTTTCGCGGGTTGCAAACGTTTATCAACAGTCCCTGATTTGGATCATCTTAGTAAGCTTGAAGTTCTAGATCTTTCCAGCTCATCAGTCAAACGTTTACCGAAGTTTAGCACCTCCAATAATCTTCTTAAGCTTCTTCTCGGTGATTGCTTATTGGAGGAAGATTTTCCATATGTGGAGGTTAACGATCTATTGGGGCCTACTCCCAAATTACCTCTTGGGATATCCACATTAAGTAATCTCGAATACCTCGAGTTTCCAAATGCCATTGACATTGAAAAAGTTGAAAGCAGTCAAGTAGAACTTTCATCGGAGGAGATGAATCAGGATCAGTGGAGTATCTGCCGGCTGTCAGAGGATGATAAAGCTCCGCTGTTTCTTAGTGGCACACAGTTTCTTCAAATTCCGAAGGAAACTTTTTTGCTACAAGAAACATTCCAGCTATGCGCGTTTCCTGCCATGGTGGAAGGTGAAACTGGGGACGGGTATCTTCAAAGAAGTGAACTTGTCTTTGCTGATGTGTATCTCCAAACTTGTCAGTTTGCTCAATACAAGGGTAACAGGTCGTTACAGATTCGTGGATTCAATAATTCCCCCAAGGGAATCGAGAAGATTATCTGTCACGTCAACTTGGTGTTTCAGATTGATAATAAGTTCAAGAGTATGCTAGCTGGTTTAAGTGCTTCGACTCTTAATGAGTTAAAGGGCTGTTGGATTGAAAGATGTGATGAAATGGTCAGCTTATTTGATGAGAAGGAAATGAAAGATGATCGCAAATATAGAATTGCTGTTGAGGATTTAGGAATAATAAACAATCGCCATTTAGCAAGTATATATAATGGGAAACAGCAGTCTGTGAGCTTCAACAATCTGATGACTTTGTATATAGACTGTTGTCCAGAGCTTACGACTGTATTTTCATCATCATGGCTGACACAGACTCTCAAAGTTCTGCGCATCAAATTTTGTGACAAGATGGTGTCTCTATCTGAAGCTGAGGTTGAGCTTCCAAATCTTAAAACGTTGCATCTGTGGGAACTACCAGAACTGAAGAGCATCGGTGTCTCATTTCCGTCTATACAAACTCTCAAAATCTCTGGTGCGACTAGTTTGAAGAGCCTGTATTCCGGAAACCAGGATTTTAAGTATCTTGAAACTGTTTACTTAGAAAACTGCCCGTTGCTTGAAAATGTTATCTGTTTGAGTTTACCACTGGCACAACTTAAGTATGTCGAGATTAAATCTTGTGAGAAGCTGCAAACTCTGTTCAAACATAGCAACTCGGTTGGTTGCAATTTGCCGTGTTTAAAGAAAATGCACCTGGAGGATCTTCCAAGGCTGAAAAGCATAGGCGCTACTTTACCCTCCCAAGCAGAGAGATGTATTTTGGAATGCCCAAAGCTGCAATTAGATGGGATGATCGGTGATCAGAAGTGACTCAACACACTTCCAGCATTGTTACAGGTATTCTATCAACTCCAGGCTAGTAACTTTCATGGACACTGTATTATAGGAAGAACATTTCTCACCTTTTTTAAACTACAACAATGATGAACTCATTGTCAGCATGTTAAACACCCCCTCGTTTTCTGACCCATACAAAATTCTTGGTTCCAAAGTTCTGCCCATCTTTCATGTTTTACTTATTCAGCAAGCTGAAATATAGTATTATGTAGTTATATACTATTATACCGAGACTTTCTGTATTTGTTACGCTATTCTTCCTTGATTTTGACATGTTTGATCATTTTCCTCAGGGTGCAACAATGGAAGGGGAAATCAGAGGCTAATATGAAAAGAAAACAATAGCAAAGTAAGTTTTGATCTTTTTTCTCTCTTTATAAGTTACAATCAAACATAAGATAAGTTGATTCTCCCAGGTTTTTTTATGTTTAGATTACTCGACACGACTATCACTATAAGATTTATTAATAAATATGCATATACTTATTGTTCAACATTCTTTTGTAGTGCTTCATAGACCTCGGTTATGTGCTGGAGTTCAACGTAAATTTGAACAACATGAAGCAAATGGTGATAGGATATTCATTCAGCAACAATCTTGCAAGGACTAAAGCTTTTTGTTCAGCAACGAAACGTCAAGATGGTACAATACAACAACATATGTGGCGTGCGAAGTTATCTGTAATTTGTGGTCACTCTTCAATTTTCCCTTATGGCCTAACAATATATATCACCATATACTTGGATTATTCTTATGGCAAACATCTGTATGAACTCGTTCACGTCTATAAGTATAGGGACTTGTAACATTTTGCAATTCATTTTAATTTTTAATAAAGTCAACTAGGAGTCTAGGACCATGCACTACAAAATCTCAAATATTTGTTAAGATACTTGAAATTTGGTACCTAAATGTTTAGTCATATTAATTGGGGTAGTTGTTCCATCATTTTCGTGTATGTTTCTAGGAAGTCCTCTAGTCTTCAATTTACAGCAAACTAAGTTTTATATCATGTTCCTCAGTTGAAACAAAGTACTCTATCACTTTATGGTAAACATGAAATATGGGTTGTGTGAATTAGTTGGAATTGATTTTCGTCTTAAAAACGTTAACAATCGTGCTAGCTAGCGTTTAATCATGCATGTATAGTATATGGTGCTTGAAGAAAGGATATGGATAACAATCAGCATACTATAAAAGGACTTTGATTACTGATGTTTAACATAGTCCATGTCTATTGCGGTTTCTTTGTCTTGATCTTCACTTGTGATCATACAATGTATGGGTTACATACTCGATCCGTATAATCATACTGATGTTTAACTTAGGCCTGGTTTTCAAAAATGAGAATCATTTTTTTCAAGAATAAAAAAGAATCTAGAAATTTATAGATATTCTAATTAAAATCTTATTTTTAACAAGGGAAACCGATTCTCTCATGGCCTTCACCGACCAATATTACGGCCAACATGAAAAAATAAATCACATAGCAACATGAAACACTTATAGCAATTTAAATGGATACCAGGAAGAATTGTTTAACACCAACATTTTAGGCTGGACGCAATCGCACTTTTTAAATCGGTTGGGCACGCAAGTTTTTCAACGTCGACCGATGTTCAAATCGGTTTGGTCGAATGTGGGCGAAGGTTGCAAGATCGGTCATGTGTGTGGTAATTTTGCCATATCGAGTGCATTTTGAACCGATGTGGTTTTATTCGTTTGTATTAAATACAAGTTTTAAAAATGACCGTTTGGTCAATTAAACTAAAAAAAAAAAAAAAAAAAATCAAACCTATTTTACCACTCTATAAATACCCACTTCACCTCAAACACACTTCTTAACACACAATTTCAAACACAATTCAAACTCAAAATACTTCTCAACACAAGATTTAATATGTCTTGTTGTCTCCCCCATTCCGTTGAAGATATGCAAGTGTACGTTCAAAATCAATGCAATAACGACGATGAGGCTCGAAAAAACGCTATTATAAGCGTCATCGAATTGTTTGACCAGGCGAAGGCGGAGAAAGAAAAAATGAGACAAAACTACCAGAGTTGCAACGACATTACTCCTGAAAGAAAAGCTGTGATCGACAAATTTTTGAAAGATCAAGCCCGCAAAGATCGCGAGGTTGCTGACAAGTTGTGGCGCTGTGTTCAGAAGATAACGAACAACGTCAGCACTAAAATCAATTGGAGCTATCGGGAGAACAAAAATGGTGGTGTTGGTGCATCAACTTCGACTACCAACTTCGAGCTACCGGGGGCACCTCTGCTAGACGAGGAAGATTTGGCTCGCTTCGAGGGATTTGCCGGTTCTCGTACTCCCTCGTATGACTCTGCATGCGGGGAGCATTCAGATTAGATTTATAATTTATGTATTTCGTATTGTAATGTTTTTATTTATTTATTTATTTTATTTTTTTTCGTAGTGTAATGTTTTTTTTTTTTTTTTTTTTTTTTTTTTTTTTTTTTTTTTTCGTAATGTAATGTTTTTTTTAATTTGAATGAAATTTAAATTTAATGTTAAAAATGTTTGAAAAAAAAAAATCCTTGGGTCGTCGACTGGGGCATCCGGGTTGTCCCAGGTCGCTGGAGAGAGAAAGCTGACGTGGCGCAGGTTGTCCCAGGTCGCGACTGGGACCCCTTAAAGGGCACCCTCCAAAAACTCACATCCTAATTACATCTAGCACAAGGCCGAGCGGCTAATTAATGAATGTGAGAGTAAATGCATGTAACATTGAATGAGGTTGGAGTATAAATACTACCTCAACTACTGGACGTGACAATATGGGGATGGAGAGGGCCGAGCTATGCCTTGTCTAGGTGCTAGGCGTCGGTCCACGTGTTGACAATATCCTGCAATATCCGGGTTAGGCGGCTCAAGTATAGTCATTGATACGAATTGCTGGATAAAAGAGGTCTCCTAAGGTAAAGGAGTGTTTACCTCTGTTGTAGTCGTTTGGCATGCGTTCTGGTAGATCCGTGCCCTTCGAAGAAGTGGAGACACTTGTCGTCTGACACGTGTCCTCCGACCATATACACCAACAGAGTACAATAATCTCTTAAACAAATAAAGAGTCGAGCCCAAGTACTTCAACTAAATTCATATCAACTAATGTATGTTTTATACTTCTTAAAAATCTCAAATCAATATTGTATTATCCGGCGAATCTATATATATTGTATTCTTCTCTAAAAGATTTAAAACTTGTATTAATATTCAAGAAGAGTTGTTATTTTCATGCGTAATCAAGATTAGCTTAAGCTCAATCTAGCAAGCTCAACTTGACTAGATTCTCATCATGTACCAATGAATGTGAACATAAAAGATGTGTGTTCAAATTTGAAAGACTGAAAAGGTTCCAAAAATGAATTATAGAAGATGTTGAAGTGAAAAGCATCTGTCTGTCGGTTGGACCCAAAATAAGCATGTGGCTTAGCTTCCTGCGAAACCACCCAAAATTTTGCAAAACACGTACGGAAAGATACGGAAGATACGGAAATCTGTACCATGCATCAACTCCTCAATTATTAACATTTTAATATTATTTTCTTTTTTTTTAGACATTAAGAAATAACTCAGAAATTTGTTTCTTTCTTTTTGTTGGGAAAGTATAGTGAATAAGAACATGATTGGTGTTTAAAATGTAGAAATTTTATGTTTAAGTTAATTAAACCTTAAGATATATATGGCTTACACTTCTTTTGTCTCCTCAGTTTTACCATTGATTTTGTTACATGACACTCTTGCCATTGAATTAACTTGTGAGATACCAAAGTAGAAAAATGATTGTAGCAATATGAAAGAACATTATTACTATGATTATTAAATATGTAACTTTGTTGTGAAATTAATTAATTGATGTATTTGTAAACAAAACCATAAAAATTTACATGTTCTTACCATGCATTCTATATCTTGTAAGCAAAACGTTGAAGAAGAAAACCCATGCGCAATTATTTTTATTTTTTTTATTATTATATTTTTTTTTGGAGTGGGTGGGTGGATACCTTCGTTTTTGACCTTTTGGCCGACTAATCTACGTGGTTTGAATACATCACTACCGAAATTTTTGTATTTACAACATTCGATTTTAACAATCAAACAAAACTCTTTTTTTATATGGTTGACGTGGCCGAGAAAAAATATACGAACAATTTCGATTTGAAACAATCATATAAACCAAGGTTACGTTTTCAAGATCGAGATCCTATTAAGGATCGTTTTCATTTTTGTAAAATCGAAATCGTAAGATCTGATCGGGATCCTAAGATTCTACTATAATGTCTTTTTCTTAATAGTCTTTGTAATATTATTCAAATCTACAAATTATCATATCATAGGCACAAAATTATATGAATATTTCATGAAAATGTTATCCTAAATTATGAATATGGAATGTGTATGAAGATTAACATATTGTTTTCTTAAATTCTATAAAACATAATCCATAACTTTGTAGTTTTTTTTATTTATTTGCAATTCGAGAAAATTAAGATCGGACCGGTTTAGATTTTAAGATCCTATGCTGAAGATTAAGATCTTATAAAATTTTAAGCTTTTTTTTAGAACGGCACCACACTTGAAATTCGACGCCTGAGTTAAACCATCCAAACGGGTCCGGATCGTTTTTACTTTGTGGTATCATAAAATCGTAAGATCCTAAGGTCAAGATCGGGATCTTAACAATTATGATATAAGCAAAAATATTTATTGGGTATGTGTTTCTTCACCCAACAATTTGGATTCTGTGGAGAATTAGGAATCGGGTATATTTTAATTGGGAAGAGATCCTCTCAAGTTATTTACAACTTGATTGATCAAGTTAGACAATTATCATTCATTGGATCAAATCCAATGGCTCAAATTAAAAGAACATGAGATGATTTGAGCCATTGGATTTGATCCAATGGTTGAGAGTTGCAACTTGACCAATCAAGTTATAAATAACTTGAGAGGATCTCTACCCATTTTAATTAACTGCCTAGAATGGTTTATTCTCATTTTTGGATTAGTCATAGAGGTAGTAAATGAGTTGAGATCAATATAGAACCCAAATTTGCCATAGAACAAATGAACCAATTATATCCCTTCATTTTTGATCTAAATTAATAAAATATTATTTTTCACCTTTTTTTTTTAAAACAACATATCTTACAAACGGTAAATTTTCAAAATATAAAAAATACACCATCGCGACGAGAATTAAATTATCTTTCTATAGATATGCACTTTTATATATTTTCGACAAACATTTTTTTTCAAAAATTCCGTCCGAAAAAATCATATATGATTTTTACGAATCATATATGATTTTCAAAAATCATGTATGATTCGATTTTTATGAATCATATATGATTTTTACGAATCATATATGATTCTCAAAAATCATATATGATTCGTAAAAATCGAATCATATATGATTTTCACAAATCATATATGATTTTTGTTGACCGAAATTTTGAAAAAAAAAAGTGGTTAAAAATATATAGTAGTGCATATCTATAGAAAGATAATTTAATTCTCGTCGCGATGGTATAATTTTTATCACGTAACGATTAACGGTTTGCGAGATATTTAATTTTTTAAAAAAAGGGTGAAAGTTTATCATAATAAAAAAATGAATGGCTATTATTGGTTCATTGGATCTATGGTAAATTTGAGATCTATATTGAACTTTTGCCGGTAGTAAATTCGTCCGAAATTAGATTGATTGGATTGGTGACAATTAATATTTGTACTCACTTTTACTGCCTTCTTGTTAGTAGTTTCTTAGTGAATTAGTTGTTCATTAAAAAAAGAAGTATTTTCTCGAAGTTCAAATCCTTGTCACTGGGTGGATTTGAACATCGTCTCTCGATCAATAGAAAGACTGATAATTAAGACTTGAAACGTGTTCAAAAAATTAAGACTTGAAATAACATTCTGGCACTTGCACGATGATAAAAACAAATATTGTTAAAATATAAGGAGTATATCTGAAAACTAATATTAAAAAGTTATCCAAAAAATTATTTGAAGTAGGGTAAGGTAGCAACTAGCAAGGAGTAGGAAGTAGGAAGTTGCTAGTGGCGGCAGTCTATAGTATTAGTAGTACGTAGAAGCACACGGAATGAGGCAGCTGTTATTTGCAAGCTGGAAAGATATGAGAAAACGACGCTGTTTGTATATAAATCCATTGCATCACTTTCAAGTTTCAACAACCAAATATAATAATTTAATGCTGTTTTTTTAAGGTTTTGTGATTGGTTGCATTTACCCAAATTATATATTTATTTTCTGTGCCATTTACTTAGATATACATAAATCTAAAATACGGCTATGAATAATCTTATCAGCTACTAATTTTCTTTTTAGGGGGCAAATTTTTACAGCCCACGCGGCCACGTATTTCACAAGTATTGTTTTAGATATATTTTCAACGAGACTTCAACTCGCAACCTGTTGTGTAATGAGTTACTCACATACCGTTGAATTAAAGCTTATGAGGTTGTCGTTTCCACGAACACAAACACTTCATACGCATGAGTTATGACAAATACTAGTAATCATCATCTTTTTTTTTACAATATCCTTCTTTCGTTACAAAATTATAGCTTTGCGGATTAAAAAACAATTTAACACACTAGCATTACAAAAATAAACAAAAGAGACTCCTTTTACTAAGGAAAATTTGATGAAAGGTGCTCCATTATGCACTCTCTCTCTCACACAAGTGTTTCAAAAATGCATTATTTGAGTTTCAAAGCTTTTATAAAAAAGAAAACTTTCGGAAAAACCATTTTATAGTACTTTTTTTTTTTTTTACTTTCTTTCTTACTTTTCAAACTCTTATAGCTGATTAAAGTCTTCACATCTCTAATTTTGTTATGTTTTACGTTCTAAAAATCATACCATTCAATCCATAATACTTTCCTGTTTAATTTGACATGGTTTCGAGCCAGGAAAAAAACTTGACATGGTTTCGAGCCAGGAAAAAAACGTCATTAAATTCCAGGATACGTGACGATAGATCTATGACACTCCGCGATGATTGCGATGAAAGTCACGACTCTTTGGTGCATTTATGGCCTGAAAAGAAGCTTACAACTCTCAATCACGAAAATATGTTCTAACGCTTTGAGATATTGTCATTTAAAAACGCTATCGTTGTATATCGAAAGACATGATATCACTTGACACTATGGTTATAAATAATAGTGTATTTGTGATCTTTTTTCATGGAGTACTTTCTTTTTATTTTCACGCATATCCCTGCACGAAATGGCTTATCAATTAGTAATTATTCCATCTTTAACAATAACTCATTCCTTAGTTTTGTCAAGACTTGACCAATGCACCTCAGTAAGGGTCTCGTATCCACTCGTTGTAGCTGAGCTGCTTGTGTATCGTGACCTTTCTGATCTAGAAAATCAGTAAGAAGTAGTTCTGTAGACCATGTGAAAACGTAGAGGGGGGGGGGGGGGGGGAGGGGTGAATACGTTTCCGTTTAAAACTTAAAACTTTTGTATCAAATATAATATAAACCATTGCATTTGCTAATCTCGACGCGAGGATGCATTTAACGCATTACGGCATGTAAGGCCAACCCCTTAATATCACATAAGATTCCGCAAGATTAATGGTTCATTATAAATCAAGTTTCACCATTATTAGTCCGGTTGCTTTTTCTTGATCAAGCGTGTCATTATATGTAAAGTGTTAAATATAGTTTATGACTATATGAAAGACCAAGTATGTATCACAAACATAGACATCAACCACATAGGAAATAAACAATGTAATGCAAGAATAAGAGTAAAGCGATAAGTAAAAGGATAGACAAACCAACACGAGGATTTATAGTGGTTCGGCTACAATGACACATTCCTTGCCCTACTCCACTCCCCGAGTCACCTACTCGAGAGTTCGTAAACACTACACCAATCTCCTTATGGCGGAGAAGCCTTCACAACGTCGCTTACACCTTTTTCTGGTACAAAGCTAAATACCGAGTTCTTTCACACCAAGGCGAACCACACCTAACACAACGTCGCCTACCCTTTATACGGTGCTAGGCTAACCACCGAGTTCTTTCACTCCAAGGAGAACTAATCCTATCACAACGTCGCCTACCCTTTATTAGGCACTAGGCTAAGCACCTAGTTCCATTACTATGGAGGAACTACTACCCATCACAACACAACACCTAATCTTAAGGTGATCCACTCCTTGTTACAACACCATCAAGGATATCACCATCCTTGGATCCAATACTACTCTATCTTGTACATCGAAACACACCATATCGAATGTACACCTTAGGCACCTTTCACTAATGCCCTTGGTTAGATTACTCGGCACCCTTCACTAATGCCTTCATCTTGACTCTTTTAGCATTCTTCACTAATGCCTTTGACACATCTATGACACCCGTTATGTTTTGTGGCCCAACATAACAAACCTTGTGTTGTATGGCACAAACACATAAACCATCTAGTCTAGTCATAGATATATAACACATCTATGATACCCTTTATGTTTTGTGGCCCAACATAACAAACCTTGTGTTTTATGGCACAAACACATAAACCATCTAGTCTAGTCATAGATACAAGAATATGATACTAGACAATATCCAAGACAATGTGTCTAATGGATATGAAATCCTAAACTAAACATCAAGAACCCAAAGCATGATGTAGTTAGTCTTCTATGAATGAAGATGACAAGTTTCCCAAGCTTGTTGTAGAAGATCTTCATGTTCTTGTATCTTGTGATGGGTGATCACTTCAGTAGGTAAGGAAGCAAGATCTCTAAGCTTGCTTTGGAGGATCACTTTGGGAGTATGCTTACAACAAATGAGAGTTAGAAGCATTATGATCATATGAGATGAGGGTGGTTTACATGTTTCCTAATGATCTAAATATCCTAGAAATGGTAGAGAGAAACTATGTGTGAAGGTGTGTGAAACAATGAAGAAATGGCTCACTATTTATAGAAGAAAACTAGCCAGTGTTCCCCGGATCCCACGGATCCCTCCCTTGAGGGATCCGTCCAGTGTATTACTGGGGATCCGTGGGATGCTCCCTTTTACCCATGGGTTTTGGGTCATGGGTTATGGGTTGGTCCATGGGTATTCTTTTAGATTGAATGTATCTAATGAGTACATTGTATCTAGTCAAATGGGTATGGGTGAATACCATGGGTTATGGATATGATCCATGGGTATTAGATTAGATACAATGTATCTAATAGATGCAATGCATCTAGTCAAATGGGTTATGGGTTGATCCATGGGTATTAGATTAGATACAATGTATCTAATGGATGCAATGCATCTAGTCAAATGGGTTATGAGTGCCCACCAAGGTACAATGTTTCTAGAGTTTGGGTTTTATCCAACTACATTCAATGTATTTGGTCAATGGGTCAAATACTTAAGTTTCTACCCATTTATATTACCCATTATAATACATACTAGTTATGTATATATTTACCCAATATGTAAACACTAGTTGTTATACATAAACTATTTAACTAAACATGTTTTAATGGTTTGTTGGGGGTTTGATCATAACGCAACATAACAAACATGTACGAACCTGTGTTGTAGCATACAAGGACTTGAGTCGTCGAGAGGTGTTGAGACAATATATAATTACAAGTAACTTATACATTTTACGTTATGTATTACAAGTTACATGTTTGTCATCAACAAAACAAATGAGAATGTATAGATTAAATATCGTAATATTTGCACTAACAATCTCCCCCTTTTTTATGATGACAAAATATATGTAAACGTAATAGATAGGTAAAATGTCAAAGTTACTTGTGTCCGTACTTCCTATACATTACCTTCTCCGTTTACACTCTTCTCCCCCTTTTGTCGAAACAAAAAGGGTGTGTCCTTTAAACTTAATTTCTCTCAAGAATGGCGAGTTTGCATCATCCCTAGTGAAGTTAAAATGAAAACACCTTATTGCTCCAATTGGCACACCACGCCAATACCTTCAACATGAAACACTAATGACGAAGCTTAGCAACTCATGACCTTGAGCTTGCACGTCTTCAAAAGGTGGTGATCTCGCCTTTAAGAGGAACCTAGAGAATCACAAAAAAAAAAAATAGAAAGATCCTTTGAATTGTAACCATTATTGCCAACGGCTCAATAGATCAAATTTTTTAGGCTTAACCTACATCAAGGTTAGTGTTAAAAAAAATATATGATGAGCAAGAAATCTCCCTTTTGTTGAAACATAAAGGAATTTTGAAGAATGAATGTGTGCATGCTCCCCCTTGATGGTTGCTCCCCCTTGTTAAGGGTGTCAAGTATTTTAGGAAGGCTAAGATGAAATTATTGCAAAATTTGCAATGTTTTTGTTTTGACCAAAAACTCCCCTTTATTGAGAGTGACAAGTTCTCCTAGTGTGTTTTGAAAATCTACAAAACAAAAAGTTAGTGCAAAATTATATTCGTCCTTGGACGAGTAAGTCATATGATGCACTTTATAAATGCTCGACGGAAGCTCCCCTAGCTCGAGGGCATCAAGAAGAACCTACAAAGAAAAAATTAGTGTAAAATTTCGTCCATAAATAGACGAGAATCCCATGCACATCAAAGTGTATATATGTGAACCTACAAAGAAAGGATTAGTGTCAAAAAGAGAATAATCCTACTACTTGCATCATCATGGTTGGTTTAGAGGTTGTAAGGTTTGTTCAAGGTAAGAAAAAAAATGTGCTTAGGGATGAGACGCATTTCATTACGAAATTCACTTGGCTTTTGACAACATAGATGTTTGTGGAGGATGGTTGAGCGACCATGAATTGTAGTGGTAGTGAGACACTTGTAGGATGTGGTTGACGCAAATAGAATGTGGTAGAACATACTTCATCACGTAGTTCATGAACTAGACCTTGGACATGGTGATAATGATAGAAATCATCATTATGACTTAGAGGTATGGAAGTTGTGGTAGAGGTGATGAAAGGTATCAAGGTTAATCTTTGATTTGGTTGATGACTCAATAGAGGTGGTAGATATGATAACTTTGTGAGTAGTGATAAAAGTGGAGTAAGATGGTTAGGATGATGCAAGATTAAAAAGAAATGTGCGAATGAGCACAACTTGACTTGATGATGAAGTCGACCATTGTCAACCTACAAGAATCCAAAAAGGTTAGTACAAAAGGAAAACATTTATACAAATGGATAAATTGTTCACATAAAATCATGAAACAAAAAGAAAGAACACATAAAGAATCATATAAATGCAACTCATTTATAAGCATATAAGAAACTGATAATCCTAAGTGTTGAACAAGTGCTTGTGTGGAAAAAGGAAATTTGAAATGATTATCTAAAGGGATAATGTACCTACTGTTCCACGGTTCCACCGGTTCTCTCACTAGAGGGATCCGGCTAGCTTAAGTCTAGGGATCCGGCTAACAGATGAGGTGAAAAAGAGGTGATTGGGTTCTAGCAAGGTCTAGCACCTACATATCCTAAGTTACCCAGTCTATTAAGTGTCTTACATGAAGATGGACTTAAATGATCAAGAGAAAATGATTGATGGTAGCTAATGATTTTTACAGCAAGCACACATGTATACATGTTTAAGCAAAGCAAGGAGAGCATGTAGAGATCACATATAGGCAATCAAATGAGATCGAGCTCACAAATAACACAAAGGTTTAGCAAACTTAACAAGCACTATTCAAGAAGCCTAAAACAAATTTACGGTCTAGATTAGTAAATCATTTACACTAACAATGACATGCAAGGTATGTGTCTTGAAAGAAAAGAGCACATGATGGTGTTCAAGACAAAAGAGTTGTGAGGTGCTAGTTTAGGACAATCTAGTTATTACAGATGTTGATTAGCATACAATGAGCTTCGTCCATGAAGTCATGTAGCTCTTCTCGATCAAAGCAAGATAATCGCTTGATGAGGCAAGTGGTTTGTGATTAACTAAAAGAAAAATTAATTTTACAACTTGTTTGATTAGTAATCCTAAGACAATGCAAAGTATTTCCATTGTAAACTTACTTTAGGAAAACATAGGAGTATAAATTTCTCAAGTGAGAGAATGAATATGAGACTATTACTAGTGGTGCTCAATTACGGCTAAACACGACCATTTTTACGGGCGATTCCACATACCCAACTTCTATCAAGGAAGCAATTCAACCGTTAGGTCAAATTAAGTTTTTAGTGCAATAAGTTCTCCAGTATTCATTCTCAAGTTAGGAAAATTTATATTCCTACAATGGCCTATCGAAGAGTAACAATGATGATACTTTGCTTCATTTTTATTAATATTATACTTGAAACAACTAAGGTGACGAAGGTGTCAAAAAAATTAAAAGTTGTCCATATGGTGAACAAAAAAAAATTGTTTGGATTAGCTAGTTCAACATATGTTGTTGGAAAGCTAGAGTTTGGACTTTCGGATATGAACAATTATATTTGCGTTGCAAAATAATTTACTTGAGTATATCGGATGAAATAATCAAGTTGTCAATCCTACTATGAAGCTTGGAGAGCGATCATGAAAAGGAAAACGGGAGAGTACATCATCAACACAAGTGTAGGTTATGATCCGATGTACATTCTTGTTGTTTTTAGAAAACGATACAAGAAAATATGAAATCAAGAAATCATATAAGCACATAAAACATTTATGTTGCACACATGACAAACTCAATCAAAAAGCCATTTAGTGTGTTATATGTTTTAAATATTTTTCACCTTATAAAACTAACATTTTCGACACAATTAGATGTTATCCCAAACACTCCTTCAAGTAGCACATTGATTAGTAGAATATTACTAAATCGACAAGCAAGAGAATGAATATGAATTTTTGAAATTCAGACAAAAACTGTCTTCTGTACCACGGATCCCTTGTCTGAGGGATCCGTCCAGTGTAACCTGAGGGATCCGCGGATCTGACACAGAATTACAAAAATGCATGTTTTGACCCGACGAAAAGGTTTAACCTTTGTAGACTTTTTAGTGAAGTTATATTATCCATTTTTACCTTTATTCAAGCTTGATTAACAAGATATCTAACAACAAAACTTCAAAGAGAATAAAATCAACAAAACACTTTTCATATTATGCTTGACTTCACCAAAATATTGATACAAGGATCTTACTCGTTTTGAAAACCATTTGTTTTAAAAACTAGAGCCAACCCGCTCTGATACCAATTGTGAAAACGTAGAGGGGGGGGGGGTGAATACGTTTCCGTTTAAAACTTAAAACTTTTGTATCAAATATAGTACAAACCATTGCATTTGCTAATCTCTACGCGAGGATGCATTTAACGCATTACGGCATGTAAGGCCAACCCCTTAATATCACATAAGATTCCGCAAGATTAATGGTTCATTATAAATCAAGTTTCACCATTATTAGTCCGGTTGCTTTTTCTTGATCAAGCGTGTCATAATATGTAAAGTGTTAAATATAGTTTATGACTATATGAAATACCAAGTATGTATCACAAACATAGACATCAACCACATAGGAAATAAACAATGTAATGCAAGAATAAGAGTAAAGCGATAAGTAAAAGGATAGACAAACCAACACGAGGATTTATAGTGGTTCGGCTACAAGGACACCTTCCTTGCCCTACTCCACTCCCCGAGTCACCTACTCGAGAGTTCGTAAACACTACACCAATCTCCTTATGGTGAGGAAGCCTTCACAACGTCGCTTACACCTTTTTCCGGTACAAAGCTAAATACCGAGTTCATTCACACCAAGGCGAACCACACCTAACACAACGTTGCCTACCCTTTATACGGTGCTAGGCTAACCACCGAGTTCTTTCACTCCAAGGAGAACTAATCATATCACAACGTCGCCTACCCTTTATTAGGTACTAGGCTAAGTACCTAGTTCCATTACTATGGAGGAACTACTACCCATCACAACACAACACCTAATCTTAAGGAGATCCACTCCTTGTTACAACACCATCAAGGATATCACCATCCTTGGATCTAATACTACTCTATCTTGTACATCGAAACACACCATATCGAATGTACACCTTAGGCACCTTTCACTAATGCCCTTGGTTAGATTACTCGGCACCCTTCACTAATGCCTTCATCTTGACTCTTTTAGCATTCTTCACTAATGCCTTTGACACATCTATGACACCCGTTATGTTTTGTGGCCCAACATAACAAACCTTGTGTTTTATGGCACAAACACATAAACCATCTAGTCTAGTCATAGATATATAAGACATCTATGATACCCGTTATGTTTTGTGGCCCAACATAACAAACCTTGTGTTTTAAGGCACAAACACATAAACCATTTAGTCTAGTCATAGATACAAGAATATGATACTAGACAATATCCAAGACAATGTGTCTAATGGATATGAAATCCTAAACTAAACATCAAGAACCCAAAGCATGATGTAGTTAGTCTTCTATGAATGAAGATGACAAGTTTCCCAAGCTTGTTGTAGAAGATCTTCATGTTCTTGTATCTTGTGATGGGTGATCACTTCAGTAGGTAAGGAAGCAAGATCTCTAAGCTTGCTTTGGAGGATCACTTTGGGAGTATGCTTACAACAAATGAGAGTTAGAAGCATTATGATCATATGAGATTAGGGTGGTTTACATGTTTCCTAATGATCTAAATATCCTAGAAATGGTGGAGAGAAACTATGTGTGAAGGTGTGTGAAACAATGAAGAAATGGCTCACTATTTATAGAAGAAAACTAGCCACTGTTCCCCGGATCCCACGGATCCCTCCCTTGAGGGATCCGTCCAGTGTATTACTGGGGATCCGTGGGACGCTCCCTTTTACCCATGGGTTTTGGGTCATGGGTCATGGGTTATGGGTTGGTCCATGGGTATTCTTTTAGATTCAATGTATCTAATGAGTACATTGTATCTAGTCAAATGGGTGTGGGTCAATACCATGGGTTATGGATATGATCCATGGGTATTAGATTATATACAATGTATCTAATGGATGCAATGCATTTAGTCAAATGGGTTATGGGTTGATCCATGGGTATTAGATTAGATACAATGTATCTAATGGATGCAATGCATCTAGTCAAATGGGTTATGAGTGCCCACCAAGGTACAATGTTTCTAGACTTTGAGTTTTATCCAACTACATTCAATGTATTTGGTCAATGTGTCAAATACTTAAGTTTCTACCTATTTATATTACCCATTATAATACATACTAGTTATGTATATATTTACCCAATATGTAAACACTAGTTGTTATACATAAACTATTTAACTAAACATGTTTTAATGGTTTGTTGGGGGTTTGATCATAACGCAACATAACAAACATGTACGAACCTGTGTTGTAGCATACAAGGACTTGAGTCATCGATAGGTGTTGAGACAATATATAATTACAAGTAACTTATACATTTTACGTTATGTATTACAAGTTACATGTTTGTCATCAACAAAACAAATGAGAATGTATAGATTAAATATCGTAATATTTGCACTAACATACCACTTCTAGAAGGATCTTTAGCTTTAGAAATGACGAAATTAAAAGATGTTATCAATTCAGAGTAGACCCTCGATGATTTATAGGTCCGTAAAGGTTTAATTTTCTTATCCATCCTTTCGTACATGAGCTTTGCAATAAGAAATACGATCACGGAAATATACGCATGAATAATCTCCATTTCAAGTGTTTAATAGTACTTTTTATTCTTTTTGAGAGATGTATCCAATATATCACGAATATGTAATCGTAATTTTTCTGTTAAAGTTCATGCAATATTTTCTTGATATGTTGTTAGTACTTTTTATGATTATAAATGTTTTCTTATATGCAACGTATATAAATGGAGTAGCGGATACTTTAAACATAACGTTTGATTATCGATAACGACTGACATTACATGGAAGAAGAACACCGAAATACATCAATGTCTACAGACACACAAAATACATCAGAATTCATACATTCAAAAAACAATTAATCATGATCTTTTGATTCAGGTATTCAGTCTCTTCCTAAAGACGTGCAACCTCATCCTCAAAACGATAGCGCGTTGTCGTGTATCTTTCGCTAAATTCAGTCAACAAACCACAAATTTCATCCACAGTACCTTTAGGCTTTGAAATACGCAGAAGTTTTTCCTCCAAATAAAAGCGATAGTAGAAACGTTGTGGTAGTGGTGGTGGTTGTACAACAATAGAAGCCGGTGGCGGTCAATGTTCTACATCAATCGGCAATGGTGGTTGTTGGATCGATATACTTTAATCAAACTAACTTAACTAGGTTGTTAAGGTTTAATAACCTCGAATAAATCCTAAGTTATTAACAAAGAAACACTGAGCAATCTTTATCAAGTACGCGGAATTTACTTAACAAAGCTAAGAAGAATAACTTTTATAATAAACTCTAAATCTGCTTATTATGCAGATACTCTAATACAACTCTAAGATAATCGAACTTTTCTTTAAAACACTAATTCGTAAACTCTAAAACTCTTTTTCTGAAATCGTACCTCTAATGCCAATCTAGGAGTCCTTTTATAGGCTCAAGGATATCCTAGTCGGTTTACAATTGATAACCTTGTACGACAAGTAATCTAAACATAGAATACAATTCTTTCCATAAACGAATATAACAGTTCTTTTGTTCTTGCAGTACTTTGACTTCTCATTGCAGTACTTTGACTTTGTCTTTAGCAGTACTTTGACTATTTGACTTCTTCCAGTACTTTGCAGCTTACAGTACTTTCATATCTTCAGTACTTTGATATCTTCAGCACTTTCATATCCCAACAATCCTCCCCTAACTTGAATTCTACTTGCTTGACTTCAAGTTCCTTTGTGAATATATCTTTAACAGCTTCATCTTTAAAAACGGATTGTTTCTTAGTCTTAAGATTTTATCTCTGTAGCGTCTGTTCTTGTCAAAGTATCTCTTAGAATTGTTCTCTTTTCAGCAGCATCCAGCAAGCTCCATCTTTTCAGCAACACAGCAACATATGACAATTTGTACATTTAATTTAAGTTGCATACTATTCTCATCACTTCCAAGTGAATCATTGAAAATTTAATGGATTTAGATCTCTTTACCAAAGCCATTATCTCTGGAGTAGCCAAATGTTTTGGTGTGTAAGACCATGGTACATTGATAACCATATGATTTTTAGCAAATCACCAGCTATCAACAGATTTGATTTGTCTTTACCAAAAGCTGTACCCTTCTGGACTAGTTAGTTCTTCTATCTAATGGTGAACTAATTACCAATAATGGTTTTTCCACAGCCTTTACCACAAGCCATTTTCTTGTGGGCTAGCCAACTCTTCACATTACTGATATGGTGAGTTGAATACCATCCAACTTATTAGCAAGTTGTCAACTAAAAACGGATTTGATATATCTTTACCAGAGCCGTTTGCTCATGGATTAGTCAATCTTTTTGTAACCATGGTGGATTGATAACCTATTGATGTTATCATCACAAAAACCATTTATTCAACCTTTAGTTCAAAATATTTATTACTTAGCAAAAAGATTTCTTCTAAAATTCATTTAACTGGTTTAGTTCAGCAAACAGTACTTTGATGAAAGTACTGTCTGATCAGCAGTACTTTGAATAAAAGTACTGATATATCAAAAAGTATTTATTCAAATAAAATTCATACCAGTTATAGATCATTCTCAGCAATGGTAGTCCAGTTTATAAACAAGTTGATAACCATGCAAGCAGTTTCATTATCCTCTTCTACTTCCAATCCATGCTCTAGCATTCTTCTCATGAGCTCAACTGTAAGAGGGTATCTTCTTTCTGCGAACATGTGTATCATTGTTCCATTTTCTAGCTCCAAAACATGAACTCCAGATTCTTCAAAGAATCTCCAGCAAACTATTTCCCAGCTTTCTTGATTCTTCCAGATATCATCAGTGCTCTCTTCTTCAGTTTCCCATATATTTATGAGATCACCATGTAAAACCAAACCAATCCCTTCCAATGGATTCTCTTCAAAGTAAGCCTTCACAACATGATATAAGTAGAATAGGTCTACTCTATCTATAATATGTAGTAAATCCCATAGCCTTTTGAAAACTTTGAAGCTTTCATCTTCTTTATGAAAAATCATGTAATCTCCATTCTTGGATTTCACAACTTTAAAAACACTGATCTTTGATCGGTTCATCTTCATGTCATCATCTTCCTTTGTATAATCAAAATCTACCACTCTGAGATAATTCTTCAATTCATCACTAGTCTCAGATCTTAATTCAACCTTTTCTTTCTTTGAAAACTGAACATCTGTAACTTCAGTTTTTCTTTTTCTCTTTAAGCTCTTCTTCCTTTCAGCTTCAGTCCAATGAGCTTCTTCTCTGAAGTCTTTAATATCAGCAACACTCTTCTTATAAGCTTCTGTTTCAGCATCATAGAGTCTTTTCATATCAACATAGTTTAGCTTCTGCAAACCCTTATATCCTCTGCCTTTTAAATATGCCATCATTGTATTCCTTTCTTCGGCTAAATTAGGTCTTCTTGACATATATCTAACAGGTGTAGGAGACTGTAATGGTTCAGCAGTTTCAGCATCTAACTCATCTTGCACCTTTTGAGCTGCTTCTCTATTCTTAGCTTCTTGAGCTTCTTGTTCTTCTCTATCTTTAGCATCTAACTCTTCTTGAACTTTTCTAGCTGCAGCTTCATTCCTAGCAACTTCAATTGCTCTAAGTTCTGCCAAAGTGAGTTTATTTTTCTTAGTTTCAACCAGAACACCTTTCCCTTTGTCTTTAGGATCAATTGCAGGTTGAGAAGCTCTTGGTTGTTCTTCTTCTTGTACATCTCTAATAGTAACTTGATGAGTGTCCAAATACTCATCATTTTTGTATAATCTAAACTGCAAAATCATCTGAAAACACTCAAAAACACATCAAAATGATCAAATTATCACAAATCAGTGTTTTATGTGTTTTAAATGCAAAAATATCAAAATCAGATGAAAAACATATCAAATTTGCAAAATTGGCAGTTTTAGTCCCCCAAGTTTTAAAAGTTGTCAAATCTAGTCCCTGGAAATTCAAAAATGTGGAAATTTATCATTCAAGGTCCCTGAAGTATTCTAAGTTGTTTAAAATGATCCTTGAATGATTCTTTGGTCAATTGGCAAGAAAGGTCCCTTAACTTTGGAAAATTACAAAAATAGTCCTTGGACCTTTAAAAATAGATTTTGTGCAAAAAGGGTCCTTGTTTTATCAAAGTTTGTCAAAATTAGTCCTTGTGAGAAGTTTGGAATAATGGCAAGATCAGTCCTTGAAGTTTGGGTGAATTACACTTTTGGTCCTTGTTTACCACTAAAACCAAACGGACACAATATTATTAACAAACCCAATCCAAACCCAATACACAAGCCCAACTGCAAGCCCAATCCACTGCTTTGACCCTTGAACCTTGACCCCTCCAGTCCACAACCTATTCTGACCCCAGCCACATCCAATTTGACCCCCCCTATTATTAAACACTGTGGTCAACAGAAGTCAAACCCAAGTGTACGCGCTCAAAAACCAGAAACACTGTAGCAGTGTCTCTCCAAGCCTGATTCTCCAATACCAGAGATGGTTTTCACCATATTTTCAACCCCCCTCCATGCCATGTCCCCTCCAACTCCTATACACTCCAAAACCTTTAAATTATCTCAACCAAATCCCTTAAATGCAAAAACCTGCTTGAAGAAAATTTGGCGCCAAAAAGCAACTTGGACGGTTATGATGATTCTAGCCAATCCAATGGCTCAAGTTTGGTGGGAAAGTCTCAGAGTACAACCAGGAATGTGGAAAAGTCTATAAAAGAGAGAGATATGTATTGTAAAAGACTATCTAGTGTAATTTTAAGCTTTTATTGTCGTTTTTAGCATTTTTAAGTTTCAAGTGTATGTTTTTATCTAAAAACTCTGTATTTCAAGTTCCTTTGTTATAAGAAAGCTTTTGTGAACCTTTAATTCAAGTATCATATTGAATTTAAGTTTATGTAATTTCTCATATTTATGTAAAATTTCAAATATTGGTTTAAGTTGTTTATTGTTGTGGTTCTAAGCTCAGTAAGCTTATTTAAGCTTACAATAACTTATTTAAGCTTTTAAAATCATTTATAATTCAGTTTAGCTTTAAAATAGAAAAATACCAAAAATTACCAAGAAAATAGTAAAAAATCAAAAATCCATGGATAAGGTGCAAGCAAGCTGATGCAGACTGGTTTTTGGATGGGAATGGGTTAGTGAACCTGTGGAGGTTCTATAGGAAGTTCTACTTGGTCATTGTTCTCAGATTTCAGTTGGGAAGCATTTGTAAGCCTTTAGCTTATTTGTTGTTTTTTACTGTTTAATAGTTTTTAAGCTCATATCTCTGTATTTGTATGTTAATTAGCTATAGTTAAGTTAAAATAAACTATAAAATCAGTAGCTAGTTTTTCTCAATTTATAGTTTGCAAAAATTTGTTTTAACAGTTGAAATGGTATAATCATTAAGTCTGAGTTTGGTGTTGTTTTGATTGTTGTTTTAAGCTTCATTAGTCATAATATTTGATAATACAAGGTCTTAAATCAAGTTGGTGGTTTACAATTGTGATTTAGTTTGAAAAACATCAAAACAGTTAGCCTAAAGGAGTGTTTGGTTTAGTGTATTCAAAGGTTCTTTGTTCAGTGGTTTTGTTGGAAATCTTCATAACTTAGTCTAAACCACTTATATCAGTCAAGAGAACAAGTCTTTGTTCATTGAAAGTCAAAATTTCATTTGAATGTGCATTGTGCAGTTACTGTTGGCAGTTCATGATGCAAGATCATCATTTTGTGTTCAAAAGTTGTTAACCTTGCTTAAGTTAGTCTTATCTCACCTTAAAACAACATAATAAGTGCTTAAGATCAGATCAAATCTCATTTTGGTCAATTTTTGGTTTTTCTCAAAAAGTCAAAATTCTCAAATGGTCATTTTTGAATAAACTTGGGAATTCCACTGAGGGCTTAATAGTGAGTTTCAATTTATAAGCTTTTGGGGTATTGAAGTCTAGTTGGTATAGAAAAATACAAAAATATTAGTTCTCTGATTATCAGCTTGTTTGGTGCTTATTTAACTGCTTATTTTGGGTACCTGTTCTGCATATCTGTCCTGTGCACAGAAAATAAGACCCAATTGATAAGCTTGCATTAAGCTTATTACTTGTCCAAATCCTGTGTTCTCTAGTTCTTTGGAAAGCCAACCTGGTCTTCTTGAGTTGTCAAGTTTTATTTTTCACTTTTGAGCTTGTTTACTAGGGCTGCTAAGGGCTTGAATCCTGTCCCATTTCTGTTTCAAGAGCAAAGTGCTTATTGGCTTATAATAGCTTATCAGTTTGTTTCTTTGCATACTTTAGCCTCATTTCTGCTCATTTAGCTTGTTTGAACCTACTTTGAGCTTTTGTTTCATCTGATAAGCTTGTTAGAGCTTATTTCCATCAAATAAGCTTCTTTAAGCACTGTTTGGTCATAAGCTCATCAAAACAGCTTATTGGTGGTCTATAAATTTTTTGTCTTTATTAAAGTTTCATAATATCATTATTAAAGTAGTTTTCAAAAATAAAATCCAGAAAAAGTTCAATTAAAATTCAGTGATAGCATTTATTTAATAGATTTAGCTTTTTGATTTTTATTTTCATCTTATTAATAATCAAAACTTGTTTTTCTCTTTTTCTTAGGTTTCTGTCATCATATAGGATTTTTAGAAAAAGTTTCAGATTTTTCTCTTTCTTTTTAGTATTTATTATAATTTTAATTAGTTAAAAATAGTAATTAATTAGTAATAAATAATTAAAAAGCATAAAAAATATATTTTCTGTTTTAAAATTAGTTTTATCATATTTTAGATTTTTCAAAGTTAAAATTTTATTTTTCCAAGTTTATTTTGTATTTTCTAGTATTTAAGTGTATTTTAAATAGTTATTAATTAATAATAATTAGAATACAAGTGTGAAAAATATATTTTTAGTTTTAAAATTAGTTTTATAGTATTTTAGATTTTTCAGAATCATAAGTTTATTTTTCTAGCCTTATTTTGTATTTTCTTTCATTTTAGAGTATTTATTAAGTAGTTAAATTAGTTTTTAATTAATAGTAATTAATTAAATAGTGTTAAAAATAATTTTCTTTTTCTAATAATTTTCTTTTATTTTTAGGATTCTAAAAATGTCATTTTTATATTTTTAGGTCTTTTACTTTTTAGTTTTTACTTTTTATTTTGTACGTCTGCGTAGTTTTTAAAACTTACGTTTACGTTTCTTTGATCTGGTTGTTGTGCTTTCCAATTCTGTGTCCAATTCTATTCCAAATCAATCAGTAGTGTAATTTCTAATCATGACCTTTGCAGATCACTATCCTTAGTGATCATTCTATCTTCTGAGTTTTGTTTAACACACCATTGAGTCTCCTTGGGACTAAACGACCCGGGAATCCCCTGTATTCTCTGATCTTAATTGCATTTGTGTCTGAGCAGTTTTAAGTCTGTTTGACTTGACTGTTTAGCACCAATCATAACTCCTCCTCTTGGTTGTGACAAATCTAACATTGTAGCAATTAATTCATCATCACTCGCAGAATGAATAGGTTTGAATGTAGCTTCCTCCTCTTCTTCTATAACAATTTTAGAAGGACCAGCTTCTTCTTCAAAATTCAATACCCTTGGAGTTATTGGTGTTATTACTTCTTGCCTAGATGTATCATGAAAAACAGTACTTTGATGTTCAGTACCTTGATCATCAGTACCTTGAACTTGCACTTCTTCTTCTTGTTCAGAATCTGAAATAATCTTTTCTGTAGTACTTACAGATTCTTTCTTCTTCGTAACATCTTCTTTCAAATTTTCCTTTTCTAAATTCCTCCCCAAGTTGACAGAAGATGATTTAGGAACCTTCTTTCGTTTTAATTCCTTACGAAGTTGTTTACGACGTTTGTTTTCCTCTTTAACCCATAAGTTGAAACCTTGAATATATGGTTTAATAAAATTCCTCAACCAGATATACTTACGCCTCAACTTCCTAAGTGCTTTAGCTTGACGCTCAACAGTCTTGTTCAACCTAACTAGCTCCCTTGTCAAAGCATAATTATCCAAAGTCAAACCTTCACGAGGTATAGTATGATCATCACCTTGAAGATGTGAATGTTCCTCTGAAACAGGAACAGAACGTTTGGAAGATGTAGTAGGTGTTCTTTCAATCTATGCTTGAACCTCAGGGCTTGGAGAAACAGTACCCTGTAAAGATGCAGTACCTTCAATAGAAGCAGTACTTGCAGATGCAGTACCTTGTGGGGCAGCACTTTGTGAAGCAGAACTTTGAGAGGCAGCACTTTGTGAAGCATTACCATGTACAGAATCAGTACCTTCACTTTCTTCATCCTCTCCAGCTTCAGCACGTACAGCTTGAACAACTTCCATCATTGTAGTAGTTAATGGAATATCTCCACCTCTGAACAAATCACTTCGCATAGCTATAAATGTAAATATTTTGGCTTGTTGCACAATGACAGGTAACAAAGCAGCAGGTTTTGGAACATCAGCCAATTGCTTGTTTAAGAAAACCTGTACAAACCTTGGGTACATCAACCATTTTGACCCAGATGATATATGTGATAGCATCCCATCCAAAATAAGCCTTGAAAAATTAAACACTCTATCAGTAGCTAATCCAACCACTGCAGATGCTATGTTGGACCCAAACTGCTCCCAAGAAGTACTTTTAGAACTTATGCAATGGAGCAGTACATGAATCAAGAATTTCCATTGAGGACAGAATAATGCTTTCTTGAATGTTTGCTCTGTCAAAGATCCTTCATAACCAAGATTCCTAAAAGTATCCCAAATCAGTTGCTTATCAAATCGAATAGCCCCATCTTCATCTCCAAATAATAAATCTTCTCGAATAGAGGCTTCTGTAATCTTGATAGTGCGTCCAGCAACTGTTGATCGAATATAATATTCATCCTCCTCCATATTGTCTCTAGCATTAGCCCAAAATTCTTGAATCCATGGTTCAATAATATCCGGCTCAACTAAAAGAGCATAACTAATAGGTGACCCAGTAAGATAATCAATGATATCATAAAAAGCCACATTCGCCTCAGTCTTGTCCAAATTAGCCACCATATTGTGCTTTGAAACAGTTAAACGATTCGCCATTGTTGAATAAGTGAGCACAATAAAGAATTGATCGAATAATAAAGAGATGGTGATTGGGAGATAAGTATGGAAAAGATGTAAAGTAATAATATGAGAGGGAAAATCAGGAAGTAGTTATTTATAGGTAGGATTTGAAAAATCACTGCCCAAAATAAAATAACCGTTAGCTTTAATTACCCATCAATATTACCGTTGGAACAGTACTTTAATACGACAAACAGTACTTTCCACATAAGCAGTACTTTCCCAAATAGTACTTTCCAAGCAGTATTTTCAGGAAAAACAGTACTGTGCCAAATACCTTCATATAAACTAAGTATAAACAAGCAGCCTCCCCTCAAGCAATACACAGGACTATACCTAACACCTTATAGTCCTCCCCTTAAACATAGCTTAGTAGTTAATCATTCCAATGCTCACGACCAAGTGATTGAATCGTGACACATCAAAACCTTTTGTGAGTAAATTAGCTACATTGTCATCCGTGTGAACCTTAACAACATGGATGAGCCTGTGCTCATAACAATCTCTGATAAAGTGATGCCTAATCTGAATATGCTTTGTCTTAGAATGATACACAAGATTCTTCACAATACAAATAGTACTCTCATTATCAATATTGATAGGAGTATTTTTGAAATTGAACCCATAGTCCAAGAGTTGATTCTGCATCCACAAAACTTGACCACAACAACTTGCAGCAGCTACATATTCAGCTTCAGTAGATGATGTTGCTGCAATTGTCTGCTTTTTGCATTGCCAAGAGACTAACCTTCTTCCAAGATATTGGCATCCACCAGTTGTGGATCTTCTATCATAATTATCACCTGCATAGTCACTATCTGAAAAAGCTTCTAAATGAAAAGGTGACTCTTTAGGATACCACAACCCCAACTTAGGTTGTTGTTTCAAATAACAGAAAATTCTTTTTATTGCATTCATGTGAGAGATCTTTGGTGAGACTTGATATCTTGCACATAGACAAACTGCAAACATGATATCAGGCCTTGATGCAGTAAGATACATAAGAGAGCCAATCATTGATCTATATAACTTGACTTCAACTGGTTGTCCATCTTCATCTTTGCCCAATGAATTGATAGATTTAATAGGTGTAGTAACAGCCTTCATATCATCAAAATTAAACTTCTTAAGTATGTCTATAACATACTTGTCTTGGCTAATGAAAATTCCTTCCTTGGACTGCTTAACCTGAAGTCCTAAAAAGAAAGTTAACTCTCCCATTGAACTCATTTGAAATTCCTTCTGCATCAGCTGCTCAAACTCCTTAACCATGGACTGTTTGGTAGCCCCAAAGATGATATCATCAACATAAACTTGAACTAACATGATATCCTTCTTGTCTCTCTTGATAAACAAAGTCTTGTCTATAGCTCCCCTCCTGTATCCATGCTGTAATAAGAATGTAGAGAGCCTCTCATACCAAGCTCTAGGTGCCTGATGAAGGCCATAAAGAGCCTTAACCACCTTATAGACTTTGTTTGGATGTTTAGGATCTTCAAAACCTGGAGGTTGTTTCACATACACCTCTTCTGTAATAGTACCATATAGAAAGGCACTCTTGACATCCATCTGGTATACCTGAAAACCCATGTATGAAGCAAAAGCAAGAAATATTCTAATAGCTTCAATCCTTGCTACAAGAGCAAATACCTCATCATAATCTACCCCTTCCTCCTGTCTATAACCCTGAGCAACTAACCTTGCCTTGTTTTTGATAACATTACCTCTTTCATCTCTTTTAAAAAACCCACCTGGTTCCAATAACTCTCTTCCCATCTGGAAGATCACATAAAACCCAAACTTCTTGAAGTTTAAATTGAAGAAGTTCTTCCTGCATAGCTTCAACCCAGCTTTCTTTAGTCAAAGCTTGAGCAATATTCTTGGGTTCCTCTTGAGAGATGAAACAAGTAAATAAGCAGGTTTGATGGTCCTTATGATTCAGCCTGTTTTGTTTATACACAAAGCTAAGTAAAGCATTGTGAGGTTTTGTGAAACCCTTAGCTTTATGTCTTGTCATAACTCCAGAAGTAGAAGGACCAATGATTTGATCAGCCGGATGATTCTTATGAATTCGTAAGATTGGAGACTGTGGAACTTCATATGTATCATCCAAGTTAGTATAATCAGCACCTTTATTGGAATCTGTGAAAATACCTTCGTCTTCAAGCTCATCATCAGTGTCTTCTAACCCAGGTATGATAGAATCATCTAAATTATCTAAAGTACTGTCAACAGGTGCAGCAATACTTTGGTCGAAAGTACTGTCCAAAGTACTGTGAGAGTACTCTGCAGTCTTGTTCTTCTTCTTTGCCTCTTCATAAGCTCTCCTTTGTTCATCAGTGTAAGAATGTGCTAATACATCTTGAAGAAGCATCTGATTAAGTTCCTCTTGAATAGCTTGATCCTCAGCAGTTAATGAGGATTGTGGTGCAACAGTACTTTGTTTTGGAGAATCAGTACTTTGCTTAGGAACTTCAGTACTTTGTTTTGGACTTACAGGATCTTTATCAGGAACAGCATCAGGTCTAATATGAACATCATGAACAACATATTGGATATCTTCTTCATTGTGCAAAGGTTGATTTTCTTCTCTAACAGGAACATAATTCATCGAAGGAGATAAAATCTCAAGATCAAACATCCAATCAGGACCTTTACCTTTCTCATTGTCTTGATCTTCTAAAAACTCGACATGAAGACAATCTTGAATCTTCTTAGTAACTCTATTGTAGACTCTAAAGCCTTTACTGTTAGTACAATAACCCAATAGATAACCTTCTTCAGACTTGCCATCAAACTTTCCCAGATTATCAATGGTGTTCAAAATAGTAAGAGGGCATCCAAAAGGCTTCATAAAACGAATGTTGGGTTTATTGCCCATCAGCAATTCATAGGGTGTCTTCATCTGTGGTTTGGTGACAGAGACCCTGTTGAGTACATAGCATGCAGTACTTACAGCTTCTGCCCAAAATTGAATAGGTAGATGGGAATCTGCTAACATAGTCCTTGCAGTTTCAATCAAAGTCCTATTCTTTCTCTCTGCAACACCATTTTGCTGTGGTGTTCTAGCAATACTAAACTCCCTCTTTATGCCTTTATTTGCACAAAAGTCATCCATAGGATTGTTCTTGAATTCAGTTCCATTGTCACACCTAATACCTCTAACCTTGAGTCTTAATTGGTTTTCAAGTGCTATAATCAGTGTTTGAATAGCATCAAAGGTATCATCTTTAAAGCCCAAAAAGAAAACCCAACTGAATCTACTACAATCATCAGTAACAACCAAACAGTACTTTTTCTTATTTAAACTTGCCACAGAGACAGGTCCAAATAAATCCATATGTAACAGCTCCAATGGTTCTCTAATAGTTCTTTCCTCAAGCTTCTTACAGGAAGCTTTGTGTTGTTTACCCTTCTTGCATGCCAAACATGATTGATCATTCTTGTAAGTCTTTGAAGGTAAACCTCTAACTAAATTGCCTTTGACCAGTTTGTTGATGTTCTTGAAATTAACATGGCCCAATCTTCTATGCCATTGATGTGCCTCTTCAGATGTTGCTTTAGCCACCAAACATGTGGCTCTTCCATAAGCATGTAGACTCTTCATGTCTAAACTATACACATCATTTGTCCTTGGTACTCTAAGTACTACCAAGTTATCATCAACAGGTTTAAAGTCAGAAGAAAGGGTGAGACATTCTGTGTCAGTGAATAACACATGATGCTTTTTATCACAAATTTGAAATACTGACAACAAGTTGAACTTTAGCTCCTTCACATATCTGACATTCTCAAAATTGATTCTTCCAGCTTTAATTGTTCCTTTCCCAGTAATCCTTCCTCCATTGGGATCATTCCCAAATGCAACTTTTCCTCCACTAATATTTCTAAAATCAGACAGGATCTCTTTATCGCCTGTCATACTTCCAGAGCAACCACTATCCACAATAAGATGATCTTTAAGCTCCTCTTCTGGGTTGCCCTGCACATAGAGAAAAGAGTTAGAAACTTTTAGGAACCCAAGCCATTACTGACTTGTGTTCCCCTTGTGGAGTTACAAACTCAAATTCTTTGAGTATGTAATTCCCACTATCTTTCAAATGATGATCCAAAATTATCTTTTGATTTTTAGCATGTGGATTTTCAAAACTTTCTGGTTTTTCAACATAAATCTCTTTCATAAGATTTTTAGCATTTTCTTGTGTCACAAAAACATCTGATTCACTTTTTGTTGAACGTACTGTTTGTCCCTTAGCAGTACTTTCCCTTTTGACCCATTCAGTTTTAACAGGTGGTTCCTGTGATCTAGATCCCCTATATGAATTGTGATACCTTCTAGGTTGATAGTGAGATCTCCTAGAATTCCTATTCCAAGTGGTGTTATCAGTACCTTGTTTCTGAGCAGTACTTTGGAAAGTACTGTGAGATACTGAAGGTCTTCTCTGATGTGGGTATCTATGATCTGGTGTGAAGTTTCTGTGATTAACCATATTTGAATTAGTCCAAACTGGTTTGTGCTCTCTAGGTTTCTGTTTGTTTGTCTTATTCCTTGGAAACTTGCTTAGATATTCTGAGTGTTTGTCACAATCTTTGATTAAGTGAGTAGGACTATAACACACAAAACACAGTTTTTGACCCATATGTCCAAAGTGATTTCTTCTGTGTCTATGCACAAAATTATTTTGCCTTCTTGGTGACTGATAAAATCTGTTTTGACCAAAATTATCTCAAAAACGTTTAGCGGTACTGTTTTGAAAAGGTTTTGCAGAAGGTACTGCTTGTTGAGCAGTACTTTGGTTTAAAGGTTCTGCTTGATTTTGAACAGTATTTTCAACAGTTTCTTTGGGTTTCTGAGACCTAGATTGAGCAACAAGCTTCTTCCTAAACTCTAGACTGTCTACACCAAAACGAGAAACATCAGGCCTTATGGGTTGATGACTAATGGGATGAGGAACAGCATGATAACCATTGTCTTTCTTATATTCAGTAGGTGGTTCACTTATTGATCCCTCATTACTAGATGTATCTACATAGTTAATGAGTTCATCATCACTAGTGGTTATGTCCTCAAAAACACCATCATCCTGATCACTAGGTTGGTTTTCATCTATGTTACTAAAGTCCATTCCAAATCCTAAGCCTGTTCTAATGTAAGCCCTTCTCTGTTTTTCAACATAAGCAACATGGGACAAGCCAGACTCTCCCCAAGCAGCAAACTTAGCTAACAAATCATCTCTCTCCTTAGTCAATTTCTCAATTTCAGCAATTTTACAGTTTAGTTTACATTCACTAAGTTTTAACTGGTAATCCTGTTGTTCATACTTTTCAGCCCAAGCCATTTCATTATTTTCATGTGTTATTATTTTAGCTTCTATGGACTCTAAAGTGATTTGATAACCTGCTACCTCAGACCTAGCCCTAATACAGTTATCTCTTTCAATCACATAACTGTTAAGCAATTTATGATAAAAATCATAACAGTTTGAGCATACCTCAGAGATAGGAGACTGAGTTGGTGAAGTAGCCACCATAGCAAGAAGAACAGGATCATCTTCACTTTCTTTGCTCCAATTAAATCCTCCAAAGCCATCATCAGATTCCAAAGCAGCATGTTCAGATTCTTCATCAAAAGCAGTGCTCCAGTCCAATGCTTCCACTGTGTCTTCAACTGTATCTTCCACTGCAACCATACAGTAAGTCACCGGTTCATCATCAAATTCTTCACTCCAGTCAACTTCTGATAACTTCTCTTGAGCAACCAAAGCCTTTGTTTCAGTTATTGGAATTTCTTTGAGCTCAAGTTTTGGCTTCTCAGATGTTCTATTTGCTTGATACTTAGCAAACCTGCACTCCCTTGCAAAGTGACCAGTCTTTTGACAATTGAAACATTCAATTTGAGATTTGTCAAAAGTTATTCCTTGTTTTGGTTTGAAATCAATAGCTTTGCCTTTCTTCTTCATGTACTTTTTGATCCTTGCAGTGATCATAGCAACTTGCCACCTGATATCAATTTCTTCAAGTGCATCTTCTTCAATCTGTGCTAGATCCTCTTCATAGGTGACAGGTAAGCTTGCTTGTTGTGCAAAGAAAGAGCACACAACTTCATCTGAGTGCAAAGTGGTAGATGGTGGGGCCTGCTGAGCATATGATTGGGGATTGAAGACAGCAGTACTTTGAGAAACAGTACTTTGAGGAGAAGCAGTACTTTTGGAAGTACTGCTCTTCTTTTCAGATGATAGAAAAGCAATACTGTGAGATTTGGAATTGGGTTGACCACTTATCTCATGTTCATACACCTTCAATTGATGATAGAGATCATCAAAGTCCATGACATCCAATCCTTGTTGTCCTCTGATCATAGTAGCAATCACAGGCCATGTAGATGGCAAACTCCTTAGAAACTTCAAATTAGCATCCTCAACTGACACTCCTGCCTTGTATAACTCCAACATGTTGAGGAGATTTTGAAACCTATCATATGCAGCATCAAGACTCTCTCTTTCTCCTACTGTGAAAGTTTCAAACTGTTGCTTCAGCAAATTTCTGTGCATCTTCTTAGAGGCTTCATTCCCTCCAAATCTGGTCTTGAGAGCAGCCCAGAGCTGCTTAGCGTCTTTAGCATCATGAAACTTGAGAAGATGACCATCTGGAATGGCAGACAAGAGAATGTTTAGTGCCTTCTCTTGATTCCTTAGGGTTGCTGCTGGTAAGACTGCCTTTGGTGCTATAGGTTGTCCAGGAACATGAACGGGTTCTGGAACAACTTCATTCCCATTCACAATTACATTCCACAAAGCATGGTCTGTAATGGCAATATACTGCCTCATCTTCATGCACCAGAGATCATATTCTCCCTTTTTGATTATTGGAATTCTGAGTGAGGTGATTGAGGGTGGTGGAACAGCTTCAGTCGACATCTTGAATATTGTTGAAGTAGGGTTTCTTCCTAGTCAGAGTTTCCACACAAGCTCTGATACCACTTGTTGGATCGATATACTTTAATCAAACTAACTTAACTAGCTTGTTAAGGTTTAATAACCTCGGATAAATCCTAAGTTATTAACAAAGAAACACTGAGCAATCTTTATCAAGTACGCTGAATTTACTTAACAAAGCTAAGAAGAATAACTTTTATAATAAACTCTAAATCTGCTTATTATGCAGATACTCTAATACAACTCTAAGATAATCGAACTTTTCTTTAAAACACTAATTCGTAAACTCTAAAACTCTTTTTCTGAAATCGTACCTCTAATGCCAATCTAGGATTCCTTTTATAGGCTCAAGGATATCCTAGTCGGTTTACAATTGATAACCTTGTACGACAAGTAATCTAAACATAGAATACAATTCTTTCCATAAAAGAATATAACAGTTCTTTTGTTCTTGCAGTACTTTGACTTCTCATTGCAGTACTTTGACTTTGTCTTTAGCAGTACTTTGACTATTTGACTTCTTCCAGTACTTTGCAGCTTACAGTACTTTCATATCTTCAGTACTTTGATATCTTTAGCACTTTCATATCCCAACAGTGGTTCTAGTGATGAGTTAGTCAGTGGTGGTAGTGGACTAGTGGTGGTGGTGGTTGTGCAACAACAACAACCAGGGACGGTGGACGGACTTCAAAAGTCAGAGAATCTGATTCTAGTGGTGATTCAGGCGGTGGTGATAGGTTTGGTGAGTTAGGCGGTGGTGATTCAACCCTTAAATGCTTGTGTGATTCCATTGCTTAATTTAATCACAATAAATGTTGTTAGATGGTATAAATAGATGGACGAGCATCAAGTATTTCCCGCCAAAGGAGTACTCTTCACCAGGATTAGGTCTCTTCAGGTGTTCAAGTAAACTGTTGCATAACATAGGATGTAGTTTTGTCGATGAAATTTCCCGGGATTTTGTCGATGGTGATCAGGATCCGGTTAACCACTTATTTGATTCCATTTATTTTTATTTTTAATTTTCTTACACTCAAATGTTATCCCAACTATAATAGTTGGTTGATAGTAGAACTTGACTGCCGTGGATGTGACTAGGCGGTAACAGTAAGAACACATCTTACATTGGTAATTGTAACCAGTTAAAGTATCGCAACACATCATCTCCTATCGCCTTTTTTTGGGAACATATCAATTGTTCCCATTCAAATTTCAACGTATGAAATAATTACTTCGTCGCCAACTGCAATTATCGAGTAACATCGATCACAACTTCTTTTTTTCAACTTTCAATAATTAATATCATGATTGTATCACATCTATAAAAATACCATAATCCACATCTCTAATATTCACCTTCCTATTGTTTAGGTTCTATAAAAATTATTTTACAAAACTTTCTCTCTCTATGGAATCAACAGAACCTGCCTTTCAATCCACTTTCCTAGATGAAAAAATGGACTTCGCTTCTGACGTTTTTAAAAAAATACTCATTTCTGCGGCCATCTCCTTAAGATGGTATCGATTTTGAGGAGTCGATCAAAGCCAAACATACAAGATAAAGGAGGTGGAACAACGTTTTACAATAGTTAAACTATTGCAAGGATGTTGTCGATTTTTCGTACGAGGATATGAGTCATGACATTTCTATCTTATATGGATGTTGTCAACTGTTGAAGAAGCTAGATAATCTTTGGTGTGAAACATCAATTTCTTGATGATGTGTTCCTTAGTTATGATTAAGTAGATCTTTAGTTTTTATATGATGTTAAGTACTTTCACTTTTTATGGTGGTTATGTACTACAAATTTTGTTCGTAATTTAAGTAATTACTTATTTATTTTGCTTTTCGTACTGTGAGATTATGGTAACAACAATTGAATAATAATTAATAATTAAAATAGATGATAGTAATGAAAGTAGATGAACAAGAACAATACCAGTTATATAAAGATACATTCAGAATATCCATAAAAGATACATTTGGTAAATCCATATCGGTTTATGCTGTTGATAACATGTATATATTGGCTAGACATGTAGATTTGGACGGATATGATCTACTTGAAAACATTTCTTATCTTCTCTTTAGCTAAGCATGTTACAAAATAGATGCAAAGTCTTTACTTTTGTAGCGGATCAAAACTGTCTCGTAAGCATCCATATTAGTGAATCATCGTTGGGTTGAAGAAACATGTCAATCAATGAGTAACAACCCACGACGTGAGGTGATCAAGTATTAAGAACAAAAGACGCCAAAAATAATTCTTTGGTGCTTAAGTGCATACACACACGAAAAACAAGAAACTTTTAGGGCGTGCTTGGTTGGGGGGGTTAAGGGGGTGGGGAATGGGTAAGGTATTCAAAAGGGTCCATCTCACTCATTATTTAGTGCTTGGTTAGGGAGAGCAAAGGGATTGATTACCCCGTAATGGGTAATGAAACATTATAGAATAAATTGAGGGGTAAGGGATTGATTACCCACCTCACTCATTCATTTGCATTCTCTTTCCCTTTCCTTTTCCCTTTCCCCACCCTCACTTTGAACCAAGTGGGCCCTTAGTTGAAGAAAAATGAGAAAAGAGAAGAGACATATAATGTTATACATTAGTACGGATGACTATTTCTCTTGGGAATATAATAAATCTTGCCCGGATCTCTTTAGGAAAGCCAAATGGTATCACATTGATCGTGTAATATCGTGTAGTCATGCGTCATAATATCGTTTTTATCGACCGGTACTGTATTATTATCGATTGGTATCTTATTAGTAGCGATTATTATCTTAAATCATCTTTTTCATATGTGGGTCATCGATTAGATTATATTGATAGCTTTTTTAGGAAGATCTTGACAGTTTCACGTTTTCAACGTATGATATGAAGAGATAAATGATAGTTTTGGTATTTTTTTTTTGTTTTAGAGCATGACAATTAGAAGTTAAAGTGCATTTTTAAAGCACTTGAATGAAAAATTGTGCATAGTGGATCATCTTTCTATCAAATTTATCTTTTCTAAAATGAAAAAATAAATGTACCAATAATATCTTTGACTTTGTAGCATAACATTTTTGTCCTTTTACTACAGATTAATGTTTGTTCTTAGAATTATGAACACTAGATTGAGTTAAGGATGATATGGGAAAATTAAACATTTATATTAGAAGATCGACAATTATTTCAAGATATTTGAAAAAGAAAGGTGAATAATAATTTAGGGACCGAATAAATAGCTAAGATAGAATTAATGAACAAATATTAAAATGGGTTTAAAATTGTCAAAATGGTTACTTGTTAGTAAATTCGCAACCATGTTGACTCTATACACATTGTTTATGTGTTGCTTTTTATTTTCTCACAAATAAGTTGAACATGATACAAAATCAAGTCACTAGGTTTAACCAATGTAGTCGGATTGGATTTTCCATATGTCCCAAATGAAATGTGAGCCTCAGGACCCATAATTAGTATTATATGTGTTGGAATATAACACTATTATCATATAATATAAACATACATTCTGTCATAAATACGCAGCGGATTAAGATCATATAGTGTAAATAATTAACCTAATTAAAATGTACCTTGTTAGCTTCCTTATGCAATTAGGGTTTGATCAAAAACACATTAAAACACCCAAATCTATCAAGAACCCTAATTATGGTTTATAGTGATCGATTACAATAGAACCACAAGAATCAAAAGGGTTGATTCCTCTGCATTCTCACACACATGTTTTGATAGCGATTTAATTATAATGCTAGTTCTCGATCACGAAATAAACCAATCAATAGTATTCAAGAAAACCAAATTTGAACCTACCACACAATGGGTGCTCGATTGGTTTGCAAGAATGAAGGAAGAGAAGAGAGAAAATTGGTTTGCTAGATTTTCATGTTATAAGAATAATGAAGCCTAAATGGTTTATTATATAGGTTTCTCATAGCAAGCAAAATCTATCCCACAACTTATGTGGGATTGTTCAGCCAAATATAAAGGGGAGGGGGTCTAGAACCTTCCTTCCTCTATTTTACACTTAACTCTTTGTATTTATCATCTAACGACCATTAGTAAATAATGTTAAGTGTTTAATGACCGTTAAGTGGTTTTTTCGTGAAATAATTAATATAATACATTATATATATTAATTATATAAGTTGAATCTTAAACGTAATGTGTGCGATCCCATAGGCTCGAGCACGTTCTGGACATACATTTACGAAAAGTGTTCATAATCCTACAGCTCCCACTTGGACATGTTTCAATCAAATGTGATGGCATTGGTAAGCGTCTAACAACACTTCAATGCCCCCAGAAATACTAGAGTGTGTTTCATAAAGTCACAATAAATGATTTATCAATATAGTATCCCTTTGTTTCCAGTACTGTGTTAAATATGGATATGGATCTATGTCATTCCATAGTTTAACTATTTTGTTTCTCGTTTCATCGATTGATCAAGATTACCAAGATCATCGGGACATATCCAAATCTCTTTTGGCCATACAAACATCTGATCAACCCCACGTGGGGTACAGTAGTATTATACTTCAAAACTAATTTGAAAGAACAAAATATGTCTTGACTACAAGCGTAATCCGTGAATTTTACAACACTTATGAAAGTAGCCCTTATAACTACCAATATGGATAGCGGTAGACTAGATTCAAGAAATGGGATCCACCCACGTCAATCCAGCTTGCGTTTCAAGTCTAAGGATAAATAATGAACTCATATACAAGATTTACTTAATGACAAAGATCCATAAAGTAAAAATCTTGTTAGTTGGTATAATCCGGTATGCAAACTTTTGAAAACCATGTGAGTTTGGTAGGATCTTCCTTCAATATACAAAGTATATTACCAATCTCTCATGTTTGTCTTAATTCAACAATATTCCCATATATTTGATTAACAGTGGACAATTTAAAACGATATAAATCATTCATGGATTTAAACATGTAAATATAGGACACAACTTATTATTGAATGAAATCAAACATACCACGTACTTTGATTCATTATATAAATAATAATAATTGTTTAACGTCCCTTATCCAAATACTAAATAGATCATTGCATTATAATTCTAGCTGATGAATTATGCCTCAAGACATGACAGTCGTACATGTTGATAAGGCATAAATTCAACCAGTTTTGATCTATCAGAATTTTGAGAATACTTGTTTCAATAATTCAACTAGTGACGTTCTTGTATGTGTGCATACAAATATCTCGATATTGACACACAATATTCCATAAGGTGTATGACATCATTAAACACATATTGATAAAAATCATCTTTCAAATTTCAAAAGTTTAACGCCTTCTTATTCTTTAATGTATAATGCAATTATGCTCTTAGTTGAGCACAACTAGTCGACATGGTCATCATCAATGATGTAATTCTACCATGACTAGTAGTGAGTTTCATCTCAATTAAACTAGCATCATTGTATACAAACAAAAATATGCTCTTTTAAAAAATCCTTAAACTATTAACATTCATTTGGTAATGTTCGGTGCCTACCTAAACTCTAAGTTTATTGTTTATGACAATTACGCAACAATTGTCGTGGGAATGACTCTATGCTTAGAGATTAATTTATAAATACAAACATATTCCAATAGAATATTTATTAGACTTATTTAACTAATAACTTTCAATTAAATATCAATGTTGTCAAATCATCTTGCATTTATGTATGATACAACAATTTCTTTATATAACATGATTTTCATGAAGAATCCTTAAGTCAGCTTTAAGATCTTATTTACGTTCTATATTATCAAAAGACATGTATTCATTGAGACTATCTAAATGGTATGTCATGTTGTATTAGACTTTTTACCGCATATGTTTATAATAAAAAACAAAGCTAGCTTACTAACGCGAATCATTTTTGATTGATTGCACGAGCTAGCCAGCAAGCCAGCAAAGCCCCCGACGCTTAATCGCTTCATTTTTTTCAATATTTTTTTTGTTCATTACTAAAGAATCCTATAAAATCTTTCTATTTATCCTTTGAATTACTCATATATCCTATGAATTTCATTTCGCACCGGAAACTAGCTCGACCAGCGAGAAAAGGTTTTTGGCCGAAGACAAAAAGTTGACCCACTTCATTCGCTGGTCGAAACATCCTCGCTTCGCGGGAACAACAAAACCCACCATCTCGCTCTTTCCTTTCTTCGGTGCCCCCCAGGTTCCAGACGCAGGAGTCAACTTTCCCGTATGAGCATTCGGTACATGTATCAGTCCGTAGAAGAGTGAAAGGGACCCACTTCTCATCCTAGGAGTTAGCAGGTATGAAATAGTCCCATCTCCGTCTCTCCGAGTTTCTACTACTAAGTAGCACTTCTGCTATTCAATCATAGAATCGATTCCTGAAAAAGCCCTATCTATATTATTACTAAAGCACTATCTATAGGCATTCTTGCTCATTAGCGCTTTAGTTTGATTGCAGCTAGCGCGCCCCTTTTCTTTCCACTTTCTCTTAGTCAAGCTTTGAAGCCCCTACTGGGATGGGATATTTGAAGAAGCGCAGAAAGATTCTAAATATGAGAAATCCCCTTTTTTTTATAAGAATGAAATAAAGAACAGGAACGAAACGAAATGAAATAAGGTCTTTCTAGCTCTAGTTTCGGATGAGCTTCTCCAAATTATGTCTGGTAATAGAATAGGTCGGCTTGCGTGTAAACGAGCTCTAAGATCACATCCTTGGAATAAAATCCAGTTGGAAAAGGAAATCCAATTAGAGATAAGCTGCCCATGAGCATCATGGCATAGGTAAAAGGGAATGAGGAGGCAAGCCCCCCCATCTTCCGCATATCTTGCTCATCCGACATGTTTGTTCTTGTGCTTCCGTTCAAGATCTCCCCTCTCCATTCTTTGAGTTCGCATTAACATTTCCCATTACTCTATCTTGTAGGGCTTGTAGGGCATTTCTATGTAGCAAGAAGCTCTGTTCAATCAGGGACAGGGAACTGAAGCACGAAGAGCTATCGAGAATAGCGCCTTTCTTTTAGGCATATAAGTCAAACTGGAATGATACCCTCCGGGTTAAGCGATTGAAGTATTCTGGTTCTTGGCTGAACCAGTAGGTTTCCAACCTTCAAAGCAGCTGCTTTTACGCTCAAATACAAATGAAATTCGTGCTCAGTTCAAGTCAGCAGGATCTATCTCTAATGCAAGGTTTATTGATGAAGGTTACCTATTATTGTAAATCTATATACTTTACTTAGGAGCTCGTGTAGTACTCGTCCCTATCTCTTCTCTAAAGGGGCGCACACTCGCTGTCTACTAAATGAGCTCACGAAGCGATCTGGGATATATTCCAAGGTTGTACATTTTACTTCCTAAATCTTTCAAGTGAAGTTTCATTCCAAGCTAAAGATTAATATTTAAATTAGATGGAATGTTACTAACCATATGTTATATAACATATATGATTTAAGAAAACAAACATAATACTCTCAATAGCTTTTCGAAATACTCAGGAGTTGTCTTAGTTTCAATTAAAAATCAAAACATGGATTTAATAATTTGAACATAAGATTCATCTCCCAGATGCATGCTTCAATCCATATTTGGATTCTTGTAGTTTGTACGCATTCATTGATTATATGAATTCATAAAACTCCTTTGATTACATATCATCCTCACAAAAGTAATCACTCAAGAAAGAGTTTTTGATATTCCATTGTCATATTTCATAATAATTAAAATAAGTATGACAATTAATCATCTTTATAATATGCATAGGAAAGAATATTCAATTACAATCAATTACTTGACTATAATTAATAATCTTGTCACAAGGCATGCATTAAATATGTGTACAATATTGTCCATATGAGCTCGACATAAGAATCAAACCACTTGAGGTTTTATTCTTATTAAAGAAACTCACTTTCATTCAACAGTCTAACTGTTTAGTTTAAGATAAATCAAGTTTCCAAAAATTGATTATCTTTATGAACAACAACTTGATATTCATAGTATGAGTAATTTTACCAAATTCAAAATTCAATATTTCGTCTTTATTATTAACAGGTTCATCATGATCATGTGACTCATATTCCTCAACATTGATATAAGATATATCAGTAAAGTGTTTGAGGTATCTTTGCGGATCTATGAATGAGTCCATCATCCTGAGGTTTATGTCTAGCCTCATCATAACATTTACTAGTGTTTTTTTAGAAGATTATGTATTTTGTAATTATATCTCTCCAAGATCTAAAAACCCTCAATTGCTTTTTGTAATTTAAAGACTATATATAAATACTTAGCACGTAGAGTAACAATAAATTGTTCTCCTTTAGAATACTACAAAACAAATTGACAGTTCCTGACTCTATTTTGTTAATAACCTTCTTCATAAGAAGTTTAACAAAATTAGAACTTCAATTTTAAGACTTAATGTGATTCATCATAATTCATAACATGATGAATTCTTATTAACCTTCTAATTTGGAGCCTTGTTGAGGATATGCAAGCCATACTCAATTTTCTAACCTTGATAATTTTTGGAAGAAAAGAAGTTATAGTTATCTTGAATCATACGATACTAATAGAGTTTGATTATCCTAATTGAACATACCATAAAATTGTGGTATTCCATTAAGGATTGATATTGTGAGACAATCTAACAATATGTAATATAAACTTATTCTCTTTGACTTACCTATTTACCAACTAAGTCAAACTGAATGATATAATAGTATTTTCAAGCCAATTACATGCTTTATAACACAAGTCTCTGACCAATTCAACGACTTCATGTTCATGTCTCAAGAAGAAGATATAAACATTTATAACCCCACTATACATTATAAGTCATTGACTAATTTAATCACTTCTTGTATATGTCTTAATAAGAAGACATAACAAGTCAACTCTTACTTTATGTTATTAGTCTTGTAACAATTAAAAGACTTTATGTTTGTGGCTTTACAAAAAGCATAAACATATTTAACTAAAGTAATCATGAACACCAAGTCTTGGTTTTAATAGTAATTTCAAGTTAATCGATTACTCTATTTATTTATGACATTCAAGGAATACATAAATATTTAAGTTGAAGTAGTCTTTATTATTATCTTGACACATGTTCTAAATAGGGCAATCTTACATTTTATGTGTATAAGTCCTATTAGAATATTAGTCGCTTACCTTGCGGTCAAAAGAATCTTTTAATCATATTGCTATATGTTGTACCTTGCACACAATAAAGATTTCTCCCACTTGTGCATGGAACAACATCATGTAGCATACAAACAACACGAAATGCGTTTGTTTATGTGAACAATATGATAGTGTCATAGATATTAGTGTTAATACAAATAAGCTGTAAAAACGTTTATTTATATTTTACGATCTTCTAATGTTTTGTCGATAACAAACGTAAAATCATTTTAACGAAACAACTAAAATACGTAAACTGTTTGAGCCAATAGTTTTCTAACACACTTACGCTTTCACATAAAACACTAAAACAAGTATAAATGATTTAATGATTTAGTAATACATATGTACAACAACTAGTGTTTACATATTTGGGTAAATATATACTTAACTAGTATATACTAAAATGGGTAAAAACTAACAAATGGTATTGACCCATAACCCATGGTATTATCCAAACCACTTGACTAGGTACATTGAACTCATGAGATACATTGTATCTAATAAGAAACCCATGGATCAACCCATAACCCATGACCCATGGGCAAAGAGGAGCGTCCCACGGATCCCTAGGATTACACTAGACGGATCCCTTGTAGGAGGGATCCGTGGGATCCGAGGAACATTAAACTTTATCCTCTATAAATAGTGAGCCATTTCTTCCTTTTGGCTTGCCACTCTCACACATACTTTCCCCAAGTATTGTAACTCTCTAACCACTGATCCTAAGGGATCTTGCTATGTAGTTTGTTTTTGTTTTTGTGTGATTCTCTAGGTTCCTCTTAAAGGCGAGATCACCACTTCTTGAAGTCGAGCAAGCTTAAGTCAATAAGTTGCCATGATTCGTCATCATCAAGACTACTAAGGTTCTCTTGTTGATAGTTCTTTCTTCCTCTATAGAAGTGTTGTGTCAAAGGCATTAGTGAAAGATGCCGAAGGAGTCAAGATGAAAGCATTAGTGAAAGGTGCTTAACATCTGTGTCAATAGCATCGGTGAAGAATGCTAAAGGTGTCAAGACGAAGGCATTAGTGAAAGGTGCCAAGCGTTGTGTCAAAGGCATTGGTGAAGAATGCCTAAGAATCAAATCAAGTGGCATTAGGGAAGAATGCCTAGGTCGTATAATCGATGAGGTGCATCGTTATACATATAGTATTAGTTTATTTCCAAGGATGGTAATATCCTTGATGGTGTTGTAATAAGGAGTGGATCTCCTTGGGATTAGGTGTTGTGTTGTGTTGGGTAGTAGTTCATCCATTGTAATGGAACTAGGTACTTAGCCTAGTACCTAATAAAGGGTAGGCGACGTTGTGATAGGTGTGGTTCACCTTGGTGTGAAAGAACCCGGTGGTTAGCCTAGTACCGGAAAAAGAGTAGGTGACGTTGTGAAGGCTTCTCCGCCACAAGGAGATTGGTGTCGTGTAGTGATTACGAACTCTCGAGTAGGTGACTCGGGGAGTGGAGTAGGGCAAGGAAGGTGTCCTTGTAGCCGGACCACTATAAATACTTGTGTCGTGGTGATGTACTTCTTACTCTTTATCTTTCATTACACGTTTATATATCTATCTATCAACGTCCAACATACACATCGAAATAGATTGACATAAGTCGATCTAAATATTTAAAAGGAAGTTTTAAATTGGTAAAACTATTCAACCCCCCTCCCCCTTCTAGTTTTCCACAATTAGCATTACAAGTAGATGTAGAACCACTTAATTAACAAGGAATCGCTCATGACTATCCTTGAAAATATGAGCGTCTACCATTGGAAAGTAATGTATTATTTCGATACAATCTAAAAATAATATGGGTTACTAACAAGACAATAAATCATGTAGCTCCCACTGAATTAGACAACATTATAATAATGCCTTCTTCAGTAATAAAACACAATGCTCTCACTGGATTTGACAACATTGTAAGTATTTCATAATCAGTAAAAACAAATAGCATGCTATTTACTTCCTTACACTTTAGAGAGCCTACAAGTAACAATTAATTAGGTACTAAAAATAGTGTATTATACTATGTAGATGAGAGACTATCCATCAATGCTATTAACTTGAAAAAATTGGGCATGCAATTTCTTCCTTAATAGGCCTACCATTCCACAAGAGTATGTAGCGCCTTTATAGGGTTAAAGCAAGACAACTAGATAAACCATGGTAGTTTGATTCTACCACTTTTGCAGTAATTAGTCAAGTTTCTAATTTAATAACTCATAGATGTCATAGATCAAGATGTGGTTATTTGTTAACTATTGGAACATATTCTCCAGTTAACCAAATGTCTTATAGGTTTCAAAAGAATTCAACACCGAATAAGGGTGATGAAATCTCTATGGAAAACAAAATGTGCAATCTTCTTAACTATGTAAGTTTGCTATGAGTTATATTAGAATTAGGATAATTCTAATGCTCCCATTACAACTTTCTCGAACATGAAAAAGAATAAGAACGAGTCTCACTCTTTCTAACATGCAAAAGAGGCTCGGTTTGTCTTTCTAGTAAAATCAATTCTGGGTGTGGATCAATTTTACCAATAAAAGAATGAAACCACGATTACGGTTTTAAGGTTGCATTAATACTATCAAAGAATTTACAAAAAATTTAATTTTTAGTATTTTTGATAATTATTCTTTTAAAGAAAATTAACTATCCATAGTTTAATACACATAAACCAATCAATTTTATTAAGGCTAGGATCCTAAATGACATAGTACCATTACATCAGTTGATCTCCTAGCAATGATAGTATTCAAAAAGGTAAGTGTCGAACAATAATTGCAAATCTTGTGCAATTCCTAGATCATTATGAGACTTACTAATGGCACTAACTCAATTAAGTCGTCCAATAAGAACTGTAAATTATTCCATTACCGTCTCACGATAAGTGAAAATTTACCTTGGGATTGCAATCTATCTACGTCTCTCGCAAAGTAAATTGCAACTGCAAGTGTTCTTACAATTGGATGGCATTAACTTAAATTTTCAAAGGGTATCTATTAAATTTGATAAGTAATCAAATATGTACGAAGAAGCATGCATACATATTCATATCATAGGTTTTAATAAAAAAAAACTTTTACTCAATTTTGTTATTTTATTATGGTGTATGTCTTTATGTGCAAATCTTGTGAACATAAATAATAACTTTACACCAAAAATTGACGATTCAACATGTTTTCAAAGTCAAAGTAATATTCTTTTTATCGCGGCATTGGTAAACCAATTAAAGAGAGACAAACCACTATATCGTACTACTGCATGAGTCCGAAGACCCAAGTTCTTTCGATAATTCCCTCATATGCCTAATCATGTTGTGGAAAACTAGAAGGGGGGGGGGGGTTGAATAATTTTTCCGATTTTAACTTAGTTTCAAAAACTTTAGATTCGATGTTAAGTGAAATCGTATTGATGGATGGAAAGTATAGATCTATAAGTAATGCAAGTAAAGAATGCAAGTAAAGTAAAGGATAGAAATAACACAACCGATTTATAGTGGTTCGGCTACAAGGACACCTTCCTTGCCCTACTCCACTCCCCGAGTCACCTACTCGAGAGTTCAAGCACTATGTCAACAAACTCTTTCAACTTGGCGGAGAAGCCTTCACAACGTCGCTTACACTTTTTCCGGTACAAAGCTAAATACCGAGTCCTTAACATGGAGGACCAAACCAACACAACTATAACACAACAACTATGTAAAATATGAAATATATGATATTTGCTACAGAAATATTGTGGAGGAACAAATCAATCAAGGACCCCTTGCTTGGATGACTTGTAGAAGCTCGTGATCTCGCCTTAGAGAATGACCTATATGAGAATCACAACAAAAGAAAGAAGAACTACTATCTAAATCAAGAGATCTGAGATTAGAAGAATGAAAGAATATATGAGAGAGTTTGTAAGAAGAGGGGTGAGTTACAATGAGGAAATGACTCTCTATTTATAGGCAAAAACTTGCTACTGTTGCACGGATCCCACGGATCCCTTGCTTGAGGGATCCGTCCAGTGTATTTCTGGAGATCCGTAGGACGCTCCTCCTAAATGGGTTATGGGTCATGGATCATGGGTCATGGGTCATGGATATTAGCCTTGAGTGGCCTCCAAGGTGCAATGTACCTAGACATTGAAGAAGTATTTTATTTTAGAAAGCATTTCGAAAAAGTTTCTTTATTTAAAGAAAAGTTTATCTTTTGGTTAAGAAAAATAGATATGAAATTACATGTTGTAAAATAAAATTTACCTTGGGTTTTGAAAATTCCCGTATTGTTAGTGAGGTGTGTGTGAAATAGAGATCCTAGACTCATAAACAAAAAAGGCTAATGTTTACATACCTTGTAGAGTTAAGAGGCAAATTACGACGATTGTTCCATGAGACCAAGACCAAGACGAAGCAAGATGAATTGTTCCCGCTTCAACGGTTTGGTGAGGACGTCGGCTATGTTATCTTCGGATGCTACCTTCTCAATAGAAATGTTCCCCTTTTGAACATTGTCTCTTAAGAAGTGATGATGGATCTATATATGCTTGGTGCAAGAGTGCAACACCGGATTCTTGCTTAAGTCAATGGCACCTTTGTTGTCGCATAGAATGGCTATGTCACTTAGATGAATGACGTAGTCAACTAAGGCTTGTTTCATCCATAGTGCTTGTTGGCATGCTTTGCCTATGGAGACATATTCGGCTTCGGTTGTTGATATGGCCAATGTCGTTTGCTTCTTCGAGAACCAAGATGTTAAACAACATCCCATAAAAGTACATACAACACTAGTACTCTTTCAGTCAACATAATAACCTGCATGGTCAGAATCTGCATATACAATAGTTTCTACCCCCGTACCCTTAGGATACCATAATCCTAATTGAGTCGTACCCTTAATGTATCTAAATATTCTTTTGACTGCTTCTAGATGTGATGTTTTAGGGTCTTCTTGAAACCTAGCACATAGACAAACACTAAACATGATATTCGGCCGACTAGCCGTAAGATAGAGAAGACTACCAATCATGCCACGGTATTTTGTGTTATCAATGGATTCACCGTCTTCATCTTTTGTAAGTTTAGTGTCGGATGACATTGGTGTTCTTATGGGTTTTGACTCTTCTAAACCAAAATTTTTTAACATCTCTTTTATGTATTTAGATTGATTAAAGAAGATGCCATCTTCTAGTTGTTTGATTTGTAGACCGAGAAAGAAACTTAGTTCTCTCATCATATGCATTTCAAACTCGTCATGCATGATTTTTGAGAAATCATCACACATGTCTTGACAAGTAGATCCGAATATAATATCGTCCACGTATATTTGAACAATAATTATATGTGATTCCTTTTTCTTAGTGAAAAGTGTATTATCAACTAACCCCATGGTGTATTTGTTTTTTTATTAAAAATGACTTGAGTCTATCATACCAAGCTTTTGGGGCTTGTTTAAGACCGTAAAGGGCTTTCTTTAATTTATACACATGTTTAGGTTTTTCGAAATCAATAAAGCCCGGAGGTTGAGCTACATAAACTTCTTCATTAATAAAGCCATTTAGAAAAGCACTTTTAACATCCATTTGAAAAAGATTAAGATCATTAGCACAAGCATAAGCAAGAAGTATTCTTATAGACTCTAATCTAGCCACGAGAGCATAGGTCTCATCAAAGTCTATGCCTTCTTGTTGATTATACCCTTGGGCAATGAGTCTAGCTTTGTTTCTAGACACTACACCATTTGCATCTAACTTGTTTTTATATACCCATTTAGTTCCTATTATGGTTTGGTTATTAGGTGGAGGGACAAGTGTCCAAACATCGTTAGAAACAAATTGATTTAACTCTTCTTGTATAGCCATTACCCAACTTTCATCTTTTATGGCTTCTTGTGTATTCTTAGGTTCTATGGTTGAGACAAAACAAAATAAACTACTTTGGTTTTGGACTTGAGACCTTAAGGTTCTTTCATTTAAATATCCTATGACTTTATCTACGGGGTGATCTTTAGACTCTTTAATATTGATGATTTCATTGTTTAATGATTCATCTTCTTTGTTTATATTTTTCTTGATTTCTATGGCTTCACTTTCGATTATCTCGTCATCGACAAGAGGTTGGGTAGGTTTAGGTGGACTTTCATCAAATTTTACGTTTAATGACTCTTCAACCTTTATTGTTTCCTTATTTAATATAACATAAGCTTTACTATTAGGAGAGTAACCTAAGAAGATACCTTCGGTTGATTTAGGGTCAAATTTAGTTAGGTAATCTTTAGTGTTAAGAAGAAAACATTTGCTACCAAAAACTCTAAAATGTTCTAACGTAGGCTTTTTGCCCCGAAGCAACTCGTATGGAGTTTTACCTATGAATGGTCTAATTAAGACTCGGTTACGTATGTACATTGATGTATCAACAGCATTGCACCAAAACTTTTGAGGAATGGATTGCTCATTTAACATGGTGTGACTCATTTCTTGTAGCGTTCTATTTTTCTTTTCAACTACCCCATTCGATTGTGGAGTGCGAGGAGCCGATAAATTTTGGGTAATACCATTAGCGTCACAAAAAGCTCCAAATTGCACTTCATTATCGAATTCCCTACCATGATCTGTTCAAATAGACACTATAGGACTCCCTAATTGTCTTTGGATTTTCTTACTTAATATTTCAAAGTAATCGAACGTTTCAGTTTTATTCTTCAAAAATTTAGTCCATGTGTACCTAGAGTAATCATCCACTATGACCAAAGTATAGTAGTTACCTCCATAACTTTGAATAGCGGATGGACCAAATAAATCCATGTGAAGTAATTCTAGACACTTAGTAGTAGAGACCATATTTTTAGCTTTGTGACTAGCATGGACTTGCTTTCCTACATTACAAGCATCACAAAATTGATGTTCATATTTTAATTTTGGTAGATCTCTTACTAGTTCTTTGGATGATAGCGATTGAAGAAGTCGCATATTGGCGTGCCCAATATTCAATGCCATAAGGTCAAAGTATCATCCATACAAGTAAGATTAGGTTCATTACCGATTTTAATGACATAGACTCCATATTTTCTAATGCCTCTTCCTATAGTGATACCGTTTTTCAATTTTACTACCGGTTTCACTAAAAAGCACGTTACACTTTTTATCCTATATTTGTCCTATACTTAGAAGGTTAAAGTTTAGGTTTTCTACGTGACACACATCGTTAATGGTTAAAGATTTGTTAGAAATTTTACCTTTACCGATTGATCTGCGCAAAACCGTCAAGTTATCTCACGCAAGCCCGCCACTTGTGAATGGCGGACCGTAACAAGCTTAAAACAGTTTAAGCACGAATGCAATGAAGATCTGAGGAGTATAGTGTTTCCCCGGGTCGTTATGTCCCAGCGAGCTATGCGATGGATTATCAAACGTTTAGTGATCGGGAAATTTGAACGGAAAAAGGATTTGATGATTATTATAACTACAGGAAAAAGCCAACAGATAAAAACGGCTTAAATGCAAATTAAAAGAAATTAAAAATATAAAATCTATTAAATAAACGCTATCACTATATTTAAAATGATGAACGTTTAAAAATTAAAACTAAAAACTTACGTTTAAAATAAAACTACGTAAACGTACAAATTAAAAAGTGAAACTTACACAATATAAATCCTAAAAATATGAAAAATACATTTTTACAAACCTAATGATATAAGAAACTTTTTAGAAAAAGAAAATTATTTTTATAACTATTTAATTAATTATTATTAATTAAAAACTATTTTTAACTATTTAATAATTACCTAAAATACAAGAAATTAGGAAATAAAGCTAGAAAAATAAAATTATGAAATGGAAAAGTCTAAAATATCAAAATAGAATTTTCAAAACTATTTTTGTATTTTTCAGATTAATTTTCTATTTTCTACCAATTTTAAACTAATTTAATCTAATTAAAATTGTGAAAAATACCAAATAAAAGTGGAAAAATAAGGAAAAATCTTTTTTATGCTTTTTATATTTTTCTTAAACTAAGAAAATTGAAAAATTATTTTTTGGAACTTTTTCTCAATTAATTTCAATTAAAACTATTAAAAAGTGATTAAAAACTACTTTAAATTGAGAAAAATAGCAAATAAAGACCAAAAATTATGAAATTCTCAGGAAAAATCTAAAATGATAATAAGAATTTATGAAAAATGAAAAAAAAGCAGGTTATGTGTGAAAATAAAGAGCTACAGTGCAACTGCTTATCAAATAAGCTAGAAAAATAAGCAAACAAGCTATAGAGCCTACCAAACAGTGACAGAAGCTAAAGAGAGCTAAAATAAGCTAAAAGCTACTAATTATATCTAAACTTAACAAGTTTCAAGCTCAGTTCCTTGATCTAAGCCAACTGCCTAACTAGCCAAACAGTGGTTCAGACCCACTGTTTGAGCTTATTAAAATGCTTATCAAGAGTGCTAAAGCCAAAAACAGATATTAGGCCTTGTAAACCACCTGGCTGACTATACCTAAACCAAATCTCAGACTCTAAATCACTAAAATGAGCTTAGTGCTCAAGCTGCAAGATCAGCTCAAAACTGGTGCAGTCATATCTTGACTTTTGAATAACAGAATCTATGTTTGACTATGTTGAGTTTTGATCCAAATTAATTTACTGATTTTGATGTTTTGATACTAATGATGATAACTCCAAGCTATATCTACTAGATTTAAACCTATTTGCAACTTATTACTCCTACTGATTCAACAGTAACAGATTCAAGATGAGTTTTCAAATGATTTTGACTAAAAGCTCAAATGACAGCAATCATAGGACAGATATGGCAGTAATAGACTATAACAAGACTAAAGCAATTGATCTAACCCATTAATGTATCCTCTAAAACAGATTTAAACTTTGATCCAAACACCCCTTAATGGACTGTTTTGCAAGTGAAACTTAACCAACCACCAGCTAGCCACTGCTATAGATCAAATTGAGTCTACATGACCATAAAACAACTAAATTAACAGATTAAAACTAGTGGAGACCTTAAATACACATATAAGCATAAATTGCAATTTTGACAAGAAATTGAAAATGAGAATTTAACTCACACATGTCCAGCTGGTGTACAAGCTAAAACCAAACCCAAAACCTACACTACCTAGTCTATTTCAACCCAAATTCACCCTCTGCAACAACCATAATCATCACCATTGCCAAATTGAGTCCCAAAGTTGACTTTCGTTGACCATCACTCAAAGTTACTTGAAAATGAAATGTAGCTTATAAAAGGCTTATAAGGAATTTAGACAAGCTTATTAAAGCTTCAAATAGCCGCTAACAACTTGAACCATGGAATTTGAAACTGAGAAATTTCAACAGTTAACCACAAAACTGAAAATTATATGAAAGCTTAGATTGATATTCAAAAGTGACTAACAAAGGTTTGTAAACTTGAAATTGATACAATGAAACTGAAATTACACCATTTTAATTTAAACTAAGACAATAATTAAAAATACGACATAAGTAAAATTTTTATAAACTAACTACTACTCATCTTGCTTCTTTCTCCCATCTTTTATACCCCAAGTGGTTTCTCTCTCATGTCTGAGCAAATCCCAGCTGGTTTTGAGCCATTGGATGGCTTAAATGTGATCTTGGCCATTAAATACCTTTTTGGCGGGAAATAGATACTTGACAGTTGGAGGGGTAGAGTGTTAGGAGAGGGTACATTTAATGTGTCTTGGATGTAGTGGAGGAGGGGGGAGACAGGTTTGTGATAAGGTGATGGGGGGTGGAGTGTAGCAGGAGTTGCAGGGGGCAAGTGGGGAAGGGAGTGGATTGGCGCCAAAGTCTTGTTTGACTTGTGGCTTTGACCGGCTAATAATACAAAGGGGGTTCAAAAAGCTTATATGGCAGGGGGTCAAAGGGTGGAAGGGTCCAAAATTGGTTTAAGGCTTATAAAACACAAGGACTAAATGTGCAATTCTGAAAAATTAAGGGACCATAGCTGCCAACTCATCAAAGATGTTCCAAGGACTAATACTGACAAGCTTCAAAAGTACAGGGACCAAATCTGTCATAATCCAATTTTCCAGGGGCCATTTCTGCCAAATTTGAAACTTGAAGGACCAATTTGTAATTTTCTCAAAACTTTATACATTTTTCACCAAAGGACTAAATTTGACAACTTATGATTTAAAAAGGACCTTTGGTGACTTTTCTTTTGAAATTTTGTGCTCAGGGACTGTTTTTGACAACTTTTGAAACTTAGGGGACTAAAACTGCAATTTTTGCAAATTTGATATGTTTTTCATCTGATTTTGATATTTTTGCATTTAAAACAAATAAAACACTGATTTGTGATATTTTCATCATTTTGATGCATTTTTGAGTGTTTTCAGATGATTTTGCAGTTTATATTGTATAAAAATGATGAGTATTTAGACACTCATCACCGATGATTTTGCTTTTGCTATTACCAAATACCACATTTCCTCCATTGAAGGATTCGTATGTGGAGAATAAGTCTTTATTACCGATCATGTGCCTCGTGCACCCGCTATCCTTGACCCATTCATCCGGATCTAGGTCGACCTTTAAGCACACCTAAGAAAACAATTTACTCAAAAGTTTGGTCCCCATTTGTTCATGGGTCCATTAGTGTTATACATTTCATTCATGTTAGACATATATGAAAAAGGTGAAAATGCATTCCATGGTGTAAAGTTTTGAAATGGAAAGCCGTTTTGTACATTAGGGTTCCATCCCATTTGGTGGTGGTTACTTCTCGGATAAACACTATTAGGTTACCTTATATATGTGTTTGGTTTTGAAAATGATGGACCTTTGTTTCTTATAAAATTTTGATTTTGTTTTGGAGGTGGTTGTCTAATAGTAACGTGGGTTGGTTTCTTTTTATTAACAATAACAAAATCGGTTCTAGATGAAGTAGCTACATTTCTACTGTTTATATCAGCAGACCCACGGATCCCTGGTTTTGTACTAGACGGTTCCCTTTTCAGGGGATCCACGAGATCCGTGACCACAATGGACTGTTTTTCTATTGCTTTGACGAATTGTGTTTCTTTATTTTCGCTAGTTGGTGCATCAAGTTGCTGAATACCTAAACCTTTTTGGTTGTTTCCTGTTTTAACACTATCTAATATCATATCTAGAGTATTAGTGCTCATTTTAGCAATCTTGGAATCGAGATTATCAACTAGTGTTTGAAGTTGAACACAAAGCTCACATTCCCCACTAGATATCTTCCCTTTTTCTAAACGTTTTAATTTGTTTTTTAATTCATTGACTTTCTTTTCTAAACGTTCATTTTGGTTTTTCAAAATCTTGTTTTTGTTAATTACTTTTAGACTAATTTTGCAAAGTTTATCATATTCACGATGCAATGAATCATCATCTAATGATGAGCTACTATAATAGAGAGATTTGGGACATACCTCGTTTGAGTCATTTTCCATGAGACAAATTTCTTCGTCCTCCTCCTCGCTCATTCCCCACGAACCACTCACGAACGCTTTTTGTACGTCACGTTTGGGACACTCACTAATGAAGTGATTAGGGTCCCCACATTTAAAACATGCTCGTTCATCCCTTGCTTTCTTGTCGTCTTTGCCTTTCCGGAACCCCTTCTTGTCGTCATATGGTTGCTTGACATATCTTCCATTTCTTCTAAAGAACTTCTTGAAATCCCTTACCGCCATAGCATATTCTTCGTCATCACTATCTGAAGAAGAGTTTTCTTCATCGCTTGAGACCTTCTTGGCCTTTAAGGAAAGAGATTTGTGCTTCTCTTTCTTCTCTTTTGAGGCTTCAGAATCTTTAGCGAGGACAAGCTCATAGACCTTTAGATTGCCTATGAGTTCGTCGAGGGTGAGGATTGACAAGTCTTTTGATTCTTCGATGGCCGTCACCTTTGATCTCCACTTGGATGGAAGTGCCCTTAGATATCTTCTAACATGTTTACGACTAGAGAAAGACTCATCAAGTGCTTGTAATGATGTAATTATAGTATTAAAGTTAGCAAAAGAATTATCTATAGTATCCTCAGCCGATATTGAAAATTGTTCATATTGTTGAACAAGCAAATCTATTTTATTGTTTTTAACTTGTTGATTTCCTTGATGAGTTACAACTAAAGAATTCCAAATTTCTTTAGAGGCTTTAAGCATAGAAATTCTTTAGAATTCCTTTTTGGGTAAAGCATTGTATAAAACCATTTTAGCTTCAGTATTTTTGGAAAGCTTTTTCTTTTGATCATCGGTGAGTTGATCATGAGGTGTGTTTACTAAATTTCCAGTTTTATCATCTTTTGTAGTGGCTTCAAAATCGCCTTCAACAATGATGTACAAAAGATCAATATCTTTTGACTTCAAATATGTTTTGAATCTATTTTTCAAATAAATAAAACCATTAGTTTCAAGTAGTGGAGGTCGTTGCATAGATTGCCCTTCTTTATAATTTTCAGAACCAATTGTGATCGAAAAGTTTTTAAAATACTATTTACTTTAAAAATTTGTTAACTTAGCTCTTGATGTCAATTGTGGAAAACTAGAAGGGGGGGGGGTTGAATAGTTTTTCCAATTTTAACTTAGTTTCAAAAACTTTAGATTCGATGTTATGTGAAATCGTATGGATAGATGGAAAGTATAGATCTATAAGTAATGCAAGTAAAGAAATCAAGTAACGTAAAGGATAGAAATGACACAACCGATTTATAATGGTTCGGCTACAAGGACACCTTCCTTGCCTTACTCCACTCCCCGAGTCACCTACTCGAGAGTTCAAGCATTATGTCAACAAACTCCTTCAACTTGGCGGAGAAGCCTTCACAACGTCGCTTACACTTTTTCCGGTATAAAGCTAAATACCGAGTCCTTAACACGGAGGACCAAACCAACACAACTATAACACAACATGTAAAACCTGAAAATCTAAAATCTGAATAAAGACTAAAATACCCTTGGAACTAAAAATTATAAAATACGTAAAATATATTTATAACATTTAATGAAATTAAAAGATTAACTTGTGAATACTTAAAAACCTAACTAAAATATATTACGTAATTAATTTTGGTACGACGAAGAATTAATGTTTCGTAAATGATTTGGGTCGCGTTTGTTTGTGTTCGTGAGCCAAGGGCCGAAGCCCATTGGTGGCGTGAGATGGTGTGACCGGTTGGACCCAAACCCAAACCCAATTCCCTTTCCTAGTTTAACTCAAATACTACAACTATATATACCATACATAATCATAAGTTTGGAACCCTAGTTTTATTTGCTCTCTTTTTTTTTCTCCCTATTCGGCCGAGACTCATCAAACACCCTTTGGTGTCGATTTTGCTCAAACAAGTTAAGGTATAATGTTTATTCGTCTTCCTTTAACGTACCTTGCATGTATATGTCAAGTTATATTTTGTTTCGTCGCGTTTTGTTTTGTTTCTTTTGTGGCCGAGAGGTGTGAACCGAAAACAAGACAAACCCTAACTAATTTAATCTTGTAACTAATAAGAGACATGTAAAGTAAGATGTAATATTGAATCAAGTCATGTTTGTGTTGATTTAATGAGAGCCGAAACATATGAATTAGGACCGAACCATGTTTAACTTTCGAATAAGGTTTATAACTTAATAATATGAATATGTGAAGTGTTTAGATGAACTAAGACTAGTGTAAAACCCTAATAACCGAAACCCTAGATTGAACCGAATCATGTGTATAAGGTTTGAAGATGCATTACTTAAGTAAAGGTTATGTTAACGTAAACCTTAGTTTGATATGTTAAACGAATAAGTTATGCTAAACCCTAATAGAGTAAATGTGTAATTAATACGAGTAATAAGTAACTTATATGTCACATAAAATCATAAACGTGTATGGTGAAACATAAAAAGGAAAGATTATTTTGTGACGTGTTAGGTTAAGTAGCGAGTCATTAAAAGACGTAATAAGTAAGTTAATGCATATTAATGAGATATTTAAGAATGAGAAACCCTAAACTTTAATAAAAGACATATGAACCCTAATTTACAATATTTATACTAAATCATTTAAGTCTTATTTAATTATAGAAACCCTAAAATATTATAAGATCATTTTGACGATTATGGAATCATTAATAATATATACGACATTAATGTATATAGGTTCTGTGAAGAAGGAGTAATTCTTTGCTTTCTCTGTTTCTACTTTTGATCTTTTGCTTTGGAATAAGGTACGGATATTCTGTCTTACTTTAAGACACTTACGTTATCGTACAAACATTCTGACCTTTTCAGTAAAGGTTTCGTATAAGTTTTCTTTTCGTTTTCATATTAGGATTTCCTAAGCCTTTGCTATGAACCCTAATGTGTCTATTTGAGCTGTTGCTTATCTGAACTTTGATTTTTGAATCATAAAACATTTGATTTTGAACTATATGATATGAAAACTTTGATTTTGAAAACATGATTAAACGTTTGATAAAATATGATCTATGTCAGTTATGACATTCTTATTTGACCTCTGATAGTTTGACACCCGAGCCAATTATTAACTAGTCATGGGGGTTCCATGTCCGTGTCAGCAAATGCACTTCTGACATGACTCTAGGGCAGTAGAGTGATGTTCTGCCACGTCCCTTATCTGTTATCTGTTATGAGCTCAATTTGAATTATATTATTAATATCTGTCTGTGGGGCGTATGGGTGCATCCTAGATCTGTTATATGCTATATATTATCTGTTTATGCTATATGTTATCTGATGATTGATGCTGCGTGCATGCACGTCCTTCATAACTCTGGTAGGTCTCCCCTACAAAAATGTTGCCTTATGTGATTATGATATGTTTCTGATATGGCATATGTGTCTGGGCTCGAGGTAGTTAGCTATAAAACTTATTCTTATATTCTGAATTATCTTTTGAAGGACTATGATTTCACTATCTTTCTTTTACTTTATTTCGTATTCGTTCTTGTTTCGCATTCGTTTTGCTTGTATATCTGTTCACTGGGCTTTTGAAGCTCAGCCGCATTTCTTTTCTTCCGCGGCAGGTATCTAAGCATTGGAGCTGGGTATTGCTTTGGGATGAGTGCTGAGTGGACTTACCTTAGAGATTTAGCTTTGATCTTATGATGCCATTTAGACTTTATATTTTTAGACATTTCATTTGGAGTTTATTTTCCACTGGGACCTATGTATTGAAGTCTTTTGACTTGGATTATTTCCATATTTATGTTGAAGATTTCTTTTGGTTTATATGTTTGCTTTGATATGACACCATTACTTGTGATTCTTTTACCCTTGTGGGGTCGGGGCGTTACAATTTATGGTATCAGAGCCCAGGTTTACGACTTGTAGTCAGGACCTGTGACATATGGAGCCTAGGTTTGAGACTTTAGGGCTTAGGATTTGACCTGTGAGGATTTGGGTAGATTTTAGGATTCCTTCGTACTTCCATTTCGTATCTCACCTTTATTCATTTTTCTAATCGTTTAGATGGTTCGAACTCGTACTAATGGTGGCGCGGATGGAGACGATGACGCTGTTAACATGGATGCTGCGATTGCGAATGCTCTCAACTCTCTTTTCCCTGGTTTGACTACACCTGAGATGATGGAACAGGTGATCAACAACATTCGTAATCAGAATGGTGCTTCGGGTAGTGGTGGAGGAAATCAACCCGTCGGTATTCATACTTGGCTCGAGCGTTTCGGTAAGCTTAAGCCTCTTTCGTTTAGCACTGCTGCTACTCCTACTGAGGCCGAGGACTGGATCACTCATATTGAGAAGCTGTTTGAAGTATTGGGTTGTGGAGACGAGTTTAAGACTCGTTTGGCTTCATTCAAATTGGAAGGTGATGCTTTGAGTTGGTGGAAGGCGCTCAAACAAGCAAGAGGAGGAGACGCTTTTGCTGTGACTTGTACCTGGACTGAGTTTCGGACTATCTTCTATAACCGTTACTTCCCTGATGCTGAGCAGCAAAGGTATGAGAGGGATTATCAGGCGATCTACCAGTTTGATCATGAGACCTCTAATGAGTACATGAGTAGGTTTATGAGGTTGGTGAGTTTTGTTGGAGTGATTGCTGGAGATGGTAGGCGTCAAGCTAAGCACTTCAAGTGGGGACTGAAGAAGTGGGTGTTGGACCGATTGCTTAATATTGAGTATGAGAATGTGTCGGCCTGCAATGACGCAACTCGTAACATTGAGATCTTTCATGAAGTTTCGGGTTCTAACAAGCGTAATCGCGATGGTGATCGGATTCAAGGTAGGACTCAAGGCAATGACTATAAGGGAAACTCTGGTAGGAGTTATGATTCGAGAGGTCAAGTGGATAAGAGTTATGATCAGCGGGGTCAGTCGGGAAGGAATGTTGACACTGGGCGTTCTGAGGCGAGGGGTCAAGATAATAGAAATGCTGGTAGGAATGGAAGTGATCGTCAAAACCAAGGTAACAATAACCAGCGTTACAACAGGGATCAGCCAGCTAGAGGAACAAATCAGGGTCGTGCTTCAGGATCTTCTAGTCAGCAGAGGACAGCTGAGGTTTTGCCACCCCCACCTATTTGTACTACTTGTGGAAAGGCTCATCCAGGGCAGTGTTTCAAGGCCACTGGTGGATGTTTTGGTTGTGGTTCCACTACTCACAAGATTAAGGATTGCCCTAAGAAGAATCCGGCAGTTCCTGGAAACTACATCAAGCCGCCGACTACTACTGGACGTGTTTATGCTACTACTCGTAACCAGGCGGAGCGCACTTCAGGTACCATTACGGGCACTCTTTTCATTGATGATTTTGCTGTCTTCGTTTTATTTGATACTGGCGCCACACACTCCATTATATCTATCACATCTGCTAAGAAACTTAACATGAAGCCCAAACCGTTAACAAATCACTTATCGATTTCTACGCCTATGAAAAATCATGTGATCATTGATCATAAATACGTTAAGTGTCCTCTTCGTTTTGATGATCGTATTCGCTTTGCAAATCTGTATCCTCTCAATATGGTCGACTTTGATATCATTCTAGGCATGGATTGGTTGGCTTACCATAGAGCTTCAATCGACTGCCATGCTAGAACGGTGATCTTTGGAGACGTAAAACATCCTGAATTCGTTTATCATGGTTCTCAACCCCTTAAATCTGTTAAGCTCATTTCTGCTATGAAGGCACGGATCATGATTGCTCATGGGTGCTAAGGTTTTCTAGCATCTGTTAAGGACACATCTTTGGAGAGTCCTAACATTGAAAATCTTTCGGTTGTTTGCGAATTTGCTGACGTTTTTCCTGATGATTAATTAACTATAATTTTAGAATATTATATATATATATATATATATATAGTAATTACGTGTCGTATAATTAATTAACTATATATCTAAATTAATTAGCACATCGTCAAATTAAGCATGTTTAATCAATTAATTAATATAACAAATAATATCAAATATCAAGATTCAAGATCCATGACAAAACATGCATGCTTTTATCATGAATCACATATTAACAATTAATACAAATATACAATACATATTAACAATTAATACAAGTAACAAGATCTCATAACGTCAAATAATCATTAATTTTACGTTATCAAACACATAAAAGTTAGATTAGGGTTCTACTAATTTATAAAACTTTTAAAACCTAATATTTTATTAATAGAAAACGCCCAAAGGGCAATAAAAAGTTAAAAGAACACTAATTATCACGCAACAATTGATCAAGATACAAGTTTTAGGTGTTTTAGGTAATATATTACACTATATAATGGCTCGTGATGCCACTGTTAGAATATAAGACTATTATCATATAATATAAACATATAATTATCACAAGTACACAGCAGATTAAGATCATATAGAGTAAATAATTAACCTAATTAAAATGTACCTTGTTAGCTTCCTTATGCAATTAAGGTTTGATCAAAAACACAATAAAACACCCAAATCGATCAAGAACCCTAATTAGGGTTTATAGTGATCGATTATAATAGAACCACAAGAATCAAAAGGGTTGATTCCTCTACGTTCTCACACACATGTTTTGATAGCGATTCAATTAGAATGCTAGTTCTCGATCATGAAACAAACCAATTATTAGTATTCAAGAAAACCAAATCCGAACCTACCACACAAGGGGTGCTCGATTGGCTTGCAAGAAGGGAGGAAGAGAAGAGAGAAAATTGGTTTGCTAGGTTTTCAAGTTATGAGAATAATGAAGCCTAAAGGGTTCATTATATCGGTTTCTCATAGCAAGCAAAATCCATCCCACAACCTAATTGGGATTGTTCGGCCAGATATAAGGGGGAGGGGGTCTAGAACCTTCCCTCCTCTATTTTACACTTAACTCTTTGTATTTATCGTCTAACGACCATTAGTAAATATCGTTAAGTGTTTGATGACCGTTAAGTGATTTTTTTGTGAAATACTTAATATAATACATTATATATATTAATTATATAAATTGAATCTTAAACGTAACGTGTGCGATGCTTGAGCACGTTTCGAACATAAGTTTACGAAACTTGTTCATAATCCAACGATATGAATATAAATCCAGTACATGAACTCACAAGCAAACATTAATATATCTTATTTCACAAAAAAAAGATTGCATGCGTATAAGATTATGTATTGCAAGTGTCCTTACAGAAAGCATAAAGCAAATATACATAATGCTAAGTTAAATGACATTGTGGCTTGGCTGGTCCCGAGTTTAAATAGAAACTCTTTCACAAGCGTGGTAAGTCGTTAGTATTTGCTGCTTCGACTTATTTTTTGTGGCAGCAACGAAATAATCGCATTCATTTGAAAGACGCAAGGAATGAACAGAAGATAAGTGATCTTATTATTGATATGGTGCGTTTCAAGATTACCTCGTTACATTTGAAGAAAACATCCGATGTGGTGAACGCATTAGGTCACTGGCTTATTCCTACTTAAGTGACGTAACTGATTGGATCATTTTTTTGCTTGGTAGTTTTGTTACGTAGAATTTTATTTTAAACCAAGTGATGTATTGTTAAGTGATATATTGTTTGTGTTTTGGTAGGTGTGTTCGAGTTTGTTTGAATTATGGTAAAGGTTTGTGTGATGCAATAGGGATAAAGTGGTTTCATTGCCACTTTTGGATGTAACAAACATTATTATTTCATTTAATCTATTCACTGGATATAAAAACCCTTTAACAAAATAATGAAATTCGTCATTATCCATGATTGAAAAAATCTCAGTTTTAAAAGTTAAGGTCAAGGTTTTTAAGATCGAGATCCTATCTAAGATCGTTTTCGTCTTTGCAAGATTATGATCGTAAGTTCGGATCGGAATCCTAAGATCCTACAATGATGTCATTTTTTAATGATCTTTGTAATATTATTCAAATATACAAATTATTATATACTATAAACATGAAATTATATGAATGTTTCATGAAAATGTTGTCATAAATTATGAATATGGAATGTTTAAGAGAATCACATGTTGTTTTTTAAATTATATAAAAACATAAACCATAAATTTGTAGTTTTTTAGTTTGTGGTTCGAGAAAAGTAAGATCGGATCGGAGGAGATCTTAAAATTATATGGTCAAGATCGGGATCCTATAAGATCTTAAGCTTTTTAAGATCCTACGTAAGATCCGGATCGTTTTTGCTTTGTAGAATCGCAAAATCGTAAGATTCTAAGAACATGATCGAGATCGACTATGGTTAAATTATCAAATATAAAAAGCCAATAATTTCAATATGAGAAAGTCAGCCCTCATGGGACAACCATCTACAAAAGTCAGAAACTGTCATAAAGGATATGAATACGTATACATAAACATACATGAAACATAGTTAGGTATATATGGAAAGAAAAGAATGAGAGAAACTTATTGATTACTCCTTATTACATTATTGAAAACAATAGAATTTCCTAGAGTTATATTTGAGTAAATGGTGATCTTCAAGAAAATTAAAATGAAGATCACCTAAAGAATAAATAAATAACTATATAATAACATTTGATTAGATTATGACATGGAACTGCAGCACCAAAAACTCAGCAGAAGCTCCAAAGAGGAATATCACCAATAATATCGTCTTCGATCACCAACGAGCATGAAGGATCAAGCATTGATTCATCGTAAATTACGTCGTTATATATAGGTGCATCCATGTTAAACCAAGACCATGGTTCGTACATGCTCGTGTTAAGTGACTCACTTGCCAACAGTATTTCATCGTCTAAGGGACTAATTGGTAAATGCGAAAACGATGAAGATGGAGAAGAAAGTAATGATGATGAGTCACAAGGTGAATCGTTTAGCAATGACGAATGGGAGTGTGTTGTAGTCATGATAGGATCAGTGATGGCTGCAGCAGCAGCTGCCACTTTTTGGATTGATTTTGGTGACATGGCACTTGTGGAATACTCGAGGTCATTGTAATGGTGAGTAGGGAAGTTGAGATTGGCTGACGGTCCTTTTAGGCATAAAAGGGCCGCGTCATAGGCTCTAGCTGCAGCCTCAGGAGTTGAATGTGAGCCTAGCCAGATTCTTGTTTTTTGATTTGGTGCTCGAATTTCGGAGACCCATGAACCCCAACTTCTCATTCGTACTCCTCTATACTTCTTTTTGCTCAACGTGTCTAAATTGGAAGTTCCATCTTTCCTCTTCATGTGTTACTGAAGTGAAGCTCTTAAGTGTACAATCTTTTACTTAGGAAATAAATATGATAAATGAAACAAGTGATGATGAAGAAGAGGATATTGTGGATTTAATTTATAGTGTTTTGAGTGAGGCAAAAACAAGTGAAATGGATGACAGAAAGTATTCTATTCAAATATTTTGGATGACTATTTTTGTATAAACCTCCTGCAACTCTTCTTTGTTTGTCATTTGAGTCCATAAACTTGAGTATAACATGACATTCGTTATAACAATGCTACATCTCTCGTACGACAGTTCAGCCATTCAATATCAACAGTAACGCTGTTTTAATCGAACATTTTGAACGATAATGTTGTTATTTGTATAAAAAACTTAATACTTAATTACAAACATACAAAAACGTTTTAAGTATCTACATTTAGTTTTTTTTTTTTCCTTTTTTTACGATAACTACTTACCATCTTTCCACGTGAATATAGAATTGGGAATAAGAAGAAAAGTTAAAATGAGAGGATGAGAATGAACCACAACCACACATTTCAGATGCATCTACAAAAATGGATGCATCTTCTCTTAAAATTTTTTCACCTATTTGAAATGTGTGGCTAGAAATCCTTTTTATTTTTCTCATTTTAGTTTTTCTTCTAACTAGATCTCTTTCCCGTGAATATGACTATATTACCATTCTATCCTATGAATGTTTTCATTGTACTATTAGTTTGAGGTGTTAGGTGTGTTAGATGATAAGAAATCGGACACAAGAAGCAAAGGGAACTGAAGAAAGAAAAAAGATCAACGTGATAGTCTCGTTCTTTTCTATATGCTTAATCAACATAAGCATTGTAAACTATAGCTTATTTGGAGCATGCATGAATTCTTATATAGGTTGGTTCATGTTTATATCCTTGGGAAATTAGTTGAAGTAAACATCTTTTTAGAGTTTGAAGGGCTCATATGGAAGTAAATGAAAGTAGGGGTCAGAAGTTAACTATTATATTATAGAATTAAGAACATATAAGAGGGATTTCAGGAGTCTTACATAGAAAATGAAGTCGTTGAAGGTTTTAGACATAACTAAGAAGTTTCCTAAGCCAGATAAGAGGGTAGCCTTAATAAACAATTAACTATTGTTAAGAGTGTTTTTGTAGTAGTCTAGTACGTGGGAATCATGGGCATATAGTAATTAACGTGTACACATTGTGTCCCTTTTTTATCTCGAGTACTCGTATATAGATAAAACACAAAACATCATCATCAAACTTTTTGATGTCACTTTAGTCAAAGATTTACCCAGTAGGGGTTGTGATTCTTTTGAAATGCTGTAAAACTAAATGTTGAAAACTCATTCCAATAAACTTAAATTTTATTGAGCGTGTGGACGACTTCTAGCCTGGATTCTGACCGAGAGGTGTGAGAGAAAGACAAGCAAGCCCTATCCCGTCCCCTCTAAATAAGAGAGTGACTAACCCTCTTAGCCCTCAGCGAGGGCCTTTGCTGGACCCTCAACCGTTGGTAGAGCTTCTTCTCGTTCCTCACCCTCAGCTAGGAGTTTGAAACGTTGTGGATTTAGAAAATAATCGCTTGTTAAAACGTTCATAGCTGAGTGTTTAAAAGAGCAAACGAAGATTTGAACAACATGTTTTATTGATGAAGGATGATATTCATATACGAAGACCATTTCATACAACTTAGTACGTAGATGATGAATCTGAGATAAATGAACAATGTAGCCCAAGTAACTCCCAATCTTATTCAGTTCTCTTCCAAAAGTTATCTTAACTAACATGATACTTGGTCATATTTGATAAGTTTCGGTAAAAACATTTTTTTCAATAAAGTTTAACAAAAATTAGATGGTAAGTTTCAAAAGAAACGCGGTATAGAACAGTGGCTCCATACTCTTTGTTAACCAACAGCCAGCTATTGCTCTACTGGCTTTCAGTTAATTTGGACCAGGTCGTCAGTCTTTTGCCTATCCTTTTCAAATATTATCTGACCACCCCCATGACTAAATATGTCACTTTCTAAGAAACCATCTATATTTCCATTATTTATCCACAAGTTTTTGTATCTTCATATTTATCTCTAACATTTGTGTCTCATTGACTACGCTTTACAATACTAGGTGGTGGACATGCAACGTAAAACATATATGATGTGTTCAAATTATCTCATCGTGTCTGTTTAAACCATGGTGTCGTGTGATTTACCTCTGCAACTCTGTTGTTTGTATTGTAGAACCTGTTAGAGGGCTGCTTGTGTTGGATGATATAAACCCCGTGAGACGTATTATATTATTTATGGGAAAAGTGAATATGAGGTTGTCTCACATCTAAGCTTACATGCGAAACCATAAAATATCACTAAAAATACATAATTTTGATTATTATTTTTTTGGTGGAACTAATATATGCAAAGTGGAAAGAATTTTAATGGTGAATTAAATCAAACAATTGCTGAATCTATAACTAATTTGTTAGTAAATGAAAACACCTACAATATGATTTAGATTACCCATGTATCAACGTGAACCCACCATAAGTGATGTTGTGATGAAATCAAGAGAAAACACTAATATAATGAAAGATATGATACAAATGGAGAATATTTGATGTTTTTCTTGTTAAAACGATCGTAATTTTTGATGTTTTCGCATGTAAACTTAAATGTGAGACAACCTCATATTCACTATCCTCATTATTTATATGTATTTATAGTGCATTACATATAAGATACTAGAAACCCTATTTGACTCAACTCACATTCAGGCTTGGGCCGTTATATCGTCTAATACTCCCCCGCAATTCGAGCGGTGAAATCATAAAAGCTTTGATTGAAATATAAAACTAAATAAACATTTAAGCAATAAAAGTTTTGTTGATGAAGACGTTTGACAATAAGCAGAGACAAATCTTCATCTGCAGCAACAAAAGCAAAATAAAGCGGTAGCAAAGAAAAAACAAAGCAAATAATTAATTTTGATGACGACATTTAATAGCAAGCGAAGATTAATCTTCATCATGCAGCAACAATAAAAGCAAATAAACAAAAATAAAAGCAAAGCATAAACTTCTTATTTTTCTGCACTCAACTCCCAGTGTCACATGGTGGTGCGTCCGGCGGCCGACGGAGGTGACAATGGTTAAAGTTGGGTTTTGTGCAGATTTGAAAAAAGAAGAGAATGGCGTTGACCACGTCAATTAACACCAAACGGTTAAAGGTTATGGCCAAAACAATATGCATCTATGGTTTTAGCCCAAAATTGAACATTTTTTTATAAAGGGATAAAGGGTGGTGACAAAGGTTTGACGAGGTGGCTTAAGGACCTAGGTCTGAGGATTAGACCCGCTCTGATTCTATGTTGAATGATGTAAACCCCGTATCATATTCTATAATTCATGCAATATTTACAGTTACAGATTCATTGTGAAACCCTAGATCCTAGTGGGCTCTAAACCCACATACAAGTTTGGGCCGACTACTTTATCATCTAATACTTTTTAGCAATTCGTGCGACAAAATCGCAAAAGCACATATTGAATTAAAGAAAAAACAGAATATTAAAAGAAAAAAAAATTATTAATGAAGATATCCGACAACAAGCAAAAACAAATCTTCAAACCGCAACAACAACACAAACAAAAGAAAGCGGCAATTCATTGAGAATTAGGATTTTTGCATGGATTACAAGTTTGATGTAGGTGTTATGGTCCGCCAAAGCAAAAGGCCCCAAGAAAGCAATAATTTAATAGCAATAAAGTGATTGATAGCAATAATTAAACATAAAACAATTGCAACAAGTTAAATAACAATTGGAAAAGAAGTGATGAAAACTATTTGCAAAAAAATACGTGCGACTTGTTTTTTTATTGTAATTTAGGATTTGAGAAAAGAGAGATAGAGATATCTGACGAGATGGTTTAGAAGAGGCGGCTTAACGTAGCCACTCAGGGCCGGATATCACCCTGTGCGGGCTGCCCAACCGCACAGGGCCCAAAATTTTGAGGGGCCTCAATTTTTGTAATACACTATGTATAGTTACTAACTGTAGTTAATTTTAGTTTGAAAAAAGGCCCATTAAAGCTTGTGCACATAGCCATTCCAGAATTTATAAGTGCAAAGAAGCATCAAGTTTTATAATGGCAGCTATGTGGGATAAACGATTTTTTTTATTTACTTATTCTGCTATTCATTACACGCTTTACTTTGGATTAAAAAAACTTAATCTCTAATGATAATTTTTCAGATACACCTATGTACATATTATAAGTTGGTTTTCAAGACAAAAACTACATATATAAATGGTCTAGAACAAAAATTGTAACGAGTAAAAAGGTCAAATAACTTCTTTATCTTTTTGTTTCCGAGGGGCCCTCTTTTACAATCATGGCACAGGGCCCTCGAAATCCACAGGACGGCCATGTAGCCACTTAAGTTTGAGGATCGGAGCCACTTCAATACCATGTTGAATGATGTAAACTGGTATCATATTCTATTATTCATGCAATATTTACAGTTATATATACATTGTGAAACCCTAAATTCTAGTGGATCTTAAAATCTCTCGTTCAAATTGCAGGACAATGTTAGATGATTAGGTTTAGGGTTTTATTTTCTTATCTCTAAGGTGGTGTTTGTTTTTTAAGAGGCTCTGAATCTGAATCTGAACCGCACATCTGAACCTGAATCTGAGGCGTAAATGTCTGAATCTGACCGCATCTGAATGGGAAAAAATACTCATGTTTGAACCGCACATTTGCTTGCTCGTACTAATTTCTTTTTTGGTTTTTTTTTGTGTCAGCAAGAGGCAACAAGAGGCATTCAGACACCCCTCTCAAGTCTAGACCATTAAGATCTTTCTGCCTCTGAACGCGTCTGAACGGGAAAAAAAAACAAACGGTCTGAATGACCAAAATGTCTGACCGTTCAGACCGTGTATGAACGGTTCAGATTAAGAGGCTGTTAAGAGCCTCTTTATGAAAAACAAACACCACCTAAGTCATGTTCCATTATAAATAGACATAAATCTCATTATCTAATGACACAAAAAAACACAGTCAGTAATATATCTATTTGCTATTTTACATGGTATTCGAGTTGTAGTTAAGATCCACGAACAAAATTTTGCTATTCTTCAGTCATCGGCTACTCACTGGTGATCCGGAGAGATCCCAATTATTTTCATTTCATTGTTTTTTTTAGTTAGGATTTTTTTCCTATTCAATACATAAACCTTATCACACAAAATTCTAGCGGTCATAAATAGAGTTAATATATTGAGTTGTCGTCAATCAACAACATTTTTCTTCATCATCGAATTGTTTTCACTGTCGTTGACATCAAGCGTTGACCACCAAATTGTTGCTCCCTCCACATGGCAAAACAAGTCATTACGTAAAAAAATAGCAAACGTTATAAAAAATGAAGGAAACCGACAAACATTATACAATTATGTTGTCAAATACAAGTACATCTTTGTGCAAACAAACAAATAAGGAGAGAAGAAAAAGAAAAAAGAAATAAGGCGATTTCAAAATTTTATCTAGTTTCTATGTCCGAAACTTCTCGTTCAAACTACAGGGAGTGTTGGATGATAGGTTAATGCCCAAGCCTATTCAGAGTGCTTAAGGTCCATTAGATTTAGGGTTTACATTAGCTTATTCTTAAATATTTGTTCTAATATAAATATGCATACTATCTTATGTAGTCGACAACACATTCAATAATATTACTATTTTGCTATGTTACAGCTTGAGGGTATGTTTCCCTTTCTTTTTACATTCTTAACTTTTTTTATATGGACGTCGTCCCCATTATAGTTTATATGAAGATAAAGTAACTTTTCTATGTTGAGCTTACGGCTATGTTTGGCAAAAGTAGATGTGAGCAATAGCAGTGAGCAGTAGCAGTGAGCTGTGAGCAGTAGCTGTGAGCTGTAGCCACAGCTCACTGCTCACCGCTCACAGCTCCTTAAAGAAGCATTGGAAAAATGAGCTTTCCTAAAAAATAGCAAAGCTCACCGCTCCTTTGCCAAACGAACACTAAAAATAAAAAAGCTCACTTCTCGCCGTTCATCGCCTCAAAAAGCTCCAAAATGCTCTGCGCCAAACATAGCCTACACCCATCCTTCATAGTTCATACGCAGCTGATCTAGATGAATTTGATAATAATTTATAGGGTAAATTGCAAAAATGGTTTCTAAAGTAGCCCAAATGCGCAAAAAATACACCAAGACAAAAAGTATTGCAAAAATGACATAAATGTTTCATATTTTGCAAAATAGCCACCGAGAGCTACTTTCTGCTAACCTTCGTTATTTTCCTCGTTAAGTTTCGTCCTTGAGAGTGGTATTGTCATTTCATTGTTCCCGCCTAAACCATTATAACACCCACCGATTACCACAAAACCCAATAAACCCTATTGTTCAAAGTTCAATTGCAATTTCTTCCCTAAACTTTTCAAATATGAATCGGGATCAAACAGAAATTGAAGATGATGCCTCTTCCGTTTGGGAAAAACCAAGCGTGATCGTCCCCGATCTGTGATCTTGATGAACTATAAGGTATGTTTTGGTTATTGTTAATTGTATCGATTTTTTAGTTAAATATAATGTTAACCGCATGCACAATATGAATAGGAATACGTTTACACATTATGATGATCTTTTATATTTTTAGTGTGTGTGTGTGTGTGTGTTGATGTTTATTGTTTCTACACAAAATCAAACCAGAACTTGTTCACTTTAAAATCAGTCACAATGGAAAATTTACCTCACTACCAGGAAGGGTGTATATTGATCCAGTTACAGAGTGGTATGATTTAGTTGATTATGACATGTTTACGTTTGATGCGTATGAATCATTGTTAGATGACCTAGGTGTCAACAATGGTCTTCGGATTTTAGTTTCTCATTTTAGGATATCAGGTGAGACATTGGATGATGGGTTGTTACCCTTGACTGATGATGACGATGTTATGAACCTTTTGAATTTGGTTCCTGCACATAGAGAGATAGAGTTTATATTGAGGCTAAATGCAAAAAATCCAAAATTATTGATGAAATGTTGGATGAGCCTACTGAAAACATGGCTGATTTTGAGAATGCTACTTAAGCTTCAACAAGCAAACCTGATGGAACCATTGGTACCAGGTTGTTAAATGACATAGACACTCCTGCTGCTCAACAACCTTTAAGTGTGGATCCTGGTGGAGAACAAGCTGAGCAACAATCATCAATTATGGATGATGACTTGTTCTAACATTACAATCATGTAGATGATGTTGTTGAGGAAGAAGATTATACATACATGGTCAATGAACTTCAAAAAGGGAGCGAGGATGTTGTTTTAGAGCTTAACGATAAATTTGTTGATGAAGAGGTAGTTGATATGGAGGAGCCTGTTGAGCAGGAGAATCAGCAACAACAAGAATTGGATGTGGGTGATTTTGAAGAGGATTATGTGGGCACCCTCATTGAGCCACATGTGGACATGACTGATTTGACTTTTGAAATTGATGACCACATTGACCATGTCACAAACTTAGCTGCTAGTGTGGCAGAGGATATGGATTCGCATGTTGCCTGTGACTTTGATGATTTTGATAGTGGGGAAGATACCCATGCTCCTAGAATTGTGAACCTAAGAAAGAGAAGGTTAAAAGAAATTAGGAGGGAGTACCAGGGTAGATAAAATGTTAAAAAGGGTGAATTTTTGTAACACAAAAATTTTCGACACCGAAGGAAATAAAAGAAAAGGTAAGAATATATGCTTTGGAGTGTAGAAGAGATGTTAAGATTGAAAAGTATGATCAAAAAAGGGTTAGAGATTATTGTTATGGGACTGTTGTGGGTTATGGTAAGGGGAAACATGCGAATAGTGATGGCAGAAATGATTCTACAAGTTGTCAAACTCCAGCTTCTTGTTCACAGTCAAAGGGCAAGTTTGCGACATCCAAAACCTATAAAAAAAGGCCAAACCCATGTGCCTATGGTCCCTACATGTGTCAAAAATCAGAGATGAACTATCTTGGATTGTCAAAACATTAAAAGATGAACATAAATGCCTCCAAACAAGAAAAATTAAATTGTTGACTACAAGATTCCTTTCAACCGAGGTTGCTAAAATTCTTGTTAACAACCGGAAAATCTCAACCGATGCACTGACAATTGGATTAAATCGAAAATTTCAAATCGACGTCTCTGAGACAAAGGTATTCAGAGCAAGAAATCTTGCAATGAAACGGATTTTTGGTGACCATGAAGAACAATATGCCAATCTTAGGGATTACGCTTTAGAATTGAAGGAAAAAAATAAGGATACAACTGTGAAGATTCAAGTTGAAGCAAACACTGATTCAACCCATGATTCAAGGGTTTTTAGATGGATCTATGTTTGTATTGGTGCCTTGAAAAAAGGTTACAGAGTAGGAAGAAGGGAAATACTATGTTTGGATGGTTCTTTTATCAAAGGACCATATACTGGTCAAATCTTAACTGCTGTTGGTGTGGATAGCAATAATGGGATGTATCCAATTGCTTACGCGGTAGTTGACGCTGAGTGTAACAGTACATGGCTATGGTTCCTTACCAATCTAGGAGATGATCTTGATTTGCAACCCAATTCAAACTACACCTTTATCTCAGACATACAAAAGGTATAAACATGGTTCATCTTATTCATATATTTGTAACTCAATTCAATCCTCATTCATATTTTATCTTAAGTTTAATGTGACAAGGGATATTACCAGCCATTGCAGAACTGTTTCCTGCTGCTGAACACAGATTTTGTGTGAGACACATATATGACAACATGAAACAGTTGTTCAGGGGACAGAAGATCAAGGATCTTCTTTTGAAGTGTGCTACAACATCAACACTGGTTAAGTTTAATAGAATAATGGATGAGCTCAAAACAATAGATCCTAAAGCTTATGACTGGTTAAGAAAGATACCACCATCATCATGGTCAAGGTCACATTTTTCAGGTATAATATAAACATGTGGAAAACTAGAGGGGGGGGGTTGAATAGTTTTACCAATTAAAACTTCGTTTAAAACTATTTAGATCGACTTATGTCAATCTATTTAATGTGTGTGTTGGATGATGATAGATAAGCATATAAAAAAGTAATGCAAAGATAAAGAGTAAGGAACACAAAACCACAACACGAGTATTTATAGTAGTTCGGCTACAAGGACACCTTCCTTGCCCTACTCCACTCCCCAAGTTCCCCACTCAAGAGTTTGTAAGCACTACACAACACAAGCTCCTTAATATGGCGGAGAAGCCTTCACAACGTTGCCTACTCTTTATCCGATACAAGGCTAGACACCGAGTTCTTCCACGAGGTAGAACCAAACCTATCACAACGTCGCCTACACTTTATCCGGTACAAGGCTAGATACCGAGTTCCATTACAAAGGAGGAACTACTACCCAACACTACACCAATGCACGACTACCCCAAAGGAGACACACTCCTTATTACAACATCATAAGGATATCACTATCCTTTAACCCAAACTAACTATTTTGTACACCGATGCACCATATCGAATGTACACCCTTGGCACCTTTCACTAATGCCTTTGACACGACCCTTTGGCACCTTTCACTAATGTCTTCGACACGTGCTTCGGCACCTTTCACTAATTCCTTCGACACAACCATTCGGCACATTTCACTAATGCCTTCAACACTACACTTCTATGGAGGGAGAAAAGAACTATCAACAAGAGACACTTCAGTGGTCTTGATGATAACGAAGCTTAGCAACTCATGACCCAAAGCTTGCACGTCTTCAAGAGGTTTTGATCTCGCCTTTAAGAAGAACCTAGAGAATCATACAAACACAAAACTACATAGAAAGATCCTTTGGATCTGAGGTTAGAGATGTTACAATACTAAGAGAGAGTATGTGTAAAAATGGGTAAGTTGCAAGTGAGAAATGGCTCACTATTTATTGGAAAATTTCTCTACTGTTCCACGGTTCTCACGGATCCATCCCTAGAGGGATCCGGCTAGTGCAATCCAAGGGATCCGGCAGCTGGGTCAGCTTATGTCCGGATTTTGGGTTGCAAACCGGGCTATGGGTTATGGGTTAGGAACCATGGATTATGGATACCCAACAAGATGTAATGTATCTAGACATTGGGTCATGGGTCTTGGGTCATGGATCATGGATAATACAAAATATGACTTCATGCATGATGTCTTGCAATGGGTCATGGGTTATGGATCAAGCTCCATGGGCATGGGTCATGGGCTTTGGGTTTTACCCAACAATATTTAATGTATTTAGTCAATGGGTTAAGGACTTAGATTTTTACCCATTATATTACCCATTACAATATATACTAAGTATATATATATATATATATATATATATATATATATATATATATATATATATATAGGAAAGGGATCCGGTAAGAAGAAAAACTAAAATGAGAAGAATAAGAAGAATTTTTAGCCACACATTTCAAATAAGGGAGAGATTTTTAAGGGGAGATGCATCTATTTTAATAGGTGCATCTGAAATGTGTGGTTGTGGTTTCTTCTTATCCTTCTCATTTTAAGTTTTCTTCTTATTTGATCCTAACTCTCTCTCTCTCTCTATATATATATATATATATATATATATATATATATATATGTACATTTCCATATTATGTAAACACTAGTTGTTATACATAGCATTTCTATGAAATGTAAACAATATTACTTGCTTAGTGTTTTATATGAAAATGTAAGTGTGTTAGTAAACTATTGGCTCAAACCATTTACGTATTTTATTTGTTTCGTTAAAATGATTTTACGTTTGTTATCGACAAAACATATTATGATTTTTATCTGTAATATTAATAAGCTTAAAACTGATACTGATATTGATATGTTACCTACAGGGAGAGCTAAATGTGACATCCTTCTTAACAACTTTTGTAAATCTTTCAATAGCAAATTGGTGGACAACAGAGATCAACCAATCATTGGTTGTTTGGAATACATCAGGGAGTATCTTACGAAGAGAAAGGTTAGTGTGCAACAATTAATAGATAGACATATCTGAAGGTCCCTTAACCCCAAAAGCAACTACAATTTTAAGAAACATCAAGCAAGAAGCAAATGATTATACTGCTATATGGAATGGGGGGATACATACTAGTGTAAGGGACCTTGGAATGACCAATGTGTTGTGAATATGACAACAAGGGTATGCACATGTAGGAGATGGGAGCTAACTGGTATTCCATGTAAATATGTTGTTGCTGCTATGTACAACATGTCATCAAATGGCAAAGAGGTTGGGATACCAGAGGATTGGGTATCCCAATGTTATTGGTTAAACACATAGAAGGATATGTATCAGTACGAGATTGAAGGAATTGTTGGTACAACCTTTTGGCCCAAATGCGGTATCCCTAGCAACCTAAAGCCACCTAACCACCATGTTCTAATTGGTAGACCAAGGAAGAAGAGAAGAGGATTGCTAAAGAAGCTTTGAAAAAGTCATTCGTGAAAAAGGAAAGCTGTCAAAGAGGGGCAGTACAATCAAATGTGGTGCATGTGGTGGGAAGGGCCACAATAAGAGAGCTTGTACAGGTGTTGTTCCCGTTTCACAATCGTATAAAAATAATAAAAACAATAAACCAACTGATTGTGAACAATGACTTAAAAGATGCAAGTAAAAACACACTGATTAATTTTCAACTTATATATTCTTTATTAGAAATGAATCAGAAAGAATACATTACCCAAGTACTTGCGGAATAGTAATTGGGATTGAAATGACAAAGTATGGTATCTCCTCACTAAGCTCAGGCTAAGTCTGAGCACAACTACAAAGGTACCACTGAGCTATCTCAGGGACAGAGTTGTATTTGGAGGAGTGAAAGATGGCTTGTGTGTGTGTTTTATAATTAATACACAATCGTTAAAAATTTCACTCCAACTCTTATGCTATTTATACAAGTATGGTTTTTAACTCTATCATAGAGGACAAACTGACAGGTTACAAAAGTCAAAATACTGATGTATTTTGTCTCTGTTTACAAGGGCTATATTTGGTAAGGGACAAAGCAACTTTCTGCTTGTCAGCACTGATACTGATCCTTTCAGGGAAAGTTGACTTCTTGAGGATAAGCACTCCGTCTTATTCGCTTCAAGCTTAACCGTTTTGTCCGGCCCATTCTTCTGTCTTCTCAGCCTTCAGTCTTCGTCTTTAGTTTGTCTTCAGTGGTAGTGGATGGTGAGGAGTTTCAGGATTCAGTGAATTATTGTCATCACTCACTGAATCCACTATCTTTTTCTTAACTCAGTCTTTACCCCTTAAGTTCCACCTTACTGAGTGGAGAGACTTCTTCTTTGTCTCTTACTGAGTATCCTAAAGACAACTCACTGAGTGGCTATGCGCTCAGTGACTTTTTAGTGTTTAAGGTATTAAACACTTAGGGTATTTTCTATTCAAATCCTAGACTTGAGGGGTTTGGGTATTCACTAAACCAAACAGTCTCCCCCTATTTGGATATACAAATAGCCTAAGGGTTTGATCAGTGTAAGTGAGCTAATGGCTTCTTCTTACACTGAATGTACTAATGAACATAATAAGGAACACTGAATATTTTAACAAAACATACATCGTTTATTGATCAGATTACATAGTTCCTATCACTAGTACAAAAGATAAAGCATATAATGATGTCAATCAAGATAGATTCCCAGTGCTTCAAGCTTTGGTTTCTTTTTAAGGAGGGTTTCTTTGTCAGGGTGCTCTCTTATCTTGGCATTCAGGTCAGTGCATAACCTGATGTTTTCAGGAGTTTGGATTTGAGAGGCCACTGGTAGGTAGCTTGCCATTGTACCCACCCCTGCCAGATCAATGTCACTCCACCTTTGGAATGCTGGGTTTCCATAGACATCAATAAAGAAAATTCCTCTTTCAGGCTTTTCTATAACCAAGCAATTCACAAACTTAACCCCTTCAGGTAGCTCCCTGTTGCAGTCAAGGCCAGGTACCTTGATTTCAGGTTCTGATTCAACCCTTTTCCTCTTACCTTGGGATGGCTGAGACTGAGATCCTTGAGCTGCAGTAAGAGCTGGCTGTATCCCTAGCAGTGCTGGTGCATCCCTGAGTCTTTCATAATGCTTGCTGAGAGATTTTATCAGTTCTTTGACCACTGCATTTTGCTTCTTCTCGATAATAAGACCAAGCTCATCAAGTTTAGTGATCCCAAAGTCAGTGAACTTCAAGGGATCATGAACCTCAAAATGCCTTTTATCATCCCCCCTGTAGACATTCATTGCCAATGGTTTGGATTTGGGGATGATTTTTACATCACTAATTTTCTCAGGTAGCCTTCTGCTTGTCATGGTCCAGTTGTAGTGGTTGATTCTTTCTTGCCTGATAGCAACAACCTTCTTGTTCTTTTCATCAAGCTTCTTTCTCATAGCAGCCATTTCAGCATTCTGAGCATCTTTGAATTGTTGGCCTGCTTGTCCCTTTTCAAGCTTCTTAGGATCAATCTCAATCTTTTCAGCTTCTTCAGCCACTACTTTAATCAAGGCATCTTTGCTTCTTTGCTCTTCCTCAGCCTGTTTCTTGAGTCTTTCTTCTTTCTCAAGATATGCAGTTAGATGTTCTAGACTGAGCTTGTATTTTTTTCCTTGTATTTCGTATAGGATTTTTTCAGGCTCAAGTGTGATCACTATTTCTTTGCCTTTATCCTGAGCTGATGAAGAAGAGGATACCAGTGGGGGTGTTGTTGTGATTATTGGAGGTGTTACTGTAGACATTGTTACTGTGGTTGGTGTTCCTGATGGTGGGATGGATGATATAGGTGTTGCTGATACAGGTTGAGCTGGCTCCCCCTTAGTGTGAGAATGAGTCTCTTCAGTGTCTCTCTCTCCCTCAACTGTTGTTGCAACGTCAGTGAGAGCAAGAGTAGTTTGGGATACATAGGGGGAAGGAGATGCTTGACCTTTGAAGGCTTGATATATCTCCGAGACCATGGACTTGATGTCAGATGTATCTTGTTGAATACTTGTGACCTTTTCAGCAAGATTGGCCTGAGATAATTCCAGTGCGGTCATTCTAGGCCCAAGATTCCAGGCCATAGAAGACGATGATTTAGCCAGATCAGTAACTTTAGCATCCAGGGAACCCAGGGTTGATTGAAGAGACTGGATTGAGGATTGAAGACCCTGAAAATTTTCAGAGTTGAGCATGGTGATCAGTTCAGTGAGACTGGAGGAATTCTTCATGTAGACCTCAGTAGCCTCCAGCACTTTGGAGTTAAGTGTTGGGTCTTCTTTAACAGAATCCCTGATTTCATCCAGTTTGGTGTGAGATTCTTGAAAGTACTTGAGAAATTTAACCAGGTTTTCATCCAGTCTGTACAGATGTTGATACATGAGCTCCCTGTGCTCGTCAGTGTTGGTATTGGCAGTGAACACTTCAGGTTTTAGATCAACATAACTAGCAGCAGCTTCAACATGTTGATCCCAGAGAGTATCAGTAACACCGGAGTATAGATTCCTTGAAGCTCTTGTTATCCACATAACCAGTTTCCTTTCAGTTAGTGGAAGAATGTTGTCATACTTTTTCAGTTCCTCAGGACAGGAGGAAGAGGAGTCAGAGTCATTATCATCAGGCGGAACAGGTGACTCTTTAGTCTCTTGTAGATCAGTCTGATTCTCTTGTTCTTGTGATTGAACATCATCGTCCATTTCTTCTCCAGCTGAAAGTATTTCTTCTTCACTGTCAGCAAGCTCCTCATTAGAGAACAATATATCATTAACCTTAGCAACAGTCAGTAAACTAGTGGGGGTGATGGGTTCCGTATCAGCGGGTGGTTTTTGTCCCCCTGATTCTTTGTCCCCCTGTGACCCTACAGACACTGATGGGTTTTTCCAGTGCCTTCGCCGGAGTTAAGATTGGTTATGAGTTCCGTATCGGCGGGTTGTTTCTTTCCCTCCGAGTCTTCGTCCCTCTATGCTCCTTCAAGCACTGGTGGGTGTTTCCCAATGCCATCCTTAGAAGCGGTGGCAGTGATATCCTTATCAGTGGGTTGTTTGTTTCCCCCTGAGTCTTTGAGATTGATAGTAGTGCCCTCGGACAAAAGCTGTGTTTTGCGAGTATCCTCCTTGAGTTGAGTGGAAGGCGCTCCCCTACCAGCGGGTTGTATGTTTCCTTCTGGATCTTGGGGAGTAGTTTTTGGGACCAAGGGCACTGACTGTGATGTATCAGTGTCCTTCGTTGTCACCGGGGTGGATGTTGCTTGGTCGCCCTTGGGTGTCTTATCAGTATGGGGTTTTTTATGCCTTTTAGGCTGTGCTCCAGAAGTCTCAGGGCCCTGAGACTTGGGTTTAGTCTTAGTCCCAGTCTGAGACTTCCCCTTTCTCTTTTTAGAAGCAGGGTTTGGAGACACGGAATCCGCCTAGTTGTTTACAACAACCATATGCGCCGTCAATTCAATATCAGTGACCAGGGATGGGTTCGTTTGAAAATTTGATGCACTCAGGGTGGTTGGTAAAGCACCATGTTGAAAATCCTGAGTGTAGTTGCAACCCAGTAACACTTGCAAAGCACAAGAAACAAATCTAGGGTATGTAACATATTTCACCCTAGTTTTGTTCTGTAGCTTGGTTACGAGATCACTGTAAATGATCTCCCCCATGTCGACATTAGTACTAGTCATCAAGCAGTAGGCCATCATCAACTGAATAGAATTACTCTGTTCAGTGAATGAGTGGTTCCCGCCGAGGACCTGAATCATAAATGTGAATAGGATCCTCCAAGCCACGGGAAAGGAGTTCTTGGTGACTGGGGTTTTGTCCAAAAGTTTTGGATCAAGAGCAATTTTTTCTAACTCAGCCTTTACAATGGCTGGGTCAGGGAGAGGAACATATTTTCCTTTGTTGTAGTCAAGCCCTATTGATGAACAAAAAGTTTTGAAGTCCAGGGTGACAATTTGTTGCCCATTTAAAATAGTGAACCTGATGAGAAACTCCCTGAGGGGTCTTGGTATGTTCTCATTAGTGGAGGGTGTCGGGTCATAGGCCACTGCAGTTGCCCAGAACTCCCTGAGGAAGTTGTGGTACAGTATAGATGGGGACTGAGTAAAGGCCTGTTTTGATAGGGGTATTTATAGAGTGGTGAAAAGGGTAGATTTTGCATATGTGAGGGTTTGTAAAGTTGGTTTTGAAAATGTTTCATTTTCCTCATTTAATGCGACCACTCACTACCCGCAGTTTTTCTCACGGTTTTCCAAGGAACAGTTGCAGTGTACAGTAAAAGTGCATTCTGCAGTATTAAAATATCCTTTGGATATTAGTTGTGAGAGAAGGAATTTAATGCCAAGTGGGATGAGGTAAGGTTTGAGGGACCCTTGACATAGGTGACAGAAGGACATAGAGACATATGTTCCTATATTAAATTGGTATGTTTACCAACCTAGGACATTTAAGTAACTGCAATACTTGGTGCATTTAGTTACTCATTCAATGCTCAATGTCCACTGTCAGGGTCCCTGAATGAGCCTTACTCATTCAGTGAAAAGATTATTTTGGGTTTTGTTCAGGGAGCAAGGATCATTTCAGAGAGAACTCACTGAGATTGGGATTGATTTTCAGGTTGCTGACTTTCAATGTCAAGCATTCCCAATTCAGCTTTCAGTCTCCTGAAGGTAGGTTCATCCAAGGGTTTGGTAAAGATATCAGCAAGTTGATATTCAGTGGGGATGAAGTGGAGTTCTATGTCTCCTTTCATGATGTGGTCCCTGATGAAATGATATCTGATATCAATGTGTTTGGTTCTTTGGTGGAGGACAGGGTTGTTGGAGATTGCAATAACACTGGTGTTGTCACAGAAGATGGGTACCATTTTGTAATGGATGTCATAGTCACTGAGTTGACTCTTCATACATTACACATTGCCACAACATCCTGCAGCAGCCACATATTCAGCTTCAGCTGAAGACATAGCCACTGATTGTTGCTTTTTAGCACTCCAACAAACCAGCTTTCCTCCAAGAAATTGACAGGACCCTGAGGTACTTTTTCTGTCCGTGTTGCAGCCTGCATAGTCAGAGTCAGATTCAGAGTACCCTTTGAGATCAAACCCTGAATATTTTAGATAGTAAAGTCTAAGGCTTGGAGTTCCCTTCAGGTATCTGAGAATTCTTTTGGCTGCAGTGAGATGAGATTCTTTAGGATTGGACTGATATCTTGCTATTAGACATACTAAGAATTGTATGTCTGGTCTAGAAGCAGTTAGATACATCAGTGATCCTACAATCCCCCTGAAATGAGTTTGATTGACTGATTTGCCAGTGAGATCCTGTCCAAGGTTGTTAGGAGGGACCATTGGTGTCTTTACTGAAGCACAGTCAGAGATCTCATATTTCTTCAAGAGATTTCTAGTATATTTCTCTTGGCTGATAGAGATTCCTTTATCAGTTTTCCTGATTTGTAGTCTAAGGAAGTAAGTGAGTTCACCCATCATGCTCATTTCAAATTTCTTTGTCATCAGTTTTTCAAACTGCTTGCAAAGAGTATAATTTGTTGAGCCAAAGATGATGTCATCAACATACACTTGGACTAGTATCACATCTTGTTTTGTCCTATAGATAAATAGTGTGTTGTCTATCTTTCCTCTGACAAACTTGTTTTGAATTAGGAAGACTGAGAGAGTTTCATACCATGCTCTGGGAGCTTGTTTAAGTCCATATATGGCTTTGTCAAGCTTTCAGACATAGTTAGGGTATTCACTACTCTCAAAGCCAGAAGGTTGTTGAACATACACATCTTCCTTGAGTTCATCATTCAGGAATGCACTTTTTACATCCATTTGATAAACTTTGAAGTTCATGTAGGTTGTGAATGCAAGGAAGATCCTGATAGCTTCCATTCTTGCAACATGAGCAAATGTCTCATCATAGTCAATGCCTTCTTGTTGACTGTAACCTTTGGCTACAAGTCTGGCTTTGTTTTTAATGACAATGTCGTTTTCATCAGTTTTGTTTCTGAAAACCTACTTCATTCTAATAACAATGCATCCTGAGGACATTTGATCAAGGTCATGACCTTATTTTTATCAAACTGTTGAAGTTCTTCTTGCATGGCCTGAACCCAGCTTGGATGTTTTACAGCTTCAGTGACACTTTTGGGTTGTATTTCTGATAGAAAATCAACATATAGACATTCATTGGCTGAAGCTGCTGTTAACTTAGCAGCCATGCTTCTAGTGAGCATGCCATCAGTGGGTTCACCAATGATGTTTACAAGCTCAATGTCCTGAGATTTTGTCCACTTACTTTGTGGTCTAGGATCTGAGCTTGAAGAGGTCACTGGAAACTCAGGAGTGAGTTCAGGTGCAGGAGCTACAGAATCATTTAGATCATCAGTTGGGCTGCTTTGATCAAGTTGGGGTTCTTGAATCACAGGTTCCTGAACATTTGGTTCAGTATTACCTATCCCAGTAGGGACTGATTGATTATCAATGAATTCACTGATTGTAGGTTGAGGAAGATTGTGAGGTAAGACATAATATGAGATGTCAGCATCAACTTGATATGAGGAATTGATTTCAGTGTTGTACTCATCAGGAGGATATCTTGATGAGTTATCAATTCCTATTTCCTCCACTGAGGTATTGGTAAACCCGATGCTTTATGAACTTTCATCAAAGGTGACATGAAGATTTCCTCAACTTGTTGTCCCCTGGTGTTAAATACCCTGAAGGCTTTAGAGATTGGTGAGTAACCTAGAAAGTACCCATCATCAACTTTTGCATCAAATTTGCCAAAGTGATCCTTGTGATTGTGAATGAACACAGGACACCCAAATACATGAAAGTAGCTGATGTCAGGGAGTCTTCCTTTGAAGATCTCATATAGGGTTTTGTTATGTCTTTTGACAATGTCTTTTGAGTGTAACATGCTGTTTTGACAGCTTCAGTCCAGAAATGCTTTGAGAGTGCTGAGCCATTTAACATAGTTCTGGCAGCCTCAATGAGAGTTCTGTTTTTCCTTTCAGCTACCCCATTTTGTTCAGGGGTGTAAGGAGATGAAAATTTTTAGGAAATTCCTTTTTCATCACAGAAACTCTCAAGCTCTTGATTTCTGAACTCAGTATCATTGTCTGTTCTGATTTGTTTCACAGTAATGTCATTCTGATTTTCAATCTTCCTGATGAATGACATTATGGTTTCAGCCGCCTGACTCTTTTTGGAAAGAAAGTATACCCAAGTGTATCTTGAAAACTAATCAACAATGACAAGTGTATACTTCTCATGTTGGATTGATCTTGGACTTACTGGTCCAAATAGATCCATGTGCAGGAGGTGGAGGAAGCTTTTGATAGAGAAGTTTTGTTTTGTTTTGAATGATGCTCTATGGTGTTTGCCTTTTTCACAATCTGAGCAGGGTTTGTCTTTAGCAAAAACCAGTGATGGTAAACCAAGGACTTTGTTCTGTTTTGCCAAGTTGTTGATGTTTATGAAGTTTAAGTGAGAGAGTCTCTTGTGCCACAGCCAGTTGACAGTTTTAGTGGCTTTGGCAAAGAGACAAGTTTCATCTTGAGAGAGTGTTGACATGTCTAACACATAAACATCATCTCTCTAGGAGCTATCAAAACAACTTCTTTGTTGGCATTGAAAATGGTGCCTTGTTTGTCATTGAATTGCACAATGTACTTTGCATCACATAATTGACTGGCACTGATGAGATTGTCTTTTAGACCATTGACATAAGCTATCCTAGAGAAAACTATTCCATTGCAGTTTACTGAACCATAACCCTCAGTGGGACATGATGAGTTATCACCAAATACTACCTTGGGTCCTGGTTCCTTTACATACTTGTGTAGATACTCCTTTACACCAGTCATGCTTCTTGAACATCCACTATCTAGATGCCAAATTGGCTCCCTGGCGTGTCTCTGCACAAATAGTAAACTGAATTAGTTTCTCTTGCTAACCCACATGCTATTGGGCTTGGGTCTAAAGGTCTGCTTGAATTTGGCAATTGACTCATGGTCAGTGGTTGAGTGCATTGTGCTACCACAGGTTTTGCATTTGATGACTGTGGATGACTCAGTGATGCGGGGTTGCTTTGAACTTCTCCTTGCTTGGATGACACTGTCATGCTGGGATGTCTCATGAGCTGGATTTTCGTAAATATCACAGCAGGTGTTCATGAGACAATCATCAGGATGATGATCATTGAAGCCACAGTGTGGACAAGGAGAAAAGGGTTTTGCTCTATGCCTGTGAGCTTGTTTGGAGGTTGAAGCATGTTGATGACTAGCATTGGTGTGTCTTGCTTCACTGAATGAACTTACATACTGTAAGTGATCAGAAGTTCTGTGATCATCCTTTTTGCAGATCATACAAAAAAGGATTCTGTAGCAATTATCAGTGGTATGACTGGTATAATGGCACATATCACACTTATTCCTGGGTTTGGTGTTTGATTTTGACTTTGAGGAACTAGAGGAGGCTGACTTTGGTTCCTTTATTGAATCAGGAGCTTTTTCGATGGATTCCATCTTGTCAGTCAATTTCCTCACAAGTTTAGTCAGTTGCTGGATTTGGTCTGCTTTAGTAGGAACTGAAGATGTGGAAGTCTCAGTGGGAACAGAGTCTTCTTGGGTTGGTTTTGTTGGTCTTTTCAGGATGGTTCTACCAAGTCCAGATCTTTCTTTTGGTAAGTGAGGGTTGAATTGCAAGGGAGTAAGCTCAGAGCTAGGTGCAGCACCCTGAAGAGATTTCAGGGGTGGAAGCGGTGCTTGAGATTCGGCTTCAGACTCAGAGATGTGTTCAGTACTACTAGGCATATCAGGGAGTCCAAGCATGCTCTTTAGAGCTTGACTTTCAGGCTCTAGTATTCTTCCAGAATTGAAATTTGGAAGCTTACTCTCAGGGTTTACCCTTTCAACCCAATCACTAGACTTAGGCATTAACTCCTTTTTGGAGAGTATGCCAGCAGAAACAAATGGTTTTGGACTTTGGTCTTCACTGAGAGAATCAGGGAGATGATCTTCATCTATGATTCTCTTTTTGCTACTAGGGGCTCCAACAGTATCAAAGACTTTAGGATTCTTAGCAGTCCAACTTTCAATGATATCTTTTTCCTTTTTAAGTTCTTCTTGAAGAGCTTGATTTCTTTTAACTAGTTCAGTGTTTTGAATTTGCAGTGTGACAACCTCAAGCATGGCTTGTTTTAAAAGAAGCAGTTCATCCCTACACTTATTTAATTCAAAACTTAACCTTTTGTATTTAGAAAAAAGATTTAATCGTTGCTCTTCTACAAACTTAAGGTCAACATTGATATAGTTCATAAAGGACTGCCAATCTGAATCATCATCCATAGAAAGTAAAATATTTACCTTCTTCATTGTGATATTGACTCATTCTCCATTTCTGGCATGATTCTTTCCAACATCTAGCTTGTCCTCTTCTGAGAGAGCCATCAGTGCACTGACTTGCACCATTTCGTCGTCAGAGGAGACTGGCTCTTCATCCCAGTCGAAGACTTCAGCAACTAGGCTTCAAAATTTAACATTGTTTGTTGTTTCTGAGGGAGTGGCCTCAAGCAGTGCTAGCTTAGCTTTGGCTTTCCTATACTTAGCTTCAAAATCAATAGTTTTATTTTGATTAGATTTGTTTTGAAAGTTTTGATGAGACTGATAGATTTTTGGTTGAAATTTGTTAAAGCCTAAGGACTTGTTTGACCCTGAGGGTTTGTAAGAGGATTCAGAAATTGTTTTTGAAAAACAGTCTTTGGCAAAATGAACTCTTTTGTGACACTTAAAACATTCAGTTTCCTCGTTAGCTTTAGCATTTGAAAAACTTTTGTTTCTTTGTATAAACCTTTTAGAGTTAGCAAGGAGTGCCCTTTCCTGGAACTCAATATTTAAGTCGTTCAGGTACTCCTCGCTTGTCCTCTCATCAGCCTTATCATCCGAATTTTCCTGAAAATCTTGAACCACACTATTAGAGTAAAAAGCAATTGACACTGGAGTTGGAGTGGTTGTCAGGGACTTCTTGACTTCCTGAGACTTTTTTAATTCAGGGTATCGTCTATTTATAAGGTTTTCCTCATAGACAAATTTCCCGTAAATTTCAGGAAGCTCAAGATTCTGAATGTGATTAGCATTCCTTAGTCCCTGAGAGAAATTCAACCACTTCTCAGGAAGAATGTTTACAAAACCAACATTGATTTCATGTTTGGACAACTTAACACCATCATTTGACAGTTCATTTAACAAAGTTTTGTACCGGTGTAAGTTTGAGAGTTTCCGAGTCCTTAGCCCTGAAGGTGTTATACTCAAGTTTCAGGTCCATAATCCTGTTCTCCTTGGTATCTGAGGGACCTTTATGACTGTGGACTAGGTCATCCCATGTTTGTTTAGCTGTACTACAGGCTATAACAGATTCCATAACATCATCAGGAAGACAAGATATGATGATGCTTTTGAGCCTTTGGTCCTGGTTGACCACTCTCCTCTCGTCCTGAGTCCACTGAGCTTCAGGTTTAGGCAAACCTTCAGTAGTCTTTGGGATACATGGACCTTCATTAATACACTTAATGTAGTAAGGTTCCATCCCAGTCAAATAGCAAAGCATTCGCTTTTTCCATTTATTAAATTTACCAACTTCGAGTCAAGGGGCAACAGCGGAATAAGCTCCACCCTTTTTGTCGACAAGTTGGGGCACATCAAATTCAGCCATTAGGATCCTGATTTAAAAATGTTTTTGAGCGGCTTAAAAAGGGTTTTATAATCAGCCCGCTCTGATACCACTTGTTGTTCCCGTTTCACAATCGTATAAAAACAATAAAAACAATAAACCAACTGATTGTGAACAATGACTGAAAAGATACAAGTAAAAACACACTGATTAATTTTCAACTTATATATTCTTTATTAGAAATGAATCAGAAAGAATACATTACCCAAGTACTTGCGGAATAGTACTTGGGATTGAAATGAAAAAGTATGGTATCTCCTCACTAAGCTCAGGCTAAGTCTGAGCACAACTACAAAGGTACCACTGAGTTATCTCAGGGACAAAGTTGTATTTGGAGGAGTCAAAGATGGCTTGTGTGTGTGTTTTACAATTAATACACAAGCGTTAAAACTTTCACTCCAATTCTTATGTTATTTATACAAGTATGGTTTTTAACTCTATCCTAGAGGACAAACTGACAGGTTACAAAAGACAAAATACTGATGTATTTTGTCTCTGTTTACAAGGGCTATATTTGGTAAGGGACAAAGCAACTTTCTGCTTGTCAGCACTGATACTGAGCCTTTCAGGGAAAGTTGACTTCTTGAGGATAAGCACTCCATCTTATTCGCTTCAAGCTTAACCGTTTTGTCCCGCCCATTCTTCAGTCTTCGTCTTTAGTTTGTCTTCAGTGGTAGTAGATGGTGAGGATTTTCGGGATTCAGTGAGTTATTGTCATCACTCACTGAATCCACTATCTTCTTCTTGACTCAGTCTTCACCCCTTAAGTTCCGCCTTACTGAGTGGAGAGACTTCTTCTTTGTTTCTTACTGAGTATCCTGAAGAAAGCTCACTGAGTGGCTATGCACTCAGTGACTTGTTAGTGTTTAAGGGACTAAACACTTAGGGTATTTCTATTCAAATCCTAGACTTAAGGGGTTTGGGTATTCACTGAACCCAACAACAGGTCCAAGAGACAACCAAAAGAAGGGTAATAGATCAAGAAAGGAAGGAGTACCAGATGAGGTACTAGGAAGTACTACTCAGCCAGTTGGATCTTCAGCAACATAGGTAACAGCAGGACCAAGTCAGTCAGTTGAAACATAATCAACAGTGAATGGTAGAGGTCAAAGGAAGAAGAGGATCAAGACAAAATCCAAGATCTCCAAGTGAGTCAACATCATTGTGATGATGCAATAAACTTATTTGGTTCTTTGTTTGTGTGTTTTAAGACTAAGTGTATTGATTATGTATGTTTATGAGTTTATGTCTTCTAGAAACTAATTTGTACCGTATTTGTTTTATCTTTGGTTTGATTAGAAATGGTATTTGTTTTCATTTGGGTTTACCATGGTCTTCATGCAAATTTATTGAGTATTTGGGCTTACCATGGTCTTCATGCATAAAGATTAAGCAAAGGGCCAAATTAGTTTTGCCTATTGTTAGTCAAAGTTGATAAGCAACCAAAAACCAAGTTTGCTGCATAGTGATTCAGTAATTAAAAGGAACATTATTGATTATCACAAGCTAAAGTATATACAGGTTAATCTTTTCCATCAAGAACATAACTTTATCAATAATCGATACCAACTATAATGCCATAAACAACAACTTTTTATTACCATGATAGGTCAATACAAACCAGGGATGACCTTATTCCCTGTAATGATACAACCCAAAAAGCAAAAAACACAAGACCTCCATACCAACCTAAACCAACTTAAAGACAATGAAAAAATGGCCCAGCTTAAAAGAAGAAACTTGTTGAGCTTTTTCAACTGTTGATCCTTCTCTCTCATCAACATCAACTGCTCCTCCAAGTCTTCTTCAAGGCCATTCCTTGCCCTCAAGAGGCCAGGAATCACATTGACTGCTCGGCAACACATTGGAGGATTCATCCATCCAATAAACCGACATGTCGGACAACAGTAGAACCGTCAGCCTAGGTTCTTGTTTGTCCAGCATGTTTTGATTGTTGCTTGTTTGCCACAATCACAAATAACGACCATTTTTTTTCTAGAAATTGGAAAGTGTGTAAAAAAAGTTGTGTGTAATTGTGTGATGAAACGGTAATATTTATTTCGGGTAAAAACTTCGGTTGCAAATTTAGTCCTTATAGCTACAGTGATATGACACGTAGACATATTAACCGTGAACAATGAAATGACAATAATACCCTCAACGACGTGGCACTTAACGAGGAAAATAACGAAAGTTAGCTCTCGGTGGATATTTTACAAAAATATAGAACATTAATGTCGTTTTTGCAATACTTTTTGTCTTGGTTTATTTTTGCGCATTTGGGCTACTTTAAAGCCCATTTTTACAATTTACCCTAATTTATATAAAGGTGTTAGGAATTGATTTTTTATCAGGATTTTAGAGTTGCTCCACAAGTCATAAATACTCATATTTACAGGAATAATGTTGTTCCATATAATTAAAGTTTGATCTTTTCATGAATTTAACTGTTAATTCAATATTCTAACTCCAACTTACTTAACTTATTAAATATTTTACAATTACGTGAAATAGCAAAGAATAAGTGGTGCTTGTGATGTTTAATATACCTTGCCACCTTGGTAAATTTTAGACATTTGGGTTTGGGCTACCATCTTTTGTTTTTATTTCAAAGGGTAGTTTGTAGTTAGAGTTTTGGGCTTAAATAATTTTAAAAGTTATCATACTTTAGGCATTTGTATTGCTCTTTTTGAGAACCAAAACACATTTGTGTTATTGTGTAATTGTGTTACTGAGCTAATGTAATTCGTGTAAAGCATTCATCTAGAATTACATCAACATACTTGTTCGATTATGCTACCTCTTAAAATTCTAAAAAAAATCTTTAGCATCAAATGTTTCTCCTAAATTGTATAATGCCACTTTAGCTATTTTGGATTAGCATGACTTTAAGCTATATATTTAGAATTACTTTGTGTAACTAGATTTTGCAATCTTTTATTTTAACAATGTGCGATAATTAATAGCCATTATATCGTTAGGCGCAAAAGGTTATACATAAGTCAGTTGGGACACAGTTGATGTGAGATATCTAGTTCTATATTAATAAAGGGTGGAGTTATTTTAACGGTAGCTATAATTTTAGATTAACCCTCTCTAGTGGTTTTAGGAGTACTTTGTCCTCTCTTTTTCTCATTTTGTCGTTTAGCTGTCTTTACTATTTTTTATTATTATTTTTTTTGTATAAATAGAAATAAGTGTGTGTGTATAATAATGTATTGTACATGTATAATGTTTTGTATACTTTTGTTTAATAATGTTTTGTATATGTATAATTATTTTGTTTGTATAATAGCACGTTAAATATTACCACATTAAATAACTGCAACAACAACTGTTATTATTAAATTAAACGTCAACGTTAACATATTATTTAAATACAACAACATCTACGACATATGAAGATTATTCATCTCGTTTAAAAGATCATGGAGCCTTGCACCCGACTGACAACCGTGATCCTCAGGATTCCTTGCCAATTCTAACTCCATCTCCAGCTTCTTTATTCTTGTCTTCAACAGCTTGATCTCATTATCTTTAGCAACGCAGTTTGAGCATTGCGTTGAAGATGAGGCTCGACTAAAGTACCGTCTTTCAAATTCATCTTTCCAACTGAAGTATCGACACCCATAGTCATCTATACCTGACTGTTACACGTTAAGAAAATAATAAGAAATGTATTTTTAACAAACAAATTATTTACATAAAACCCCTAAGCAAACGTATGATTATTTACCACTGAAAGAGGACATGCATAATACGGTCGGCCCCGACTACCTTCTTTCGTGGATTTTCGTTCTATAATAAATCCTCTATTACATCGACACCAGAAAGGATTTCCTTGGCCCACCTGACAAAATAATTTGCATAAATCAGTAATCAATCATTTACAGCATAAAACACGTATCATTTACAATGTTATTATTAATTTAAATATAAACAGTAATCAATCATTTACAACATAAATCAGTAATCAATCACTATGTTTACAACATAAATCATTAATCAATTATTTACAACATAAATCAGTAATCAATCACTATGTTTATAATTATTTACAACATGAATCATTCACTATGTTTATAATTATTTACAACATGAATCATTAATCATTTACAATGTTTTGTATGTATATATTATTTACTAATTTGGTAGTCGATGCCTATATAATGATTCCCACTGGGATGCAGCTTCGGATCTGTTCCTCCTCCATTGTGGGTGGAGATGCGGAAGTGGAGAATGTTCGTCTAGCGTCAGAACAATGTAATGACCTACTTCGTCCCCCACACGGGCTATCACAAGGGGGTCAGTTCTTTGTGAGAAGTCTGGACCACTGAGAAGCGGAAAACACATATTTCAACCCCGCCAAGATATAAATGCAATGGGTCGTCTAATCAGTTATGCAATAACCAACCCCGTGTCTGGCATTTCCATGTAGCGATCATTCGGTGCATTTCCATGTCCGAACCAGTCTATTGTACGGCGAAGATCGTTAAAACCAACTTGCCCCCACAAACCCATGTAAACCTGCCAATGTAGGTCCATCTGTTGCAATAACATCTGCCTAACTTAGCGCCACAAATGTTGTTGTTCCCAAACACCATGGGCAACACACCGAAACCCACAATTTCCGTCACCCACCACATTATATATACTGATTATGTATGGATGCCAAAGGACTGGAAGCATACCCATAAGCATTCTGCTTTCTGCATCTCCATCGTACAACCTGTGTCTTATTTTTGGTTGATCACTAGGACCCGTGAAAGAACTATGTCAGGCAGGTTCTTTGTTGAAGTTCGGGACTTGTGTAGATCTTGTAGCGGTGCTTCTTTGGTGATCTACGGTTGGAACTTCATTCAAGTCAGGGTCTTCATTCAAGTCCGGGACTTGTGTAGCCTTGCCCATTTTGTCCTTTGCGCTCGGACGTCCACGGGTATTTTTCTCAAAATCCAATTATATCGTGTTGGTCTATATTTCGCAACTAATCTGAATGGACAATTGCTTTTTTTTTTTTTTTTTTTGGTTTTCCGTTTTCCACTACCGTGATATTCATAAATCCCTCCCTTTGTACACCTATAATTAATTTCGTACATCTGATCATTTTCTGATTTGGTTCTCTTTTTAACAATGACAAAACCGAGCCCCGAGGCTATATTTTGCACCCACTCAGTTACTTCCTCGTGAGAACGGAAAGCCTGAAAATGCATAACAAATTTTATAACACACTTTTTTTTAACTAATACTTTTTTAATACTTTTATAACGGAAAGCCCCGAGGCTATATTTACCTCTTGTCTGATAAATGGGCAATCCTCTGATACTTCCTCGTGAAAACCGAAAGCCTGAAAATACAAATACTTTTTTTTCAACAAATACTTTACATTTACATTTTACAACTTTTTTTTTTACTTTTCTTTTTTTTGTAAATAATTTTTTTTTTTTTTTTTTTTTTTTTTTTTTTTTTTTTTTTTTTACAAAAGTTACATTTTATCACATTTTACATTTATAAACACATTTTTTACATTTTAAAAGAAAAATAAAATAAAAGTAAAAAGTAAACGCGTATAAAACGCGTTTCTCTCTCTCTCTCACTCTTTATCACCCACACACACACACGCCTCTCACACTCTCTCTCTATCTCACTATGTTCTCTCTTTTTCTCTCTCTAATTTAGATCTATGGTACGTTTGGGTTTTTTGGTTCTTTCTCGCTGATTATATGATGTTTATCTCATGTTTATGTGATTATATGATGTTTATTTGATGTTTATGTTGGTAAAATTAAAAAACGCCTAATTGTTTTTTAGGGTTTGGGTCTTTTGGTTCTGTAATGGTGATTATGTGATGTTTGTGTGATTTTTACGTGTTTTCTGGGTTTAATTTAATAGATCTGCCAGAAAATTAAAAAACGCCTAATTTTTTTTAGGGTTTGGGTCTTTTGGTTCTGTGATGGTGATTATGTGATGTTTGTGTGATTTTTATGTGTTTTCTGGGTTTAATTTAATAGATCTGCCTGAAAATTAAAAAACGCCTAATTTTTTTTAGGGTTTGAGTCTTTTGGTTCTGTGATGGTGATTATGGGATGTTTGTGTGATTTTTATGTGTTTTCTGGGGTTTAATTTAACACATCTGCCTGAAAATTAAAAAAAGCCTAATTTTTTTTAGGGTTTGGGTTTTTTGGTTCTGTGATGGTGATTATGTGAAGTTTGTGTGATTTTTATGTGTTTTCTGGGTTTAATTTAACAGACCTGTGGTAAAAGCAGTTACAAACTGCTTATGTGAGTGGGTGATTATGTGATGTTTATGTGATTTGGGGGTTTAATTTAACAAACCCTATGGTAAAAGCAGTTACAAACTGCTTATGTGAGTGGGTGATTATGTGATGTTATGTGAAACTGCCTGAGTTGTGTGGGTGAAAACGGGTAGGTTAACACCTTGATCTGCCACATTGAGTGGTATGAATACCTGCTCTGGCCTACCCCAGTCCACAGGCTCTGTGTGGTTTCTTGGGAAACTGCTTATGTGCTTATGATAAAAATGTGCTTATGTGCTTATTGAAACTGCCCGAGTTGTGTGGGTGCAAAAGGGTAGGTTAATACCTTGATCTGCCACCATTGAGTGGTATGAATACCTGCTCTGGCCTACCCCAGTCCACAGGCTCTGTGTGGTTTCTTGGCAAACTGCTTATTGCACACAAGCAGATTGCACACAGGCTCAGATTAGACCCCGTTCCAATAGTACTTTACGGGCTGTGGCTATTATTTTAGATTAACCCTCTCTATTATTTAGAGGGTTTGGAGATGAAATTGCTTATGAATCTGAAAATAACAAACTGCTTGATGAGTGTCTAAATACTCATCATTTTTGTACAATTTAAACTGCAAAAACATCTGAAAACACTCAAAAATGCATCAAAATGATAAAAATATCACAAATAAATGTTTTATGTGTTTCAAATGCAAAAATACCAAAATCAGGTAAAAAACGTATCAAGTTTGCATAATTAGCAGTTTTAGTCCCCCAAGTTTCAAAAGTTATCAAAAATAGTCCCTGGTAAATCAAAATAAAGCAAAATATCATTTAAGGTCCATGGGATTCAAAAGTTGTCAAAACAAACCCTTCAAAGTTCAAAAATTACAAAATGACAACTTTAGTCCCTAAAGTTTGAAAAATGTCAAAAATAGTCCTTGGTGAATTTAAAAAGTAAAAATAATCAAATATTACCCTTGTACTATTCATATATGGCATAATTGGTCCTTGTGTTAACTTTGGAAACTTGTCAAATCAGGCCCCTCAACTATTCAGAAATTACAAGAATGGTCCTTATGATAAACTATAAACCAAACGGACCTTTTGTATTTTTAACTCAGCCAAAACAAAAGAACCCCTGTCATAAACCTTGAACCCCCCTAATTTGAACCCCCACCCTATTATTATTACCGGTCAAAATAAGTCAAACCCAGGCACTGTTCACCTTCCTTCTCACAACCCCGCCCAAAACCAGACACCCCATCAAACCACCATGGTTTTCATTTCCACATTTCCACCTCACCTTAACAGCTGTTTACCCACTCCCTAACACCTCCACAAACACCCAAACTTCTTTAATTGCATAAACCTGCTCAAAGGAATTTTGGCGCCAAAATGACAAATGGACGAATATGATGAATTCAATGGATCCAATGGTTGGAAATAGGTGGGAAAGACTCAGAGGTCGACAAAGACTCTAAAAAGATCTTTATAAGCAAGAAGGAAGCAATGTAGAAGAATATCTAGTGTAATTTTAGTTTATGAATGTCGAATAGCTTAAATTTAAATTTCCAGTGTATATTTTAAACTTTCAAGCATTTTGTTTAAGTAATTTCAGTGTATGTGAACCTTTTTCAGTTTCAATTTCAGTTAAAATTCAAATTTTCAGTTTATGCAAATTTTTCTTGTTCAAATTCTCAAAATGTTAATGTTGTTGTTAGTTGTTATTAAGGACTGAATAAGCTCATATAAGCTCCTAGATAGCTTGTTTAAGCTATTAGAAACCTTTAAAACTCATTTAGTTTCAAAAAGAAAAATTCCCAAAAATACAAAAAAGAAAATTAGTGAAAAATAAAAAATCCATGGAGAAGATGATCAAGAAGCTGGAGCAGGGTTGATATTGGATTGCCTTGGTTTAGTGCTTCTTGGGAAGCTATAGGTTGTGATCTTGTGCTTTGGTTCTCTGTTTTATGCTTGAACTCAATTTGTAAGCAATTTTCTCATAATTTGCAATTCTTAGTCTGAGTGTTTAAAACTTGTTAATTTTAGTTTAACTCTGTCTCATTATAGTTAATTTAAGGTAATCACTAGATTTCTTGCTTTAAAAACTTGTTTTAGTGTTTAAATCTTCAAAACAGTTTGATAAAGGACTGTTTGGTTTTACTGTGTTAACTGTATTAAAGGGTATTTGTTTTGTTGCTTGTTGTTGTTTTGTATCACCTTAGTGCCTAATAGCTCATAGAAACAATAAGAACCAGTACTCATTTGTAAAAAAGTCAAAATAATCTTTGATCTCATCTTGATTACTAACTGTTGGATTTTCATGATCCATGATCATGATTTCATGTTCATAAGTTGATAATATTGATCAATATAGTCTTAATTCACCTTAATACAACATAATCAGTGAGTAGGATCAATCACAAGTTCATTTTAGTCAACTTTTTAGTTTAACTTAAAAAGTCAAATTTTAGGCTTAGTCAGTTTTTGAATAAACTAGAAAATTTTATATAGGACTTAATATTAGCTTTCAAGATTTGAGCTTTTGGAATATCAAAATATAACTGCTCATCTTTATCATAGTATTTTTTTATAATTTCTAGATTGCTAGTTAAGCTGCTTATTTTTTAGCTTATTTTGAGTCCTTGTCTGAAAAAGTGCCCTGTGCACAGTTTTACAAGCCTTTTCACAAGCTCACACAGAGCTCATTAGTTAGCTTTAGCTTATGTATTTTGGCTTTTTGGAAAGCCAATCTACCCATATCTTTATTCCAGTGCTTATTTCTCATTTTCTAGCTTATTTGATAAGGCTGCAAGTAGCTTATTGTTTGTCCCATTTCTGTGTAAACTAAACAATCAGTATTTTACCAGCTTTTTCTCAAGCTTATAGCAAGCTTATTATTAGGCCCCACAGTGAGAGCTTTGGCTTTTTATAAAGTTCACCAGCCCATCTTGATACCTCAGTCTTTGTTTTGAGCTTTTAAGCTTATTTCATTAGCTTAAATTGGCTTAGAAAAACACTGCAGGCCTGTTTGTTTAAAAGGTTTAGGATAAGTGCTTATTTGATTATTATAGCTTATCAGAGTAGTTCTTTGTTCTTTTTAGCTTCATATAAGTAGCTTTAGCTTATTTACATCTTATTTCATCTTTGGTTATAACTGTGAAGCTTGTTTGAGCTTAAAAAATCAAAATAAGCTCATAAGCTAAACTGTTGAGATAATAAGCTTGTATACTGCTTATTTTTAAGTTGTAAAATTTTTGTTTTCATTAAAGTTACTTAATATCAGTAGTATAATAGTTTTGAAAAAGAAAAACCACAAAAACATCATTTTAAAAATAGTGATAGCGTTTATTTAATAGAAATTAGCTTTTTAATTTTTCTTTTCAGCTTATTATTAAGCAATTTCAGTTTTTATAATTTTCTTAGCTTTCTGTCACCATAGGATATTTATAGAAAAAATTTCATAATTTTCCTAGTTTGTTTAGTATTTATTAGAATTTAAAATAGTTAAAAAGTATTAAATAATTAATAATAAATAAATAAATAACATAAAAAATATCTTTTCAGTTTTAAAATTAGTTTTCTAATATTTTAGATTTTTCTAAGTTAAAATTTCATTTTTCCAGATTAATTTTGTATTTTCTTGTATTTAAGTGTATTTTAAATAGTAATTAATTAATAATAAATAGATAAAAAGTGTAAAAAATTTATTTTCAGTTTTAAAATTAGTTTTATAATATTTTAGATTTTTCTAGGTTATAATTTCATTTTTCTAGCTTTATTTCATATTTTCTTATATTTTAGGGTAGTATTAAATAGTTAAAAATAGTTTTAATTAATAATAATTAAATAAATAGCTATAAAAATAATTTTATTTTTCTAATAATTTCCTTTTATTATTAGGATTGTAAAAATATCATTTTCATATTTGTAGGTCTTTTATTTCTTTTTAACTCACGTTTTATTTTGTACGTTTACGTAACTTAATAGATGTACGTATTTACGTTTGTTTAATCTGATTATTGTGCTTTATAGTTTTGTATCCAAATACAATTCCAATCAATCAGTAGTGTATTTATCCACCAAAATCTTTACTGATCATTATCCTTAGTGATCATTCGACATCTGAAAGTTTTGAAACACCATTAATCCTCCGTGGGACTTAACGACCTGAGGAAACACTATACTCCTTTGGATATAATTGTATTGGTTTTAGACTGTTTGAATTTTATTACGGTTGACCATTCACAAGTGGTTGACTTGTGTGATAAACTTGACTGTTTGGACCCAATCAAAATTTTGGCGCCGCTGCCGGGGAGGCGTTAGCGTGTTCTAAACATTCTCAGACCCGTAATTGCACATATACCACCTTTTGTAAACAGTTTTTTTTTAGATATCAAAAAAAGTTCATTAACACTTTTCCTAAAGTGTTAACAACACCAAACAAAATATAAAACAACAAAACAATCGTAACGTTTTCTTTCTTGTATTTTCTTTAAGGTAATTCTTAAAGAAGTACGATTTGGTTAAACGAGACGATACCAAAAATATTGTCCAAAAGTATTTAAACCCTTAGCACAAATCCATACCTACGTCTTTTCAGTGGTACTTAATAAATACATAAAAATCAACCACCGCAAATCAAGGCAGTACACCTACCAACTGTGGGTGTGAACATTAATAAGTTCCCAATCTTAAAGATCAAAACTTGCCTTTGTGTCCTTGTGAATTGGTGTACCTTTTTCAAAGAAGCCATTTCATTTGTGATTATTGGTTTAAGTTCTCTTGTCGTTTTGCCTCGCATTTGTTTTTGAAAACTGATTTTTATACTTAGTGCATGCGCACTCGTTCTTCCAGCTCCACAAGTCCACTTTCAGAACTTGCAAGTATTCCACGTAATCGTAGAGGACGTTCTGCTCCTTCAGCCGTGACTGAGGAACGTCTAGCATCACCACCCCCTGTCGTAATGGCAGAAGATAAACCGATGAATGAGCTTCTCCAAGCACCCATCGAGGGTTACGGAGATGCCATTATTGTCCCAGCCATCGTGGCTGATACCTTCGAGCTCAAAACCGGGTTGCTTAATCTTGTGACCCAAAGCCAATTTTATGGTTTTGAGCGGGATGATCCTCATGCACATATTTGATGGTTCAACAAGATTGCATCGACCATCAAATACAAGAATGTCCCACATGAAGCAATTAAGCTTCTTCTGTTCCCATTCTCTCTAGAGGGACAAGCCCGGAATTGGCTTGAGAAACAACCCCTCGTTCCATTGAGACATGGGAGGATCTAGTCACTAAGTTTGTTAACGAATTCTATCCTCCATCCCGAACTACAAGTCTTAAGAATGAGATAATGAAATTCTCTCAAAGATTTGATGAATCATTCGGTGAGGCATGGGATCGTTACAAAGAGTTGCTCCGCAAGTATCCGCATCATGGTTTTACCGAGTTAATGCAAATGGATACTTTCTACAATGGTCTGAGACAAGCTGACCAAGACTCTTTAAATGCCTCCGCCGGAGGTAATTTCCTGAGCAAGACCACAAAAGAAGCCTTGCAAATCATAGAAAACAAGTCCCAGGTCCGCCCTTTCCGAACAAAGACATATCAGTCTCAGTCTAATGCTGGACCTTCTACTTCATCTTCCGTGAGTACATCTAGCACCGATGCTAAGATTGACAAACTCACGGATATTGTTCAGGCTTTAGTTCTTGCTAACCAAAAGAAAGTCACTTTCACACAGACACCATCACATGGTGAAGTGAAGAAAGTCGAGGTCTGTGTTACTTGTGGTGGCCCTCATGCATACTACAACTGTACTGCCACCGATGGTAGTCCGTTTGAAGCCAATGCTATAGCCGGTACTTCACATCAGGGAGGTAATCAATACCGTCCTCAAAATGAACAAAACTACCGTGCTAATACTTATCAGGGACCACCCGGTTTTAACCAGAATCCTAACATACAAAACCGGAATCAGAACCAACCTAGAATGAACCAAGGTTATCAAAACCAAGGTAATTTCTATCCCGGACCAAATCAAGGTTTCCAACATCAAGGAAACCTTAATCAAAACAATTTCAATCGAGGGAATCAATTTCAGGGAAATGTGAATCCTAACCAAGGGAATTTTCAACAACAAGGTCATAATCAAAACATACGAGCTCAAAATTTCCCTCCACATCCTCCAGTACCATCATCTGATGAGTTATTGAAGCAATTCATGAAATCCCAAGATGAAATGAACAGGTTGTTGGTCAGTCAGATCGCTGATCTAAAGAAGTCTTTAAATGATCAACCCTCGGGCTCAGGAAAACTTCCGAGCAACACGATCGCTAACCCGAGGGGCGATGCAAAGGCGATCACAACCAGAAGTGGTGTATCATACGATGGACCCGCTATTCCTACTACCTCTTCTTCTTCTCTCCCGAAGGTAGTGGAAAGTGAACCTGAGGCAACAAAGGACAAGGAACTTCCTACTAATAACGGAGGTACCAACGATGTCCATCCTCAAGTTGTCCCGAAACCCAAATCCAATCCAAGAGTTGTTTTTGAACCTCCTGTAGCTCCTGTTGAAAAACCCAAATCCAAATCTTCTATTCCTTACCCATCACGTTTGAATGAGCAAAAGCTCCGCGAAAAAGCCAGTCATCAAATGGACAAATTTTTTCAAATTTTCCAAGAACTACATTTTGACATAAGCTTTGCGGATGCTATCATGCTGATGCCCAAGTTTGCATCAACTCTCAAACACATGTTAAGCAACAAGGAAAAACTGTTTGAAATGGCAAAAACTCCTTTGAACGAGAACTGCTCTGCAGTTATCTTGAAGAAGCTTCCCGAGAAGCTTGGAGATCCTGGAAAATTTCTCTTACCTTGTGTATTTCCAGGAATGGTTGAATGCTTTGCCTTAGCCGATCTTGGTGCAAGCATCAATCTGATGCCTTATTCAGTATGAAAGAAACTTTCTCTTCCGGACCTTACTCCTACATGCATGACTCTCGAGCTTGCAGATCGTACAATATCCCGTCCACTTGGCATTGCCGAGGACGTATTTGTGAAAGTAGGAAAGTTCCATTTTCCAGCTGACTTTGTGATTGTTGATTTCGATGCCGATCATCGGGTTCCTCTCATTGTTGGACGAGGATTCCTGAGAACGGGCCGTGCTCTCATTGATGTATTTGAGCAAGAAATCACATTACGTGTAGGTAATGAAGCTGTCACCTTTAACCTTGATCAAACTTCGAGGTACTCCGCAAACTATGATTCTGAGTCAGTTAACCGAATAGATATCATTGATGTTGCTTCTGAAGAGTACTCTCAAGAAGTTCTTGGTTATGATCAAAATTCTTCGAGTGATAATCTCACTCATTCATCTCAACCCATCATTGCCAATTCTACTCCTTCTCTCACTCCGTTTGAGGAAAGTGACTTCATCTTGGAAGAGATTGAAGCATACTTGTCTAGTGATTCTGTTCCATGGGAAATTGATCAAGCTCCCATCGACATCGAGGGGGACATACTTCTCATTGAGAAGTTGCTTAATGATGATCCATCATCACTCCCTCCCGTCAAGCTTCATAACAAGGAAGTCAAGTCAGTTGAGAAAACTGAAGAATTTCCTGAAGTCGAACTTAAGGACTTACCACCTCATCTCGAGTATGCATTTCTTGAGGGTGATGATAAATTACCTGTCATTATTGCTCGAGATTTGAGTAAAGATGAAAAGACTGCTCTCATAAAGGTCTTGAAGTCACACAAGCAAGCAATTGCTTGGAAACTATCCGACATTAAGGGTATCAACCCTGAATTTTGTACTCACAAAATCTTGATGGAGGATGACTTCAAACCAGCAGTTCAACATCAGAGAAGGGTGAATCCTAAGATTCATGAGGTTATTAAACAAGAGGTTCTCAAACTTCTTGATGCAGGATTAATTTACCCAATTTCAGATAGTCCTTGGGTTAGCCCAATTCATTGTGTTCCTAAAAAGGGTGGCATAACTGTTGTCACAAATGAAGAAAACGAGTTAATTCCAACTCGGTTGGTAACGGGATGGCGTGTTTGCATTGACTATCGTAAGTTGAATGACGCCACCCGAAAAGACCATTTTCCTCTACCCTTCATAGACCAAATGCTTGAGAGATTAGCAGGGAACGAGTACTATTGTTTCCTTGATGGTTTCTCGGGTTATTTTCAGATTCCCATTGATCCACAGGATCAAGAAAAGACCACATTCACCTGCCCATACGGAACTTTTGCCTACAGACGTATGCCTTTTGGCCTATGTAACGCTCCTGGCACGTTCCAACGATGTATGATGGCCATATTCCACGACATGATCGGGGAAACAATAGAGGTGTTTATGGATGACTTCTCGGTCATTGGGGACTCATTTCAAACATGTCTCTCCCATTTAGAAAAAATGCTAAAACGGTGTGAAGACACCAATCTTTGTCTAAATTGGGAGAAGAGCCACTTTATGGTCAAAGAAGGCATAGTCCTTGGCCATAAGATTTCAAAAAACGGGATTGAGGTAGATAGAGCAAAAGTCGATGTTATTGCTAAATTGCCTCATCCTACTACCGTCAAAGGTATTAGGAGTTTTTTAGGTCATGCCGGTTTTTATCGCAGATTCATACAAGATTTTTCTAAAATCGCCCGGCCTATGACTCATCTTCTTGAAAAAGATGCTCCTTTTATCTTCTCACCTGAGTGCATCGAAGCTTTTGAAACATTAAAGAAAAAGCTTACTGAAGCACCCATTCTCGTTGCTCCCGACTGGGACTTGCCTTTTGAGCTCATGTGCGATGCAAGTGATTTTGCTATCGGTGCAGTCCTAGGGCAACGTAGATCCAAGCATTTTCAGCCTATCCACTACGCAAGTAAGACTATGACTGAAGCTCAAACTCATTACACCACCACAGAAAAAGAGCTACTAGCCGTGGTGTATGCGTTTGAGAAGTTTCGACCATACTTAATCTTGACCAAATGAGTGGTGTATACGGATCACTCGGCTCTCAAATATCTCTTTGCAAAACAAGATGCAAAGCCGAGATTGCTTCGTTGGGTTCTCCTCCTGCAAGAATTTGATATCATTATACGTGATAAAAAAGGAGCTGAGAACCTAGCTGCTGATCATCTGTCCCGATTAGAAAACCCTCACCAAGATGTTTTCGAGAAAAAGGAAATAAATGAAACATTTCCTCTCGAGACACTCAATGCGGTTTCTTTTCGTGGAAACTCTACTACCCCATGGTTTGCTGACTTCGCAAATTACCATGCGGGTAACTTCATAGTGAAAGGAATGTCGACCCAACAGAAGAACAAATTCTTCAAGGATGTTAAACATTACTTCTGGGACGACCCCTACTTATTCAAAATCTGTGCGGATCAAGTCATCCGACGGTGTGTTTATGGACAAGAAACTATGGACATTCTCAAAGCTTGCCATGCTGGACCCACCGGGGGCCATCATAGTCCAAACTACACTGCCAAAAAGGTGTTTGATTCCGGGTTTTATTGGCCCACTATTTACAAGGATGCCCACGAATTTGTCAAAACTTGTGACGCTTGTCAACGTCACGGAAATATCTCTCAAAGAAATGAAATGCCACAAAACGCCATTCAAGTATGTGAGATTTTTGACATCTGGGGCATTGACTTTATGGGGCCATTTCCATCATCTCGAGGAAACAAATACATACTTGTGGCTGTTGACTATTTGTCAAAATGGGTTGAAGCAAAAGCTTTGCCTACCAACGATGCCCGAGTTGTTGTGAAATTCTTAAAATCTCTTTTTGCTAGGTTTGGAACTCCACGAGCTATAATCAGTGATCGTGGTACGCATTTCTGCAATGACCAATTTGATCGTGTCATGCAAAAGTATGGTGTAACTCACCGTCTCTCTACTGCATACCATCCCCAAACAAGTGGGCAAGTGGAAGTTTCCAACCGTGGTATAAAAAGAATTCTTGAAAGGACAGTAGGCGAAAACCGTGCATCCTGGTCGGATAAACTAGATGACGCACTCTGGGCCTTCCGTACAGCTTATAAAACACCCATCGGGTGTACTCCATACAAGCTAGTGTACGGAAAGGCATGTCATCTGCCGATTGAGCTTGAGCACAAAGCATACTGGGCCTTGAAACATGCCAACTTCGATATTCAGACAGCTGGTGATCACAGAAAAGTTCAAATGAATGAATTAAATGAACTCCGTGATCAAGCATACGAGAATTCTTTAATCTACAAACAAAAGACAAAGAAGATTCATGACTCCAAAATCAAGAACCGCGTTTTCAACGTCGGTGATCGAGTCCTTCTTTTCAATTCAAGATTGAAGATTTTATCTGGAAAACTAAAATCCCGCTGGTCTGGACCATTCACCATCACTAAAGTATTTCCTTATGGAACCATTGAGTTATCTCAACCTGATGGTCCAAATTTTAAAGTGAATGGTCATCGATTGAAACACTATTTTGGAGAGGACATTCCACCCGTGGTTGTCCCGGATCTACAAACTTTCCCCATGAACCAATGAATGCGGGGATCGAGTCAAGCTAGTGACTCGGTAATCAAAAACAGTAGCACACCATATGGGTTTTCACTCATATTTATGACTTCTTTCTACTTTCTACCACTCTAGTGTGGGGGAGTTGCCCCCCCCCCCCCCCCCCCCCCCCCCCCGCTGTTGTATATAAGTAAGTATAAAAAAAAATGTGTATATATATCAAAAATAAGATAATGCCCGTAGTATTTCCCTTTTACGTTCTATGTTTCGGCATAACAGCCGGTACTTTGAATATTGAGGGCAATATTCATTTCTAGTGTGGGGGGGAATTCTCACGAATTTTATCATGTAATTATACCACCCAATTCCCCCATTTTTGGCCAAAATTTTTTTTTTGAGTAAGTGTTTTGCACTTACTCAGCAAATGGTAATCAGTCCGCCATGCCTAACCCACATAAGGATTGGCTAATCCAGGAGCAAACGGCTCTTGGTAAAGATATCTCAAATCCGTTTATGGCTTGCAATTTGCCCAAAATTGTATGGTGTTCAGCTCACCATATCTTTAATTAGTGAAGAGTTGGCTAGTCCAGAAGCAAACGGCTTCTGGTAAAGACAAATCAAATTCGTTTACAGCTTATGATTTGCTCAAAATCATTTGGTTATCATTGTACCAAAGTTCTTACTTGAACTGAAACAATTGGCTACTCCAGAAGTAATGGCTTTTGGTAAAGAGATGAAATCCATTAAGTTTTCTAAAAAGATTGCTAGGGACTAGCAATATCTTAGTGTGGGGGATTGATGAGTATCTAAATACTCATCATTTTTGTACCATTTAAACTGCAAAAACATCTGAAAACACTCAGAAATGCATCAAAATGATAAAAATATCACAAATAAATGTTTTATGTGTTTCAAATGCAAAAATACCAAAATCAGGTAAAAAACGTATCAAGTTTGCATAATTAGCAGTTTTAGTCCCCCAAGTTTCAAAAGTTGTCAAAAATAGTCCCTGGTAAATCAAAATAAAGCAAAATATCATTTAAGATCCATGAGATTCAAAAGTTGTCAAAACAAACCCTTCAAAGTTCAAAAATTACAAAATGACAACTTTAGTCCCTAAAGTTTGAAAAATGTCAAAAATAGTCCTTGGTGAATTTAAAAAGTAAAAATAATCAAATATTACCCTTGTACTATTCATATATGGCATAATTGGTCCTTGTGTTAACTTTGGAAACTTGTCAAATCAGGCCCCTCAACTATTCAGAAATTACAAGAATGGTCCTTATGATAAACTATAAACCAAACGGACCTTTTGTATTTTTAACTCAGCCAAAACAAAAGAACCCCTGTCATAAACCTTGAACCCCCCTAATTTGAACCCCCACCCTATTATTATTACCGGTCAAAATAAGTCAAACCCAGGCACTGTTCACCTTCCTTCTCACAACCCCGCCCAAAACCAGACACCCCATCAAACCACCATGGTTTTCATTTCCACATTTCCACCTCACCTTAACAGCTGTTTACCCACTCCCTAACACCTCCACAAACACCCAAACTTCTTTAATTGCATAAACCTGCTCAAAGGAATTTTGGCGCCAAAATGACAAATGGACGAATATGATGAATTCAATGGATCCAATGGTTGGAAATAGGTGGGAAAGACTCAGAGGTCGACAAAGACTCTAAAAAGATCTTTATAAGCAAGAAGGAAGCAATGTAGAAGAATATCTAGTGTAATTTTAGTTTATGAATGTCGAATAGCTTAAATTTAAATTTCCAGTGTATATTTTAAACTTTCAAGCATTTTGTTTAAGTAATTTCAGTGTATGTGAACCTTTTTCAGTTTCAATTTCAGTTAAAATTCAAATTTTCAGTTTATGCAAATTTTTCTTGTTCAAATTCTCAAAATGTTAATGTTGTTGTTAGTTGTTATTAAGGACTGAATAAGCTCATATAAGCTCCTAGATAGCTTGTTTAAGCTATTAGAAACCTTTAAAACTCATTTAGTTTCAAAAAGAAAAATTCCCAAAAATACAAAAAAAAAATTAGTGAAAAATAAAAAATCCATGGAGAAGATGATCAAGAAGCTGGAGCAGGGTTGATATTGGATTGCCTTGGTTTAGTGCTTCTTGGGAAGCTATGGGTTGTGATCTTGTGCTTTGGTTCTCTGTTTTATGCTTGAACTCAATTTGTAAGCAATTTTCTCATAATTTGCAATTCTTAGTCTGAGTGTTTAAAACTTGTTAATTTTAGTTTAACTCTGTCTCATTATAGTTAATTTAAGGTAATCACTAGATTTCTTGCTTTAAAAACCTGTTTTAGTGTTTAAATCTTCAAAACAGTTTGATAAAGGACTGTTTGGTTTTACTGTGTTAACTGTATTAAAGGGTATTTGTGTTGTTGCTTGTTGTTGTTTTGTATCACCTTAGTGCCTAATAGCTCATAGAAACAATAAGAACCAGTACTCATTTGTAAAAAAGTCAAAATAATCTTTGATCTCATCTTGATTACTAACTGTTGGATTTTCATGACCCATGATCATGATTTCATGTTCATAAGTTGATAATATTGATCAATATAGTCTTAATTCACCTTAATACAACATAATCAGTGAGTAGGATCAATCACAAGTTCATTTTAGTCAACTTTTTAGTTTAACTTAAAAAGTCAAATTTTAGGCTTAGTCAGTTTTTGAATAAACTAGATAATTTTATATAGAACTTAATATTAGCTTTCAAGATTTGAGCTTTTGGAATATCAAAATATAACTGCTCATCTTTATCATAGTATTTTTTATAATTTCTAGATTGCTAGTTAAGCTGCTTATTTTTTAGCTTATTTTGAGTCCTTGTTTGAAAAAGTGCCCTGTGCACAGTTTTACAAGCCTTTTCACAAGCTCACACAGAGCTCATTAGTTAGCTTTAGCTTATGTATTTTGGCTTTTTGGAAAGCCAATCTACCCATATCTTTATTCCAGTGCTTATTTCTCATTTTCTAGCTTATTTGATAAGGCTGCAAGTAGCTTATTGTTTGTCTCATTCTGTGTAAACTAAACAATCAGTGTTTTACCAGCTTTTTCTCAAGCTTATAGCAAGCTTATTATTGGGCCCCACAGTGAGAGCTTTGGCTTTTTATAAAGTTCACCAGCCCATCTTGATACCTCAGTCTTTGTTTTGAGCTTTTAAGCTTATTTCATTAGCTTAAATTGGCTTAGAAAAACACTGCAGGCCTGTTTGTTTAAAAGGTTTAGGATAAGTGCTTATTTGATTATTATAGCTTATCAGAGTAGTTCTTTGTTCTTTTTAGCTTCATATAAGTAGCTTTAGCTTATTTACATCTTATTTCATCTTTGGTTATAACTGTGAAGCTTGTTTGAGCTTAAAAAATCAAAATAAGCTCATAAGCTAAACTGTTGAGATAATAAGCTTGTATACTGCTTATTTTTAAGTTGTAAAATTTTTGTTTTCATTAAAGTTACTTAATATCAGTAGTATAATAGTTTTGAAAAAGAAAAACCACAAAAACATCATTTTAAAAATAGTGATAGCGTTTATTTAATAGAAATTAGCTTTTTAATTTTTCTTTTCAGCTTATTATTAAGCAATTTCAGTTTTTATAATTTTCTTAGCTTTCTGTCACCATAGGATATTTATAGAAAAAATTTCATAATTTTCCTAGGTTGTTTAGTATTTATTAGAATTTAAAATAGTTAAAAAGTATTAAATAATTAATAATAAATAAATAAAAAACATAAAAAATATCTTTTCAGTTTTAAAATTATTTTTCTAATATTTTAGATTTTTCTAAGTTAAAATTTCATTTTTCCAGATTAATTTTGTATTCTCTTGTATTTAAGTGTATTTTAAATAGTAATTAATTAATAATAAATAGATAAAAAGTGTAAAAAATATATTTTCAGTTTTAAAATTAGTTTTATATAATTTTAGATTTTTCTAAGTTATAATTTCATTTTTCTAGCTTTATTTCATATTTTCTTATATTTTAGGGTATTGTTAAATAGTTAAAAATAGTTTTTAATTAATAATTATTAAATAAATAGCTATAAAAATAATTTTATTTTTCTAATAATTTTCTTTTATTATTAGGATTGTAAAAATATCATTTTCATATTTGTAGGTCTTTTATTTCTTTTTAACTCACGTTTTATTTTGTACGTTTACGTAACTTAATAGACGTACGCATTTACGTTTGTTTAATCTGATTATTGTGCTTTATAGTTCTGTATCCAAATACAATTCCAATCAATCAGTAGTGTATTTATCCACCAAAATATTTACTGATCATTATCCTTAGTGATCATTCGACATCTGAAAGTTTTGAAACACCATTAATCCTCCGTGGGACTTAACGACCTGAGGAAACACTATACTCCTTTGGATATAATTGTATTGGTTTTAGATTGTTTGAATTTTATTATGGTTGACCATTCACAAGTGGTTGACTTGTGTGATAAACTTGACTGTTTGGACCCAATCACTGCTTATATGCTTGATAAGCAGTTTGTTATTTTAAGCTGATTTGAACATTGTAAAAAAAAAAAAAAAAAAAAAAAACTGGGATAAGGCAATGATGATTTTAAAAAAAAACATGATTTTGGCTTGGCATTTCCGAATGGACGGCAAAAAAAAAATTTATTTTGCAACCTTTGATGTTGCAGCCTTATATGATAATATGTGAAACTTAATCTGAGCCTAATGTTATCTCTATTATTAATGTGTAAAATTGTCATTACCTCTGGTGATTGAGACATATCGGCAGCCTAAGATATTTGTTGTTTCTTTGTGGTTTGTTACTTGCGGCTTGTGTTTCACTTGGCTTGTGTTATAACCCAACCCTAGGTACTAGAGAGGGTTAATCTAAAAAACCTGGCACCGTCAATATAACCCAACCCTATCTGTAACTTGTGGAATCTTCACTTGTTGTAACTTGGTGAATCTGCTTGTGGTAACTTGGGGGTACTTTGAAAAACCCTTTGTTTGTGGTGAGAGTAACTTTGTGAATCTGCTTGTGGTAACTTGGGGGTAGTTTTTGTGCTTTGTTTGTGGTGAGAGATACTTTGTGAATCTAATTGTGGTAACTTGGGGTACTTGTTTTGCTTTGTTTGTGGTGAGAGTTGGTTTGTGAATCTGCTTGTGGTAACTTTGGGGTAGTATTTTAGCTTTGTTTGTGGTGAGAGATACTTGGTGATAGTTGCTTTGTTTGTGGTAATTTGTGAATGTTTGTGAATCTGCTTGTGGTAACTTTGGGGTAGTATTTTAGCTTTGTTTGTGGTGAGAGATACTTGGTGATAGTTGCTTTGTTTGTGGTAATTTGTGAATGTGATACTGCCTTGTGGTGATGAGGCTGAATATAACACGGGAGGTTTCACTACCTATCACTTTGAGATTCTTCACTTGTGAGTTCCTGCAGTTTGGGAATCTTACTTTTGCTTTTGGTACTTGGGCAATATGGTATTGTGCAATTTGATATGTGCACTTGGACAAAAAAAATTTCAAAAAAGGCGATGACGATTGGTTTTATAACCGAAAGGATGGCAAAGTGATATTTTTATCACTTTGCAACCTTCATATCCGAGCCTAACACTTTTCTATCAATTGTGCAAAATGGTTTTCTAAATCGGCGATGATGATTACGTGTTAATCTGAGCCTTTGTGCAATCTGCTTGTGTGCTTATGCACTTGGACAAAAAATATAACTTGGATTGCTTGTGTGCTAATGCAATCTGCTTGTGTGCTAATGGAATCTGCTTGTGTGCTTATGCACTTGGACAAAAAAAAAAGCTTGGCGATGATGATTACTCTAATTTGAGCCTGTGTGCAATCTGCTTGTGTGCCAATGCACTTGGACAAAAAAAAACTTGGGGAGTGCTTGAGTGCAATACTGCTTGTGTGCTTATGCACTTGGACATTGGCGATGATGATTACTCTAATCTGAGCCTGTGTGCAATCTGCTAGTGTGCTAATGCACTTGGACAAAAAAAAACTTGGGAGTGCTTGTGTGCAATACTGCTTGTGTGCTTATGCACTTGGACAAAAAAATAATTTGGGACAAAAAAAAACTTTGTGCAATCCTTGGAAAACAAAAAAAAATAGGGAACAAAAAAAAAAAAAAAAAAAAAAAGGGGACAAAATCTGCAAACAGTAGAAAAATACCCCTCCCACTAGGGAGGGTTTGCAGTCCAAGGGGATAGACCCCGTTCTAATAGTACAACCCTTAATAAAACCTGATTAACCTGTCTAGTCCTACACACTAAAGAGTAGTTTATCCTATCGTATAATGTATAGTCTAGGTAAATTAGGTGTTGAACCCAAAGAACAGTAATTTGGATAATTGAGATGAAATAAAAACCTAATTAGTAAAGCAATTAAATTTCCAAGTTATGCTTTAGATCCACGCGAGCATACGATTAAGAAATTACTCCCTCCGTCTCTAAATAAATATCCAGTATTGACTTTTAAAGTCTTCTCTTTTCAACTTTGACGTTAAATTATTTTCTTTGTGTTATGCAATACTTAATGAAAATTATATCTATACTATTTATAATGTAAAAACGGTCAATCTTGAAAAGCGAAAAACTTAATTTGGTCAAACATGAAAAATAAACACCTTTGAAAGCTTGAGCATTTGGAAAGTATTAATGACTTTCAAACTAATTTAAGGAACATCTATTTGTGCACTTTTTTCATTTAAAATTTGAAGGTGCTCCATTTGTAAAATTGAAAACATTATAGTCTTTGAAATGAGTTATAAAACACAAAAGAACTGAGCTAAAGTTTGAAAATTGATTTATGAGTCGAACCGGGTTTCAAAACATTATGTTTAATCCCCAGATCCTCAAACTTTTATTATTTTTTCGTTTATAACCTATAGACTTTTTTTTATTACTACAACTATCTGCCGCTATAAAATTCCGTTGCTATGCGCGGGTACTCGTCTAGTTAATAAAAATACATTTAAAACTCAATTCATTTATATATATTTTGCATCAAATATTACATAACACAAAGAAAATAATTTAATCTCAAAGTTAAAAAACAAAGATTTTAAAAGTCAACAATAGACTTTTATTTATGAACAGAGGGAGTAATAAAATGTAAAAACTAAAATGGGAAACACGAGAGTGACCAAGGAAAGAAGTAGTGTCAACCTCGCTAATTCTTTTATGGTTTAATAACATGATCCTGCATGCAATGTCTAATACACGATCCTATTGGTGGCTCTAATATCCTTTAAACCCAATATTGATCCTTGAAGTTAATACCTATGAACCCTAATTAATTAACCTTAAGTTTATAGGGATCAACTAACTAGATTTTAGTCATTACGAACGTCAACTATTCTATATGACTTGTTTATGCTAATTTTGCTACTATTTAGAATTAAACGTTTATTGGCGTTCACTAACAATTGTTTGCTCGCATTTTTTTTAATCAATTAATCTCACCTACGCAAAGCTAATGTTCATAATTCGGCAGCTAAGGGAGATTGATTGTCCATTTGTCAATCTAATAACTTAATTTTGAGCTTTTAACTTAATTATTAAACTATTATCATCTAGGTGATCATAACTAATACCAAAACACAAGGATTCATAACAAGCATATAAAATCTCCGATAGGATCATAAATTAAACGACAAGATCATAATACTTGAATCATAAAATCATAACCAAGGCTAACACTTAAGATGTATAAGCTGAATAACATAGCACAAACAATATTTAATAAAAAAATTAACAAATCATAAAAGCAAGATAAAATCAAATTTATTTGTTGTCGTGTACATGAATCGCTAAACTCTCTTGCTTGTCTCCTCCTTGCACTCGACACGATACAACAACCCCTTATGGGGATCTGTTGTTCGAAACCCTCAGCAGCCAAAAATTAAGGGTAAAACCCTTTCGTTCAATCATGGTTGTCAGGATCATGATCATGATCTTAGGATCTTACGATTTTACGATACTGCAAAGCAAAAACGGTCCGGATCTTAGATAGGATCTTTGAAAGTCTAAGATCTTATAGGATCCCGATCTTGATCATACGATTTTAAGATATAATCCGATCCGATCTTACTTTTCTCGAATTACAAACTAAAAAACTACAAATTTATGGGTTGTTTTTTTGTAGAATTCAAAAAACAACATGTTAATCTGTTTAAACATTTTATAATCATAATTTAGGACGACATTTCTATGAAATATTCATAGTATTTTGTGTTTATAATGTATAATAATTTGTAGATTTGTATATTATTACAAAAACTATTAAGAAATAACATTAGAGTGAGATTTAATATCCCGATCCGATCTTACAATCACGATCTTGCAAAGACGAAAATGATCCTGGGTAAGATCCCGATCTTGAAAACCTTGTGTTCAATAGTCGAATGAATCCAGGGACGGAGCTAGGGGTTCCCGCGTGTGCCCGGGAACCCATGGATTTTTTCGACGTAGTGTTAATTTTTGAAAAAAACACCGATTTTTTTTAAATGCATCATAAATACACCCGATTCTTTGAAATGTGTTTTCAGTATTACGTACGGTTAAAAGGAAATATATATATATAGGCTATAGCAATCCTCCTTTTTCTTACTTTTGCTCGTCACTTGCTCAGTAATCCAACCGAACCACAGGGCCCAACACATTGGCTATTCATTGTTTAATTACCAACTGGGCCCAAGTGTTTAATAACCAAAATGAGCTAAAAGCCCAATAGCCACGAATATAAGTTTCCAGCAGAAATAATCAGGAGTAAAACGGACGAAGAAATTATGACCAAATTAATGCAGCTTCGTCTCTCGTCTTAAATAATCCTAACGGCTTCACTTTGTCTACGCCTTAGAGCTAGACAACGTCGTAGAAGCAACATCAAATTTAGGCCAATATACTTCTATCGTCTACGGCGTAGACAAACATTTCAATCTACACCGTAGACTTTCGATTTAGCCGTTTTCAACTTTAATCTTCACTAAGTCATTTTCCACATCATTATGTTCCAACGCCTCTTTTAATCCAATTCTTTAAATGTGAAACAATTAAGCACCAAATTTATATAAAACAATATAAAATGTGACGTTAAACAATTGATATTGATAACCAAAAAGTGTTATTTGTAATCAGTATTAACACAAATAAACTTGATGTGCAAAATGTCCAATCATTGGTTGCTTTGGGGTCGTTTATGTTTAAAGCTAAAATTCAATCTTTGAATTTTGAATATTAGAAACTGTCCGGTTTAGTTTATAGGTTAAGTTTTCCACTGTGGCAGTTGGATTTTCAGTATTTTTCTCTTTTTTGAAAAGTTCTTTTAGCATTTGGTTTATGTGTTGCTCTTTGAGTTTACCCAACAAATGAACCAATAATAAACTCATTTAGAAACAAAAACGAACCAAATTACTTGATTAGAAAGTTTTAAACCATCATAACTCAACTCGCCATGGTTTAAACAAACAATTTAATTGCGACTAGCTAACAATAATACATATAAATCTAAGTATAAATCCACACATATGTGTGGCGGGAGGGTTTTTGGGTCCGATTTTTCATACGCAACTAAAAACATCTCAAAATTTTGTTTTTTAAACCTTTTTCTAATTATCACGATGAGATCATATTTCATTGAAAATTTATCTGTCTATTGTATTTAGTTATGTATGTAAATCTACACTTTTTCTAATTTGTCAAACTAAGCACTTATGTATTTAAAGGAAAAAAAAAAAAAAAAAACAAAAAAAAAAAAAAAAAAAACAAACTAAGCACTTAGTATCGCTTGATTCTATAAATAGAATGTTTTAGAAAAATGCGGAGTAGGTTGGAAATCTTTTACGAAAAGCAACATACGACAATATTCTAGACATTTACGCTGGGTTAAGTATGGTGTTAAACATTATAAAATATGTTATATGTAATGTTTGTAGCCAATGAAGGAGGAGGTACGAGTCTATATAAGGCTAAGCACAGTAAGGCAATCGGCTAATCGGTCGACCGATTCAAGAGTCGGTCATGATTGCGATGGCCACTCGATCGCTAGTTGGTCTTTTTTTTTTAGGATCGCATGTGCAATCAATATAAACACACATAAAAACAAAATCTTTCACTATCCAACACAAATGTGACCGTTTGGTTTATATATATATATACACACACACACTATACGAGTACCCGTGCATAGCAACGGAATTTTATAACGACAGATCGTTTGGTGTTAAAAAAAGGTTTATGGGTTATAAACGAAAATAATAAAAGTTTGAAGATATGGGGATTAAACATAATGTTTTGAAACCCGGTTCGACCCGGGTGGTTCAACCGGTTGAACAGTTCCGGTCGAAAAACGGGTCGATTTAAACCGAGTCAACATGACGGGTTTTCGATATGTATTAATAGTTTTGTAAGCTCCCGGAAAATTTCATTGTAATTAACATCTTAATCATGAATAAAGCGCGACTAAGAGCGTCATGAAATTTTTCACTTATCATATTTGCATATCATTTGGCATATGCATGATCAACGCGTCTCTAGCGTTCAAAATTTTACCGTTGTGATCCGAACGAGATTCTCCTCGATCCCGATATCCTTAAATATTTAAAATATATAAATAAAATTATATAAAAATACATAATAAATTAAAATAAATTATAATTATTTTGGATCGGGCCTAAAAGCCCAAACACCCACCCATGTTACATTGGGCCTCAACCCGAGCCCAACTCGCCATGTGTTTCACATTGGGCCTCGTTGCAACCCAAGCCCAATACACCTTGTTACCTTGGGCCTCATCCGAAACCCACCAAGCCCACCCTTTTCTTCCATTGGGCCTTGACTTATACTAGCCCAACATCACTAATTATTAACAAGTTACACTTGTTTTCTTTTTTCTTTTTTTTTTGTAACCGGTCGAGAGAAAAGAGAAAGGGAACACAACAACAAATATATCATGAAACAAGAACAAATCCAAATACATCCCGCCCCCCATGTCCCTAGTTCTTGCGTGTATGAGTGAAAAGAAAGAGACAAGCCACATTAGCCACCCTAAGCCATTTGTTTAATAACCTAATCCTACCTTGACCTTACTTTGACCACATTACACAAGGGGTAATGTGTTTCTTCTTGTCTAACATGATTCGACTAGACCATATCACTCCCTACAAATCGGCTGCCAACTTGATGCATGCCAAAACACTACAAAAATCACTTCAACTTTATTGGAACAATGGAGGCGACATGCTTATAATAATCATAATCCCATACTTGACCTTCCTATAAGATACCACCTTCAAACACATACTTTAAGCTCACAACACTCACAACATATCTCTCTCACTCTCAATTTACATCAATCGACCACAGTGGTATATCGGGTAGGAAGGGAAAATGACAAGCTTATAATAATCATAATCTCATACTTGAAGTAAATGATGCGGATCAGAATAGGTAAGAAAATGGCAGCAAGTACGCAAACGCGCTCAACCCAAAACTCACTTTCGGAACTATTAACCTACAGATAAATATATTACACAATTCTTCTTAATTGTTGCTATTTTTATACCAAAAATACAAAAAAAAAGAGCTTTTTTATACATAAATTTAAGAGTAATTGGTTATGGGATTTGTTATGGAATTCTGATTTAAAGAAAGTGTTTGTTTAACAATGATCCAAAATCATGAAAATAGAAGAAAAAAAGATATTAGAGTAATTGGTTATGGGATTTGTTACTTTATTATGATTTAAGAGTTTGTTGATAATGGATTGAAAGGAATACAATGAATAGATATATAACAAGATAGAGGTAGTGTAGTCTTACAACTGATTTTCCCGCCTAAAATTGAGTTAAACCACCATTTGACTTTTTAACTCTAACTTTGACCTCCCAAGTGGCATTAGACCATTGTACCACAACAACATTTCCAATTTTGGCCATCTTCCTATGCAAAACTGCAATCGGAAGAGGAGTAATCAAACGGTCTTCAAACAATGTGGAAGTGGGATATGAGCTTGAACTTGAACTTTGAAAGCCTTTAACTGAGACACATGAAACACTAATGTGATTGTCATCCAACAACATTTGTCGAGCACCACTCGCATCACCATGTGAAGGCCAAGGACCACTACGTCTACGTCCACTTGACATGATAATCTACAACAGAAAAACGATGAATTAGCCCATACCTATTAATTGTAGTGTACCAAATTTAGAGTACACACACACACACACACACACACACACACACACATATATATATATATATACGAGTAAGATCTAATGTGTTACATAGAGATAAACTTGAGTAACATTTACTCATGGTAGATATTTTAACGTTAACATTAGTCTACTGACCATCTAAATTGACAATTAATTTTGCAATACAATGAAACTTAGCAAGATATTGATCAACTAAAAATCATTAGAAGGATGAAATGAAGGGGTGTGTGTATGTGTATATAACTCGTGAGTGTTAAATTCTGTTTTTTTTAAGGCCATATTGTGAAAAACCAAAAACCATCAGATAACAAGATAACCCAACTCGATAACAACCTACCTAATATAACACATTATGTTCAGATTAAAGAAAAAGATTTGTAAAAATTAACCCTTATGGTCGGAATCAGAACTAGAAAGACCAAACATCTATATTAAAATACCTTAAAAATAAGAAGTAAAAACTTCAAAAATCAGTTATACATGGTCAAAATCAGCCACATAGAGTAACCCCCCAAATTAAAATACATAAAAATTAATAAATTGACTCAAATCAGAACATAAGTTGACAAAAATACATAAAATTTATACATATATGTACAAGTAGATAAAAAAAAATTCACCGAGAAAGGAGGATGAGTGATATCTTCGTTGATGATGTGGATAATACTTATGGTGGTTGCTTCAGGTGATAGTTGTTCTGTTGGTTAGCGAGAGGTAAGGTGATGGTGATGGTGATGGTTGTGTCGATCGATAGAGTAGCGGTGAGGTGTTGCAGAAAGTTGGATGGCAAATGAGATCTATATCTTGAAAAGAGAGTTGGGCGCAAAGTGTGAACGGGAAAAAGAAAGGGGGTGTTTGTTTCAGGTTATGTAGTCAGGTGTAGGGATGACAACGGGTCGGGTTTGGGGCGGTTTTTAGTGTACCATACCCGAACCCGTTTATAATATCTGTACCTGTAGCCGTCCCATTATTCGCCGGATACCCGATTAATATTATTCAATCTGTTTTTCGGGTTTCTCCGTGGGTATCGGTTATTCACAATTGATTATTATATGGACAAAATGGCAGTATTAAGATTAAGTCGCACTAAAATCAACCAACAAAACAAAGTAAAACACCTTAATATAGTCAAAATTTTTAATGAAAATGAATATCGTATAAAGCGATTTAACGCTTTTGAATTATTTATATACAAAATAAAATGTGTTATGTAATAGAGATACTTATATAAAACAATATAATGGAAGAAATTATAGATAATGTATATATATTCTAGTTAATTATAATATCAATAAGTAAATTCGGGTAAACGGATATGAGTACGGGTAATCGGGCAGGTATTATCAGAACCCGTACCCGGCTAAAACTTTTTATCAATACCCAAACCCGCATCCAAACCCGCCAACCCGCACACGAACCCGACCCAACCGGTTCGGGTTTCGGTTTTCCCCGTCGGTTTCGAGTGCTTTTGCCATCCCTAGTCGAGTGATGGCTTCAAAAAGAAAATTTAATAAATAAAAAAATAAAAAAGGGAAATCAAGGGTGAGCTAGGCTCGAACCCCTGACCTCCAGCCTTTAAACACCTCACAACACACACCTATTACAAATAGCGCCCTTGGAACTTACGTTTGTAGGTGTCGTTTGTTTTTTCTCAATAAGCACTGTTTTCCTGTTTTCACTTCTTTTGTCTGCAGGAGGACAGAGGTTTATGTTTATTTTTTTGCAGACATAAGTGATTCTTTTCATTTCTTTCGTCTTCTAAATTTCAAACATTATCTTTCACTTCTTACCTCTTCTTCCACAAACCCTACATCTCTTTCTCAACATGTTACACTCTTTTACGATTCGTCCGTTTTTTTACGTTTTCATCTGTTTTTTTTACGTTTTCGTCTGTTTTTTTACGTTTTCGACCGTTTTTTTACGTTTTCGCCATCTTTTTTACGTTTTCGTCCATTTTTTTACTTTTTCTTCCGTTTTCTTACATTTTCGCCCTTTTCTTAAGTTCTCGTATGTTTTATTACGTTTACGTTCGGTATTTTATGTTTTCGTCCATTTTTTCACGTTTTCATCTGTTTTTTACGTATTCATCCGTTTTTTTATGTTTTCGTACGTTTATTTACGTTTTCATCCGATTTTTTACGTTTTCGTCCGTTTTCTTACGTTTTCGATCGTATTTTTACCTTTTTGTCTTTTTTATTGTTTTTTTACGTTTTTTTCTGTTTTCTTACGTTTTCGAATGTTTTTTACATTTTCGTCCGTTTTTATGTTTTCGGCGGTTTTTTTCGTCCGTTTTTTTACGTTTTCGTCAGTTTTCTTACTTTTTTGTCCGTTCTCACCGTTTTTTTTTTACTTTTTTATCCTTTTTACGTTTTCGGACGTTTTCGTCCGCTTTTTTACATTTTTGTCGGTTTTTTAAGTTTTCGTCCGTTTTTTTACGTTTTGTCGGTTTTTAAGTTTTCGTCCGTTTTTTTACATTGTCATCCGTTTTTTACGTTTTCTTTCGTTTTTAACGTTTTAGTCCATTTTTTTATATTGTCGTCTGTTTATTTTACGTTTTCATCCGTTTTCATATGACTTTATAAGTTTTTGTACGTTATTCTACGTTTAACGTAAGAAAACGAAAGGAAACAGACGAAAACGTAAAAAAACAGTCGAAAACGTAAAAAAACAGACGAAAACGTAAAAAACGGTCGAAAACGTAAAATAAGGACGAAAACGTAAGAAAACGGACTAAAACGTAAAAAACGGAAGAAAACGTAAAAAAAAACATACAAAAACGTAAAAAAACATATGCAAACGTAAAAAAACGGATGAAAACGTAATAAAATGTCCTAAAATGTAAAAAAAAAACAGACGAAAACGTTAAAAAAACAAACGAAAACATAAAAGATGGACAAAAGCATAAAAAAGGCGAAAACGTAAAAAATGGTCGAAAATGTAGTAAACATACGAAGACGTAAAAAAAGAGATGAAAACGTAAAAAACAAACGAAAACGCAAAAAAACGGACGCAAACGGACTAAAACGTTAAATAAACAACGAAATCTTAAAAAATAGACGAAAACGTAAAAAACGGACAAATACGTAAATAAAGCAAACAAAAACTTAAAAAAACATACGAAAAAGTAAAAAACAGACCTAAATGTAAAAACGGTCGTAAACGTAGAAAAATACCAAAACGTAAGAAAACCATTGATTCATTTGACCCATATGACAAAAGGATTTATAGCACAAAAAAGGGGGGGGGGGGAAGTACTTCATTAACACAAAAAACAAACAGTCTTCTTGCATGAAGATGAAGACTTTAGGTGTGCCTCTTCTTCTGCAGACATGGTTTGCAGATGAAGAGGTAAAAGCTCTGAAAAAACAAACGACACCTAAGTCTGCACATTTCTCTTTTCCCAGTTTAGCTTATTTATCTCTTTAGCTTTTTAACTGCTTATTTTGTAAATTTTTCACTGTTTTTTATTTTCCTTCAATCCTCTTTACATTAAGTAGTTTTCCTAATTTTTTCATATTTTTCCAAAACCATTTTGTATTTTTTATCATTTAATTAGACTAAAACCGTTTTTAATTCATAATAAAAAATATAAAAGTCAACCAAATACCCAGCTTTTTTCTAAAATTATTTTTAGTCATCTAGGACTTAAGAAAAATAAAATTGCACCCTTAGATTTTAATTTGCTAAATTTGGTTTTTCCAGGCTCGTTTCGTAGCCGGTTAAGCCCGTTTTTGTTTTAGAATGCATTAGGACTTAATTAAGCTTTGTTTTCTTAGTTTATGTGCTTATTAATTGTTTATTTAGGACTTCCTATCATTTCTTGCCTTAAATGCTTTCCTGTGTCTTTATTTGAATTTAGAAAACAATAAAAAACGTAAAAACCCGAATTTCAAGCATTTTAATAACAAACCTCAAACGAAATCCTCGATTCACACCTTGTTGGGAAACGACCCATGTATCACTTGCCCGGTATCGTATATCGTATTTGCGAGTTTTGCGTGTTGACCTTTTTCCTAAAGGGTTGACTGGGCGATTCGCGCATCGTTTATTATATTTGATATTATTATCTACTACTATTTGAGACTATCAACTACTTTACATCAACATGTTGTTCTCTAAATCATCGGTAAGCCTTTGAAAGAAAAATCCTTTTGAGTTGACCGTAGCGTTATTAGTCTCTTGTTTAACCAAGTTTTCATCGCATAGTTGTGAACTGGTGATTACCAAGAATGCCCAAATGATTCCTCAATGAGCAAGTACACAAAGCCTTTTGAATCAACACAAGAAATTTTTCCTTTGTTCTCGATCTTTAGCAACCAAAAATAAAGTATCACGAATTTGAGGTGTTTACAAACAAGTTTTAGAGTGACAAAAGAGAATTTTGGTGAAATTCGTGTTCATAAAAGTATTTCTAAATACTTCCCATTGAAGGTCGCCTTAAAGTAAATGAGTCAATTTGTTCGTGAGCTTGGCCGAAACTCAACTCAAGCTCTGCCTTTAATGAGCTCGAGCCAAACATGAATTTGACTCGAAGACTAACCTTGAGTTAAGATCAAGCCTTATCACATTGTTTGTATGTTGCTAAGTGTCCAATGTATATCCCGTTGCAAATTTTGAAAATTTGCAACAAAATTGCAATGGTAATAAAAAAAATAAGTTATGTTAGATTAAATTTTAATTTTCAATTGCAAATTTTTTCAAAAAGTTCAACGAAATTGCAACATGAAAATATAAATAAATGTAAAAGAATTTTGTTTAATTTTTGCAACGGATATGCATCCGCTTTGTATGCCGTTGCTATTCGGTTGGTAATTCGTTGCAAATTCGCAACGGAAAATTATCGTTGCAAATTTTCGTTGCATTAGCATGATTGTGTAGTAGTGAGTGATCGTTTTTCGGCTGTTTTTTGCATGCTAAAAACTTAATTTTGTTGTTTTTCGTAATGTATGGTTGCTATTGTCCGGGTGTTGTATTGCTCATTTTTAATTGTGTGTTTCTAGGATCTTATTTGAAGGCAATGATTTTTAAATGAAAAGAATACGACGTTTAAAGGTTTATATATTCAAATATGAAGAAAGAAAAAAAGACATTTTAAGGGGGTTTATTTAGACAAATTAGAAAATAAAATTAGATGTGGATTAGGATTAGGTTTCGCCTTTTATTATATATAGATCAAAAGGTCATCCCATTCGCAACAAAGAAACTAAATCTATCAAAAAAAAAAAAAAAGTAGGTCCAAGCGAGTCAAAGTAGTGCATCCACGAGAGTCCAAAATTCAGAGCCCTTGACTCAAGGTATGTTTCTATATATTACGACTTATTTATTATTTACTGACTGGATTTAGAAATTTATATGTATGATGTAGATTGTAGAGGCTTAAATGTATGATAGTAATTTGTTTCATCTGCTTTAAAAACATGGCTAAAATCTTCGAGATATGTACATGTTTCCTTATAGGATTCTGTGCTGTTAAATTCAAATATACATTGGTATATCATTAAGTAAATTTTATGATAATATATTCGTTCTCTTTTTACTAACTTGATATCTATCATTCTTGATCGTTATCAAAATCAAGTCTTACTAGACTCACAATAAAAAACAATAACAGTTTATGGAATTATTCTTTTAGGGTTTAAAGTTTTAAAGACTCAAGTACGTGTTATTCATACTCTTTCTTAACTTTTCTTTTAAACGAAGAAACTTTTTGTGTTTTATTTATATATCTCATTAAGATTATATAAAATACTACGTATAAGGTATGTGAAGCTTTTTTTTGAAGGATTGAGATTTTTCACAAGTTAATATGAACATGACCAATAATGTTCTCTCATAATCAAAAAGAAAACTGAGTCCCAGTACTTTACTAGGATAATTTTCTACCATAGTGACCATATTTCTTTATTGCTAATATTAAATAAGTTATCTTTATAGGATTTCTTTATTGCTAATATCGTGGATGCTAATATGGAGCACAAGGCAACATTCATGCACAAGTTACTCGATAAAATGGTGTTCAGGCCATTTAAGTCTCTATTATCAGGGCGTATCTGCGGTTTTATCGTTTTTATGTTATTAACAGCCCCGTTTCTTCTTAAAATCAGTGACATACTCTATGTAGTTTTACCACCTTCAACAAATCCTCCATATTATTCATTAGAAAGAAGTGTGGAATATCATGTTCCAATGTGGACCACGAAATATGGGGTCAAGTTTTTTGTGAGATCAGCTGATGAGTTTGACCGTGTATTCTGGGCTATTCGAGATCGTGTCGAAAATGGAATCATAATAAAAACACTGCAGAAACAGTGCTATTATAAACTCCCGTCACTTAATCTCAGATGGAATACGGAACCTACAGATTATCCAGCTTCATGTATCAAGGACTTGGAACGCACATAGTGCCTTGATTAGATTGTTATTTTAGAGAAATTGTTTCCATTTCGTTATAGGTTTGGAATTTTATCTTTGGTAATATGATGAATTATTGAATGAATATTGTTAGTTGAATATAAACTATCTTATTTATATATTTGTTTAGCTTGTTCATAGAAGCTTATTGTGCAAAATGTTTACATATCTTTTTCCGAAGTACATATGACTAATGGAGACACGGTGCATGAGCAGCAGTCTCTACAAAAGAGTAGTGTTGTTTGTTTCGGCCTTGCTTTTGTAGAACAACGCTAAATGGATCCTTATAGCGACATACTATTCTGGTTATAGATCAACTGAACTGCTCCTTGTATGTAAATGGAGTTTCTGTCTTTCGACAAGCTAATTCATGCCAAAATTCTTTTTCCACGTAGGTAGCAGGAAGACATCCAGCACTATAATATCTACGAGCAAAAACCTTGTTCGCCATTTTCTGATCATAATCAGGGAATGTATAATATCTGAAAAATTAAAATCATTCCTAAAGATCACATACTATAATGTACACCCGACGATATTTGAATTCTGTTGTGATACGTTAATAACACATGACCACTAGATCACGGTGCTACTTACATCCTTTCCATTCGTCATTCTATTCACAATTGAAAGATAAAATAATAATGAGTTGTTTTTTGAAGAATATTTACAAAAACAATTATGCCTAACTTCGATGAAAAAAAAAAAACTTTTCGTACATAGAAAAAAGTTGGTTCACCTTCAAAGAATTCAATCTTTTATATAATAAAACAAAACCCTTAGTAGGAATTTTTCATTTCAAAAAAATCAATTCATACCTTATTTAGTAATAATTAAATTTGAGAAGTCTTTTTTAAAAAATCAGAAAAATAAAGCAAAGGCTAATTATTTCCCGATTTGGATTAAATAAGAAAAAATTCGTTTTTCACTTATGATGTTGAAAATAATAGAAAATACACATGTACTTGCAAGCTATTTATTGATAGTGACGGACTAAACTGAAAATATAAAGAAAAAAAACGGGGCTGCAAAATTAAAGCTAGATGCCCTAGCCCAGTTTCCTTTACTAACAAAAAAACCTTATTCGAATCCATGGCTCTATCTTCTCAGTCGATCGCGTGTTCGGTGATAACTTAATTTGACAATCATGGTATGAACTTTCTTCCATTTATCAAATTAACTTCTTCAATTTCAACAATGTAATGCTTTGGATTGAATCAATGAAACCCTAATTCGATTTGCTATACCTTTTTTTTCTTTTTTAGTTAATTGGTTGATTTAATTCACTAATTAGATGTGCTTATTGTTAGTTTCTATTTTGCAAGTAATTGATAAATTCGAATTTGATTTTGTTTATCGATTGGTTGTTTTGCAATTAATTGAACATTTATTGATTGTTGTGGCTTAAAGTTCATTCTAATTGAAAATTAATACTTTATATTTTTATGCTCGCCTTAAGTTAATATAGTGTCTACTACCTGTTGGGATTGAGTATTGATGTTGTTGATATTTTGATGTCTAAGCCTAAACGAAAAAGTTAGTAGCTTGACCTATCCAAGGCCTCCCATTATGCCACCTCTAAGAAACTATTACAATGTCTTCAATGCACCCATGGAAGACTGGAAAGGGCATGCTCTGTTTATTTTAGGATAGGTTGAAGGAGGAAGTAGTTGATAGTTTTTTTTGTTGTAAAAGATATGTGGTGTGTATATTTTATGATCATGGTACTTTTTTTGTGGTAAAATATTTTTTTAATTGTTATAGGAAACTAAAGGATTTGGTCACTAGCGGGTTGGGTCAAACAACAATGATCATAAGCCTTTTTTCTTCATGGATGACGATGACTTTGAGTAGCGTGTCGAGATGGAAGCTTCAGTTCTCACAGGTAATGTCTACAATTGGAGACTTGCCCTCGATGTAAAATTTATTCACCAGGGAAAACATATAATCAAAAAGTCCAATTAAAAAACATTATATTGGGATGAAATCCATACTGTCAATTAGTAATTTCAATTCACTTCATCGAATTCTCTCAAGGCACTACTTATTCAGAATGAGTTTTGATCAATTCATTATTGTAGATGGGAGTCCTACCTTTGATAAGATAGGATTAATACTAAACCATGGCAGAGCCGCAGAGGGGAAAAGGATTGGCTCCCAAGAGACAAGCAGCCTTACAATCGGTAACCCAATCAAGTCCCACAATGGTTGATTCTGCTCCTCAAAAGGTACATTTGACCTTTAACTACTTTGCATATTTATAATTTATATTTTTGAATTCAAAATAAGGTTTGTTTTACGATGTTATTTGAGTTCATTTTAATGACATGTTCTTTAATTGTGATTTTGTATTTTGATTGGAATTTGTATTGGTCTTGAACTGTTTAAGCATATGCACATTAAGTGTTCGATTAAATGTTTGGTTATGTGGATATCAAAGTTAAAAAAAAAAAAAAAATTGTGATCGTTGGGGGGGGGGGGGGGGGGGGGGGGTACGTAAATTCAATGTTTTTTGTTTTCTTTACTACATAGAAAAACAAGAAATATAGTGTAACTTTTGTTTTTGTTTTTACAATTTAATGTCAAGCTGTAATCTTAAGAGAGTAAGAATCAGTTGTATAAAGTTAAAATTTGAAATTAAAGGTAAAAATGTGCTGATTATGGTAACATGGTATAAAGTTTACAGAAATGTGATAAGAGTCCCATAAGCCTAATCGTACTAGAGTCTAAGATGCAAGAGATTGTAACGGCATAATAGGTTATTGGTGAGGTCAAACTGGGTAAAATGGCTTTCGATGAAAGGATATCAAAGCTACCAAAACAAGTGACCAAAACCCGTTTGCAATCGTGTGTGGTGTACCACTTTTGCTATCATTTTTGAAGTATGTTTTGTCATCACGTAAATGGTTGCGCCTTGGAGATATAGATGTACGCATCGTACCCTTAATGGATGTACGCATCGTACCCTTAATTTGAAATGGTATTGGATCACTCCGCAATATTAGAATCAAAATCATTGTTCTCATGCTTATTGCATGTATGTTATATAATAGCTTCATTTGCATTAAACATTTTTATTTATTAATAAACGATTGTGGATTAAAATGATAATAACGATTATTATCGTTAAAAAAAATAAAATAACATATAGTTTACTGTTTTTTAGTTTTAGTTGGAAGACCCATTTATGATTACTGGGAAGTTGGCACAATTGTATTTTTGTTGAATATATCACAATGTTCGAGGCAAGGGCAAGCTGCATATACATAACCATAGACAGGTTATTAAGTTCATGCATATAATTCTAATTAATTTTATACAAGTAATTACCCATACTAACATTTTGTCGGGGGAAATGTGTTCTGTAATTCACCTGCAGTTGATGAATAGAGTTTTCTGTTGTGTGAACAAAAAGATCAACTAATTAGGTGTACTCTTATTTTACAATCACACTCTCCCTTTCCTATTTTCTCTCTACCTCAATTTTATGCATACATCAACTACTCCTCTCCCTCTCATTTATTTTATTTATTTTTGGCATGTCTTTCTTCTTCATTATGGGAGTGTATATGGGAAAAATGTCAGTTTTGCTTTGTGAGGTTTTTGTTCTTATCTTTAGTTTGTATTTTGATATGTTAATGTTTTTTGCAGAGAAATGTAGATCCTGGAGAAAGCTAACTATCTGGGAACCGAATCTTACTACTGTCATTCTAAGAATCTTACAGATTTTGCACTTATTTATCCTTCCAAAATCCAAACCACCATATTCTTTTTTGTATGTTTTGATGTATGTGTTTCATATAATTAATGATGCGATTTTCGTTTAAATAAATAAGAACATAAACATAAAATTTTTATACTTTTAATCCGGCAAGTAAAATCATTTATGGCGTTAAGTTGTTTATCTTTTAAATGATACATAAAATAAAATAAAAATAAATAAAAAAAAAAAAAAAAAAAAAAAAAACGTCGGGCACGAGTATTATAACTAATTTAACTTATTTATTTTTCAATAAAACAAAACAAAAATTAAATTATTTAGTTTTTAATAAATAAAAATACATTATTCAAAAAAAATATAAAAAACCCCGCGCTTGCGCGGGCATTATAACTAGTTCAATAAAAAATAAAAAGCAACAAGGATTCCTGCTTTAAAATATTGTCATCCAAAATTTTCATTTTCTCTATAGCTTTTTTGTTAGTTCATTAGAAAAAAATTCAAGATTTTTAACAAAACAGACCCTTTTAACGTGTTCTCAAACAAATAGGGGAGTGTCAAGCTTGTTGCTACTTTGCTTCTTTTTTTTCTTTACAATAAATAACAGTTTTTTAAATTTAAAGCAACTCACTGGTATTAAAATTAAAATTGTAATGCGATAATCAATTTAGCCACAAATATAGAACTATATAAACTATGAGGAATATCCACTTTTATCTCAAGGGTAAGACAAAAATAACTAGTGCTATTGGATTAAAACTCTACACTTATTACCAGGTTCAACCATTTTTTAAGCCATCGACTTATATCTCAAGGGCAAGATAAAATAATCTAGTGCTATGCTATCGGGTTGAAACTCTATACTTATACCAAGTTATACCATTTTTAAGGCTTCCTTCGGCTGAAATGCTTTCACTAAACTCAGTGGCGGCCCTGAGGATTTGAGTACCCAGTGCGAGCCAAGAAAAAAATGCCCCTAACTCATAGCAAATTTTATTTTTTTTATAAATGATAACTAATATTATAACAATTAATTATATCCATAACAAATCATAGTATTAAAAATACATACCATCGTAGTTAACCAATGATCCTTGAAATGACTCGATGAAGTAAGAATGGTGTCCCTTTATACATCTAACCCAATTTTAATAAGTTATAAAAACATTGTGACGTTCATCTTTAATATAATTATAACCTATTAATTAAAAATCTCATACAATTTACCCAAACGGTCATTTAAGATAAATTAATACATACCATATTAACCTAATTCACTCACTAGTCAAAATTAACCAATATTTCAACCATCATTTAAACATTGTCATCACTTAATGGGATTCATCCTAATACCTAAATAAACACACTAAACAAACTACTCATAAATCATGATCACTAAATCAAACAAAACACAAAATCTCATGCATAGACACATTGTCATCAAATGTTTTACAAAATAAAGTGATAAGATAAAAAGAGTAATAAGTTTACAACCCAAATAGATGCAAAAAACAATGGATGATGGTGGATGATAGATCTTCTTTTCCAAAACTCCACAAAGCTCCAAAGCCCCAAATCAACCCAAAAGTGATGGTTCTTCAACAAATGAGATAAAATGGTTTGTGGGTTTTGTATAGATGGTGATGAAGATGATGATGATACAAGGGATTTGATGGTGGTGGAATGATGGTAATGAATTTAATGATTTAGTGGATGAAGAAAAAATAGGGGTTTTCCCCCTTTTGGGGTCGGTGTGTATGTGTTTTTTATGAAATTGTCTAAAAAATCAAAATGAAAAATGTGTCTCTCCTTGGCTGTGTGCGACACCAAGAAAAGAAACGAAAAATAAAAAAGGTGTGTCTTTGCTTCCTGGGCTTGGTCCACACCACAGGTCAAGAAAATAATTTCTCACAAATAGAAAATGTGAGGTGTGGTTGTGTTGGTATGCGTCCCCACCCAGTCAAGAAAATCAAGAAATCCCACCTCACCTTGCAAGAAAGATATAAATAGAAGTAAACAATTTAGTGGGTTCTGTTATGTATTTTGTATTGTGAAGTACAATTGTTTCAACCAGATGCGCTATGTAAAAAATTATATATAATAATAATAATATATATTAAAAAAGTTCAAAAAAATTGTGCCCCGTTCAAAAACATGCCCTGTGCGGGAATCGGGTTTGCACACCCTCCGGGCCTCCCCTGACTAAACTACCCTCATTGATTCATTTTAACTTATCAACTAGTCTTTCATTGTTCCTAAACTATGTCAATAAAAAAGATATCAGCTTCTTTCTAAATTTCAATAACCAAAACATGGGACCAAAGTTGTTATAATATCACTACTTGTGGATGATCCAAATTCATTGCTCTAACGTGTTCACAATATTGCTTTTCTTATGTAGTTATGTTCCTAAGCCCCTATACCTCCCTTACGAAGTTATCAAAAAATTTAGCTAATTTATTTACCACGTAAAATCTAGAATCTCAACAGAACAGACAATATTAGTAGGCTAAACTACCACATCAACAATAATATAACACTGCAAAGAAAAAAACAGCATAACTATTGTCAACAAGCCTTTCGTTCTCCAATTTGTTTCAGCATATGTAATTGTAAACAACAAAGAAGCATAACAGAATACTTAGTTAACTACATGGCATGAAATCTATCGACCATAAAACATGAATATCTAAGTCAAAGTATAACCGGTAGATAATTGCCAAAGTTCAAACAAAGTAACAATCTTTATATCTAGATCTTAGTCAATAACTGAAGATAGATCATCAAACCATTCAATTAACTGTACTTTGTGGTTCCCAACATATAACTGAGAAGGAAAATTAAGATTCATAATCATTACTATAAATTAAAGAAATTTAATGAACTATACCCGCTTCACCGTGAGCAAAGTAACACCTGCTCCAAAACCGGCAGTGGCCTGAATACTCCCATGTCATACAGATCCTTGTTCGCCAATTCAGAGCTTCACAGTTGCATCAGCCTCAGCTGCTGGCAGTGGCTGTGGTGCTACCGGTGATGTTGGTGCTGCAGATTGTGGCCATGCTGGCAGTGCCGCTAGTACTGGTGGTGGTGCTACTGGTGGCAGTGCTGCAGTGACTCTCCCATCCCTTTTAACAGAACTAGATCCGCCACCCGAAACTAATATTGTTGTTCTTTCACGATACTTGGATTCTAAGTCATGAACATAAGGACAGCCGTCACCAAAAGGGCAGCCCTCTTCACTATAGAACTTCTTGCAGTGTTTCAAGGATCTATCAATATACGTCCCAAATTGCGGAAACGATCCCCTTAGCTTGTCTAAAAGATATTTATGCTCATTGGCAAGCCCAAAGTCTTCATAATTCTGCTGAAGACTTCTGAGTTCTGAACTTCTATGTGCAAAATTGCAGTTCATGGCATTCTGGCAAAGTTCCTGATCTGAATTCAACAATTTCTGGATGGCGATTGATTTAATAGCAGCAATTGCATTCCCACCGTAGCTCAAATTGGAAGTAGTACCACCAGACGCCTTATCATACTCATTTCCTGGTGCTGAAACCGGCTTATCATCTCCACCAATTATGAGAATGACATTCCCATCATCTCGGAAACTGTCCATTTTGGGTGTGGCGGATATTTTTAACAAAAGTTTATACTAAACGAAGTAGGCAAACCCTAGGCTATACAGGGGTTTAAATAGGTAGTAAAACCTCCAAAAACGACGTCGCACACTAGATTTATTGTTTCTTGCCATTAATTAAAACAGCTAAGATCCGAGACAGCACAAATATAGGCTTAAATGTTGTTCAATGAACCAATGAATGCTACAAACTATACGATTAGATAAATGCATATAGAAGTCCCGAACGTCCGAGTATCACTTGCATTCTAATGCAAACAGAAAAAATCAAAATTCCATAGAGTTACAAAAAGCACAAATAGAAAGCCATGACATCTTAACATTTTATATTCAAATTCTAAACAATAGAGGTAGCACAACAAAGATCCAATATAATTACCATCAAACCAACCAAATCCAGCATGCAAGCAGATAAAGAAATGAATCTTATATTACAATCTTTGTCAATGGAATAGATATAGATAGCATATTCATGAAAATGCCACAGGATTTTAAAGTACTAAGTATACTATTATATAAAGCATTTAAGTTGTGCGCTCCACAAAAAATTAAGATAAGGAGCTTCAATCATTGAGTGACATGTGTCACTTCTCTAACTAAAAAATAACAAAAAGGGAGGAGCTCTAACAAACTAAAATAAAGAGCTCCAATAATAGGGTGACACATGTCACTTTTTAACTAATTAATCATCTTTATTTTTAAATTTAAATATCTTTTAATTCGTTTAATTTTTTTTTAATCTAATTTCACCATATTTTTTAAAATTTTGTGCTCTTTAATTCAACATCCATTTTTATATATTTTTATAAGTTTTTAGTTTTTACATTTTTAGTAGGTTTATTTTATTTTTAACTTTTATTTCAATCAATACAAACTTTATTTATCAAAATCATTTACTTTTGGTAAAGTGTTTGACGAGAAAGAGATTGTGAAAGTCTTTTTATATGCGGGAATAATGATGTCACGGGAAAGATACGGAAAACTCAAACAAACACATACAACTAACACATTTACATTTGGAGTGTTGAGAAATGAATTCACTAAGCGGGTAGGAAATTGCGAAGAGAGTTGTGTTAGCAATTCATTTACTATATTTATTATATAACTATATTTATCGCCGCCGCTGTGCGCGGGTATCCAACTAGTCATCTAATAAGTATGTTAGAGCTAATGCGTTGCAACTGGATTATAAGACTAAGAGCAGTCATGACTGTGACAAACGCAAAACTAACCAATAAAACCAGTTGTTATTGAGTAAATATCACTTGCATCAAGGGGGTTCTGTCAGCATACTGCCGATTTACATGTAAAAACTCTGAACGATCAGGCCCTGTGATAAATAAACCATATAGGATTATATGATAATTGTACAATTATTACCAAAGAATTGATTCTGTTTGCTGTGATCCCGAAAAAGTATATAGTTGTTTTATGTCAAAGCTCCATTCGGATTGCAAAAAAGGAACTAGTCCCTTCACTTAACGACGGGGGAACCAAAGGTAACAAGCACATTAGGACCCTTACTCGATAAGCTAAATCAGGATCCCAACCCAAAAGGGTGTTGTAAAACATATACATCGATTAACCAAAGGTAGTTGTAGTACTTTTAATCTCCATGGCCTGAAACGTGACATGTCCCAGAACATCAATGGAGCCAAGTACAAAATAGCATTTAGCAGCAGCTTACACTCGAGTATATATTCTGACTCTCAAACTAGTCGATAACAAACTAAACTAGCTCGAATCCAATATCCCCAAATTCAAAACGTATTAATTGGTAGAAAAAGAAAAGGTGTAACTTGTAGTTTATCATGAAAGCTAAGCTCTATGATGACAATCAAGGCCAATAACTGAGGATCCCACATTCCACCAACCCCAAAACAAGCCAACTATATCAGAACATTCTCCTTTCAAACACAAAAAGGTCAAAGCCCTAAAGTGACTTACGTCGCTTCAACCCTTCTACCAACACATCCCGAATGAGGACGAGATCTCAAACACGGTTCCACAAATAAATCAGGGGTGCTCAGATTGATATGAACCCAATTATTATATCATATTGCCACTCGAAATGTTGGATAGGCAACTTAGTGAAGCTTGAGGGAAAATAATATAGCACACACTCTCGTTCCTTTCTAACAAGATACCCGAAATCCCCATCCCAACATCAACCCTCGATGCACAATGTATGCTCTGAAGTTCCAAATCACTGTTTCGACAGTATCATCATGTTAAGGGCTCTACATAAGCTTTACATAACTACACTCAAAAACTACACAAAGGGTCCAGAACCAAACCCTCCAAAAAGGTTCGACTAAATCATACGAATATTGTACAGTTTCTAAAACAAGAGGCAAAGTGGAAAGCTGCATTTTTATTTCCGGTACCAACTATAAACAAGTCACACAGACATTAACACAATAAAACAAAAACACTACCAACCACTGCATTTTTTCCCCAATTGGTGCAAATGTTCCGCTAAGTGAGTGTTTGGGATTGCATCTAACCAAATAAGCAGTTTTAGTATGCAATCCCAAACACTCTCAAAACTGCCCATACATTGTCTCTAAACGTAAATATAGATAATAACTACAAAACGGTTTTTTTTCACCAGCCGCAATGCGCGGTCATAATATATCTCGTTATTATCAAAACGCATACAGCCGATAAGCATTTTCCAAAAACTCTTTATCATCTCTAGATCTCCTACATACGCCTCTTAACAAAGTATTCATCATCCGCTCATCAACCTCAAATCCAACATCCAACATCTCATTAAAAACCACAACCCCCGGCCTAAAATCACCCCATTGCAACAACCCATGTAACAACGTACTATAACTAACATAATCCGGGACACAATTCCGCTCTTTCATCCGCTCCAACAAACCAAACCCTTCCATCGGCCTACCTTCCTTAAAGTATCCATTAAAAACAGTATTATAACTCGCTACACTCGGACTCAACCCTACTTCAATCGCTTCATTTAGCAACTCTAACGCCTCGTCCGACCTACCCACTTTGCAAAAACCATCCATAACCGCGGTATAACTATAAACATCCAACCTCAACCATTTCTTAACTTCCAACAACATGTCATAAGCTTCTTCTACTCTACCAACACAACACAACCCTTTTAACAAACAATGATAAGTATTAATATTAGCATCACATTGTACCATACCCATCATCTCAAACACTTGAAAAGCTTCCTTAAGCTTACCTTTCTTGCAAAAAGAATTAATAACTTGTGTAAAGCTTTTAACTTTATTGTTATCAAACACAAACCCATTACTAATCATATGTTTTAAAACCTTTTTAGCTTCCATTGGGTCATCTTTTTTGCAGAAATAGTTTACAAGTATAGAAAAAGTCAACCCATTAGCAGAAAAGTCAAAGTTTGATAAACTAGAGTATAGTTTATATGCATAGTCTAACTCATCATTTAGAACCAAACCCATAAGTACATGGTTGAACTGTGTTAAGGTCTTGATGTTTTTTCCAGCTTTAAGGCTGTGTGCTAAGCCTTGAACTGGGTTATGTTTTAATGCTTGTGGTGTTGGTGTTGGTGTTGCAGAGAGATGATAAAGTGGGTTGGTCTTTTTTTGGGGTTTGAATTGTGTTGGAAAATGGTGTTGGATGGAATTCATGTTGGACAACAAGAGTTAAAAAGTTTCAAGATCGTGTCAACAAGAGTTTTTTTTTTTAAGTAATGAAAAGAGAGGTGAGGAAATTAAAAAAAGAAAAAAGAAAAAAGAAAAAGGTGGTTTTTGAGCTTTTTTACGATGGAAAGGTAAAGGACGGGAATGTGGGAGGGAGGGAAGGATGGGTTTTGAGTGTTTTTTTGTTCCTTTCAATTTTGAGCGGATTGAGAAGAGAAACGGGTATAAAACATTACATGACTTTGTTAAATTACAATATTATCCTCAATGTTCATGCACGATCTATATATTTTTTTACCTAATTCTCCCATATCGCATCATTCATCTCTTTTAATAGAATCCAAATAACTTCTCAGTAATAATTGAAATACGACCAAAATATTAAATCTAGTTTGCTTTCAAGAGGCAACCGTTGTCCAAAATAATTGAAATACGAACAATATATTTCATGATCCCTATTTTTAGACCTATCTAATTAGGAATATAATAGTTGATATGTTGCGTAATACAATTGTGATATATTATAGCTTGCGTTTTCATGACGTTGTTGTATGTTTATTATAATTACCTGTGATTGTTGTTGCCATGAGTGTGTCTAACAGTTCAGTTTAGCGTAGATTTCTTGAGTTCATATGGAGGTGCATATAGTAGCGACATGCTGCTTCTTAAGTTTGGTTTTTATTATCCTGGATTTTATTTGCTAAGTAGCTAATTTTGTTCTGTTTTTGTTTATAATAGGTGATATACATGGACAATATATATAAATGAGGGTATATTGATAATTTGTGTAGCTTCATTTTCTTTCCTTGCTACTTAAAAATAATGATAATAAATAAATAAATAAATAAAAAATAACCACTTTCTTCACTATGTCATCCCCTACTTTGCCTTTCCCATCTCATCCCCTTCCATTCTTTAAATTTTAGACTTGAGAATAGAGCGTTAGCTTATGAACTTCGGCTCACTTCCAGCTTGGATTCGATCTATGGGCTTTCTTTATTTAGTAACGAGCTTTGTTAAAGAGATTAGGGAGGGGCTGTAACCACTTTCACTCGATCCGGAATAGACTTGCCAAATTAAAGCGCTTGTCATTCCAACCAGCGTATGAAAAAAAATGATGCTGAGCAGACCAATTAGTCATTTTTTTTATAAAAAGAAAAAGGAATGGAACTTCTCACGGTCTCATTGAAGGAGGCAGTAGGAATGAAGGAGGCGGGAAGCTACATGGCACCTCTTTAAAACAAGGTTTTAAAGCTCTGATTTAGCCGATTATATGATCCAATCATAACATCGTCATATCCGGCCCGGAACACAAACCCAACCCAGCATAGCCGAGGCTCTTCCCCAATCAACTCAAGGTATGCCGGTATCTTTTGCTCCACCACCTCAGGCAACCTTACCACAGTCTCAGCGGATTCGCTTGTCTCCACCAAATCAAGGCCAACATGGCTATATGCCAAGGCACTTGTATGAATTTTTTCTGTCATTTTTCCTTTATAACATTCGTTAAGACATATATGATATATATCCAATTTAAATAACAATTTGTCATATTTTACCCTTATTACTAATTTAGTTATTTTTAGAATTTATAAAATTAATAATAGTGGAGTAATTTTCAAGATGATGTTGACTATTATACTCCTATTAATAATAATTAGTTATTGTCTAAGAGCATGGGGTGCGGTGGGCAACTCATGCCTCTTCATTTGAGCCACACTTGTGGCACATCACCTCCAACACACTCACTTAAAAATACCCTCAATCACAACTAACTCACTTATCTTGATTTGGGCCCCACCCACCCTTATTTTATTTCTTTTCCATATTTTCCAAACACAATTAAATTCATTTCATTCATTTAAAATAAAAATACAACATACAATAGTAAAAAAAAAAAAAAAAAAAACATACAAAATTTAAAATACACTGCGAAATTAAAAAAACATACGAAATTTAAACTAATCTTGTTGTTGTTGATGTAGTTGCCAAACATGCTCAATGATATTTCGTTGAAGTCTTGCGTGCGTTGCTTTATCACACAGTTCTTTGGCATTCTTCCGTCGTATATCGCATCGCTAAACCCATGTCCGTTGTATATTTGCTCGCGGACAAACATAAATATCGTTCATTTCGGATATCGCAAACTTTTGATCTTTCAAAATCATGTTATGCAATATGATGCACGTGTACATGACTCTTCGTAGCTTGTTGATAGTCCAAGCACGCGTCGGTTGGCTTATAATATGCCAACGTCCTTGGAGGACCCCGAAAGCTCTTTCAACGTCTTTGCGAGCACTTTCTTGTTTTTGTTTATACAAGGCATTTTTCTCCGAATATGCAGTCGAGAATGATTTGACAAAAGATGACCAAGCTGGGTAAATCCCGTCAGCTAGGCAATACCCGTGTTCAAATGTTGCACCGTTTACTTGAAACGGAACCTTGGGGGCGATGTCATCAAGAAGGTCGTCGAATAACGGTGAATTATTCAAAACAGTTAAATCATTATTCGCACCCGCTACCCCAAAAAATGCATGCCAAATCCATAAATCGTATGACGCAACGACTTCAAGCATAATAGTTGCATATTTTTTATCACCTCTATGAAATTGCCCTTGCCACTCAACGGGACAATTTTTCCATTCCCAGTGCATACAATCAATGCTCCCCAGCATTCCCGGAAACCCATGGACCGTGTTATGTGCGTTATATAAATTTTGAATGTCACTCAAATTAGGCTTTCTTAAAAACTCGGGCATAAACAATTCAATTACACACATAGTAAAAAAATCTAGACAATCGCGTGCCGTGTGTGACCCCATTTGCAAATATTCATTTAAATGCATCAGGTGCGGTGCCGTAGGCCAATTGGCGTATGGCGGATGTGCATTTCATAATAACACTCATACTCATTACACCCGTAGCATTGGGTCGGACTCTAAAGAAATCAAAATGCGGTGGAAGAGGATCAACAGTATGAATATGATTTTCAATACCTTGTACTATTTCTAAGAATAGTTTACGGCTCATACGAAATCGACGCCTAAAATATTACTCCGGATATTTTGGACAATCAGAAAAATAGTCGGACATCAGCCGTTCTTCAGCAACTTCACGGTCACGGTAGATGTAATTACGGGTGCGTGAACTTTCAGCTTTCTGTTCAGGCAACGATTGCCCATAACCTGCAGCTTTCAGAATCATCTTGATATCTTGTAAATCATCAATATCGGAATCCGAATTTAAACCACTCATGTTTTTTTTTGCTTAAGATGTAAAGATTTGAAAGAGTAGTGTGTGAATGATTTGAAAGAAAAGAGTGTGAATGATTTTATAAAAATGAGGTATTATTTATAAGAGGGTGGGTAAAGTTTTAATTTTAAAAATAAAAAGTGTTTTTTTTTTTTTTTTTTTAATCAAACCGTTTAATATCAACGGTTATATTCCAAAAGTTCTTTGTCATTTTCCTCGTCGTTCCAGTGGCGAAAACCCCACCGGCGAAGGAGCCTGGTGTCGTGGCGAGGAGCAAAACGGAGTGGCGAGCTAGCCACGTAAGAAACGGCGAGCAAACTCTTCACCATACCCCATGCTCTAATATGCTTAACTAGAAACCATGATTTTGTTTTTCATGGTCCGCATCAAAATTGGTAAACCCTCTATAGAAGCAAAATTTCTACATTAGAGTCTCATTGTTGGTGACTACTGATCTAACATCAATATTTGACCACTGATTCATGTTTGAACCACTTGGTGCTTCTTGTTCATCATTCTTACATACCAATATTGTTTCACTGAACATTCATGTTGCATATGTGAAAAGAATCCATAATGTGATCCGACTCACACTGAGATCATGGGTTGCTAAAAGAGAAACGTTACTAATGACAGCACCATCTTGTCAACGGTACAAAAGATCCTGGGGGTCCTGGAAGCCTGGTGAGCAATGGAAGTAGCCAACGCATTCGGTTTGTTAATATCACTTGATGGTTATAATTGAATACCATTAATTAGGTGCGAATTAATATGAGAAATGATGAGGGTTGTTCACCTATGTGGAAGTTAATATGTAAACAGGTAGTGGCAAGTGGCATACGGCTTTGGACTCTGATCAATGGGTTGCTCTACAGCTGCATGATGAAAATCAGCCTACTAGAAGGTTTAGTCAGCATTCGTGAATTTTAAAAAAATCTTTTTGATGGCATCATAAAAAACAAAAACTGAAGGGAACTAGGGATGTGTTATTTTTAGAAGGGAATGTCTAACCAAGGGCATTGGTTAAGATTTGTCTTTTGTGGTTTTTAATAATTATATATGTGGGTCCCCGTCAAAATATGTAATTTATGTCAACTACAAGGATCATTTATGTAATAAAAAACCACGACAAATCTTAACCAATGCCCTTAGAGCATTGGTTAGACATTCCCTTTTTAGAATGACATGGGTTGTTTACATAGTATATGCAACTTGCGAAGGGATGTATGGTCATTTAGGAAATCATTGTGATTGAATCATTTGATGCTTTTATAGTTAGAGCACTTGCAACAATAACTCAAGTTAAATTTTAACCTCTTGTCACGTCAGCGTCACATCAGCTTTAATATTTCACTTTAACTAACCCAAAAAACACCCACTATCAAAACATCTCAAGGTTAAACCTTAACTCACATATTTTCAAATTCAACCCCTGAACTAAAACAAACACTTCATTTATTAAAAAACATGTCATTAATTTGAAAACATATTACAATACGAAATTACAAAAAATAAATAAATAAATAATAATAATAATAATAATAATAATAATAATAATAATAATAATAATAATAATAATAATAATAATAATAATAATAATAAATAAATAAATAAATTACAACGAAATAAAAAAAGACACTGGAAATTAAAAGTTACGACATAAAGGAAATGACGAAAATATAATCTACTGACGAGGTTGCAAGTTATATTTTTTGATGATTCGGTCTTTTTCGTTAATGATCCAAGCCACGACATTCGAATCCCTACCATCAGTGTCAATCATCAAAAACTTCATCTCTTCCAACCTTATTATTGTGTCATCTTTGACTTGCTGGGCCCGATACGTCGCTTGGGCGGTTTCACATTTGATACGATACTCGTTTGCCATAGTTTCGGTGAATTGACTTGACGAGCTCGTTCCTCCGGTGCTCGCTCCCCTAGTACTTGTCGTGCTCTCTGATCTTGCTTTCTTGGAAGCACGTTTTTTTCCAATGGGGCGTGGTCGTTCCTCCGGTGCTCGCTCCCCCAGTACATCGCCAGTTAAATCAACTGGATCCGGCGTGTCCCATATCTTATGCTTACGCAAAATCTCCCAAGCATCATCGAGAGCAAACGACGCTGATTTGTGCTCGTCACGATACATTTGCTTCGCCTGTTTCATGATATCCATCTCATTTTCCCCACTTCTCTGTTCCCATTCCGCACATTTGAAAAAACCGTTGAACTTTGTGCAATCAAGGTTCAACGTTTTCCACTTGCTTGTTAACATATCCTTGTTGCGTCGTTGAAAATTGAGTCTATTGAACTCATTTCTTACCTGTATCCAAAACGTATCTTTGGGTTGTGCACGCCCGACTATCGGATCTTCCGTAACAGCTACAGAACACCTGGCAAGTAATTATTCCTCTGTTGGTTGCCAACGCCCAGCAACGCAGTCTTCGTCATCATCATCATCGATTGGTTCGGGGTCATCAACACCTGGCAAGTAATGTGTTTTGTTGATTTTGTTGCCAAAACAAATATTGTTGATGTTGTAGGAAAAGATCTTGGCTCGACAAGCCTAGTGGGTTGGGAAAAGAGACGTTGGGGTTTGAAGATGAACCCACGTTCGGGTTTGAAGATGAACCCGGGTTTGAGGTATTCCACCCCCCACCGAGAAGATTCATGAATGTATCATCATTGTTGCCTCCCGACATTTTTTTTTAGTAATTGGAAGTATAAGATTGAGAGGATTGAGCAGTGGAAGGGTGAAAAAAAATATTATTTTAGTTGGGTATTTATAGTGGTATATATATATATATATATATATATATATATATATATATATATATATATATATATATATATATATATATATATATATATATATATATATATATATATATATATATATATATATATATAGGGTCACATTCAATGCAGAACCATTATTTTGTACAGAACTTTACAGAACCATTTTAGACCAATAAGAATTTAGTATTATTAAATATTTTTATTTAAATGAAAAGGGTATAATAGTAAAAACTTATATTTACTTTCTTTTTGATTTTTTTTAATTAAAAACGTTTTATTTAACACTTAATATTCGTCTTTTTTTTCTTTTTTTTTTTTTTTTTTTACAGCATGTATTTTTTCAAAAAAAATCTCAAGTGCATATATGTTTTCTTTTCAAAAGACATGTTTTTTAGAAAAAATCAAGTGCATAGATGTTTTTTTTTTAAATATAGTAAATTTACATGTGTTTCTTACATTTAGATGTCAAACTTATTTGATTAAAATGGTAATTGCATATATGTTTTAAGTGTACATTAGTTGATTATCGAAATTTGTGACCAAAAACATAAAAATACACATGTAGCCTCTAACAATTTGTAACAAACCAAGAACGCATAGTATACAAAAAAGTTAATATTAAATAAAATATAATCCATGTACAAGAATCTTATTAAATATAAATGTGCATGCCGTTTAAAAACATGTATGCACTCTTCACTTTCTCGTCCAATTCTTTTAAAGATATGTGCACGCATTCCAAGAACATATGTGCACGCCGCATTTTCTCATCAAATTCATTAGATTATATGTGCACGCCTCGATAACATGTATGCACGACATCCAAAAACATATGTGCAAGCTTCGCTTTCTCATTAAGTTCATTAGAACATATGTGCCCGTCTTTAAAAAACATGTGTGTATGTCTTTAAATAACATACGTGCACGCTTCATTTTCTCATCAAACTCATTAGAACATATGAGTACTTTAACAAGAACATTTGTGCACGTTGTGCTTTCTCGTCCAATTCATTAGAACGTATGTGCACACCTTCCAAACACATGTTGAATCCCTGAAATTATAAAAAATTATAATTAACTTTGTTATAAACAACTAACAAACAAATGCATAGTCTAAGCACATACATAAAAAATTAAACATATATGCCTACGTATTTTCTTAATTTCGTATCAAATTAAAAATACATATACGCATCCTTTTCATGGATTTTTTTACCAACAACAAGATGCTTCCTAACAAATGGTTGCTAAGAAAAAAATAAAAATTAGCCTCTACCTAAAAATTAAAACATTTGTTCACTTAAGCTAATAACGTTCTCTAAAATAAGCCTCGATAAGAATTATTCATTTAATCATTTTGTTATCACCTAAAATGCTAAAAGGGATAATACAGAGAGTAACAATTAATTTAAAGAAACAATTTTTTATTATTATAGAGTGAATAATATGCGAATACAAATTGCATCTACATCTTTTTATATAGTTGGTGTCAATGTACTGATCAAAAGATATTTGTATGGACATACAAACATACACATATGTATTAAGCTTACACAACTAAAAGAATTATAAAATAATAAATAATGCAACACACACATTATAGTGGACCTCAATGACAAAAAAAAACACAATACAATGCTTACGAAGATGAAAACCTGCACCAACAAAACCGACTGCTCCAACGGAATATTCTCGTTTTTTCGATTGTTTTTTCTTTTTTTCTTTTTTTTTTTCTAACGCAATATTCTCGTTAGATCTCATGGAAAAGGTACGTCAACATGTAACCCAAAAGCCTGTCATCGGCATCCTCCTCCAACCCGCCGTCACATAAACCCCAAATGGCCGCCTTCGTCCCAGTTGCCGCCATGCTCCTCCATCCGTCGTCGTCGTCCTCTTCCTCCAGCCGAAACCGCCTTGGTACACCTCAGTTACACAACCATCGACACAAACAATGGCGAATCCTTTACAGACCGTCGGTAAAACACAAGCGCTAGATTCACATATCGAAGGTTTGGGGTGTCAGATCTGGTGTGAGGCTTTCGTGGTCATTGTTGGTAGGAGGTCTTCATGGATCAAGAATGTTATGGTGGCTGAGAAAAACAAATTAGGGTTAAGGTGAGATATATGAGAGAGAAAGGGATAGATATATTAACCGTAAATCACAAAAATATGGCACAGTTATTGAAAAATATAAATTTCGAAATTCCTGTAGTGCCCTTAAGTCATTTTAAAAATATTTACTTACCATCCCTTTAAGTTACATTAATTACACTAATGGCACAAGTGATCATATCCATTGATTAGATAATCTAATGGCTTATATTAATCAAAATTGGTTCTGTAAAGTTCTGTACAAAAAATTGGTTTTGCATTGAACGCTACACTATATATATATATATATATATATATATATATATATATATATATATATATATATATATATATATATATATATATATATATATATTAAACTTCGATGATAAAAGTGAGAAAAATAGTTATAGGGTAGATTTTGCAAACATTATAAACTTCGAGGATAAAAAATGAAAAAAGAACAAAAAATGGATTATCTAATTAGATCTTCACTTCGTAACAGATATTCATTCTGTCATCCTCTCCTGAACATGGAGATGAGCTACCACCACCATCGCCACCATATTCCTTCGTGCAACCACCGCATCAATCTTCACTCCGCCACCGTCACCGTCACCACCACCACTGTCGCTACCGGCTTCTATCGTGCAACCACCCCGTCAATCTTCACTCCGCCACCGTCACACCATCGCCGGTCATCACAAACACTACGTAATCTATGATCTTCTTCAGGTTAATTAATCATATACAACAGTTTCTATTATTTAATGTATATAACTTTATTTATTTTAATGTTCAATTATTTATAACAAATACGATGAAAAGATGCATAAAAATTGTGTTTATTAAATTTGCACACCAGGTGTTTGATAAAATGTCTGAGTAAGATTTTATAATTGTGATGCACTAATTTACAACATATGTAACATCTCTAATTTGGCTTTTTTTTCCGTGATACTTACCAATTACCATGTTAGTATGATAAAGAACATCAAGTTATAAGTTAGTGTATCTCTTTGTTGAATTAGGGCATCTATACAATTTTTTCTTTTTAATTTCTCAATCATCATGATTATAGCAACCATAAGAATTCCTTCATGAATTTTGACAATTTAGCAAATAACCATACTTGATTACTATTCTAAAACTAACATCATACTTGAGCACCTGACATAATGAAAAACTCCATTAGTTTATGAGCAATCTGCTGAAAGTCGAAGCAAGTTCAACTCATATCTTAAAAATTCGTATGGTGTGGGTGATGAGTGTGTGAATACTCATCATTTTTGGGTCAATCTAAACTGCAAAACGGTTAAAAATGCTCAGAAATGCATCTAAATACTGAAAATATCTCAAAATTGCATTTTATATGTTTCAGATGCAAAATGTTTAAAATCAGATGAAAAATGAGCAAAGTTTGCATAATTGGCAGTTTCAGTCCCCCAAGTTTCTAAAATTGTCAAAAATAGTCCCTGAGTCCTAATTTCAAAAGAAAAATCACCAAAGGTCCTTTTTAAATCATAACTTGTCAAAATTAGTCCTTTGGTGAAAAATATAAAAAGTTTGAGAAAATTACAAGATTGGTCCTCCAAGTTTCAAAATTGGCAAAAATGGCCCCTGGAAAATTGAAAATGTCAAGTTTGGTCCTTGCATTATTGAACATTGTCACTTTTAGTCCTTGGAACAACTTTGTGAAAATGGCAGCCTAGGTCCTTGTAATTTCAGAATTTGCAAAAGAGGTCCTTGTCATTAATACTCTTAATACCCCTTTGGACTTGTCAATACCAAATGGACCCTGCCATTACCCTTTGGACCCTTACCAATTTGGACCCCTTCAATATTATAGCCGGTCAAATACTTTGGTCAAACAAGCCCCTACGCGCCAAAAAACCTTATCTCCTTCTTTCTTCCCTGCCATAGCCCTGCAACACTCAATCAACCACCCCCTCCTCACCTATCCACTCTCCATGTCCCCCCACCTCTCCTAACACTACAAAATGCATTTAATGCACCTTCCTCCACCTCACTCAACCCACAACTGTCAAAATACCATTTGGCGCCAAAATTGCATCAAACGGCTAGAATTTCTCCAAGTCATCCAATGGTCCAAGATGCAGTTGGGATTTACTCAGAAGTCAAAGGAGAGTTGTTTTGCATATAAAAAGGAGAAAGAGGAGAAGAGCAAAAGTAGTAGTTAGTTTTAAAAATTTTCTTAATGTCGTTTTTTTTAATAAATGTCTTAGTTTAATGCAAAATGTTGTAATTTCAAGTTCTATGTATTACATTTAAGTTAAAACATCCTTGTAATGTGTTTTTGATTATCAATCTAAGTTTTCATATAAGTCTCAAAATTTCATGATTACTGTTGCACATCTCAGTTTCGAATTCTCATGTACAAGCTTCTAGTATCTTATTTTTGAGCTCAAACAAGTTAATTAAAGCTTCTTATAGCTTTCTATAAGCTCACAAGTCAATTTTAAGCAATTTTGGCTTTTGGTCAATAAAAGTCAAACTGGTGCAGTTGGTTTGGGAAATGGATAATGGTAGATGCAATGCTGGTATTGGGGTGGAAATAGCTTAGTATAAGTGATCTTGGGTTTTGGTTTTGGCCTGCATAAGCTGGACACATGTGAGTATATTTCTCATTTTCCAATTTCAAGTCAATTTGCAGTCCTTGTTTGTACATGTATCTGTGGTTACCACTAGTTTATTCTTGTCTATTTAATGATAATTAAAGTAGTTAAACTCAGTTTGAATGTTTGCTTTAGCTAAATCTTTGGTTATCTCATTTTTCTTGCAAAACAGTTGAACATAAGGGTGTTTGGAATTGCTGCACAATCTGTCTTTAAGGTTATTGCAGTGATAGGTTCTTGTTGGTTCAAGCTTTTGTAGCTCATTTGAACTCATTTGAGTCATCAAATTGTGTCTGCAACCCACTATAGTCAACTTTCACTTTTAATCTTTCTTGTAGCTTGTCTGTTGTTAATTTGCCTAATCAAAAGCTCATTTTGTGTTTAAATTACATAGATTTAGATTGCATTAGTTCTAGTTCATCATTTAATGTCATCTTCAATCAACAAATTGGAATCAAAACTCAAATTAGTCAATTTTCATAATTGTCTCAAAAAGTCAAACTGAAAAACTCAGTTTTGGCCAAACTAGAGAGATTTTTCATGGGCTCATTTTTGAGTCAAATTCAATGAAACTTGTGGATTTAAAAAATCCTACTGGTCTATTTTCTTATGTCCATTTTAGTGTATTTTTGTGAATTTTGTTTAAGTCCCAAATGAGCTTGTCAAAACAGGCTTATGTGCCCTGTGCAGGGTACTGAGACTGCACAGGACTTGTGCAGTTTTTGCAGCTTTTGCACAAAGCTCATCAGAGCTCACTTTAGTCTCATCTTTGGTTCATATGTAGTTAGCCAGGTCTAGATTATGTTCCAATCATTGGTTTGTAGTTTCCAGCTTATCTAGTAGCTTATTAATAAGCTGCAAAGTAGACCCTCATTACTGTTTTTGCTCTTGTACTCATCTCATCAAATCTGTGTAATATGTAAATTAGAGGTTTAGGACAGTTGAGATTAGTTGCATTTAGGTTCTTTTAGCTATTTATAACTTTTGTAATCAGTTGGTACCCTTTGGTGTTCATTTGCTTATCTTAAGTGCTTATTCCATAAGCACTTTGCACATCAGTTTCACATTCCTCCACACAACCCCTGTTTTTTATATTTTTTCTAGATTCAGTACTTTATTTTAAGCTTTCCTTGAATTTTTCAGATTTTTCCAAGTCATTTTGCTATTTTTCTGCATTTAAATTAGTTTTTAGCACTTTTTAATTAGCATTTAATACAAAAAATTAAGAAAAGTTTCAAAAAAATAATTTTTCATTTTTCTTAGGTTAAGATAATTATAAAAAGACAAAAAAATATTTTTCTAGATTTTTCTTAGTTAAATTTGTATTTTTAAGTAATTTAAGTAGTTTTAAATAGTTTTTAATTCCTAGAAAATCCAAAAATAATCAGAAAAATACAAAAATAGTTTTGAAAATTCTCTTTTGTTATTTTAGATTTTTCCAAGTCATAATTTTATTTTTCTAGTTTTATTTCCTATTTTCTTGTATTTTAGGTAATTACTTAATAGTTAAAAATAGTTTTTAATTAATAATAATTAATTAAATAGTTGTAAAAATAATTTTCTTTTTCTAAAAATTTTCTTTTATCATTAGGTTTGTAAAAATATCATTTTCATATTTTTAGGATTAATATTGTGTAAGTTTCACGTTTTCATTTGTACGTTACGTAGTTTTTAATTCAGTTTTATAAAAACATAAAAAACAAAAACATCATTTTAAAAATAGTGTTAGCGTTTATTTAATATTTTTTATCTTTTTAACTTTCTTTAATTTGCATTTAAGCCCCTTTAGTTTATGAGCTTCTTCTGTAGTTATAATCATTCCAAATCCTTTTTCCGTTCAAATCTCTCGATCACTATTCGTTTGGTGATTCTTCGCATAGCTCGCTGGGACATAACGACCCGGGGAAACACTATACTCCCCTGATCTTCATTGAGTTCGTGTCTGAACCGTTTTAAGTTTGTTACGGTCGGCCATTCACAAGTGGCCGGCTTGAGTGATAAAACTTGACGGTTTTGCACGGATCAAATTTTTGGCGCCGCTGCCGGGGAGCTGTGCTGATTATCTTCCGTCTAGCAGATTAGTGATTTGGATATTCACTCCTTATTTATACCATCTGTATGTGTTTATATTTTCTTATAAAAATCAAAAACCCAAAAAGATTTTCATTCTTTGTTTTTGCAAAATGTTTTTCAAAAATACCAAAAATATTCATCTTTACCCTCTTACCCTTTTTGATTCTGTATCTCTTTACCCTCTATCCATTTGATTCTAACTTCTTCTGTTCTCATGGAATCTCTCGAGAACGAATTCTGGGACGAAGTTGAAAAACTTCAGACTTTATCACAAATGTCAAGAATTCGTGATGATCCATTAATTCTGCGTAGGGAAATGGAACGAGAAACCGAGGTGACAAAGGACCAGGTACTTCCCTCTGATAATGGATGTACTAAATACGTCCAACCTACGGTTATCCAAAGATCTAAACCCTTAATTGCTCCTAAGCCGTCTAAAATTGATCCTAAACTTTCACGATTTACTGTTAAAAGCAAACATGCAGAATTTAGACCGGTGACTAGCAAGAATGACTTGTCTATTCTTCACGTTTCTCAAGAACCAGAACCAGAGACCATAACGGAAGTGGTGGAAATTGCTAGCTCTCAGAGCACACCACTTGTCCCACCTCCTGATTTTTCAAAATGTTCTTCGAGTCTTAATAGTCATTCGGATCACCATGTTGGTTTTGAAGATTCTTTGAATGAACCGATTCCTTTTCATAACTCTCAAATGAGATCGTTTATTCCTTGTGTCGGTTGTGGTGAGCCTCTTTTTGGTTCACCCTGTCGTTGGTATACGTGTGTACAATGTGGTAATGATATCCATAACGGGAGTTGTTTGTTTTGTGGTTCGAGGAATTCATTTGATTATGATCCTAATCAGAACTCATTTAACGACCCCTCAAATTTTTCCAATTACCCACCACAGCCCGACTTATCTTCATATAATCAACTTTACTGCTGTGAATTTTGTGGAGGTCCTCACCAAGGATTTGAGTGTCAATCTGGAAACACGTTTGTCTATGAACAGTTTTCCAGTGATGCTCAGAACTTTGGTTATAACCAAAATCCATATGATTCACCAGACCAGACTCAACAGTTTTATTGTTGTGAGTACTGTGGAGGTCCCCATTTCAGCTCTGATTGTCAAATAGGGAATCCATTTCCTTGTAACAATCATGACTCTTACAATTTCCAACCTCCACAGCACCATACGGTTCAAACTCCACCTGAGCCGTTGTCTCAAGAAATCTCCCACGATTTTGAAACCGCAATGAAAACACTTGATGATATGATTAGTAACTTTAAGAATCAAGTGAGTGGTGAAAAGACCATAGGAGAATTGATGGCCGAAGAACGAGAAGAACGAGAGGCCCTCAAATCTAGGGAAGAATTATTAGTCCTAGAGCATGCAGCTCTAAGGCGTTCCCAATTTCTTAAGGCAGCTCTCTATGATGATGACGAGGAGAGTTTTTATCCTTTTAAAGATAATATTCCTCAACTCCCTCAGTCAGTTAATATCCCAGCAGTTGAGATTTCATCTCAAACAACTGCTATCACACCCGAAGCTCCCACTCACTCTCTGAACATGGGGGACGAGCATCTTGACACTGTTCCTGAAAAGGAATCGGACGAATTCATAAAGTCTAGTGTTGAGAACCTTGTCCCAATCCCGAGAGAGTCACAGGGAACTTCTGATCATATGTGTGATTCTCTTTCCCCTCTTGAGTGTTCAAATGATCATTTGGAAACTTTCTCTGATTTTAGCGACGATTGTGCTTCCTTTGGAAACATCGAGTATGTTGAGGCATCACTCCCACAGTCTGACCCTCTTCTTGAGGAGTTCTCCGGTGAACTCACTCACATCAATCCACTCTTTGATTTCGAAGCCGATCTGGGAGAGACTGAAAGTCTCCTTGATAATGATCGTTCACTCACTTCTTATCCCAACAGTCCAATATAGAATGTTGATCACTTTGTTCCCGAAACATTCAAAGCTACTTTCACCAATCCTCTATTTGAATTCGACTCTGAATTCACTTTAATTTCTGAGAATCCACTCTTTGATACTCAGATTGAGGATAGTGATGAGCCCACAATGGAACAAGAGTTCACAATTTCACCTCATGTGAATGATTCTCTTCATGAAGAGTTCTCCGGTGAACTCTCTCATGACATATCTCCTCCGGAACATGATCATTTCTATTTTGATCTTGAGGATGATATTAGCTCGGAGGAAGGTGTACTCTATCATACGAGTTTGCTTATCAATGATACTACCTTCACCCTTCCTCCCGATACGTCTACATTTGAGGATGAAGAATGGATCCTGATTGTTATCAAAATCTTTCTTCCTTTCCTCAAATATCTTGTGATTTCTCTCCATCTTCACTCCTGCGGGAATGAAGACACTATCTTTGACCCCGGCATTTTCATTTATCATCTTTGAGCCGGTTCTATGTATATCTCATCGGTGTGGAACTTTCACGTGCTTCAAATGTTTGTCCAAACATCTTGAATGAAAGTCCGATGGAGATTGTTTCTTCCACTTTACTTCCCCATGAACAAATGAATTCGGGGTCGAGTCAAGCTAGCGACTCGGGAATAAAAAACAGTAGCACACACCATATGGGTTTTCACCCATATTTCTGTCTTCTTTCTCTATTCTACCACCCTAGTGTGGGGGTGTTGCCCCACACTGTTGTATATAAGTTTTCAAAAAAAAAATAATAAAATAAAAAATAAATAAATAAAAAAAAATAATGGCCGTAATATTTCCCTTTTACGTTCTTTGTTTCGGCATAACCGCCGGTACTTTGAATATTGAGGGCAATATTCATTTCTAAGTGTGGGGGGGAATTCTCACGAATTTTATCATGTAACTATACCGCCCAATTCCCCCGTTTTTGGCCAAATCTTTTTTTTAGAGTAAGTGTTTTGCACTTACTCATTTGGTTATCAGTCCGCCTTGTCTAATAAACAAAAGGATTGGCTAATCCAGGAGCAAACGGCTCTTGGTAAAGATATCTCAAATCCGTTGACGGCTTGCAATTTTCCCAAAATTGTATGGTATTCAGCTCACCATATCTTTAATTAGTGAAGAGTTGGCTAGCCCGCAAGTTTATGGCTTGTGGTAAAGGCAGTGGAAAAACCATAATTGGTAATCAGCTCACCAAAGATAATATTGATAATTTATCTAAGAGTTGGCTAGTCCAGAAGCAAACGGCTTCTAGTAAAGACAAATCAAATCCGTTGAAAGCTGGTGGTTTGCTCAAAATCACATGGTTATCGGTGTACCATGGTTCTTACTTGAACTGAAACATTTGGCTACTCCAGAAGTAATGGATTTTGGTAAAGAGTTTCAAATCCATTAAGTTTTTCTCAAAAGATTGCTAGGGACTAGCAATAGTTTAGTGTGGGGGATTGATGAGTGTGTGAATACTCATCATTTTTAGGTCAATCTAAACTGCAAAACGGTTAAAAATGCTCAGAAATGCATCAAAATACTGAAAATATCTCAAAATTGCATTTTATATGTTTCAGATGCAAAATGTTTAAAATCAGATGAAAAATGAGCAAAGTTTGCATAATTGGCAGTTTCAGTCCCCCAAGTTTCTAAAATTGTCAAAAATAGTCCCTGAGTCCTAATTTCAAAAGAAAAATCACCAAAGGTCCTTTTTAAATCATAACTTGTCAAAATTAGTCCTTTGGTGAAAAATATAAAAAGTTTGAGAAAATTACAAGATTGGTCCTCCAAGTTTCAAAATTGGCAAAAATGGCCCCTGGAAAATTGAAAATGTCAAGTTTGGTCCTTGCATTATTGAACATTGTCACTTTTAGTCCTTGGAACAACTTTGTGAAAATGGCAGCCTAGGTCCTTGTAATTTCAGAATTTGCAAAAGAGGTCCTTGTCATTAATACTCTTAATACCCCTTTGGACTTGTCAATACCAAATGGACCCTGCCATTACCCTTTGAACCCTTACCAATTTGGACCCCTTCAATATTATAGCCAGTCAAATACTTTGGTCAAACAAGCCCCTACGCGCCAAAAAACCTTATATCCTTCTTTCTTCCCTGCCATAGCCCTGCAACACTCAATCAACCACCCCCTCCTCACCTATCCACTCTCCATGTCCCCCCACCTCTCCTAACACTACAAAATGCATTTAATGCACCTTCCTCCACCTCACTCAACCCACAACTGTCAAAATACCATTTGGCGCCAAAATTGCATCAAACGGCTAGAATTTCTCCAAGTCATCCAATGGTCCAAGATGCAGTTGGGATTTACTCAGAAGTCAAAGGAGAGTTGTTTTGCATATAAAAAGGAGAAAGAGGAGAAGAGCAAAAGTAGTAGTTAGTTTTAAAAATTTTCATAATGTCGTTTTTTTTAATAAATGTCTTAGTTTAATGCAAAATGTTGTAATTTCAAGTTCTATGTATTACATTTAAGTTAAAACATCCTTGTAATGTGTTTTTGATTATCAATCTAAGTTTTCATATAAGTCTCAAAATTTCATGATTACTGTTGCACATCTCAGTTTCGAATTCTCATGTACAAGCTTCTAGTATCTTATTTTTGAGCTCAAACAAGTTAATTAAAGCTTCTTATAGCTTTCTATAAGCTCACAAGTCAATTTTAAGCAATTTTGGCTTTTGGTCAATAAAAGTCAAACTGGTGCAGTTGGTTTGGGAAATGGATAATGGTAGATGCAATGCTGGTATTGGGGTGGAAATAGCTTAGTATAAGTGATATTGGGTTTTGGTTTTTGCCTGCATAAGCTGGACACATGTGAGTATATTTCTCATTTTCCAATTTCAAGTCAATTTGCAGTCCTTGTTTGTACATGTATCTGTGGTTACCACTAGTTTATTCTTGTCTATTTAATGATAATTAAAGTAGTTAAACTCAGTTTGAATGTTTGATTTAGCTAAATCTTTGGTTATCTCATTTTTCTTGCAAAACAGTTGAACATAAGGGTGTTTGGAATTGCTGCACAATCTGTCTTTAAGGTTATTGCAGTGATAGGTTCTTGTTGGTTCAAGCTTTTGTAGCTCATTTGAACTCATTTGAGTCATCAAATTGTGTCTGCAACCCACTATAGTCAACTTTCACTTTTAATCTTTCTTGTAGCTTGTCTGTTGTTAATTTGCCTAATCAAAAGCTCATTTTGTGTTTAAATTACATAGATTTAGATTGCATTAGTTCTAGTTCATCATTTAATGTCATCTTTGTTAGGAATTAGAAATTCCCGGTAGTAAAGAGTCGGTCACCTCAAGTATATGTAATCGTTAGAAAGCTCGTAGTCATAGTAATTCTTAAGTTAAGTAGTATTTAGTTAAGTAACACCGTGGAGGACGGACGGGTCTTTACCCACTGTATGCCTGATCCACAGCCCGATGTGTGGCGATTTATGTAAGACTATAAATACTCTCTACTTTCCAAGGTAGAGAGTTGGAGCTCATAATAATATCTTTCACTTTCTCTCACTAAGTTCCCTAAACCTCTAACTTTCTCTCTCTAGAATTCCATCTATATGCTACTTTGTGTTATGGTTTGATGTGTATGTGAAAAGTTATATCTTACAATTGGTATCAAGAGCCATGGTTAGATCATATCTTGCACATCTTTGGATTTATAGTGGTTTTTAGGTGGTTTTTGAGTTTGAAAAAGTTTAGTGGTTTTTGCATCATTTGGGTGATTTCTTGTGTTAAAGTTTGAATTTTGTTGGTACTTTTATGTTTATAATCATCACAAGTGTTTAGGTTTTCATTTGGTAAGCTTGAATCATCTTGGTTGGGTTGTTTTTGGATTGAAAAGTGATGTTTATATGGTTTTTCAAGCTAGCGACTTAGCTCACGGAGTATTTTCTTGGTAGCGACTTGCTTCACATTTTTGTAGCGACTTACAGTGTTGGAGCTAGCGAGTTAGATCTAGCGATTTAAAGTACAAGTAGTGGACTCTCCACTACGAGTAGCGACTTGGTGGTAGCGACTTGGTCTGTAGCGAGTTGCTCTTTAGCGACTTGTATCTCTAGCGACTTGTGTAGCGAATTGCTGCCAAAATTTGGCTAGCGACTTGGTCTGTAGCGAGTTACTACTTAGCGACTTGCTTTCTGTCTAGCGACTTGGGATTCTAGCGACTTAGCTGTCTAGCGAATTATAAGTTAGCGACTTAGTGCATTATTTTCTAGCGACTTAGTGCATTATCTTCTAGCGACTTAGTTCATAATCTTCTAGCGACTTGAGTGATTGTTTACGGTTTTCTCTTGATTTAGTAAAATCCCGTGAAAGAATCTATTTCCCGGTTTAATCATAGAGTTATAAAATCCTGTATAATCTGTTAACATGTCTACCAACGTCCCTACTGTCATCTCCACTGTTGCCGAGGATGTACAAGCAGCTGGCTCAGATACTCGTCCACCCATGCTTGACAGAACTGACTACGACTCTTGGGCTCAACGAATCAGATTGTATTGCCTTGGAAAGGAAAATGGTGTCAACATTCTCAAATCCATTGATGAAGGACCATATCGAGTTGAGACGACTAGAGACATACTTGATACTAATGAAGATGGTACTCCTGTTTACGAAATGGACAGACCTAAGATGTATGATGAGCTTGATGATAAGGAGAAAAAGAGATTCGATGCAGATATCAGGGCTTCAAACATTGTTCTTCAAGGTCTTCCTAAAGACATCTACAAGCTGATCAATCATAACACTGAAGCAAAGGCAGTTTGGGATAATGTTAAGATGCTTCTCTCAGGTTCAGAACTAACTATGGAAGACAGAGAATCCCAACTCTATGACGAATTTGAGCACTTCAAGATGAAACCAGATGAGAGTGTCTATGAGTACTATGTGAGATTTCATAAGTTAGTAAATGACATGAGGAACATCAGAATGACTATGCCTAACATTCAGCTCAACTCAAAGTTCGTGAACAACATGAATCTCGAATGGCACAAGTTTGTCACAGCTGTGAAGCTCACTAAAGGATTGAAGAATACAAACTATGAGCAACTCTATGCCTTCCTCCTTCAGAATGAGAGACATGCTATGTTTGAAAAATTGATTCTCAATCAGTTCAAAACCAACCAGGGAGAGACAAGCTCGTCTAATGACTCAACAGCCTTCTACTCAAACATCGGAATCACAACCAAAGCATCACAAGTCATACCCCTGGGGAATGGTAATCACAAACTCATTCCTGATCCCATGTTCAAACAAGCTAATGCTGATGCACACGTGGGTAACATCATTAATCAACTAGCTCTTCTCATTAGTCAAAACATGAATTCTCTCCCACAAACCAACAACAACCTCAGAACTGCATCTAACCCACATAATCAAGCCACTGTTAAAGATGGAAGGATCGTGGTGCAACCAGTTCAGGAAAGACAGTATGATCAGGGAAGAGGTGGAGCTGGGAGAGGTTATGTTGGCAACCAGAATCGAGGAAGAAATGGTAACCAAGGTCAAGCTAAGCCAATCAAATGCTATAACTGTGGTGGTGAAGGACACATTGCAAGGAACTGCACATCTCCAAAGCGTCCACAGAATGCTGATTACTTCAGAGATAAGATGTTGCTGGCACAAGCTCAGGACAATGGTGCTGCGTTGGATGAAGAGGAATTGCTGTTTCTTGCTGAGGGCAATGCCAAGACCTATGATGCAGATGTGGATGAGCAGCCTATTCAGGAGATAGGTCACTGATCTGTGCTGAACCGTCAAGTCTAATCACACAAACTGGCCACTTGTGAATGACCAGCCGTAACAGGCTTAAAACAGTTCAGACACAAATACAATGAAGATCAGAGAATACAATGAATTCCCGGGCCGTTAAGTCCCACGGAGACTCAATGGTGTGCAAACGCTTGATCAGACGATAGAATGATCACTAATGATAGTGATCAGAAAGGATTTGGATTGAATATTACACTACTGAAAAAGTTTATAAAATAAAGCGACTTAAATACAAATTAAGAAAATTAAAAAGATAAAAGATATTAAATAAACGTTATCACTATTTTTACAATGATGTTTTTTATGATTTTATAAAATAAAATAACTTAAATAAACTATATTAACTAAAACGTAAACTCAAATTATCTAAAAACTTGATTTAAAATGAAAACGTACGTTATTTATAAAAATTACGCTGGAGCGCAAGATAAAACGTAAAATTTGTGAAATAAAAGTCCTGCAAATGTAAAAACAATTTTCCTACGTCCTACATGACTAAAAAGAATTTTAGGAAAAAGCGGAATATTTTTCTGACTTTTATTTTATTTATTACAATTTAAAAACTAATTTAATCTAATTTAATAATTAAAAATACTAAATGATTTTGGAAAAATCTGAAAATTTCACTAAAAATACTTTGAATAAAACTGGTTTTAAGAAAAATAAAAAAGTTGGGTACTACTTTACGAAATAAGCTACTAAAAAGCTAATTAAGCTACTAAGTTAAAAACTGTTTCTTGTATATAAGAGATTAATGTCGCAAGAAATGAATGAATAAAGTCCCTAGGGCAGTTGGTGTTGTGTGTTGGGTTGTGTATGTGAACTAAAGGTCCCAGGTTCGAATCTGACTTGGCACCTTTTTTTGCAAACTATTTTTTTTTTGAAATTTTCTTTTTGCCACTTAATTATAACACCAAAGTGAGACTTTTTTGTAAAAACTTTTTGGACCAAACTTTGGAATAAGCAGTTTTAGAACTGCTTATGTCCAACAGTTGTGACAGTAGCACAAAACAAACACCCTTTAGCAGTTTTAAGCACCAAGGAAACCATGAATAAGTACTAGGAAATGGAAATAAGCACTTGGAAACTGGAAGCAAGCTAATAAGTACTAAGTTTAATCTGAAATAAGCTAGCAAAGACTAAAAAGCACAAAAATAAGCTGAACAGTGGGACTGCAGGCTGCTGTTGCAGTGGCTTAAAATGGGTTTGGACAGATTTTGAGTACAATTTTAAACCAAATAAAGCTATCCTAAGTGCAAACAAACTACTGAAATATAAATATGGGTATGTGAGGTTGCAAGAAAAGTGATTTGGAAAAAGTTTGGACCAAAAATAAGCCGTGGAGAAGTCGTCAAACAGCAGCTACAGCTGCTGTTTTACGTGAGCAGGACAGAAAGCAAAAGACCTTTTTTTTTTTTATCAAATCTTGTAAACTTTTGTCAAAACAAAATGTACTTTGTGAAAACTAACTAAAGGGCTAAAAATGAGTTTGACTTTGCAAGTCAAACGGTTAAAAACAGCTTTTTGTTCTTAAAATAAGCTCAAACCAAACACCCCTTAACTATTATTTTGCAAAGTAAAACTGAGGTAAACTCTGAACAAGCATAGAATATGATCAAACTAGCTTAATATAACTTAATTACTACTATTTGAACAGAAGTTAACAGATTATAACTACAGATGCAGATTATACATAAGAACTTTGAGTTGACTTACAACTTGTCCAAAGCCACAATGGCATGCAAACCAGTGAACCCAAGGACCATTTTCTATCCTAACCAACCCATATAACCAAAGATCAATCCAAACCATTGTCTGCATCACCCAATACATTCCTGCACCAAATCTGCTCCATATTGACTTTCTTTGACCAATATCCAAAAATGATTGAAACTTAAATACAAGCTTATAGAAAGCTATTATAAGCTTTTATGAGCTTGTTTGAGATTAAGATTGAGCTGCTAAAAGCTTTAACAATTGAGTTTGAAACTTAAAATTTCAACAGTGGACTAAAATCTTGGAACTTAAACCAAACTTAAAATTGATTCTCAAAAGTACCATACAATGATATTTTAACTTAAAGGAAATACAAATGAACTGAAATTACAACATTGTAATTAAACTAAGACATGGATTAAAAAAACGACATAAGAAGAATTTTTATAAAACTAACTACTACTTCAAACTTGCTTCTTTCTTCTCTTTTTATACTTCCACTTGTCTTCTTCTTTCTCTCTCTGCAAATCCCACCATAAATCCTGACCATTAGATTGATAAAACTGATCTTGGCCCTTGAATCTGTTTTGGCGCCAAAATTGGAGTACCAGCTGGAGAGGTTGAGTGAGGGGTGGAAGGGTGCATTTAATGATTCTTGGAGGTTAGTTGGAAGTGGGGGGACATAAAAAAGTGGAGGTGAGGAGGGGGGATGAATGGTGGCTTGAGTGAGCAGGGTAGCAGTTGGGATGAAGGAGGAAAAAAAGGGCGGGCAAGTGGTTTTTTATTTGACCAGTGTTGACTGGATATTAGACTTGGCAGGGGGGTCAAAAGGCAAAGGGTCCAATTGGTTTAGACAAGGGTCCAAGGTTCAAGGTTCAAAAGGCTTAGGTAATAATACAAGGACCATTATGTAATTTCTGAAACTTTAAGGACCAAGGCTGCCATTTTATCAAAGTTGCTCCAAGGGACTAAAAGTGACAAGCTCCAATAGTATAAGGACCAAACTTGACATTTTCAAATTTCCAAGGACCATTTTTGACATTTTTCAAACTTGAGGGACCAAAGTTGTAATTTTGCAAATTTTAAACTTTGAAGGGTTTGTTTTAACAACTATTGAATCCCATGGACCTTAAATGACATTTTTATTTATTTTGATTTACCAGGGACTGTTTTTGACAACTTTTGAAACTTGGGGGACTAAAACTGCCATTTTTGCAAATTTGATACGTTTTTCATCTGATTTTGATATTTTTGCATTTAAAACACATAAAACACTAATTTGTGATATTTTGATCATTTTGAAGCATTTTTGAGTGTTTTCAGATGTTTTTGCAGTTTATATTGTACAAAAATGATGAGTATTTAGACACTCATCAGTCACAATCATCAGAATGCCTTTCAAGTCGCTGACTATGATGCATACGACTCTGATGTAGATGATGGACCTACTGCACACACAATCTTTATGGCTAGCATCTCTCCAATGGTTTCTCCCAAGATCTCTTCTTCACCACAAGCTGGCCCATCCAAGGACAAACTCATCTCAGAGGTATTAAAACTATACGATGATGCTGATGTGCAACAGATGCATGACAAAGTACAATCAACTGAAACTATTGAATCAAACGTTGAAAATATGGGTAATAACAATATTGTCCCATACGATCAATACGTGAAACAAAGTGAAAGTGAAATTGTACCAAGTGATGCATCTTCTGCAGTCAACAATGACTATGTCTTTGATGAATACACTGCATGTGCTCCTGATGATTCCATAATTTCTGAACTAAATGCCTATAAGGAACGTGTTGCTATTTATGAACAACGTGCAAAATTTGAGTTGACCACTCGTGAGCAGGAAATGGATGTCCAAGTGAGTACAGTAATTAGAAAAAGTAAGTTTAGAGAAGAAGTATTGAAACAAGAATTAAATTCCTTGCAAGAAAAACTTTCTAAAACAGCTAAACAAAAACAAGAACTTCAAGAAAATGTGAAAATGCTTAAGCAAGAATTTAATGCAAAGGAATCAAAACTCTTGAGAGATTTTTCTAATCTGACAACTTTGAAAAACAAACTTGAAAACAAGTTGTACATACAAGGAAACACCATTCAGACTGCTCACATGGTCACCAAACATCGAGTCTTAAGCGATAAGCATAGCATTCCCCTTGTTGAGGAACCAAATCCAGAGGTAATTAAAAAGGCTAGAAATGCTCATAAGGTGCTTTATGATGGTGATGAAATCCTTAAGCCTAGACAGAAACCTAGTTGCGTTGAGTGCACTGAGGAAGATAAGAAATCAAATGAAATCACTAGGGAAAAGATGAATAAGAAACAAAATGATCCCAAATGCAAAGAGAAAAACATAATTATCACTCCTCATGATTACAAGAAGGAAAACTGGATTTCCTTGAACAAGTTTAAGCCTCAGACTTTGTTGACTCCCGAACAAGCCTTCTGGAAAAAGGATTTAGATAAGCAGAAAGCGGAAAATATTGTTGAAACAAACCCTCCCCTTAGGAAAATGCCTAGAGCGACTGTGTATCCTCCTAATACACCAATGCATCTTGTACCTAGAACAATTGCCACTAAAAGCAAGACATTAATTAGTCAATACGTTATATTTCAACTATTTGTTGATTTTGAGAAAACTTGCAAGAAAAGGATCACACCCACAGGTATAACTGAAGGAGAAAGAGGTTTTGAACAAATGAAAGAATGTTATTTAACTGAGGTCATGCCCTTCTTTAAACTTCTAAAAGATCACTTTGAGAGTCTTAAAAAGGGGATAGAAACTGATATTAAGGGAATGGAAAAGGAATTTGATGCAATGGTTGTTGAAGTTAGTGACTATGAGCGTGCACTGAAATATAATGAGATTGAGAGAAAGAACCTGCATACATTAAATGAGAATCTTATTACTGAATGTGTTGCTCAAGATGTCTTTTTCACTACTTCAAATTGCTCTATTAATGCTTCCAAATTTCATGAACTATCTGTGGCCCTGAAAGTCTCCCATGATCGTGTCATTGAGCTTGAAAAAACCAATTCTAAACTAAATGAGAAAATTGAACTGGATGATCACGACAATTTGGTTAAACATTTTTCTAAACTAGAAGTTGAGTATTTTAATCTACAACTAAAATATCAACATCTCAAAGAAAATGTCAAAACTTCAAATATCAAGACATCTTCAGATGCTCCAGAGTTTGATGCAGTTTTTCAAATTAACAAACAAGATGAACAGATTCAAGCTCAGTGTAACACGATCAGAAAGTTGAAAGCCCAAATCTCTCAATTAAAGGGTCAAACGAACAATATGACAGGCTCTCAAATGCCTCCTCCTTTAGATTCTCAGAATTCTCAAACGTTTCATCTTCAAAACCTAGTAAATGCTTTACAAAAGGAAAACGAAAGTTTCCTAGAAGAAAATGAAAAGGTTAAACGTCATTTCAATGAGTTATTTGAATCAATTAAAGTCACTCGTAACAAAAACAACGAACAAATAGCTTCATTGCAAAAGGAAATTGAGAATCTGAAGAGTCAGGTAAAAGGGAAAATGCCAATGACCAATGGGGAGAATGTTGTATCAAAGGTTCACTCTTGTAATAAATATGCTTTATCTGTGACATATGTCCCTCCTCATCTAAGGAACAACAAACTTGCCATTCAAACATACTTCTCATCCCTTAAGGATTGCCTAGAATGTCTGCGTGAGATTGTTGAAGAGGATAAGCTAGAGAAACCTCATGATAATGCAATTGGACATGCATGCTTATATGCCAAACGATCTCAAGAAATCTTAGAATGCTTGATCACAATATGCCCAAAGACATTAGGTGAGAGAGTTAACCCTTTGATTCCATGCTCGATGCCTAAGGCCAAATATGATATGCACTCGATTCCCAATGTTTTGAATATGAACCGTAGTGTACCCTTGAGTAGTTCAGATTCTAGATCTGTCAATGCTAAGAGAGAGAACTCAAAGATGCCTTCTAGGAGTACTAATCTCAGTACCTCTAGTTTTAAGAAAGTGAACCTTAGTGCACCTGCATGTAGTTCAGATCCCAGCACATCTAAACAGGTGGTTCAAAGAGTAGTAAACCAAACTAATGTTCCCATTCCAAAAACAGGAGTAATCAGTGACATTAAAGGGAGCAGGTCAAAGTCTCAAGATAATACAAGGAATGATAGGACCTCGCAAGCTAAGAATGTCCACTGGAAAAGAGTAGAAGAACAATCTAGGAACTTTATGTTTGAATCGAATAAAACGAATCGTGTTGATTCTAGTATTAGCCATAGGCGTACTGTAATTAATTCGAATTCTGATACTATTTGCAAACCTTGTACTGATGTCTGCTTGAATTCTGTTTCTAATCATGAATGTGGTGCTAATGTTCTGCCCAATGATGTTAATTGTCCAGTTAATATTGTTAATGCTAAAGTTCATGCTAGGAAGGCTAAAAGGCAAAAACGTAAGAAAGTTAGAAAACAGTGGAAACCCACAGGAAGAACATTCAGTAAAATAGGCTTTTATTGGACACCTGTTGGTCTTAAGACTAATCAGATAATGCCCACTAGAAAATGGATGCCTACTGGTAGAACTATTCCCCTAAGAAGTGATCACACTGTGAACAGGGCTAATACTGACACTAGTACTGCATCTATTCACATCGATTCCATTGCCTCACTTTCTGATATGAATGCTTCTATTTCTGATGTGGGTGTTCCAAATATTGTTACTAACCAAATGGAACCCATTCTTGCATGGGGATCCCAATTATCCAGTTATCCATTCTTGTCTGTGTTCAACTGCAGATCGTTCAAATCGTTCTGTGGTACCTGGACTCAGGCTGTTCCAAGCATATGACTGGAGACCGGTCGCGGCTCATGAACTTCGTGAGCAAATTCATCGGGACTGTTAGATTTGGTAATGATCATTTTGGTGCTATTATGGGTTATGGAGATTATGTTGTTGGTGATAGTGTCATCTCTAGAGTGTATTATGTGGAAGGTTTAGGTCATAATCTGTTCTCTGTTGGTCAATTCTGTGATTCTGATCTAGAAGTAGCCTTCAGAAAACATACCTGCTTTGTTAGAGATCTTAATGGTAAGGAACTGTTAAAAGGAACTCGTGGCTCAAATCTTTACACCATCTCTATCGATGACATGATGAGGGCCTCTCCAATCTGCTTGTTATCAAAGGCTTCTAAAACAAAGTCATGGTTATGGCATCGTCGTCTCAATCACTTGAACTTCGGCACCATTAACGATCTTTCCAGAAAGGACTTAGTTGTAGGTTTACCTAGACTAAAGTATGAAAAGGATCATCTTTGTTCAGCATGTCAATTGGGAAAAAGCAAGAAGTATGCCCATAAACCCAAACCTACTAACTCTGTCACAGAAGTTCTTCATATGATTCATATGGATTTATGTGGACCAATGAGGGTGCAGAATATCTTTGGGAAGAAATATGTGTTAGTTGTGGTTGATGATTACTCTAGATTCACCTGGGTCAAGTTCTTAAGGACAAAGGATGAAACTCCTGATATCATCATCAAACTCATCAAACAGCTGCAGGTTCGACTAAACAAAACTGTCAGAATTATCAGAAGAGACAATGGAACTGAGTTTGTCAACAAACAACTTAGTGAATTCTATGAAAGCGTTGGAATCAGCCATCAAAGAAGTGTTCCACGAACCCCTCAACAGAACGGAGTAGTTGAAAGACGAAATCGTACTCTTGTTGAAGCCGCTAGAACAATGCTGATATACTCAAAGGTTCCAATGTTTCTCTGGGCTGAAGCAATTGCCACTGCATGCTACACACAAAATCGTTCCCTGATTCACACTGTTCATGGAAAAATTCCATTTGAACTTGTCCACAACAGAAAACCTAATCTATCTTTCCTTCGTGTGTTTGGTGCATTGTGCTATCCAACTAATGAGGGTCAAGACTTAGGCAAACTTAGGGCCAAAGCTGACATTGGAGTATTTGTAGGATATGCATCAAACAAAAAGGGATACCAAATCTACAACAAAAGAACCCGAAATATCATGGAAACAATTCACGTTACGTTTGATGAGCTGACCGGTCAAATGGCTCCTGGACACTCCAGCTCAGGACCCGCACTTCAAAACAGTCCCATTGGTTCATCCCTTGTTCCAAACTCCTCTCAAGAAACTCCATATGTACCTCCATCTGAAGATGATGTAAAGAAATTGTTTGATCCTATGTTTGATGAACTGTATGATTCAATTACTAATGAGGTGCTGATCCCTACAACAGAGGTTGCTCATATTCCAGTGAATGAAGTCAATCCTTCAGTCTCAATATCTTTAAGTCAATAAGCACCTGCTGCTGATCCTTCAGTCTCATCAACAAATCATCATTCTTCAAATGTACATCATGGAAATGTTTCTAGCATCAATGATGAAGTTAATCCCTTTGCTACTCCTGAAGATGCTCCATTTGAAAACATATTTGCTACTCCTGAATCATCATCAGAACCATCTTCTTCAGGAGACATCGACTCAGCTACCTCAGTTCCTCAACAAATGCAACATGAACACCTCAGAAAATGGACTCACGATCATCCATTAGACAACATCATTGGTAATCCCTCTCGTCCTGTATCAACCCGGAAACAACTTGCAACCGATACCTTATGGTGTTTCTTCAACTCCGTACTATCTAAGATCGAACCAAAAGATGTTAAAACCGCCATGAATGAAGACAGCTGGTTCAATGCTATGCAAGATGAAATTCATGAGTTTGATCGTCTTGATGTATGGGAGTTAGTACCTGCTCCAGACTGTGCTATGATTATAGCTCTAAAATGGATCTTCAAAGTAAAACTTGATGAGCATGGTGATGTGTTGAAGAACAAGGCTCGATTAGTTGCTAAAGGATATCGTCAAGAGGAGGGTATAGACTTTGAAGAATCTTTTGCTCCAGTTGCTCGAATCGAGGCAATCAGAATCTTTCTGGCTAATGCTGCTAGTAAGAACATGGTAGTTTATCAGATGGATGTAAAGACGGCATTTCTAAACGGAGATCTTAAAGAAGTCGTCTACGTCAGCCAACCTGAAGGATTTGTGAATCAAGAGCATCCTACTCACGTTTATCGTTTGAAGAAGGCTCTTTACGGTTTAAAGCAAGCTCCAAGGGCATGGTATGATACACTGTCAAAGTTTCTTCTATCAACCGGATTCATCAAAGGAGCAGTTGATCCTACATTGTTCACCAGGAAGTCAGGCAAACATTTGATTCATGTTCAAATTTATGTTGATGATATTATTTTTGCCTCGACTGACCCAATGGAATGTGATCGTTTTTCAAATGAAATGAGTTCAAAGTTTCAAATATCAATGATGGGACAAATGTCATTTTTCTTGGGATTACAAATTTCACAAAGTCCCGGAGGCATTTTCATAAATCAATCTAAATATGCAACAGAGATTTTAAAGAAATTTGGATTTGATTCAAGTGACCCTATTGACACCCCCATGATTGACCGAACCAAACTAGATGAGGACCTCTCAGGGATCATGATTGACCAAACGAAATATCGGAGTATGATTGGATCCCTGATGTATCTCACTGCTAGTAGACCAGACATCTTGTTCGCTGTTTGCATGTGTGCTAGATACCAGGCTAAGCCTACTAAAAAGCACCTTGAAGCAGTTAAACGGGTCTTTCGGTATCTCCAAGGAACCATCAATATGGGACTATGGTACCCGAAGGACACCGGTATGTCACTAACGGCCTATGCAGATGCTGATCATGCAGGTTGTCAAGATACACGTCGAAGTACGTCAGGAGGTGCTCAGTTTTTGGGTGATAAGCTTGTGAGATGGTCTTCAAAGAAGCAAATGAGTACTTCTATTTCCTCTACAGAGGCTGAATACATAGCCATGTCATCTTGTTGCGCTCAAATCTTATGGATGAGATCTCAATTATTTGACTATGGCTATGAATTCAACAAAATCCCTCTGTACTGTGATAATAAGAGTGCTATTGCTCTCTCATGCAACAACGTTCAACACTCAAGAGCAAAGCATATCGACATTCGGCATCATTTCATCAGGGAACAAGTAGAAAAAGGTGTGGTGGAACTATATTTTGTGAGGTCTGAATATCAATTAGCTGACATCTTCACCAAAGCTCTTCCAAGAGAACGTTTTGAGTTTATTCTTCCACGTCTTGGCTTGAAAAGCCTTCAACCAGAAACACTCAAACGTCTTCAGGAGGAAGACGAGGAGTAAAGGTCTATCTTCATCTATCTCTTGTATATATCTATTCGAAAAACAAAATAGAAAAATATAAAACTTTCAAAATCCATAAAAATTTGAAAAATTCGAAAAATCTTCAAAAAATATTGTCATTATGTCATGTTTCTCTCGATTCGATAATATCTACGGTCTTGATGTTGTCATTCAAAGAATGACACGGGACTTTAGATGTTGTTCGAATTTTTATATTAAAAAAAAAAAAAAAAAAAAAAAAAAAAAAATCAAAAAATCAAAAAAAATATATATATTTTTGGGAGAAAGAGAAACTATGGTTTATTGTCATTTTCAGGCAATAACCCAGTTTTAAAAGAAAGAACAGAGCCATGTTTTAACATGTTTTCAAATTCCATGCTCTGATTCTATAAACATTTATCTGCTGAAAACCAAATGCTTTGAAAAATAACTCGGTTTCTATTTTTGATAATCATCAGGACTTATTTGTCAAAATCTCTATCTCTCAATCAACAACCTATGTCATTGATTGAGGGGGAGAATGATTTCAATTAAATTAAAAAGTTATTTGGCATTAAATTGTTTTCAAAAGATATACATGCATGTTTTATCAATGGAGTTTAAAGTCTTAAAATCCGATCCTTATCAGTTCAAACGCTTTCACAATCAAGTCACAATTCTCCTTAAAAGCTTTCAAAATCAATTTAAATCTATACGAGATCACAAATCTCAAATGTTTTGATAATTGTGATCGGGGGAGAATGTGTGATTTAAATTGGATTTAAACTGATAATTCGGTAAATGGTTTCATAAGAGTGTACATGCTGTCCTTCCCACATGTGACAAACGATTTCAAATTTTCCATGCACATGTTGAGGGGGAGCATCTATCTTAAACCTTTGATTTGAAACGTGATCATTCATCCCAATGTGCAGGTTCCCTCTAGTATGTTCAAAACTCTTTTCAAACCTCGAGGCACATATTGAGGGGGAGCAAACTTATGGAAACCTCATCCTTCCCGGAAATGCTATATCTACTTGATTTGATGTAGGAAGCGATGTTGATATCTTTTAGAAAATGGTAATCAAAGAAGTTAATTTTTTCTCTTGCCTCCGTGTGCAAAACATTTTCAAATACTTGATGCACATGTTGAGGGGGAGTTCTCGTTCTAAAAATATCAAAAACAATTCAGGTATAAAATGCTTTGATATTATATCACAAGTATCTGAATTGATTTTAAAATGGTTTTCAATTGGATCCAATGGCAGGCGAACAATTCCAAATTGACCGACCAACTTTACTTCATGTACGGTGATATAAGGATGATAAGGTTAGGTATGTGTTCCCATGATCCGCCAGAACCGGAGGGATCTACCCAGGGACAATCCACTAGTTAGTGTAGAAGTCCTTTGGTATGATGATAAAAGGAGAAAAATGAGATATGGGAAGAGTGCGGACTAAGACTGAGCTAGTACTGGAATAAACCCAACAAGGTTCTAGCTATGAAGTCTCGGTAAGCACTGAAGGGGTTGAAGAATTAAAAAGAACTGAATGAGAAAAGGGTGAAAACAAATAGCCCTCCATTTATTCAACCTTAGGGCAGAAACCGGGTTCACTTCATATGCTACTGATGGTAACATCGGTATTGAAGACAAGACGTCATGGACCCAGTGACGCACTGCACTTCAACTTTCCAAACCACTCAAGTTCCTCTTAAAAGGGCTTGTTTCATTCTCACGGGGAACCGACATTATCTATCGACTTTCTCTTAGAGATGGTTGATATTGAAGAAGGAGACCCTCTCCCTAGTCTCCGTCATAGGATCCAAATATGCACAAATTGAGTCTAGAGCCACGAGATCATCAATAAATCTCATTAGGACACTTTCAATGAAGACTCTCTGTTTCACACAATGTGGAAAGAGAGATTATATCTTGAGTCCTACGCATTATCCTTGTGGTATTGCCAGAACATCTGAGTGATGTGTTTACATATTCACAATGAAGATGGAAAGCCTTCTGGAGCCAACATCAAACAAGCTCCTGGTAGGTGGCATGTGAGATCTATTATATAGATCAACCATGTGACAACTGAACAGAAACAATGGGGCGATTCAATCTCTTGAATCAAACCTGGTTCAGGTTATGGATTGACGGATACCCTTGAAAAACCGGTCTTTGTGCTTAAAAAACTCTTTTCTTTGGCACATCGACTGTGTACTCATTTTTCAAACCAAAAGGTATTTTTATGATTGATAATTGATTTTCAATAAAACCTTCGTTGTATTGCAAAAACAATTTCTATTGAGCAATACACGATTGTTTTTCAAATCTCTTTTCATCAATCAGTGGACTTAAAATTCGCTGGTTCACTCACTCCGTGTTGTCTTCTTTGAGACGTTCCGGTTTGAGAACAGCTAGAACAGCTGCGAAACCCTGTCAAGGAAATTCTTCTGAATTATACCCGATCACAGGCAGTACATGTACTGATCAACGGGGAACCGTGGGCCGTGTACCTCAATTCAACGAAAGTGATCAAAGACACTTTCGTGCGATTTATTGCTAACTGTTGTATGCAGGTACACCCGACGTTTGCAGCTGATCAGAATGAAGCGGTCAATCCATAGCCGCATGCTCACACTACACATTCATCTCAAAAGAAATCATGATATGTGCATCAATGACTCTGATATTTTCACTCCATGCTTCTGCTACGCTGCTGCCAATATCATGATTCAACAAATGCTTCCGCTACTCTGATAAGAAGATATCATGATCCAGAATGTGAGCATGTCGGTCCTAAAGTCACTACATCACATAATACCAACACCCCAAAGGATGTGTCAGAGATTGTTGATAGCTGATGATATCAAAAGATGGCTCAAAATTATTATCACGTGGATCAGTAAAAGACCTCCACTTGAAGTAACCAAACATGCAATGTGAAGAATCAATGACTACGAGCTTAGGAGCAAAGGACTACATCAAGAATGCAAGATCAATTGCTAATGTATTATCTGGTTGTATTCTATGTAATTTTGGTACATGATTGAGGTGACCTCCCTTAGGGGGAGATTGTTAGGAATTAGAAATTCCCGGTAGTAAAGAGTCGGTCACCTCAAGTATATGTAATCGTTAGAAAGCTCGTAGTCGTAGTAATTCTTAAGTTAAGTAGTATTTAGTTAAGTAACACCGTGGAGGACGGACGGGTCTTTACCCACTGTATGCCTGATCCACAGCCCGATGTGTGGCGATTTATGTAAGACTATAAATACTCTCTACCTTCCAAGGTAGAGAGTTGGAGCTCATAATAATATCTTTCACTTTCTCTCACTAAGTTCCCTAAACCTCTAACTTTCTCTCTCTAGAATTCCATCTATATGCTACTTTGTGTTATGGTTTGATGTGTATGTGAAAAGTTATATCTTACAATCTTCAATCAACAAATTGGAATCAAAACTCAAATTAGTCAATTTTCATAATTGTCTCAAAAAGTCAAACTGAAAAACTCAGTTTTGGCCAAGCTAGAGAGATTTTTCATGGGCTCATTTTTGAGTCAAATTCAATGAAACTTGTGGATTTAAAAAATCCTACTGGTCTATTTTCTTATGTCCATTTTAGTGTATTTTTGTGAATTTTGTTTAAGTCCCAAATGAGCTTGTCAAAACAGGCTTATGTGCCCTGTGCAGGGTACTGAGACTGCACAGGACTTGTGCAGTTTTTGGAGCTCTTGCACAAAGCTCATCAGAGCTCACTTTAGAATCATCTTTGGTTCATATGTAGTTAGCCAGGTCTAGATTAGGTTCCAATCATTGGTTTGTAGTTTCCAGCTTATCTAGTAGCTTATTAATAAGCTGCAAAGTAGACCCTCATTACTGTTTTTGCTCTTGTACTCATCTCATCAAATCTGTGTAATATGTAAATCAGAGGTTTAGGACAGTTGAGATTAGTTGCATTTAGGTTCTTTTAGCTATTTATAACTTTTGTAATCAGTTGGTACCCTTTGGTGTTCATTTGCTTATCTTAAGTGCTTATTTCATAAGCACTTTGCACATCAGTTTCATATTCCTCCACACAACCCCTGTTTTTTATATTTTTTCTAGATTCAGTACTTTATTTTAAGCTTTCCTTGAATTTTTCAGATTTTTCCAAGTCATTTTGCTATTTTTCTGCATTTAAATTAGTTTTTAGCACTTTTTAATTAGCATTTAATACAAAAAATTAAGAAAAGTTTCAAAAAAATAATTTTTCATTTTTCTTAGGTTAAGATAATTATAAAAAGACAAAAAAATATTTTTCTAGATTTTTCTTAGTTAAATTTGTATTTTTAAGTAATTTAAGTAGTTTTAAATAGTTTTTAATTCCTAGAAAATCCAAAAATAATCAGAAAAATACAAAAATAGTTTTGAAAATTCTCTTTTGTTATTTTAGATTTTTCCAAGTCATAATTTTATTTTTCTAGTTTTATTTCCTATTTTCTTGTATTTTAGGTAATTACTTAATAGTTAAAAATAGTTTTTAATTAATAATAATTAATTAAATAGTTGTAAAAATAATTTTCTTTTTCTAAAAATTTTCTTTTATCATTAGGTTTGTAAAAATATCATTTTCATATTTTTAGGATTAATATTGTGTAAGTTTCACGTTTTCATTTGTACGTTACGTAGTTTTTAATTCAGTTTTATAAAAACATAAAAAACAAAAACATCATTTTAAAAATAGTGATAGCGTTTATTTAATATTTTTTATCTTTTTAACTTTCTTTAATTTGCATTTAAGCCCCTTTAGTTTATGAGCTTCTTCTGTAGTTATAATCATTCCAAATCCTTTTTCCGTTCAAATCTCTCGATCACTATTCGTTTGGTGATTCTTCGCATAGCTCGCTGGGACATAACGACCCGGGGAAACACTATACTCCCCTGATCTTCATTGAGTTCGTGTCTGAACCGTTTTAAGTTTGTTACGGTCGGCCATTCACAAGTGGCCGGCTTGAGTGATAAAACTTGACGGTTTTGCACGGATCAGTGGGCAATTGGCGAGAACAATTTTCAAGCCACTAACTTATTTATGGGTCGATTTGGTTTTTTTTTTCTATAATGGGTCTAACTAGTAAAAGAAAAGTCAGCTAAATAGGAAACGTGTTAGATTTTTTTAGTGCATCTGTTGTATATTTAGTGCATCAATGTAGAGGCTTGGGTTTAACATCATCAGTAGTAGCACGATGGCTTTTGCTAATATTATCACTGTTATTAGCATTGTTATATATTTTCAACGGGTCAAATAGGTTTTAAAAAAAAAAAAAAAAAAAAAAAAAAAAAAAGGTAGAACGGGTCAAAATTGTAAAATAAAAGTTGTATATTTTCTTATCATCATATGACATGCATGGAGTCGCTAATCTAACACATCTCATGATTATCGGATACAAAGTTTCTTACCAACAGGTATGCTATTAGCTTATACCGCTTAACCATAAAAAAAACATTTTTGAGATTTTATACAATGTTTGATGCTCGTTTTTCATGTTTGATTTTGCAGAATCCACTTGTCAAGTACGTTTTTAAGGTGAAAGAAGTTGGAATGTATCTAGTTGACTGTCCGAAAATAGCAAAAAAAAATTGTTGTCTTTATAATAACTTGTGGAAACCTGGATTCATTGAATTAAAAAATATGCAGGTAATAAACAATCTCAAACCCTAAAAAAATCAAATAATCATAACAATTAATTATGGAACTGAATATTATTAATATTATTATATGTTTTCATCTATTTATAGCATCTGTTTGGACATATTAGTGCATCCATTTGCATGTTTACTATTTAAATCGAAAAGTAAATCGAAATTGATCTTTTCGTTGGTATCTCTGAACAACTAGGATAAATTGGCACGTCAAGTGTGGTAAAGCTGTAAAAGAGACTCGAGGGGTAGACTGAGTACTCCCCTTTTGCTGGAATCGAGAAAGGAGCAGTTCTCAAGAAGCTAGGGTCTTTAATTATCTTCAAAGGAAATACTCATCGAGTTCTTTCAGTCTATTGGGGCATACGACACCTATCCAGGCCAGATCTTTATTATTAGTCGGCCCGTTTCAAGATTATTGGTGACAGATAAGAGAGTGAAAGAAAACATCGGCTACCTAAAAGGCGCATGAGCAGTGACAGTTTGAAGCTCAACAGAAGGCGGCTGCATAAGCTTCTGATTCTTCAGTGTCGTGGGTTCCGTCGAGTGCTATGGAACAAGCTTATGTTTAAAAGTATCATGTATTAGGTGAAACAATTATGTTTAAAATTATCAGCCATGGTATCTTCATATCTGTTTTTGTCTACACATTATTGCAACTTTTCTTCTCATTCAATGTATCATTCTTAAATCTTTATATATCCACATATAAAGAAAATACTTTGTAGCAGTTTGTCACCTTATTGAACTAAAGTTTATAAAAACTAAACATAAGTCATGATATACTGATATAAGCCTTCCCTAAACACTCTTTCGAGATAAAAAAGACCTTGATACATGGTATTAATACTACTAAACTATAATATATGATTTGATGATAACATCTATGATAACATGTAGATATGTAATATATATTTGTCTATAAAGTGTCTTTATCTTCCTAGTTACTACAAAACATAGTCACCTTATTCAATAAATTCGGTTACAACCTGCACAATCTCCTCCATTCTCATATGCACCTTGATCAAAATCATATAGTGTGAGCCCGGTATCTCTCGGGTTGTATCTTGTAGTGCTGGAGATTCATTTAGAATATTATATGCACCTTGTTACTGATCCTGGTTTCCAGTCCAAACCATTTCAGGAAAGTCATCACACGCCCCATTTGTTATAGCGATTAGAGGCTCCCTGGAATTCTCAACCATTGTGGGCTTAGTGTCATTAGAAGACCACTTGGCTAGCTCTCTGCAATCCGGCTTGAACTTGGGCATATTCTTGAAACGTCGTATCTACTAATGTCAAAGTTGGTTACTGCACTTGTTCCCCTGAATTTTATGGCTGCTATATCATAAGCTTCTGTCGCTTCCTCTTGTGTACCTATATTTTAGGACAACGATTACTACTATATATCTTAATTAACTAATTTAGGAAGAAAATACTTCAATAACTGAGTGTCGAAATATTAGTGCAATGAATGAACTTACATAAAATTTATTAAATTAATTAAAATTCTAACATCCAATCTGGTTAGCATGAGCCTCAACAATGGCCTATGACAAAAACAAAACTCTAAAAGGGGTGAATGAGATATCAAACCAATAGCTACAATTTTGCAACTATAACAAATTATTACGCATGATGTGAAAAATACAAAATGATCCTTTATAGTGATTTGAAGCAGCACACCCAAAGTATGTCTTTGTAGCTCTATGTTCCTTCCTTGTTGGCACCATTTTTGTCTTATGTAAGTGTGATGAACAATATAGGAATGCTAGCAAAATAGCTAAATCAAAAAGACTATCAATTATTCAGAATTGTAGTGACATTTATTAAACATACCACAGTGGCACAACATTACCAACAGATAATTCCTTGAATCCAAGCCCAATGATACCATCAAACCTTCCAGCTAAAAAGGTCATGCCAACGTCCCTTATTAAACCTTTGTAAACCAAATATAAATTTAATAATTTATGGCATCATCGACTATAACTAAGGTTCCAAAATTACATATGCAGTAATGTTATAGGAAAAACTTGCTTTGTTCGATTAAAAAATGTTGAGAAATACCTTCTCCTTCACCTTTAGGGGCATAAGTTGAGCGCCTTGAACGCGATTGTTATTGTGTTGGCTGGTAAAAAAATCAATAATGAACATATATAACCATGTTAAATGGTGCATCACAGTTATATCATAAACTAAAATCTGTTCTCATAATTAGGACATCAACACTTGCATTTAATGAATAAAAGTTGAAAATCGTGCGCAATATTATAAAAACTAAACAGTGCATCACAATTAAATTGTAAGTAACGACAATAAATTCACAAAAATTAACATAATATCAGTGTTAAACAGGGCATCACAATGCATAACAGTTAAAAAAAATATCATTCCGGCATTTTATCAAACACCTTGCGTGCAGTTTTTGTAAACACATTTTTTTGTCTTTTTTCTCAAAATTAGTTTACAACAAGTAATCTATATAGTGCATCATATCACAAAACACATAAAATCGGTAAATCTATGAAAAAACCTAATGCTTACAGAATAAATTTTCAAAAAACAAAACTTTAAGTCATAATGAACAATAATAAGTACAAATAAACAATAACAAACACATATTTATAATCAAAATCAGTTATAAAACTTACTCTGATCTTCGATTAGAGAAATTCTCATGATGTGGAGTATACTTTGATAATACCGTATCTATTGTGTTGATTGGAAGGATATGGAGCGTGAATCAGAAAGGAAGTGTGGAGATCTGAAGCAATGATAATTGAAAAGAAATGAAAATAAGGATTCCAGAGAGAACCCAATAACAAAAAGAAGAAAAAAAATGAAAAAATGAAAATTCTAGGCATTTTATATGATAGAGTGACAAATAGAGACGAATTAACAAAATTTACCCTAAAAAATTTAAAAAGTTACAAAATGGCCCCTGTAGTTAGGAGGAAAAAAAGGAGGGGAAGAGGGGGGTGATCTAACGGTTGAGATCACTTTTCTCTTGAGATCAACTTTTTAAATGATCCAAACTTTATATATATATTTTAAACTAGCCGCTTGAAACCGGGGGGGGGGGGGGGGGGGGGGGGGGGTGGGAATGAAATTTTTTTAAACCCCAACGGCTAGTAGCCGTTGGGGGGTAAACTAATTTTTTTTTAACGCCTTATAACGGCCGTTATGGTAACGTGGGGTGCTTAACGCCGGACTTGGCGTGGGTAACATGGTTAACGGGAGGTAACGTGGGAGGGGGGCTGTAACACCCCCAATTTCGTGATACGCAGCGGAATTCAAATTGGGTGTTACTTCATGGCACAACAGTTATAACAATAGAAAACGTACTCAAATGGAGTCGTTTTAAAAGATTTATCATTCGATTTATATAAATACCAGAGTTTACAAAAATGAGGTCCCAGATGGTTCCAAGTTTACAAAATACATTAAATTGGTTTTCGAATGATAATAAAATTTATAGCCTTCTTGATCTAGTCCTCGCTCTTCCGTGCCAGCTTCCGACATTATGGACCTGAAATACATGCTTAAAACTGTCAACACAAAGGTTGAGTGAAATTCATAGAGTTTGTTTGATGGTTGAACACATTATGTTTGTAGTGTGAGTTATAAATTCACACCAGTGGTTTGAAAACCAAAACAGTTATTATTAGACTAAGCATCATGCAATCAAGGCGTTAACGTGTCCCAAAATTAATTGGAGAAAATGTCGGTGCGTGCCCTATCTGGTAAAATTGCCATTTTTACCAATGTTACTCAAATATAGTGCGTTTGTTTGCCTTTAATGGGGCCAACACAAACGGGATTCGTCAATCCCAATAGATCTATTCACAATATTCGCGCCCACTCTCACATAGTGATTAATGATTCATGATTAAGGGACTTAAGTTTGGCAAATGCGGAAACTTAGTGCTAATAACAATCAGATAAGTATATAGTTTGAAAACAATGTGTTCGGTTTAAAATAAAGCATGTATCTCCCCCAAGAGTTTGTAAAACAAAAGAATGATAGAAAATGAGGCTATGAACTCACCTCAGAGTAAATGATATCAAATGTATAATGAGAATGATGGATATGCCGCGAGAACTTCTACGAACAACCTAGAATATGATGTTGCGACTTAGGTTTGGAATAATGTTTAGGAAAACATAAACCATCCTATATACGTCTCTATGTTGATCATGATGTAGTACATGGTATTTGTGTATGTCATTTATAGAAATGGTCTAGTTGTGAAAACGTATTTAGTTTATATATATCGTACTACCGTTCGGGCCATCATAATTCAGATGTCATGCAGTAAACGTTCGAGGAGCTAGGACACTTTAAATCGTAAATCCAGCAACTTGTCGATACGTTTTACTCAAATGAAACCCCTCACATGAAGCTCCCTACTATTGTAGCACTTAGTAAATACAACATATGTTTTGAGTGATGGTTGTTATAACATAAAGTTTATCATGTTTTAATAAGTATCTAGTTTTTACAAGTTCTCGTCGTTTCAAACAAGCCTTGAGGCTTTAGCCATGGCCTTGCCGTGACTTTGGTCTTGACTTCCATGGCCTTGAGACTTAGCTTTGGCCTTAGCCGTAGCCGTGGTCTTGGCTTATGGCCATTAGGCCTCTTGGTTTGCTTTTAGTTGTGACAAAAGTATAGTTGTGAGACTTTATTTACGGCAGTTTCTGTTTTTGAAAGATTATGGCCTATTTATGCGTTTTCAAGGTCCGAGCTTCTTTGAAACCGAAGGAAAACGTCGTTCCGGACAACTTTCGTGTTTTAACTTTTTAATGATTCGGACCAGAAGTACCACTTTTAAAAAGACAGAACTGAAAACAGCTTATACATGGTAGTTTTGGCGTTTAGGTTTCGCTAACTTCTTTTGCTCATAACTTTTGACTCGTTTGTCCGTTTCGGGTGATTCAAATTGCTATGTTTACCTTTTTATCTCGTATATCATATTATGTAAGTTAGAAAGTCCTTATGTTACTGTTTTTAATGGTCTCTCATGTGTAGAATATGACTAGTTTACTAGTTTGTTACTTTTATGACAATATGTGAATTAAAACAAGTGATTGAGTATATGTACATCATGAATCAACATAGTAACTATATATATAGCATAAATAGTTAAGATTATGAATAATAAAGATGAGATGATGGTGGTGATAAGTTGCTTACAACTTTTGGCTTTCAAATAGAAAGGAGTAACTTAGTAAGGATAGGACTTTGATTGATCACTTTAGACTTTGGATTGAGCTAGCTTTCCACACCTTGGCACCCTTGAAAACTTGAAGAGTTGGTGATGAAGTACTAAGTGACTTGAGTGGATTTAAACTCAAGAAGATCACTTAACCTTGCTAGAGATTTGATGAAGTAGCTTGATCTTTGGAACTTCCTTGCATAAACTTGGAGTTTATAGATCAAATGATGGAAGATGTGAAGGATTTATGATATGAACTACCAAGAACAGATTGTGGAGGTCTTTAGGATGTATTTTACTTCCTATTTATAGGTGGGTAAGTTTGGTTAACCATATATTGGGTTAAATATTAACCATGGTTAAGTTACGACACTTGTAAAGATCTAAATGTACCATGGTTAGGATGATGCCACCAAAATGATGACTCCCCCCCCCCTTAGGTCGGCCTAAACAAGATAAGATGACTTAGGTGGTTAGTTTTGGTATTATCTTGGTTACGGAGTGAGTTTTGGTTCCGTTAATCGCTAATCGTAAGCCGTTAAGCCATAAAACGTAAAACCGGGTATCGTAAAAATATGAAACTTATAGGAATGATTAAACTCATCATTATACTCCATCTAAAAATATAAAATGGGTGATAAGTCTCATTGGGTGCAAAAACGCTGCTTAAAGCTGGAAATACGGGTCAAAAACGCGTAATTCGCAGTTTATCAGAAAAGAACGAAATTTCAGGGAAACGACCGTGAATTTATTTAGAGTAGACTAAAAATAGTCTAAAAGTGATATGAGATGTTAAAATGTGGTTTTCGTCATATGCGGGATAACTTTACAGTTATTCGTGAAGTTTAAAAGTTACGCGATTTATGCAAAAATGTAGAACGTATAAGGTTAATTCCTTTATGGTCAAAGGAGGAGGGAAATATGTTTGACTTTTCCAAAAAATGTAAAAGTTTCAAAAACATATTAGAAACACAGTGCAGGAATCGTTAAGTCTGGATGTAAGTAGAATTGTTTAAAACGTAAGTTTAGTTTTGTTCTGCGCTGGGCTTATTTGGTAATATTAAAAATAATAAATCTTAAAAATTCTCAAATTAATCATGAGTGATCTAAAAATTTATCTGATGCGAGGAAAATTGTCAGAGTTGATTTTCTTTATGCGCGTGATGTTTAAACGGTGGACCGTCTAAAACGAAACTCTAAAACGATGTTTTCTTAATAACTTTTGCAAAAATGATCTAACGATTGTCGAACTCTCAGGTCATTACTAAAATAATTTATCTTACGAGAATGTGAAATAAAAATTTGACCTGATGAATAGTGAAAATGAATAGTAAATATGAATAGTAAAAGTAAATAGTAATTTCTCGAAAATGAAAAATAGCCGGAAGATGCGGGTTGTTACAGTCTCACCACCTTAATGGGAATTCCGTCCCGGAATTCAGTGTGTGTTATCCGATGTTGAAGTGTCTAGGAAAATGTGGATGTATGCGCCGAATTTTTTTTTTGCGTTCTCAAGTTTCTGGTCATAGAATGTGTTATATACCATGTGGCTTAAGTTGATAATCTAAACGGTTTTGCTAAAATCTTATAGAGTCTAATATACCTAAAGTTTGGATTTTCCCGATTCTCAAAATGAATCATATCTTATTGTATCGAGGCTATCAATAAAACCTTAATTTTTAACATGGAGTTTTTGGTGATAGTGTGCGGCATGGAGCCTAATTTATATTTGTATGGTTTCCTTAGTTGTTTCGTGGGTGATTTTCTAAACACCTTAGTCCAGCAAATGGTTAACTAACACTTTCGTCTATATAGTGCCTCAAAATGGAATTGTTTTGTTGTTGTTGGGGTATCTGTCGTTAATCAAAGGTGTAAGATATTGTTGGTGTGAAATGGTTTGTAATGATGTGATAACTGTCATTGTAGGGAAAGTATTGCTAGTGGCAAGTGGTTATCCAAACCATTTCCAAAGTTGATCCTGTCTTAGGTGGTTTCGGGATGAAGGCTATATCGTATAGTGTTTATGTCTACTAGTGTTTGAAGGAAACGTGATACTGTGAAGTTTTACGTACTGAATTTCAATGAGGTTCAGATAATGATGTGTCATGTTGACGATTAGAAGAGTGTAGCGTACGCTTACAATTATTCTTAGGTAGAGATGTAAAGTTTGCTTTAAAATCATAAGTGAATTTTAAAGGAATATGGTGGAATGATATCCTTGAGACTTAATCAGGCTAGAACTTCTAAGAAATGACGAGAATATTTGATGACTATCCCAAGATAGTAGTTCGGATTATCTCATGTATGAAAATTTCAAGAATGAAATTAGGTAGTATAAATGAGATGTTAAGATTTTGCTGAGTGGTAAGACATTATCGTGTCTCTAGATCTTTTTAATGAATTCTGGTGGTTTATCGAGTTTAAGTAGGAAATCAACCTGAATATAACACTTGTATAACTGTTCTCAGTGTTTGAAAAATTTAAGTTGAACATAGTTAGTCAGACTCTGTTCCACTATCCCTAGGCTAAATATAGGTGACTAGACTATATTTAGCCGAGGTTCGATAAATTTTCCAAATACCTAAATTAGGTATACTTGTGATATGTCCAAAGGCGACATCAAACCATTCAGTTGCAAGTCCTGGCCATAAAAGACTTGTAACCTATGTTTTCACATTCCATTGCATAGAAGATAGTATGGGTAGATACATGTGGAAAGGAAATCTTAAGTAATCCTAAAATAGTCCATACTTGGCTAGAATAACGAACCTTTAACAATGAAGGTTTCAGAAGAGAATTTTGATGAATGTAGAGAAAGTTGCTGAACTTCAGCTATTGTAGATGATGAGTCAGTTTATCTTTTAGAAATCCCATTTCTTGTATTTCCATTAGGGAAATTGATAGACTGTGACGGGTTTCATGTAAAACAATATCATATAATGTTTATAAGAAAATTTTTAGAGACTATTGTATAACTTACAATATCTGAGGAGTAGTTGAGACCATTGTGCAACTCACAATGTCTTGAGAAATGATGGAGAGACCATTGTGTAACCCACAATGTTTTGAGAAATGATAGAGAGATCATTGTGTAACTCACAATGTCTTGAGAAATGATGGAGAGACCATTGTGTAACCCACAATGTTTTGATAAATGATAGAGAGATCATTGTGTAACTCACAATGTCTTGAGAAATGATGGAGAGACCATTGTAGTCAGTTACAATGTCTTAGAGGAAGTTTCGTAATCCTAAAATGCATGAGTAGATGCATGATTGGGAGATTGGGAAAATATGATTGTGCCGTAATGCCTTAGAATAGGCATACGCAGATATGTTGAGTACTTTGATTATGATTGAAATTATGTCAAGTGTATATATCAATATACTAGTATGTTTGTATAGCTTAAAAGGCCTAAAAGTCACATAATCGTCTGGAGGATGGAAGGCACGGAGAACGGAAGGCTATAAAATGTTTTTGTTTGTAAAAGTAGTTATAGTTTAAGTCTCAATTAGACCCGTTTCTCTATAACTGTGGCTCTGATACCAATCTGTAATACCCCAAATTTCGTGATACGCAGCGGAATTCAAACTGGGTGTTACTTCATGGCACAACAGTTATAACAATAGAAAACGTACTCAAATGGAGTCGTTTTAAAAGATATATCATTCGATTTATATAAATACCAGAGTTTACAAAAATGAGGTCCCAGATGGTTCCAAGTTTACAAAATACATTAAATTGGTTTTCGAATGATAATAAAATTTATAGCCTTCTTGATCTAGTCCTCGCTCTTCCGTGCCAGCTTCCGACATTATGGACCTGAAATACATGCTTAAAACTGTCAACACAAAGGTTGAGTGAAATCATAGAGTTTGTTTGATGGTTGAACACATTATGTTTGTAGTGTGAGTTATAAATTCACACCAGTGGTTTGAAAACCAAAACAGTTATTATTAGACTAAGCATCATGCAATCAAGGCGTTAACGTGTCCCAAAATTAATTGGAGAAAATGTCGGTGCGTGCCCTATCTGGTAAAATTGCCATTTTTACCAATGTTACTCAAATATAGTGCGTTTGTTTGCCTTTAATGGGGCCAACACAAACGGGATTCGTCAATCCCAATAGATCTATTCACAATATTCGCGCCCACTCTCACATAGTGATTAATGATTCATGATTAAGGGACTTAAGTTTGGCAAATGCGGAAACTTAGTGCTAATAACAATCAGATAAGTATATAGTTTGAAAACAATGTGTTCGGTTTAAAATAAAGCATGTATCTCCCCCAAGAGTTTGTAAAACAAAAGAATGATAGAAAATGGGGCTATGAACTCACCTCAGAGTAAATGATATCAAATGTATAATGAGAATGATGGATATGCCGCGAGAACTTCTACGAACAACCTAGAATATGATGTTGCGACTTAGGTTTGGAATAATGTTTAGGAAAACACAAACCATCCTATATACGTCTCTATGTTGATCATGATGTAGTACATGGTATTTGTGTATGTCATTTATAGAAATGGTCTAGTTGTGAAAATGTATTTAGTTTATATATATCGTACTACCGTTCGGGCCATCATAATTCAGAGGTCATGCAGTAAATGTTCGAGGAGCTAGGACACTTTAAATCGTAAATCCAGCAACTCGTCGATACGTTTTACTCAAATGAAACCCCTCACATGAAGCTCCCTACTATTGTATCACTTAGTAAATACAACATATGTTTTGAGTGATGGTTGTTATAACATAAAGTTTATCATATTTTAATAAGTATCTAGTTTTTACAAGTTCTCGTCGTTTCAAACAAGCCTTGAGGCTTTAGCCATGGCCTTGCCGTGACTTTGGTCTTGACTTCCATGGTCTTGAGACTTAGCTTTGGCCTTAGCCGTAGCCGTGGTCTTGGCTTATGGCCATTAGGCCTCTTGGTTTGCTTTTAGTTGTGACAAAAGTATAGTTGTGAGACTTTATTTACGGCAGTTTCTGTTTTTGAAAGATTATGGCCTATTTATGCGTTTTCAAGGTCCGAGCTTCTTTGTAAATGAAGGAAAACGTCGTTCCGGACAACTTTCGTGTTTTAACTTTTTAATGATTCGGACCAGAAGTACCACTTTTAAAAAGACAGAACTGAAAACAGCTTATACATGGTAGTTTTGGCGTTTAGGTTTCGCTAACTTCTTTTGCTCATAACTTTTGACTCGTTTGTCCGTTTCGGGTGATTCAAATTGCTATGTTTACCTTTTTATCTTGTATATCATATTATGTAAGTTAGAAAGTTCTTATGTTACTGTTTTTAATGGTCTCTCATGTGTAGAATATGACTAGTTTACTAGTTTGTTACTTTTATGACAATATGTGAATTAAAACAAGTGATTGAGTATATGTACATCATGAATCAACATAGTAACTATATATATAGCATGAAATAGTTAAGATTATGAATAATAAAGATGAGATGATGGTGGTGATAAGTTGCTTACAACTTTTGGCTTTCAAATAGAAAGGAGTAACTTAGTAAGGATAGGACTTTGATTGATCACTTTAGACTTTGGATTGAGCTAGCTTTCCACACCTTGGCACCCTTGCAAACTTGAATAGTTGGTGATGAAGTACTAAGTGACTTGAGTGGATTTAAACTCAAGAAGATCACTTAACCTTGCTAGAGATTTGATGAAGTAGCTTGATCTTTGGAACTTCCTTGCATAAACTTGGAGTTTATAGATCAAATGATGGAAGATGTGAAGGATTTATGATATGAACGACCAAGAACAGATTTTGGAGGTCTTTAGGATTTATTTTACTTTCTATTTATAGGAGGGTAAGTTTGGTTAACCATATATTGGGTTAAATATTAACCATGGTTAAGTTATGACACTTGTAAAGATCTAAATGTACCATGGTTAGGATGATGCCACCAAAATGATGACTCCCCCCCCCCCTTAGGTCGGCCTAAACAAGATAAGATGACTTAGGTGGTTAGTTTTGGTATTATCTTGGTTACGGAGTGAGTTTTGGTTCCGTTAATCGCTAATCGTAAGCCGTTGAGCCATAAAACGTAAAACCGGGTATCGTAAAAATATGAAACTTATAGGAATGATTAAACTCATCATTATACTCCATCTAAAAATATAAAATGGGTGATAAGTCTCATTGGGTGCAAAAACGCTGCTTAAAGCTGAAAATACGGGTCAAAAACGCGTAATTCGCAGTTTATCAGAAAAGAACGAAATTTCAGGGAAACGACCGTGAATTTATTTAGAGTAGACTAAAAATAGTCTAAAAGTGATATGAGATGTTAAAATGTGGTTTTCGTCATATGCGGGATAACTTTACAGTTATTCGTGAAGTTTAAAAGTTACGCGATTTATGCAAAAATGTAGAACGTATAAGGTTAATTCCTTTATGGTCAAAGGAGGAGGGAAATATGTTTGACTTTTCTAAAAAATGTAAAAGTTTCAAAAACATATTAGAAACACAGTGCAGGAATCGTTAAGTCTGGATGTAAGTAGAATTGTTTAAAACGTAAGTTTAGTTTTGTTCTGCGCTGGGCTTATTTGGTAATATTAAAAATAATAAATCTTAAAAATTCTCAAATTAATCATGAGTGATCTAAAAATTTATCTGATGCGAGGAAAATTGTCAGAGTTGATTTTCATTATGCGCGTGATGTTTAAACGGTGGACCGTCTAAAACGAAACTCTAAAACGATGTTTTCTTAATAACTTTTGCAAAAATGATCTAACGATTGTCGAACTCTCAGGTCATTACTAAAATAATTTATCTTACGAGAATGTGAAATAAAAATTTGACCTGATGAATAGTGAAAATGAATAGTAAATATGAATAGTAAAAGTAAATAGTAATTTCTCGAAAATGAAAAATAGCCGGAAGATGCGGGTTGTTACAGGGGCGGCGTTATTGTTGCAAGTGCTCTTAGTGGACACTTTGTGAATTTTTTTAATGATGGCTATGAAAATGATTACTTTCTTGCAGTTTAGTGGCACCGGTAGTTATATATGTTCTTGAGGTATCCATCATCATCTCCTTCGTCAGTTACACCTAAAGTGGTTTGTGACAGGTACATCACATACTCTGCAGCCACCACTTGCTATTGTATCTACGATTACTATGGTTATTGTTTGCCTAGGAGATGCTGCCTACTGAAAGGTACATCTTGCTGCGATAAGGTGAGTTAATTTTAATTTTTCAACCCTAAAAGTCATAAAGTTAGCCGCTTTATATGTAGCTAATGTTGGTTTTAATTAAATGTAACAAACCAAGAACAACCCATTGGAAGTTAATGCAATCAAGAGGATTCTTGCGACAACCACCAAGTTGAAGAGGAGTGGCATTGCTTGAAAGCTGAGATGCCCCGAGAGAGGAAATGACTTTCTTAGGCCTTCACTTGGGGATCATGCAATCCTCTATCGAACCAGATTTCAGACCGGTGAAGGTATTTTAAATAGCGATTTCAAACTATTTTACTTATAGCGTTTTAGTTTCAATTTTTTTTACTGATGTCATGTATAGTCAAAGGTCCAATAATTCTTAATTCTCAAATAACTATTAACCATGCTTAGTGCAATCAACCATGTGTTTCCTTTAATTAATATTTGTCGAGCTCATCTTTCATATGACTTGATGAGTAAACAAAGAGCCGAAACAAACACCCCCAAAGTGAATGGACCGAGAAACCTGAACCGAGAATCAAACCAAAACCGACCAAACCCGAATCGCATTTAGAACCACGATCTGGTTCTCGGTTCTTAGATATTGCAAATTGTGGTTATCGGTTCTGTTCGGTCCGGAACCGCGGGTATCGGTTTCGGAACCGCATGACCCGCAAGTATTGGTTCTAGAACCGAAGAACCGCAATATATAGGATTTTATGGGACGTTTAGTTTTTTTTAAGTTCATGATTATACATTTTTGTCTTCGTGCTAGTTATAACTTTTTCGCTTAACTTGAGCTAGCGATTAACAAATTCATAAATACTAATGAAGTAATGAAAATGAACAAATTGATGATAGTTGTCCTTGAAAAGTAGTAAAAAAAATTATAATTGTATTTTAAAAAGCTTAAATGTCAATAAATAATTGGAGAGGAAATTGAGAACACGATATCTTGTTTTAAAAATTGTTTGCTTTTTCATGTTTCATATACATCGTTTTTATAAAGATTGTGCTGCCCATTTATAAACAACCATTGACGTACCTCGAATGTTATGCTATATACTTTAATCGTTCAATATTCTTTATGGTTTAGACTTAGATTAGTGCAAACACATATAAAAAATTGAATTTTGGGTGGCTTTTAAAAAAAGAGCTAATTCCCTATATACCCTAAAAGTACAACCCCACCAATCCAATGTATCCCAAAAATTTTCTTTTTCTCAAAATGCCTCAGGGCGAAAGTCGCCCCGGGTAGGTGGGAGCTACTCCTACAAAATTGTGACACGTGTCCTACTCATGTACTTGTTTTTGACACGTGTCACAATTTTTTAGGAGTCGCCCCCACCTACCCCAGGCAACTTTCGCCCTGGGGAATTTTGAGAAAGAGAAAATATTTGGGGCACATGGGGTTGTACTTTTGTGTCATTTGGGGTATTACCTCTTAAAAAAGTTGCAGTTACAATCGGATAAAATCGAAATACTCGAACCGGACCCGAGAACCGAACCGGAACCGAAACATGCTCTTTGGTCCGGTTCTCGACTCCTAAATTATGAGTATTTTATTTCTCAGTTTTTCGCTTTCATGTCGGTTCTGTGCGGTTTCGGAACCGCGCTCACCCCTGCCAAATGTGAGCAGGAAGTGAAAATAGATTATTTTTTCATTTAGATTTCACAATTTCAACTTACTTACAACTAGGGCAGATCAAAATCATCCGAAAACTGACCCGAACCGACAAATCCGGCCGAACTAAACCAAACCGACCTTATTAGGTTCGGTTTTCGGTTTTGCTCGGTTCAGGTCAAAACACACTTGTTCGATTCGAAATAGCTAAACCGACCCGAACCGAACTTATTCGGCTCGGTCTCGATTTTTATAACTTTTACTCGGTTCGGTTCACGTTTTTTCGAATCGAGTGGGGTTTGTTCTGGTCGGGTCGGGTTTGACATGTTGCTCAACTTTACTTACAACTGTGGATTTCCGTTGCAAATTTTATAAGTTAGTTATCATATTATTCGTTTTAAATACCATTGCGAATTCGCTCCAATTTTATAAAGAGCGAAACCGGGCATTTACATTGTTTAATTATTTATGATAGGATTGTCGTCATTGCGAAAGCACAAACTAGATTTGAGACATGTCGTGATATATCATAGACAAGTTTTTTATGAGAACCAAAATTAATAATGCTCCTTAACATCCAAGAAAACATGACACATAAAGATAGAAACTTATAACTAAAAACAATGTGACTTTTAATGATTCGGTCGTGGGCCTCTTACTGTTGACTACTTTACTTCAACATGTCATTCTCTAAATCATCGGTAAGCCCTTGAAAGAAAAATCCTTTTGAGTTGACCGTAGCGTTATTAATCTCTTGTTTAACCAAGTTTTCATCGCATTGTTGTGAACCGGTGATTACCAAGAATGCCCCAATGATTCCTCAATGAGCAAGTACACAAAGCCTTTTGAATCAAGCCAAGAAATTTCTCCTTTGTTCTCGATCTTTAGCAACCAAAAATAAAGTATCACGAATTTGAGGTGTTTACAAACAAGTTTTAGAGTGACAAAAGAGAATTTTGGTGAAATTCGTGTTCATAAAAGTATTTCTAAATACTTCCCATTGAAGGTCGCCTTAAAGTAAATGAGTCAATTTGTTCGTGAGCTTGGCCGAAACTCGACTCTGCCTTTAATGAGCTCGAGCCAAACATGAATTTGACTCGAAGACTAACCTTGAGTTAAGATCAAGCCTTATCACATTGTTTGTATGTTGTTAAGCGTCCAATGTATATCCCGTCGCAAATTTTGAAAATTTGCAACAAAATTGCAACGGTAATAAAAAAAATAAGTTATGTTAGATTAAATTTTAATTTTCAATTGCAAATTTTTCAGAAATTTCAACGAAATTGCAACAAGGAAATATAAATAAATGTAAAAGAATTTTGTTTAATTTTTGCAACGGATATGCATCCGCTTTGTATGCCGTTGCTAACCGGTTGGTAATTCGTTGCAAATTCGCAACGGAAGATTATCGTTGCAAATTTTCGGTTGCATTAGCCTGATTGTGTAGTAGCGAGTGATCGTTTTTCGACTATTTTTTGCCTGCTAAAAACTTATTTTTGTTGTTGTTTTTCGTAATGTAAGGTTGCTATTGTCCGGGTGTTGTATTGCTCATTTTTAATTGTGTGTTTCTAGGATCTTATTTGAAGGCAATGATTTTTAAATGAAAAAAATATGACGTTTAAAGGTTTATATCTATACTACATTAAAAGGAAAAATGGTCAATATAGTCAATGTTGGAAAAGTGAAAAGTGAAAAAACTCCACATGATTTAACGCCAGCCTTTATCCCATTGCATGGTTTAAGATTTGCATGGAAAGTGGAATATCAATTAGTCAACTTTTGTAATTAGTCATCCCATTGAATGGTTTAAGATTTGCATGGAAAGTGGAATATCAATTCCGAATTGCATGGTAAGTTTGCAATGTATTATTTTGCATTCGTAAGTTTGCCAGCCTTTATCCCATTAGTAAGTTTGCATTGTAAGTTTGCAATGTATTATTTTGCATTGTAAGTTTGCATGGTAAGTATTAAAACTTGATTTGAATGTATTTTTAATTTTCAAATTTGCTACACCATTCATTGTTTCATTGGAGGGAAAATTAATTTAAACATTTTGTTACCATGCCTATATAAACAACCCCCAACACAAGTTTTTATTTCACAACAACTTGAGGTTAGTAAAGGAAAAATAAATAATGGATATGCAAAATGAAAGAAACGTTGATGATGATCTCGAGGTTAGTAATCTATTTTTTTTATGCTCTTGTTTGTTGTTTGTAACGTGAATTAACACTTGTTTGTTTTTTCCTACCAGCTTCATCCCCCTCCTCCACATCCCCATCCTCCTCCTTTTTTCAACCCCAATCTAATAAATTGGAATTGAGATGACGTGATTGTCATCTCAAGTGATGAAGAAGATGACGAAGATGACCAAGAAGAAGAAGAAACAACTCAACCTATCAATCTTGGTAGGAAACGAGTTTATTCTTTGGTAGATCAAAGTGAGAGTGACGAAGAATAAACTTTATGCTTGTCGTTTTTGTTAAAACATCTTGTTTTACATTGTTTTCAATCTATGTCGTGTTTATTTTGGTCCTACTTTTTGATAGTATGTCCAATCGTATTAAAGAATGTATATTTTCTAAAATAAAATAAATAATGACCCTAATGTAGAACCTACAATATAAATATATACCTATAAATACCCAATATAATGTTACAACATTTAGGGCTTCCATTATGAATTCACATGAAGAAGTTGTTCCAGAAAATCAAGATGTCAACATGCTTTGTTATGAATTTGCAACAAGTCTCACGGTATATCAACTTTGTTATTAATTATGTTTACTTCTTTCGTTTAGGGTTGTATCGATTTATCGAAATCTTTAATGACTGAAGCAACTTTTTATTTTCGTTTTTTTATAGACAAATACGGAAACAAACACAAACTCTCCAATTGATATTCATGTTGATGTCGAGCAAGTTCCCAGAGCTACAACGGCTCAAATGGATCGGATATGGGTGGACTTGGTTCGTAAATAGATCAAGTCAATGGTGGACATAATAGATGCTGCGGAATATAGAATAGAAAATGACACTAATGCTGTTGAAAGTTTGATGAAGCTTGTTCTACAAATGATGAAGGATACTGCTGGATGGAAGGCCTGGAACCAATGTTTACCCGATAACTTTTCTAAGAATGATTCTTATTTATTTACTCTATCAAAAAAGTTACTCTATCAATAAAGTTATGTGGAATATTTGTCAATTTTGGTGAATGTTTTTTTATTTTCTCTATCAATAAAGTTATGTTACCATGATGTTCTCATCCATTCGAAAATACTACATTCGAAAATACTACAGAATAAAAATTTGCACTAAATAATATTTTTAATGTCATCCATTCGAAAATGATATACATTCGAAAATGATATACGCACGGAATAAAACTTTCATGTTTCATTCGGAAGTGATATACATTCGAAAATACTACATCAAAGTTTTATATATTTTAGGAACATATCATATACTTTGTAAAGTAATATACATTCGAAAATGTAGCAAATATATTTTAAGAACATAATTTTCAAAAACCAAAACAAATCATATATTTCTTGCATGGTACCCATGGTTTTCAAACTTCCTATTACGAGTTGGTGACGGAGTTGAAGAGGTCATCGATGAAGACTATGTACGCATATCTGATGACATGACGATTCCATACACAGAAGATGTTGCCTCAAAGGATGCATTGATCAATGAAGTGTTTCCTTCCTTCGCCACAATGACTCATTCACCTACTGATATAGTTTCAAGAGCAATTTTATCCACTAAAAATGAACATGTTGACAGCATTAATGATATGTTGATTGACAGATTTCCTGGCGCAGAGAAGGTTTACTACAGTTTTGATGAAGCAGAAGACGACACCCATAACTTCTATCCTTTGGAATTCTTAAACTCCCTCAACGTGAGCGGATTGCCTCCTCATTACTTGCGTTTGAAAATTGGATGCCCGATTATTCTTTTAAGGAATCTCGATCCGGCAAATGGATTATGTAATGGTACGAGGTTGATATGCAAACGTTTTGATCCTAATGTCATCAACGCTGAGATTGCTGTGGGACAACACGCTGGAGTTAGAGTTCTCTTGCCAAGAATTCCTCTTGCTCCATCTGAAGACGACATGTTCCCTTTCAAACTAAAGAGAACACAATTCCCCGTGCGCCTTAGCTTTGCGATGACTATTAATAAAGCTCAGGGCCAAACAATTCCAAATGTGGGTGTCTATTTGCCAGATTCCGTTTTCTCTCATGGCCAGCTTTATGTAGCATTGTCTAGAGGGATATCTCGTAGAACAACAAAGGTATTGGTTAAACCAGTCAAAGAGTTCCGGCAAACAGGAATCTATACCTCAAATGTCGTGTATCAAGAAGTTTTACGCGACGAGTAACGTGTGTTGTTAGTTAATATTTCATAATTGATGTAATGTTTTATTTTAAGTTTAATTGAATAGTTTTATATGTCGTTTGATACATGTTAAGAATTTTTGCTAGAGTTGAATTATCACATGTTACAACCGTTTGTAATTACATTTTGATCTTTTCACGTTCTATTTTGAACGTTATACGAAACACTTACCACAATATTGCATATCGTTAATTGTCTGCCGCTAGAAACCGATGCCGCTAGGCACGGGTACTCGCCTAGTATTGAAATATGAAGAAAGAAAAAAAAACATTTTAAGGGGTTTATTTAGAAAAATTAGAAAATAAAATTAGATGTGGATTAGGATTAGGTTTCGCCTTTGATTATATATAGATCAAAAGGCCATTCCATTCGCAACAAAGTCCAAAATTCAGAGCCCTTGACTCAAGGTATGTTTCTATATATTACGACTACTTTATACTGACTGGATTTAGAAATTTATATGTATAATGTAGATTGTAGAGGCTTAAATGTATGATAGTAATTTGTTTTATCTGCTTTAAAAACATGGCTAAAATCTTCGAGATATGTACACGTTTCCTTATAGGATTCATTCAAATATACATTGGTATATCATTAAGTAAATTTTATGATAATATATTCGTTCTCTTTTTACTAACTTCATATCTATCATTTTTTATCGTTATGAAAATCAAGTCTTATTACACTCACAATAAAAAACAGATAATAGTTTATGGAATTATTCTTTTAGGGTTTAAAGTTTTAAAGACTCAAGTACGTGTTATTCATACTCTTTCTTAACTTTTCTTTTAAACGGAGAAACTTTTTGTGTTTTATTTATATATCTCATTAAGATTATATAAAATACTACGTATAAGGTATGTGAAGCTTTCTTTGAAGGATTGTGATTTTCTCAAGTTAATATGAACATGACCAATAATGTTCTCTCATAATCAAAAAGAAAACTGAGTCCCAGTAGGCCCTACTATGTGTTTGTCGAGAACATTACCGGTCACGTTTATATCTTCTTGAGAGGATTGATCCTTTTTTGAAGGCTCTCAATACATATGTGTTACTGTACTTGAGAGGATTTATCTTTATATTGCTAATATTAAATAAGTTATCTTTATAGGATTTCTGTTGATGCATATCGTGGATGCTAATATGGAGCACAAGGCAACATTCATGCTCAAGTTACTCGATAAAATGGTGTTTAGGCCATTTAAGTCTCTATTATCAGGGCGTATCTGCGGTTTTATCGTTTGTATGTTATTAACAACCCCGTTTCTCCTTAAAATCAGTGACATACTCTATGTAGTTTTTATTGGTTTTATGGACAATAAATTAATAGACGTGTGTTAGGATCGAACTCGAGACCACGGGATTGCACACTTTGCGTATGAGAATTAAAGTTAATAATTAAATATAAATGTTATATTTATTTATTAATTAAATGAAATAACATAACGGACGTTAAGTAATTAAGTGTAATGGACTAACGGTCGTTAAATGTAATTGGAAAGGACTAGAATGCAAATCAATATTTGGAAGGTTTCGGAATACCTTGTGGGATACTCCATCCGATCGGCCACAAGGAAACCCAACCCATATCCAACTCAACTTGTTCTCCAAGTTTTGCTAAGTATATATACAAGGTTAGGGGTCTTGTGTTTTGCATCTCTTGTACTCATAACCTAAAACCAAAAGGTGTTTGTGTGTTTTTGGGTTTGAAACCGATCGTACAACCCTTATGGGTGTCGATCATCATCTTTTCCAAAACATAACTATTTTGTTTAATTAAAACTAGCATTACTTTAATTTGTTTTAGTACGTGTGTACAAGAACGTGGTAATAACATACTTTTGTTATTATTCTTGGATTAAATTACAAAACGGTAAGGGGTAATTCTTATAATCCTATAAACCCTAATTAGGGTTCATCCTAATTGCTAGTTTGTGGATTTGATTCTTGTTCGGCTAGAATCAAGTAAGGTACGCATACTTTATTCTTTAGTTAATTAATTATTCATTATATGTTCATATACGCTTCCGCACTTGCTTTGATGTTTTGTGTTTTATTTTTGAATGTCATGTTATATAATTCCAACAGTGGCATCACGAGTTTGGTTTTAATGACTAATTAATTACTAAACACGTAAAAAACGGATATTGTATTGTGTTTGATATGATTTATTCTAGGGTTTTGGTTATGATTATATAAACCCTAATTTTATGGTTAGGGCTTTTGCCCTAATTTGGTTTTAAAAATCTTTTATGGATCAAAATTTTTTTTATGGGTGGAAACCCTAAAATTTTTTAGTCGATTTCCTTATTTTTTTTTTAGGGTTTATATTAATTGTTATGTTATCTATATCGAAACCTAGATTTAATATATTTGTTACGTGATAAATTCATGAATAAAGTGTTATGTGACATGGAATTGTATGCGATCTTGTGACTCATTGAATAATTGTTATGTTATATCCATGATAATACATGCATGTTTGTCATGGATAGTTGCTTGAATATTGTTTAATTGTTAAGATGTTTTTATCACATGTTTATTTACGATAAATCTTGAATTGGGGAAGACTCCAATTATATACATTAATGAATCAATTATGTGCAATTTGGTATATCATTAATTATGGGTTTACGCAATCGATTCGTCGATGTATGTGGCTCACTTTCAATTGGGAGAGTGAAAGCCCTAAATTAATATATACATTAATTCAACCTAGACATTGATTATTAATAGGGTTTTATCGAATATGTTGCATGTGGCTACTTGTTTACACGTATAAATTGTTTATTATGTGCGCATTGTTTTTTAGTAGTTTATTTTTGGGTTATTAGTCAAAGAAGTTACAAAAGTTTGCGCAAAAGTTCACCTAAGTTACTATAGTTTTTTTCGTTACAAAGATGTTACTTAAGTTTGGTCACCGGTTATATAAGTTACTCTGTATGTTTTAACCTTCTACTATAGGTTTTTTTTCGTTAATTTCAAAAATGGTCCCTCAGACTAACTGTCGTTAGTTTTTTCCGTTAGCTAACGGCCATTTGCAAAAAACATTTGCACTGTTAGTCCTTTATCCTAACGACCGTTTATACTTAACGCAAAATTTGGTTTTCATACATTTTTGTCCGTTTTTCTTACGTTTTTTGACCCTTTTTTTACGGGTTTACTGTTTTCATACGTTTTTATACGTTTTCGTTCGTTTTTATACGTTTTCGCCTATTTTCTTACACTTTCATCCGTTTTTCTTACGTTTTTTCCGTTTTCATACGTTTTTGTCCATTTTTCTTACGTTTTTGTCCGTTTTTTCCGATTTTATATGTTTTTGTCCGTTTTATACCTTTTCGCCTAGTTTATTACGTTTTCGTATGTTTTCTTACGTTTTTATCTGCTTTTCTTACTTTTTTTCGTTTTCAGACATTTTTTTTTGTTTTTCGTACGTTTTTTCCGTTTTCATACGATTTTGTTTATTTTTACACGTTTTCACACAATTCTATACACTTTTTATACACGTTTTTATACACATTTTTACATACGTATAAAACATAACAAGTATAAAACATACAAACGTATAAAACATACAAAGGTGTAGAAAAACATAAAACTGGTATGAAAACGTAAAAAGACGTAAGAAACGTACACAAGCATATAAATGCGCACACAAATCTAATAAAAAAAATTATGAAAACCTATGAAAACGTATGAAAATAAAGGAAAAATAGATGAAAACGTTCAAAAATGGACAAAAACGTACGAAACTGGAGAAAAACGTACGACAAGAGAGAAAAACGTACATAAACGTAAAACAATGTAAAGAAAGTATGACAAGAGAGAAAAACATTCATAAACGTATAAAAACGGATAGAAATGTACGAAAATATACAAAGATATGCGAAGGAGAAAAATGTAAAAAAAAAAATTTAATAAAAAAAAATTAGAAAAAAAAAAAAAAAAAAAAAAAAACGCATAGTAATTTTTTGTTAAGGTTCAGTAACCTATTTAATAAACCCGTAAACTATAGTAACTTCCTTGTAACATTTTAAACTATGGTGCTGACGTGGATAAGGGGAACCGGTAATCAGCTGGTTGCCCACCCTCGCAGTAACATTTATGTAACATTTTTAATCTTTGAGTAACCCAAATGACAAACCCGTTTACTTAAGTAACATCTTTGTAACGAAAAAAACTATAGTAACTTAGGTGAACTTTTGCGCAAACTTTAGTAACTTCTTTGACTAATAACCCTTTATTTTTTATTGGTATTACTTGTTTGTTTATTATGTGCGACAATTTTAAGCAAAGGGTAATTTTGAATAGAAAAATAATACGGACTAAACAATGGTGAAATTTGATTTTTTTGAAAGAGTTAAGTTTTCAATAGTTTAATTGATTGATGATTTTGGTACTATGGTTGAACAGCTCAACCATTAGAACGAACTATAAAGGGGTTAATAAAGAAGTGCGCACAGTCACACTGAAAGGATGTCTAAGGTTATGCTTTTGCGCTTACCTGGTCCTCTGCCCCCTGTCAGTTCGAGTGGACTACTAAGTAAGCCATAAATGTACAAACTCATCTTAAGGGCGAATTAGTTTTAATTCTATGCGCCACTTCGGTGGTAATTACCCGAAACACTAAGTGTTTACACTTATGCAAAAGTACGGTATAATGGATGATAATTAACACTAAATTCTTTGATTGGTGAACCCAATACCTCAATCAAAACTTTGATAATTTGATCTTTATGAATTGGTAATAAAAAGTTTTTTATTAAAATTATGCTACAAGATGAATGCATGACATCTTTGATTTGACCACATAAAATCAAAACTACTACCCTTTTTAAATTAAGTTATATGCCATCTAATTAAAAGGAACACTTGAAGTTGCAATTTATGTCATGAGAGTACTTGGCTAGATTGTGATGGAGAGGTAAATCTCTATGTAAAGTGAGACCTTACATGGACATATTTGCAGTTCTTTAAGTTAGACACTTAAGTTGAGTAGGAAGTGAGACTTGGACTCAATGGCATAAGATGGGATGAAACATGTTTATATTTGTAATAGCGTTGGAAAATATAAATCCCATAATGATCTAGGAATTGGAAATTGTTTGCCAATTATTGTTCGACAGATTACCTTATTATGTGCTTTCGTTACTAGCAGATCAACTGATGTAATGGAACTACGATAATTTGGATCCTAGTTTTCGAGAAAATTCTATGGTTATATGAATATTACCTTGGGTATTTTATTTTCTTGAAAAGTTTAATTATCGAAAATACTAAAATTGAATTTTGCTAATTCTTTAAATGTATTAATGCAACATTAAACCGTAAACGTAGGTTATTCCCGTATTGGTAAATTGATCTACACCTGTAAGGGTTTTTGGTAGAGTCAACTTTGCTAAAAGAATAAACCTAGTCCTCTTTTCATAAGAAAGAGTGAGATTCAATCCTATTCCTTTTCATGAATGAAGAAATGTATGATAGGACAATTAGAATTGTCTAAATTCTAAATACATAACTCGTATGAAAATTTCAATAGTTGAGAAAATTGCATATTTTCTGAGTTATTAAATTAGAAGCTAGACTAATTACTGTATAATTGGTAAAAGACAAACTAGCATATTTTATCTAGTTGTTGTGCTTTGACCATTTAAAAGTACTACTTACAATTGTTGGAATAGTAGAACTATTAAGAAAGAAATTGCATGCCCAATTTTTCAAGTTAATAGCATTGATGGATAGTTCATCATCTAAATAGTAGAATACACTCTTTTAGTACATAAGTAATTGTTATGTATGGACTTTCTCAAAGGTGTAGGAAGTAAATAGTACACTATTTTCTTTCACTGGTTAATGAAACACTTACAATGTTGTCAAATCCAGTGGGAGTGTTGTGTTCTTATTACTAAATAAGGAATTAATGTAATGATCTCTTATTCAGTGGGAGTTACAAGCTTTGTCATATTGGTAGTAACCCTGATTATCTCTAGAATGTCTTAAGATAATTATTTTCCACATGTAGACACTTATGTTTTCAAGGATGGTCATGTACGTTTTCTTATTAGACAATGAAGTGGTTCTACATCTACTAGTTATATCGATGACACAATCATATTAGTCACATAAACAAACATATGTCGTGTTGTTTATCTGCTACATGATGTTGTTCCATGCACAAGTGGGAGAAATTTATATTGTGTGCAAGGTACAACATATAGGTATATGATTTAAAGGATTCTCTTGACTGCAAGGTAAGAGACCAACATTCTAATATAACTTGTACATATCTAATTCAAGAAACACTTGGTGTTGTAATTTACGTCATGTCAAAACTTGGCGAGATTGCAATAACAAGGTAAATCTCTATGTGAAGTCAGACCTTGCATGGACATATTTGCAGTTTCTAAATTAGACAAGTATTTAGAACATGTGTCAAAATGATATATAAGACTACTTCAAATTAAATATTTATGTATTACTAGAATGACATAAATAAATGAAGTAATCTAATACTACTTTAATTTGTATATTTATGAATTTTTGGAATGACATAAATAAATGAATAAATAATGTAGTCCTACATTATTGTGAAGTAAATAAATTAACTTGAAATTACTATTGAAACCAAGAGTTGTGTTCATAATTACTTTAGTTAAACATGTTTATGATTCATTGTAAAGATATAAACATAAAGTCTTTTAAGACTTATAATAAAGTAAGACGTTAACTTGTTATTTTTTTAATTAAGACATATACAAGAAGTCATTGAGTTGATCAATGATTTATAACGTATAATGGGATTATAACAATTTATGTTTTCTTGATGAGACATGGATATGAAGTGACTTGGTTAAAAGTACTTGGGTTATAAAGCATGCAATTGGCTTGAAAAGTCTATTATACCATTAAGTTGACTTAGTTGGTAAATAGGTAAGCCAAAAGGAATATGTTTATCTTATATATTGTTAGATTGTCTTACAATATTAAATTCTAATGAATACCACAAGTTGATGGTATGTTCAGTTAGGAGAATCAAACTCTAATTGATTTATTTGATTCAAGATAACCATAACTTCTTTCTTAAAAAGTAACAAGGTTAGAAAATTGAGTATGGATTGAATATACTCAATATGACTCCAACCTAGAAGATTAATAAAACATCATTTCATTATGGAATGTGATGAATCACATTAAGTTTTAAAATTGAAGATTCTGAATTTGTTAAACTACTTATGAATAGGTTATTAACAAACTTAAGTCAGGAATTATCAATGTGTATTTGTAATGTCCAAAAAGAGAACAATGTAGTTTTGCTCTAATTGCTAAGTATATATATAGATAGTCTATATATTACAAAAGGCAAGTGGGAGTTTTTTATCTTGAAAGATAAAATTACAAGATACATAATCTTCTAAAACACACTAGTAAATATCATAATGAGGTTAGACATGTAAATGATAGACCTCAAAATGATGGAATTTTCATTCATAGATCTGCAAGGATATCTCAGATATTTGATTTATATGCTGAGAAGAACATGAGTTATAGGATTATAGCAAACCTTATAATCATTATGATGGATTACCAAATATTGAATTGGGTAAATTACTCATACTATGAATGTTAAAGATGCTGTCCATAAAGATAATCAATTTTGGAAATTTGGTTTATCTTAATAGTTAGACTAGAGAATGGAAATGAGTTTCTTCAAAGAGATGAAAAACCCTAGTGGTTTGTATTTCTATGTAGAAATCATATGGACAAAATATTGTACACATATTTAATGCTTGTCTTATGACAAGATTATTAATCATACTTAAGCAATTAATTGTGATTGAATTTTCTTTTCTAGACACATTAAATATATAAAGATAATAATGGTCATACTTGTTTTCATTAAGATGAAATATGACAATGAAATATCAAAACTCTTTCTTGAAAAATTACTTGAGCGATGACGGTAAGTAATTGAAATGTTTTTTGAATTCATATAATCTTTGGTAGTGGACGAAGTGCAATAATTCATGAATGGATAAATGCATGCATCTATGAAATTATTCTTATGTTTAATTATTAAATCCTAGTTTCGATTTATAATTGAAATAAGATAAATTTTAAGTATTCCTAAAAGCTAGTGGGAGTATTATGTTAAGGTTTTAAATCTTATATGTTGTATAACATATAGGAAGTAACATTCCTTGTAAGCTAAATGTTAAGTCTTAGTTTGGAATAATACTTCACTTGTAAGATTTAAGAATTAAAACATACAACCTTGGAATATATGTTTATTATTAATAAACATGTGTAGTAAAATAAATGATTCTAATAAAACATGATATATCATTTGGGAAATTGATAAATATCTTTTGACAAGATAGAACATGAATGAAGTCTAAGTTTGACATGTAGATTCATCATGTACATCATGTTGTGTATATTAAAATTGTTGTATCATTCTTGCATAAGAAGTGATTTGACAACATTGATATCTAACTAAAAGTTATTAGATAACTTGTGTAATGAATATTCTAATAGAATTACATCCTTAGCTTGGAATTGCTCCTAGATTCTATGGATGAACAATATGTCAATTGTTGTGCAAATTGTCATCAGCTTCAAACTTGAAAGTTTGGAAGATATCAAACATTACACAATAAGATATTAAAGTTTACGGAGTTTTTATAAGCATATTGTTGTTTGTATACAATGATGCTGGTTTAATTGAGATGACACTCAATACTAGTCATGGTAGGATTTCATCCTTGTTAATAGCCATGTGAACTAGTTGTGCTAATAAAAGCACAGTTGCATTATACATTAAAAGAATAAGAATACTTTAAACTTTAAAATGTTTGAAAGTTTAAATTGTCATAAATTGGTGATAAAGGATGTCACACACTTTATGAATTATAATGTGGATTGTTAAATGCACACATACAAGGACTTCATTAATTGAATTCTTGAAATAAGTATTCTCAAAATTACGATAGATCAAGTTGGTTGATTTATGCATTGTCAACAAGTATGATTGTCATTACTTGAGGCATAATTCATCAACTAGAATTTTCATGCATTGATCTATTTGGTATTTGGATAAGGGATGTTAAACAATTGTTATAATAAATCAAGTACTTGGTATGTTTGATTTTATAATATATTGTATCCTATATTTGCATGTTTAATCCGTGAATAAATTTATTTATTCTAAATCGTCCGTTGTCAATTAATGATATGGGAGTATCATTAAATTAAGACAAATCTGAGAAATATGGTAGAATATACTTGAAAGTATATTGATGAGAATGCATACCAATTTCAGATGATATTCAATGAATTGAATATAGGACTTATCCCAACTACATAATTTACTTTATGGATATTGTTGTTAAGTAAATTATGAATAGTTATCCTCAGACTTGAGATACCAGATAAGTGTCATGAATGTAGTGCATTTCTGTGGAGCAACTTAACGCTATACGTAACTGGTAGTCATAAGGGTTGTTTCCTGAAGTGTTGCAAAGTTCGTGGGTTATTCTCGTAGTCAAGATATAATTTGTTCCTTCAAATTTATTTGGAGTTTAATACTGCTGGGCCCCTCGTAGGGTTGACAAGATGTTTGCATGGCCATGCCCAAAGTTCTCCCCTGAATATGTTCAGAAGATTTGGTAATCTTGCTCAATCAATAATAACGAGAAACAGAATGGTTGAATAAAGAATGACTTAATTCCATATCTTTATTTAACATAGTATTAGAAACAAAAGGATAATAATAATGAGAAATCATTAAAAGGTTTTCCAGGAGCCTTGCTCGAGTTGTACTAGAGGCATCGAAGTGTTGCTAGACGCTAACCGATGTGATCACTCTATTAAGATATGTCCAAGCGGGAGCTGTTGGTTTTATGGACAATAAATTAATAGACGTGTGTTAGAATCGAACTCGAGACCACGGGATTGCACACTTTGCGTATGAGAATTAAAGTTAATAATTAAATATAAATGTTATATTTATTTATTAATTAAATGAAATAACATAACGGACGTTAAGTAATTAAGTGTAATGGACTAACGGTCGTTAAATGTAATTGGAAAGGACTAGAATGCAAATCAATATTTGGAAGGTTTCGGAATACCTTGTGGGATACTCCATCCGATCGGCCACAAGGAAACCCAACCCATATCCAACTCAACTTGTTCTCAAAGTTTTGCTAAGTATATATACAAGGTTAGGGGTCTTGTGTTTTGCATCTATTGTACTCATAACCTAAAACCAAAAGGTGTTTGTGTGTTTTTGGGTTTGAAACCGATCGTACAACCCTTATGGGTGTCGATCATCATCTTTTCCAAAACATAATTATTTTGTTTAATTAAAACTAACATTACTTTAATTTGTTTTAGTACGTGTGTACAAGAACGTGGTAATAACATACTTTTGTTATTATTCTTGGATTGAATTACAAAACGGTAAGGGGTAATTCTTATAATCCTATAAACCCTAATTAGGGTTCATCCTAATTGCTAGTTTGTGGATTTGATTCTTGTTCGGCTAGAATCAAGTAAGGTACGCATAATTTATTCTTTAGTTAATTAATTATTCATTATATGTTCCTATACGCTTCCGCACTTGCTTTGATGTTTTGTGTTTTATTTTTGAATGTCATGTTATATAATTCCAACAGTTTTACCACCTTCAACAAATCCTCTATATTATTCATTAGAAAGAAGTGTGGAATATCATGTTCCAATGTGGACCACGGAATATGGGGTCAAGTTTTTTGTGAGATCCGCTGATGAGTTTGACCGTGCATACTGGGGTATTCGAGATCGTGTCGAAAATGGAATCATAATAAAAACACTGCAGAAACAGTGCTATTATAAACTCCCGTCACTTAATCTCAGATGGAATCCGGAACCTACAGATTATCCAGCTTCATGTATCAAGGACTTGGAACACACATAATGCCTTGATTAGATTGTTATTTTAGAGAAATTGTTTCCATTTCGTTATAGGTTTGGAATTTTATCTTTGGTAATTTGATGAATTATTGAATGCATATTGGTAGTTGAATATAAACCATCTTATTTAAGCGTGAATATATATTTGTTTAGCTTGTTCATAGAAGTTTACTTAGGTAAATGCAAAATGTTTACATATCTTTTTCCGAAGTACATATGACTAATGGAGTCACGGTGCACGAGCAGCTGTCCCTATAAATGAGTAGTGTTGTTTCTTTCAGCCTTGCTTTTGTAGAATAACGCTAAATGGATCAGTATAGTGACATATTATTCTGGTTATAGATCAAGTGATCTGCATTTTTTATGTAAATGGACAATCTGTCTTTCGACAAGCTATTTCATGCCAAAATTCTTTTTCCACGTAGGTAGCAGGAAGACATAGCACTATATATAATATCTACCAGCAAAAAACTTGTTCACCATTTTCTTATAATCAGGGAATGTATAATTTCTGAAAAACAAAAAATCAATCATAAAGATCACATACTTATATAAATAATATGGGTGAAGGCTGAGAATACGTAACAAACTTTCTCAAATATACCGAAGTACGTAACATACAAATTTTATTATTTTTGTACGTAATATATATACTTTCAAATTTGGAACAATGTACGTAATATGACCGGTAACTAACAAGTTACCAGGTCAAAAAGTTTGAAAAATGACATAAATGGTCCCTGTGACTTGCGTTGACTTTCACAGGTTATCCATTGACTTTATTTTCGGTTAAAAAAGTTTCAGTAATAGTCCTTATGGTCATTGGCTTTTAAATTTAGTCATTTTGTTCCGTTTTTGTCCGTTTTTATCGGTTTTCATCCGTTTTTCTTACATTTTTCTTAATTTTTTGTCCGTTTTTCTTACTTTTGTCCGTTTTTATCGGTTTTCATCCGTTTTTCTTACATTTTTTCTTAATTTTTGTCCGTTTTTCTTACTTTTGTCCGTTTTTATCGGTTTTCATCCGTTTTTCTTGCATTTTTCTTAATTTTTTGTACGTTTTTCTTACGTTTTGTCTGTTTTCTTTCGTTTTTGCCAGTTTTCATCCGTTTTTGTCCGTTGTTCTTACGTTCTGTCCGTTTTCCTTATGTTTTTATCAGTTTTTGTCTGTTTTTCTTACGTTTTTGTACTATTTAAACATATTGAAAATTTATTCCAAAAAGAAAAAAAAATTCCAAAAAATAAAATTGGAATTTTTTTCGCAAATTTGAAAAAAAAAATCCAAAAAAATTTTAAAAAATATATTTCCGAAAAAAAATAAAAAAATTTCAAATTTCAAAAAAAAATTGAATAAAAAATTTCAAAAAAGTTGAATAAAAAAATTATTTTTTTTTTAAATCTTTAAAAAAAATTCAATAAAAAATTTTGGAAAAAAAATTCCTATTCCGACATATTGAAAATTTTGAAAAAAAAAAAAAAAAAAAAAAAAAAAAAAAAAAAAAAAAAAAAAAAAAAAACTTTTTCAAGATTTTTTAAAAATTTCGAAAATTTCCAATTTTTTAAAGATTTAAAAAAAAAAATATGTTTTTTAAAAAAATATTTTTTGAAGATTTTTTATAAAAATTTGAAAAATATTTTTCAAGATTATTTAAAAAATTTAAAAATTTCCAATTTTTTAAAAAGTTTTTTGGAATTTTTTTTTTCAAATTTGGGAAAAAATTCCAATTTTTTTTTTGAAAAATTTTTATCCAATTTTTTTTTCTTTTTGGAATAAATTTTCAATATGTTTAAAGAGTACAAAAATGTAAGAAAAACAGAAAAAAAACTGATAAAAACATAAGGAAAACGGACAAAATGTAAGAACAATGGACAAAAACGGATGAAAACTGTCAAAAACGTAAGAAAAATGGACAAAAAACTAAGAAAAATGTAAGAAAAACGGATGAAAACCGATAAAACAGACAAAAGTAAGAAAAACGGACAAAAAATTAAGAAAAATGTAAGAAAAACGGATGAAAACCGATAAAAACGGACAAACCGTAAGAAAAACGGACAAAAAACTAAGAAAAATGCAAGAAAAACGGATGAAAACCGATAAAACAGACAAAAGTAAGAAAAACGGACAAAAAATTAAAAAAACTGTAAGAAAAACGGATGAAAACCGATAAAAACGGACAAACCGTAAGAAAAACGGAACAAAACGACAAAATCTAAAAGCCAATGACCATAAGGACTATTACTGAAACTTTTTTAACCGAAAATAAAGTCAATGGATGACCTGTGAAAGTCAACGCAAGCCACAGGGACCATTTATGTCATTTTTCAAGCTTTTTGACCTGGTAACTTGTTAGTTACCGGTCATATTACGTACATTGTTCCAAATTTGAAAGTATATTACGTACATAAATAATAAAATTTGTATGTTACGTATTTCGGTATATTTGACAAAGTTTGTTACGTATTCTCAGCCTTCACCCAAATAATATATCAAGAATTCAAGATCATACAGGGAACCCTACTTCCACTCATGAAGAAGGTACCTTATCATCAGTATTCCACTCAGCAAGGCGAAGAGGTTGCACTCTTGTGGTGAATGTATAACCATCCCAGCGGTAACCGAAGCACTCACAGGCAAAACAATCTTGCACATTCCTGAAAAGACAAAAAGTCAAAGGGAAAGGATATCACAGAACTGCTCCAAATACGTGATAAGATGTATACAATCGGAGAACCATGTTGCAACAAGTATATAGTTATGGTGTGTAGGTAGAGTAGTCAGCGGATGACTACTCTTTTAACATATTAGTTACGGAGTATGTCTCAACTGATTTTAAATCCTCAGCATGAACTTTTAAATGTTAAAAGGGCAAATCGCATAAAAGTGTACTCAAGTTATACCCAATTTTAATTTAATGTACCCAACTTTTTTTTTCCTAATTTAATGTACCCAACTTTTTTTTGGTTGCAAATGTAGACAATCAATAGGTTAGAAGGTCACCTTATACTAGCTAGCAGGTCACCATCTTCTCCACCCCTTTTTCCGGCGACCCATTTTCCGGCGACCCATTTTTTCGACAACAAATCTTTCCGACAAGTAAACAAAATTTTGCATAATGTAAGATATTTAGTGTTTACACATAGTAAGACGAATAAACAAAATTTTGCATAATGATTTATTATTCTGCATGTCAAATATACCAATTTCACGACTTCAAACTTGGATGTCAAATTTTGCAATAGTATGTATGCGTGCCCTAATCAATTACTGAAAAATATTCGAATAAACAAAGGTCTACTAGTTAGATGGCTGTAGAAAACTTACCAGAACCAAGATATTGATTTGAGTATTCGTAAAGTTATTTTCAAGCAATCGATCCAAGAAATCTTTTTCTTCTACCTCCAGAGCTTCCTTGGTCACTGAAGAAGCTATTCGAGCTCTCCTTTCTTCAATTATGGCATCAGTGAAGCTAGAAACCTCTCCAAGACGTTTGAAGCTGTCCCTCCTTAATCCTTGAAGATCAAGGCCCCTAAGTATAGGGAAAAAATCACTTACATTTGGTGTCATACCATTCTTCAGTGCCTTCTGAAGTCCAAATTTTATCCAATGAGCCGTTCCATGTTCATCGTTTAAATAAATAAAATGTTACTCAATGTGTTAAACAATGTAGTGAAAACAACTTCCTCAATTTTCACAACTTGTCCTTGCGTGGTATTCAAGAAATTTAACATTTGAACCAACTTTTCATGTCTCAAGTGTATTTGTTGTCGGAAAGATTTGTTGTCGAAAAAATGGGTCGCCGGAAAATGGGTCACCGGAAAAAGGGGGTGGAGAAGATGGTGACCTGCCAGCTAGTATAAGGTGACCTTCTAACCTATTGATTGTCTACATTTGCAACCAAAAAAAAGTTGGGTACATTAAATTAGGAAAAAAAAAGTTGGGTACATTAAATTGAAATCGGGTATAACTTGAGTACACTTTTATGCGATTTGCCCATGTTAAAATGATGTCTTCTCATTGTGTAGGCAATTTAACGACTGTAGTTTGAAATCAAGTACACTCAGATATTGATAACATTATCGCTATAGTGGTTCAATTACAGCTAACAAAGATGATCCACTAATCTTATCAACTTTAATGAAGCATTACCAGATTTTGAAGCCTCGGTGGCTATCTTTTGCAAATAAACCAAAGGATCCTCAAACTCTTCTTTACTTGGATAATAAGCCGGACACTCTGGAATTTTTGTCTATCCAATCAAGATCATTTACATCCAACATTTCAACCTTCGGTTTCAACAGATTATCTTCAGTTTTAATTGCAATAAGTATAATTCTCAAAATAGAGTTTCGGCAGTCACGAGTAGGATGCTGGTTTTGCTATTCAAGCTCTACTGGCTATCTTACTAAAGAAATTGGCCAATTAGGTCTACTTTGATCATGAAAAGACATGAAACAGGTCTTTACAACTTTAGAAAGTATTACTACTTGTTAACATTAAGACATTATATTTTTTAGAAAAAATTATATGTTTGGTCCCTGTGGTTTGCTCAGATTTCATGTGTAGTCCCTAAGTCGTTTTAATTACACCAGAGATACCTATTTTTGAAACCTTGCACTCATTTAGTCCCTATTTTGGATGGGCTGTTAGTTTCTCCGTTAAGTGTTTGCACCGTTAGTCCCTCCGTTAATAATTTTTGCACCGTTAGTCCTTTTTTTCAAATAATAGTTTTCGCCAGTTAGTCCCTCCGTTAATAATATTTTTCGCCCTTTTTTTACGTTTTGTCCGTTTTTTATCCGTTTTCCGCTGTTTTTTACGTTTTTCGTCCGTTTTTTACGTTTTTATCCGTTTTCATCTGTTTTTATATGCTTTCGTCCGTTTTTTACGTTTTTGTCTGTTTTTATCCGTTTTTGTCCGTTTTCGTTCGTTTTTTATCCGTTTTCGCCCCTTTTTTTTTACGTTTTTGTCCATTTTTATCCGATTTCATTCGTTTCTATTTTCGACCGTTTTTACGTTTTTATAAGTTTCATCCGTTTTTACATTTTCTGTCCGTTTTTGTCTGTTATCATCCGTTTTTTACGTTTTCGCCCGTTTTTTTCTGTTTATATCTGGTTTCGTTCATTTTTTTATCCCTTTTTGCCTCTTTTTTTTACGTTTTGTCTGTTTTATCCGTCTTCGCCCTTTTTACACGTTTTTGTCTGTTTATTTTCCAATTTTTCCGGTTTTTATCCGAACAAAAACGTAAAAAAAAGAGGGCGAAAACTACCTAAAAACGGACAAAAGCATAAAAAAATAGACAAAAACGTAAAGAAACGGACGAAAACATATAAAAACAAACTAACACGGATAAAAATGGACAAAACGTAAAAAACGGACGAATATGGATAAAAATGAACAAAACCATAAAAATACGGGTGAAAATAGATAAAAAAAAAACAAACAAACAAAGACGAATAAAACCGGAATTAAAGTAACAATACGGGCAAAAACGGATAAACAGCAGACGAAAACGGATAAAAACGGACGAAAACGTAAAAAAAATGGGTGATAACTATCCAAAAACGGACGAAACCGTATAAAAACAATAAATAAAAAAAGGTGAAAGAAGGACGAAAACGTATAAAACATACAAAAACGTAAAAAAAAAAAAAAAAAAATGATGAAAACATATAAAAACGAACGAACACGGATAAAAACGGTCAAAAACGTAAAAAACAGACATAAACATATAAAAACAGAAGAAAACGGATAACAACGTAAAAAAACGGACATAGAACGTAAAAAATGGGTGAAAACGGATAAAAAAAAATCAAACGTAAAAGGATAAAACGGACAAAAACGTAAAAAGACGGGCGAAAACTGATAAAAACGAATAAAAGCGTAAAAAACGGGCGAAAACGGATAAAAGCAGACAAAAACGTAAAAAAAAGTGGGCGAAAACGAATAAACAAGGGATAAGTGTTTCTAAATGTATCCAAGTTACCCTGTTTTACTAAGTTGTGTATCAAAAAATTAATCCTCCTAAACAATGCAAACAACTTACTAATCATACTATTATATACATAATTTAACATTTGTTAAGAGATATTTACGTAAATCGTCCTTGTGGCAAGGATCAAATTGCAATCACAGTCCTTAAAGTAATTTACATAAATCGTCCTAGTGGTTAGGCTGGTCAACATTCGGTCAACGCCACGTGTCACCACCTGAGTGGTGCCACGTGTCATCGGGTCGGGTCATAAACGGGTCGGGTTGCCACGTGGACCAATGAGGTGGTGCCACGTGACGTTGGTATAATATACAAGTTTTTGGTTGGCCCAGGATTCGAACCCTGGTGGGTTGTGTTGGAAGCAAAGCTTTGCCCAACTGGGCTAAGCATAGCTTCATTAATATTACTCAAAATCTAATACATAACCCTTACTAGTTATTTAGCCCAATTCATTAATAAGAAAATGTTCAATTTAGTTTTTGGCCTATCAATTTAATGGGTTATATGGACTGTAAAAAAATAAATAAATATACCGTCGGACTCGTTTTTTCGTGATCTTTCCAATGGTATGTTCGGCGAATTTTTTCGACTTCATTAGAACCTCGAAAAATGCGAAAATCATCGTTTTTTCTTTGTTTTCGCATTTTTCGAGGTCCGTTTGAAATCGAAAAAATTCCCCGAGCATACCATTGGAAAGAGCACAAAAAAACGAGTTCGACGGTATGCTCGGGGAATTTTTTCGACTTCCTTTGCACCTCGGAAAAGGACGTTTTCGCATTTTTCGATGACATTTTCGCATTTTTCGAGGTTCTAACGAAGTCGAAAAAATTCCCCGAGCATACCATTGGAAAGAGCACGAAAAAACGAGTCCGACGGTATATTTATTTATTTTTTTACAGTCCATATAACTCCTTAAATTGATAGGCCAAAAACTAAATTGAACATTTTAATAATTTTGAATTGGGCTATTAAATTTTAGAAAGGGTTATATAATAAATTTAGGAAGATATAAGTGAAGCTATGCTTAGCCCAGTTGGGCAGAGCTTTGCTTCTCACCCAAACCACGAGGGTTCGAATCCAGGCGAGCCAAATGTTGGTTTATATTACCATCGCCACGTGGCACCATCTCATTGGTCCACGTGGCAACCCGACCCGGCCCATTGACCGGCCCGATTTGGTCTATTGCCCGACCCGACACGTGGCACCACTCAGGTGGTGACACGTGGCGTTGACCGAACCGTTGACCAGTCTAACCACAAGGACGATTCATGCAAATAATTTTAACTGAAAGTAAGGACTTCCGTTGCAATTTGGTCCTAACCACAAGGACGATTTATGTAAATAACTCTAAACAAATGATAAAATATGTATATAATAGTATGATTAGTAAGTTGTTTGCATTGTTTAGGAGGATTAATTTTTTGATACACAACTTAGTAAAACAGGGTAACTTGGATACATTTAGAAACACTTATCCCAATAAACAACGGACAAAAAAGAATAAAAACAGAAAAAAAACGTATGAAAACATATAAAAACATACGAAAACGGATAAAAACGTAAAAAAATGGACGAAAACGTAAAAAAAGGGAAAACGGATAAAAAAACAAACGAAAACGGATAAAAACGGAAAAAAACGTAAAAAATGGGCGAAAACTATTATTAACGGAGGGACTAACTGGCGAAAACTATTATTTGAAAAAAATAGGACTAACGGTGCAAAATTTATTAACAAAGGGACTAACGGTGCAAACATTTAACGGATAAACTAGCGGCCCATCCAAAATAGGGACTAAATGAGTGCAAGATTTCAAAAATAGGTATCTCTGGTGTAATTAAAACGACTTAGGGACTAAACATGAAATCTGAGCAAACCACAGGGATCAAACGTGTAATTTTGTCTATTTTTTAACTGGAATTGAATAAGCATGATAAAATATCCCGTAACTCTTCTGTAGGTTTAAGACAATCCTTCAGGTGACTTTAATTTTAAAAGCATGCACCAACATAGACAGTCATGGACGTTTTTAGAACAAGATCATGGATTGCAAGTTTCAGATTGTTCTGCTGATGCATTAAAAGTATTTATCCAATCTTTATATAAGTTAATAGACAAAATTATAATTAATAGGGCTCCTTTACTAATCTACTTACTCTCTATCCCCAGTGTTGCCTCCTATTGTAACAATGCCACCAGAAATAGTTGGTGAGAAAGTTAAATTACCTGGGTAACTGAACAATGCTGTCAACATAATATATTTTACTTTCCAATTTTATTTTTATTTTTTTAGACAGACTTCTTAGTGGTTTAGGTCCAGCAATAATATTCAATTTAACAATATACTTTTCACTTGAATATGCTTAAAAGAATCTTTGAAATGTAATGAGCTTATAGTATGTGCATGACACTATAATTCGTTAAAAAAATAGTTGATTCTTCACACTTTATTTTCACATTTTTAAAAAATGTGTAATATTTTATTAGTTTATTAACACATAATAATGTGTAAAAATTAATTATATTAACAAGTGTGAAAAATATTATAAAACAATAAATTTTTCACACTTATAGTTATGTCAAAAAAAATTCACACTTTTAAGTGTAAACCTAACAAAATGTTCACACTTATAGATGTGAAAGTTATTTGTAACACCCAAATTCTCCGCACATCCTCAAAATGTGGAGAATTGAGTGTTACAAATAAAAGTGTGGAGAAATTTTATAACTCTTCACACTTAAAAGTGTGGATTTTTTTTACACGTTATTAAGTATTAGTAAACTAATAAAATTTTACACACTTTTAAAAAGTGTGAAAATAAAAGTGTGTAAAATCAACTTTTTTTTTTTTTTTTTTTTTTTTTTGCAAAACTTCCTCTTACTAATAACAACTTGTCAAAAGTAATTGACACACATTAGAGGTGGCAAAATGAGCGGGTCAATCATTACATTTTTTGCCCAAATTTTTGAGTTTTGATCATACATAGTAAACAAATAGTGTGTCAAATATGATAACAAAAGTTACTTTATTTCAATGTAACCTACAACTTTAATTGACCAATTTAAAAGGTTTGAAACTTCTAAAATACACTTCGGACAACTTTCAACCCGTTCAACATGTTTTCATTTGAGCTACTTTTTTTTAATTTGACCCGTTAAAGATAACACGTAAAACGCGTAACCTGAATCAACCAATTCATAAGTAAAAGACACCAAATAGACTCCTCAAAGACACATTCTAAACTATTAATGTGGTCTTAACGAGTTTTTAAATGACTTGACTATGCTCATATAATAGGGCAAAAATGGTCGGCTAGCCGCATGGGAACCAGCAGGATCATTGGAATGGCTGGAGGTATGTATCTATGTAATAGGGAAAATTTTAAAACCCATATCCAACCATGACAGGAAACAATGAGAATATTGATAATGTTGTGGGAAATAATGCTCCTAAGTTTAAGATCAACAATGTGACAATTAATGTATCGACTCTTGGCTATTTTTATAGTTCCAAGAATTGCATAGGTTTTTTTATAGATTGATATTGTAACTAACACAAACTTGTTTTGTTACACAACTGTTTATGTTGTTGGTGTAACAGCGGTTATGGCCACCATTGCATCCAGCATGAGTTATTTGTTAAATTTATAAATTTCTTAAAACTTAAGAAAGATGAGAACTTTACAATTAAGTCCATAATATTAAATTTTAAATTAGCCTCTTTTAAATAGTTTAGTGTTTTGTTTGTAAATTATGTTAAGTTATTAAAGTATATTTTACACTCAGGTATAATTTAATGTTATTTTAAACTCAGGTATAAAATTCAAAAAATAAGTTTCCAACGACAAAAAAAAATTAGCATGATTCAAATATATGTTATAAATGATTTATTCAATTGTGACTTTTATTAACCAATAAAATTGATTGATTTCTCTTAAAAATCAAAACTGAACTATATTATTCTCCTCTTGTTCCAATTTTGAATTAATTTTCCAATAATCGTTTCATTGTAATAGATTAAGGGCTCGTTTGTTATGTACAAGTTTCTATGATATGAAAGTGGACGATATATATAAAGGATGATGCTAAAGAAGTAAAGTAGGAATGGCGATTTCAAACCTAACACGAGACCCAACATTACTGTACCACTCACAAACACATATTAAATTAACTAATAAAAAATTATAACACTAGTACTTCTTTCATATTATTTATTACATTCACTTAAAATACAAATTTTTAATAAAAATTTATTTCTCTTAACCCATTTTCTTTTATTTTATACGAAATCTAATTTCAATTCTAAATCTTTCCACAAATCAAACGAACCCTAAAAATTCGGCCTATTTAATAGCCATTTATTTTGTAAAATTATAAATATCATTTGGGCTTTGATTAAATTCTAAACCTTTCTACTAATAAAAAGTCATAACACTAGTACTTCTTTCTTATTATTTTATTACAAACACTTAAAATATAATTTCTTAATATTTTTTTTTTCTCTTAACCCATTTTCTTTCATTTTTATACCAAATCTTATTCCAATTTTAAACCTTTCTACAAACCAGGCCCTAAAGATTCAGCCTATTTAATAGCCATTTATTTTGTAAAAGTACAAATATCATGTAGGCTTTGATTTAATAAAGAACTTTAGTTCATGGGCCAAATAGTTGCATGAGCCTTTGCTCATCTAAACTTTAGAGTTAACTACATTTTTGGTCATTGTGGTTTGCTAGGTATTTTATTTTTGGTCCAATTTTTCAAAACGTTTTAAATTTAGTCCAAAAGGAATACCTTCGTTTTACTTGTAGTCCATTTTGATAACGACATTAGTTCTGTTAGTTAAGTACAGTCGTTAAGTGGCAACTTTAGTCCTTTATATTAAGGGTCGTTTGCAATGTTAGTCCTTTATACCAACAATCGTTTGCAACGTTTGCCACGTTAGTTCTTTATATCAACGATCATTTGCAACATTAGTCCTTTATACCAACGATTGTTTGCAACGTTAATCCTTTTACATACGTCTTTATTTATATTTTTACATACGCTTTTATACACGTTTTTATATGAATATTTTTATACAAGTTTTCATAAATGGTTTTATACATGTTTTTTATACGTTTTTATATACGTTTTATACGCGTGTTTATACACTTTTTTATACAAGTTGTTGTACACATTTTTATACACGTTTTTGTAAGCGGTTTTATTTTTATATACGCTTTTATACACGTTTTAAACAAGTTGTCATACACGTTTTTACACACATGTTTATATATGTTTTTATACGCGTTTTTACACACATTTTTATACATGTTTTTATACGCGGTTTTATGCACGTTTTTATACATATTTTTATACACGTTTTTATATGCGGTTTTATACACCTTTTTATACACGTTTTTATACAAGTGTTATACACGTTTTTATATACGTTTTTATACACATTTTTATACTTGTTTTTATACGCGATTTTATATACCTTTTTATACAACATGTATAAAAATGTGACATTAGTGTAAAAAAACATGTATACACCTTTTTATACAAGTCGTTATGCACGTTTAAAAATGTGTATAGCAACTTGTATAAAAGTGTAAAAAAAAAAAAAAAAAAAACGTGTATAAAATCGCGTATAAAATGTGTATAAAAACATGTGTAAAACATGTATAAAAATGTATTTAAAAACGTGTATAACAACTTGTACAAAAATGTGTATAACAACTTGTATAAAGCGTGTATAAAACCATGTATAAAAACGTTTATAAAAATATGCATAAAAACGTATATAAAAATATATATATATATATAATGTGTATAACAACTTTTATAAAAACGTGTATAAAAGTGTGTATAAAAACGTGTATAAAACATGTATAAAAACGTGTGTAAAAACATTGATAAAAACGTGTATAGCAACTTGTATAAAAACGTATACAACAACTTGTATAAAAACGCGTATAAAAACGTATATAAAACCATGTATAAAAATGTGTATAAAACATATATAAAAATGTGTATAAAACATATATAAAAACGTGTATAACAACTTGTATAAAAACACGTATAAATACGTAAATAAAAACGTATATAAAAAGTTAAAAACGTGTATAAACCATTTATAAAAAACATGTATCAAAATGTGCCTATAAAAATGTGTATAAAAGCGTATATAAAAACATAAATAAAGAAGTATATAAAAGGACTAACGTTGCAAACAATTATTGTTATAAAGGACTAATGTTACAAGCAATAGTTAGTATAAAGGACTCACGTAGCAAACTTTGCAAATGATCGTTGGTATAAAGAACTAACGTTGTAAACGATTGTTAGTATAAAGGACTAAAGTTGTCACTTGACGACTAGACTTCACTAACAAAACTAACGTCGTTATCAAAATGGACTGAAAGTAAAACAAAAGTATCACTTTTGGACTAAATCTGAAACCTTTTAACAAATTATACCAAAAGTGAAATACCCAGCAAACCTCAAAGACCAAAAATGTAGTTAACTCTAAACGTTATTTCATCGTTTGATTTTCCAAAGACCAAATATAACCAATTAACTAATGCACAATAACTTTTGAAGAGAGTTATTTTACATACTAAACTTTTCTCACGTACCAAATGACTCATTTTTACTCTTTAAAAATAAATAAATAAATAATAATAAAAATAAAAAATCATTGGTTTAAATTAAAAGCATTTTAATATTTCACTTATTTTTTATAATTTAAACATTTGTTAAACTGTTAATTGTTAAGCGAAAATAATTACACCATCACGACAAGCATTTAATTATATTTCTATACACAGACAGTTTGACATGTTTTTGACAAAAAAAATCATTTTTTTCACATTTTTTGTCTTTTCTTTCATTTTTTCTTCATTGTTTAAAACTTGCATGACAAATCACATGTGATTAAACATTAATTTGAGTATTCTAATAATATCACATGTGATATTAATGTTAAATCACATATAATATTACATATTGCATGTGATTTATCATATGTGATTTAACTAATGTCACATGTGATATTATTAGAATATTCAAATTAGTGTTTAATCACATATGATTTTTTTCATACAAATTTTAGTAACGAAAAAAAAAAAACTGTAAAAAAAATCATTGGTTTAAATTAAAAGCATTTTAATATTTCACTTATTTTTTATAATTTAAACATTTGTTAAACTGTTAATCGTTAAGCGAAAATAATTACACCATCACGACAAGCATTTAATTATCTTTCTATACACAGACAGTTTGACATGTTTTTGACAAAAAAAATCATTTTTTTTTTCACATTTTTTGTCTTTTCTTTCATTTTTTCTTCATTGTTTAAAACTTGCATGACAAATCACATGTGATTAAACATTAATTTGAGTATTCTAATAATATCACATGTGATATTAATGTTAAATCACATATAATATTACATATTGCATGTGATTTATCATATGTGATTTAACTAATGTCACATGTGATATTATTAGAATATTCAAATTAGTGTTTAATCACATATGATTTTTTTCATACAAATTTTAGTAACGAAAAAAAAACTGTAAAAAACATGATTTTTTTTTTGTCGAATGTATATCAAAGTGTCTATATATAAAAAGATAATTAAATACTCGTCGTAATGGTATATTTTTTTCGCTTAACGATTAACGGTTTGAAAAATAATAATGTTTGAAAAAAAAATGAAAATGAGTTTTTTTAAATTATTAGTATTAATCTCATGCGATCAAAAAAAGATGAATGGTAGAGATTGATCCCTTGATATGTAAAAAAAATGATATATAAATGATCTTAAATAGTAACTTTTTCATTTTACTTTTACACTATATTATATAACATCATATAAAAACACATGTATATTATGTAACTGCATGTATATTATGTAATTGCGTAGCCATTAAACATGAATACATATTATGACTTTGTATATGTGATGACCACGTTCCCAAAAATTGTGAACTAGGATTGCAACTTGTATTATCATTAGACATGATGGCCACTACAACTCAACTTTAATATATTTTTGGAAGATTCGACTAGAACGATTTAACTCAGGTTCATATTGTCTTACTTGCATCCAAGCAAGGCCATCCCGTCTCGGTGATGATTAGTGGCAAATCGGGGAACACTTTTACCTCTAATGCTTGGTAAAGGGAGTCGACCATGACGTACAAAATGTTCGAGTAACGGTGACCTGTTTTGGTATCAAGAACCATAAATTCTTAATTTTCAAAAAGCGCTAAAGTGAAAGGAAATGTTGAGCTCGAACTGTAGACAATAATTGGGTGTACAGTCACGAAAAAAAGAGGAAATTGATTTGGGTGATTAGGCGGCAAAGAGATTTTAAGAGTCGCAGCTTGGTTGTAGTGAATTGTGCGTCATAAGATTGGGCGGTTGCATCTATTAAATGTGTAATAAGGACGTAGAGATGTTGATATCGTAAATTCCAGCATTTTGGAGAACGGTGCAAGTGTTTTGGATTGCAAGAATGACAGATTTAATGGGTCGTTCGGTCTCCTGAACATGATCAACCAACTGATATAACAGTTACCTCAACATGTCCGTAAAAGTTGATTACAGTTTTGAAGATCCAATATCTTGTAAAAGACCCATTCTCACTAAACAACAACATTCATATACCCATTTACTCAATAGATCAAACACGATAACCTAACTTACAAAATATAGGTTATGTTAGTGTTGTAAGATGCGGTGATTATATCAGGTGATGGGTTAGGTAGCCTATGTAATATTAGCCGAGTAGTATTCATCACTGTCAGTGTTGTTTGATTAGTAGCCCATTGTCATTATATTAGTTATTAGCCCAACCCATTATATATCTTGTAGCATACGACATACTTTTTGTACATATTCGAATGACATTAATGAAATCAGTCAAGGGGAATTATACCAAAAGTAATATGGTATCAAAGCCTACCGATCCTTTCCTAAAATCCCTCTAACCCTAAAACCTAAAACCTGCTGATCTACTACTTCCTGTAAAAGTCAGACGCAATTTTTTTCCTTTTGCTCGCTTGCTTTGCTTTGCTTGTTTCTTGTCATAGCATCATGACGGGAGATCATATGCCACCCAATCCACAAAAACAACCGATTGATAAGGCTTATTCAATCGCTTGCATCAAGGCATGTATCTCCTCACCCCTTGATCTTGACAAATTAAACTATAACTCTTGGTGTAACCTCTTCAAACAATTTTGTCGCACCTACGATGTCCTCCATCATCTTGAAAAACCGGCAACGACTAGCTCCTCGTAAGTTGATCCATTTTTTGAAACCAATGACTCCCTCGTGGTCATGTGGATGTATTCCACGATCTCTCCAAAGTTGGTTGATATGGTTGATGATGACACCAACCGAGCTCATGAGGTATGGCAGAAATTAAAAGCTCTTTTTCATGATAAAAAGACATCTCGGGTCATTCAATTGGATAACGAGATTCGTAATATGGTTATCGGGTCCCTCTCCGTTAATGATTACTTTCAAGAGATGAAGTCCAAAGCCGACCGTCTTGCTAATCTTGGCTCTCCGGTAAGTGATTCAAGTCTTGTAACTTATGCTATCAATGGACTTAGGGATAAGTTCCCGGATATCGCAGGCATTATACGTCACCGGGATGCACTTCCCACCTTTGATAAAGTAAGGTAGATGGTGCTTTTGGAGGAATATGATATGAAGACTCTTACCAATTCTCTATCCTCGACTACTCTCACTTCGGATTCCCCCACAGTTTTGGCTGCCACTACAGATTCTAAACCTAGCTCCACTTCTCAATTAAAGGTTGAGTTGTGTCGTAACTTTCAACGTGGAGCATGTACGTATGGGTCTCGGTGTAAATTTCTTCATGGGAATCACGATACACAACATCGGTCTTCATCTATTGTTGTGAACACTTCAAATAAACCACCTGGTCACAGCCCCTCTCGTGTGATTCACCAAGCTGTGACTCGTGCCTCGTCTCAACTGACTACACCGCAACAGCAGCCACCCACTCCAATACTGATACGCTTACACAGCGCGTTCGGGGTCAAAGGAACTTCCTTTTCTTCGAGCAAGTTTTTCAACACCCTAGGCAGTGAACCTAATCGTTGTAGTGTAGTATTAGGGTAAGCCACGGGTATTGATATTGTTCTCTAGGGGAATAGGAATGCTAGTGAGAAGTTACTACGCTAAGGTTGGGGTTGAGGAAGATTATTTTTTTATATTTTTTAGGAAATGGAAAGGTACGAATCTCGGGGTTTGGATTTGGGGGTTGGTATTCCTACCGATTACTCTACTTATCTAATTATCTAATTAACTAAGCTAAGGGGTAGTATATGTCTATTGTTGTGTGCTCGTATGATGATTAAAAGTGTATTTACTTAGGTTTTATTACTCCCTAGTTATCTCCTATTGATGGTTGAATTGTCACGTCCTTATTCTTAACGCGTTGTGTTTCTAAGGTTGTAGGGTATGCGTTTATCCCTAACTCTTTGAAGCTACCAAAGGTTAATGACTACGAAATCTCTAGGATTCATAAACTTAAACACTAAGGTATTCTTTGGATGTTTAGCCTACAATTCCACTAGTAACTATATGCTAAGGTTCAACAAAGATTAATCAAGCATTAATAGCACAACGAATGACCTATCGCAATACTAGGTGAATCACAATTAAGATAAGAGACAACCAATCAATATTCAATAACTAGGTTTCATATTACCTAAGCAAACACACAAATAAATTAGCCGGACATGGAGAACATGCAAGCATACACACAATCAATTGAAGACATAATTGAATTAATGATGTAAAACACTTATCTTAATGTAAGATAGGGTATGGAACCCTAAAATACTGTACAAGACAGCCTTGGTTCGGTTTAGGTTTTTACTCCACACAACTACACTCTGAAAACTAAAAAATTCAGATTCTATATATAGTGTTATAAACTGCGACGGCGTCACTCTTTAATTGTGACGCCGTCGGGTCGCCGTCATTAGGTTTTCGTCTTGGCCACGTTATCATTGTGACGGCGTCACCTTATGTCTGGGACGCCGTCTCCTTCAGTCTCTGACGCTGTCTGGATCAAATCTAGGCCGTCTGAGCTGCGACGCCTTACTCTTTTAAAACCTAATGCCGTCACTTGTAAATAAGCAATTTGGCTACTGAGTCGTCACAAAACTTGTTCCGACGGCGTCACAAATAGAACCTGACACCGTCCCCTTTCAATTCAGCAGCTTGAGTGTCTCGATTCTTGACTTTGGCCATTTTCTTCGTATATTCGCGCCTTTTCGTCCGAATAAGTGTCATTCGAGCAATTTGCCTTCAAGAGACCTAAAAAGTGAAAAGGAACGAAATTAAGTAATGACGGATACAAAAGTGATCAATTAAGGGCTTAAATGACCCCTCAAAAAGGTACCTTTTAAATCCTTATCAAATATCCCTACACTTGGTATTTGCTTGTCCTCAAGCAAATGTGCTTTTAGCCAATTGATTTATAAATTAGGGGTCATGAAGCATTAGTTTAGAATGATCCACAACACATATAAGCCCCGCAAAAGTCATAACAAGCACGGAAATTACATACTAGCACCTCACATGGGGTGTTTGGATACTCACATCTCTCGGGTGTATATGAAATATAACAAGTTGGAAATGGAAGATAAACACTCATTAACCGGTCCTAGTACATAGATTACCATAGGCTTGAGACTAGATCAAACCTCCATCGCTTTGGCGTAAGCACCTAGGAAAGACTATCCAAGAGGTCTTATAAAGGGTTGTAATGTTAGGCTTACGGTAGGGAAACAAAGGGTTTGGTGGGATAGGCGATTTAGTGGTGGCATTTCAAAAATCTTTATGTTACAAGCATGCGAAGAATGGCGTTGCTAAGCCAAGACTTGACACTCTAAACTCTAGATAACTAAAATAAACAAACATAAATTTAAAGATAGATGTAAGATGGTAGCCCGTTTTTTTTTTTTTTTTTTTTTTTTTTTCAACACTCTATTTTTTTCTTTTTCTCTTTTTTTTGCTTTTTTCGATTTTTTTTCCATACACTTTTACTCTACCATCATCTACGATAACATCAAAATAATAGGGATTTATAGGCACATCCCTACACTTGAGTTTTTATTACTCTAACGCTAATTTGACCCGAATTGAAAAGATCAAAACACTTGGAGTACATTATTATGCAAATAAAGGGAATTTGAATTTAACGTTCCCTTCCCGTCATTTCATAAAATTTAACTTTTCCCATGAGTCTCAATCGTCCCAAAACTATGTACAAAGGATATGCCTCGACTTAGCAACTTATGCAAGCAACCAGATAATTGAACTAAGAGTTTAGTGTGATAACAATAATGCACTAAAAGTGAGTGCATACAAGGTAGGCTAAGGCGATTTGGGTGTACATTTGGGGTGGATTGTAAACAATGCTCTTCATTGATATTCCGGAAAACCGAAACATCACGAGAACCGCGAAAAGGATAGGCTCTGAGGGGTTAACTAGGGGTATCGTGTACTAAAGATGAGTACAACGCAAAGGTGTGGGGGAATTACTCAACCGATTTGGAAGAAGTAATTATATTACAGGTATCAAACAAGGGTTATCCTAATGCCTCTTATCATTTAGTTATTCCTAACTACACAAGTGTAGTCTTACTAGCGATCTCGGAATGCATCACAAAACAAGTTCTAGAATCTATTATACTACCGGTTCACACTCTAAGCATTAAAGATGAATGCTTTAATTCCTACAAATCTAAGGGCGATCCTTACATTTTGGGTGGAATTTAAGTGGTAAAGGGTTTTTGTGCTAGTCATATAATTTCCTATCCATGAGACGCTTTATTAAGACTAATGGCCGACTCCTATATGTCATGAAAAATTTTAAATTTGGTGCCAAAATTACCCTAACCGATATTTCTCATGGTTTATTACACAAATGAAATTGGACAAATCAAATAATCAAGGATAAGCATAGTTTCAAAGTTCCCGTTTTATTTTCCCTCCTTACACTTAAACTGAACATTGTCCCCAATGTTCCCCGAAAGTATCAAAGTTATGATAATGGAAGGTAATTAAAAACGAAAGAAAATAGTACTCCCCTGATTAGCTCGGTAGGATCCGTGTGAAGTGGTGGTTACATCTTTCTTCAAGAAGAATGCTTGCGTGAAAAGCTCCTTCTCATCTTATGTATCTTCTTCTTGATAAATTAAACCTGCACACTTGAAGAAAACAAACGAAACCTTCGCATAAAATCGGCGGTAACAATATATATATATATGACTCTACTAAACTAGGATATAATGCTTGTGGAATGGATGTTTACAGATTTTCTGGAAAATTAAGACTTGGAAAATTCCAAAAATTTATAAGTAGCTCAGAAAACGAGAAAAAGTGATAAGCTGTTTCTGCTCCTCCTGACGCCGTCAGGTTATCCTGACAGAAACTGGTCTGCGATTTTCTGGAAAAAATTCTGGAACATTTTTATCTTTAAAATCTGGATACAAGCATTTGACTCGAACAAACACACATGTATATCTTTTAATCAATTGGAATTCTCATGTTTACGTTTCTTTTGAAAACGTGTGTAATCCTCCCGACACTTATCCCTTATGTAAAATACCTTTATATGTAATTAAAACGAGGTTAAAGACAAAATAAAGCATTTTTACAAATTTAAACATGAGAATAGACAATCAATAAAAGATACACGACACAAACAAGCAAACAATTAAGCATGGGTTGCCTCCCACGAAGCGCTTTTCTTTATTTATGAGTCTTGTAGCTAGACTCAAAGTCGTGCCCCTACGTGACTTCATTACCGTCACCTTCTACCTCATGACGATCTCTATTGGGGGATTCCATGTTGTAGAAGTGCCCTATGATGCACCTTTCTAAAAGGTCATCCTCTCCCCACTCGGTTCTATATTCCGGTCCTAAGTTCAAGCAATCCTTATAGAAACCGAAAATCTTGGCCATAACATAATCTACTCCCTTCTCCTTATCCTCCTCATTCCTATAGTAGACCGATAGTTTAAGTTCCTTTTCATCATTGGAGAGTGATGAAAACTTCTCAATCTTAAACGGCATTTGGTAAGCTACATCATCGATCTCATCCTTGAATCTCACTATTCCTAACGATGGATCATAAGTCATCCCGGTGTTTTCTACGAAAGGCTTTCCTAGAATAACGTGGGACAAGCTAGGATATATGGCAGTACTAATATCATCCACTATTATGAAATCCGTAGGAAACGTGAAACTACCTACATAAATGGGCAATCCCTTAACTCTACCAAGAAAATTGCAACTAACCCTAGGATTATCGGGATCTTGCCTAGTTGGGATAGGCTTCTTCATTACCCAATTATAGTAGGTGCTCGTCATGATATTTATTGGGGACTTGCGATCAATGTAGGCCTTTGCCACGAAAAGGTGTCCTATGCAACATGGTATGTTAAGATTAAGGGTTCCCAAACTTGATCCTAGGGCTTCTCCTAGCATACATGTGACGGAGGTCACGTACTAAGTTTGGGTGCCGAGAAAGTTCTTCTTCCGTAGGAAACTTGTTGAAATAGTCATTGTCTACTTCATCTACTTCCTCGGTTGTTTCATTCCTAGGTGTTTCACTAACCTCAAGTATCATTTCATGGTTCGCTTCGTCATTTGTTCTATTAGGTTTTACTAAGGTGATGGTATTGACAGATTGAACGTGCTTAGTTAACTTACTTGGGTCCTTAATCTCTACACCGAAAGTTTCGGGAGTTGAGATAGCATTAACCTTCCTATCACTATTGGTCATGGCTTTCAAAAGGTTATCTATCTTCTTATCCATCTCGGCTTGTTGTTGGTTAAAACGGTCCGAGAGCTTAGCTATTTGAGCTTCTTGGGATGCGACTAGGTGTTGCAACATCCCCTCTATGTTTTGTTGGTTAGGGTCGTAAGATGGGGGCCATGAGAAATCATTAGATGTGAATTCTTTGGTTTGTCCCCAATAAAAGTCGGGCTTGCCCTTCCATGTTTCTCGGGCGTCTTTGAAAGTCCTAGGTCCGGGTGTTGTAGGGAATCTTCCTCCCGTTCCATTAGTACGCGAGGATACGTAGTCAACGGAAGCTTGTTCGGGGAGTCTTGTGCAAGTACGCGTGTTATGAGGACCATTACACGGCTCACATGAGGAAGAAACTTTGTTCACTTGGCGTGAAGACTTAGGATTGTCGTAGGAGCTGATGAGTGTGTAAAAACTCATCATTTTAGGTCAAATCTGAACTGCAAAACATCTAAAAACACTCCGAAATGCATCAAAATACTGAAAATATCTCAAAATTGTGTTTTATATGTTTCAGATGCAAAATTATGGAAAACAAATGAAAAACGAACAAAGTTTGCATAATTGGCAGTTTCAGTCCCCCGACTTTCAAAAATTAACAGAAATAGTCCCTGAGCACTTATTTTAAAAAGAAAAGTCACCAAAGGTCCTTTTGAAATCATAAGTTGTCATAATTAGTCCTTTGGTGAAAAATTTCAAAAGTTTTGAGAAATGGCAAGTTTAGTCCCCGGAATTTCAAATCTGGCAAATTCAGTCCTTGTATTATTAGAGATCGTCAATAATGGCCCTTGGATTACTTTTCAGAAGTTACATGAATGGTCCCTACAATTTCAGATTTTACAGCTTTGGTCCTTGGAAATTCAAATTAAACACATTTAGTCCCTAAGCTACTTTGGTCCAAGTTAACCACAAACCCAATAACAATCCAAGGCCCGGTCAACCAACCAAACCCGGTCAATGTTTAACCCGACCCAAATACCTTTCCCTTTCCCTCTCTTTTTCTTTCCCCCATAAACCCTAATCTGCTTCTCCTTTTCTCTCCTACCCAGAACACTCACACCCTTTATCCAATAATCCCAAAAACCCAAACACTCCACCACCTCTTTTACCCAGTTCCTCCCAAATCCCAAACCCACTCAAACTAATCCCTCATTTCCATGTATGTCACTGTGGAAATCCATGTCAAAAAGACCCCCATGGACGACTCAGATTGATCCAAAATGATACCTACCAATTGAATGGATGGGATCATCTCAAGAAAGCACAAGATTGGTACTTAGCTTAATTTGCCTCACGGAAGAAACACAAGAAGAAAGGATGTAGTTTAGCTTTGTTTTATTGTTTCTTAGACTTAGTAGTAGTTTATTTAGAGTTTAATTTATTTTACATGCTTATTTTTCATTCCAGTTCTCTATTTTGTAGAATAACGTATCCAAAATCCAATTTCGTCTACCCAATTCAAGTCCTAATCACGAAACTCAACGACACCGTCAATTTCACACCTCGTTGGGACACGACCCGGGGAAATCACTTTCCCGGTATCACTTTATTCACATCCGTGAGTTTTGGCACGTTAACCCTTTTCCTAAAAGGTTGATTTGTCGAATTTCACGATTAATTTGATAAATTGATATTGTGTTTTTCTCCACTCACTTTACACGAATCAAATTTTGACGCCGCTGCCGGGGAGGTGTGTTGCGACAATATCGTGAAGTTTTTGCGATTAGTGACTTGAAGAAACTTCCTCGTGAAGTTATTGTTTTTATAAAAATACAAAAATACAAAAATATTTTTCTTTTCTTTGTATATGTAAAAGATAAAAATACAAAAAGATTTTTGCTTGTTCTTTTAAATAAAATAGAACACACAATCAATATAACATTCTCAACTGAGGTGTTATCATTATAAGTTCCCAAACCAAAGATTCAAAACTTGCCTTTGTGTCACTTGCGTGAATTCGCTTGTGATTATTGGTTTAAGTTCCCTGTGTTTTGCCTCGGTCTTGTTTTAATTGAAAGTGTTGTTTTTGAATGTGCATGTGCACTCGTTTTCAAGAAAACCCAAAAAATATTCTTCTTATTCCTCTTGTCCATTTGATTCTATCTCTTTAACCCTCTACATGTTTAATTCTCATGGCGACGTTCGATTATCATCGTTGTTTCCACTGCAAAAGCCGTATGGAAGAGGATCAGCTCTATTGTCAGAATCCGGATTGTTTATGCAAGCGATGTGGAAGGATGGGTGCAAGCAAATATTGTTATTGGTGCGAATTATCCGATAAAAACTCTCTCGATGATTCTCCAAGTTTTTCCGACCATCCGCCACAACCCGATGTTTCTTCTATTGTCTCTGATCCCAAACCGTCCATAATTGATCAAAATCTTTCGCGATTTACGGTTAAGAGAAAAGAGCAAGAACCGGAGACCATAACGGAAGTGGTGGAAATTGCTAGCTCTCATAGCACACCACTTATCCCACCTCCGGATTTTTCAAAATGTTCTTCGAGACTTGATAGTCATTCGGATCACCATGTTGGTTTTGTTGATTCTTTGAATGAACCGATTCCTTCTCATAACTCTCAAATGGAATCGTTTATTCCTTGTGTCGGTTGTGGTGAGCCTCTTTTTGGTTCACCCTGTCGCTGGTGTACGTGTGTACAGTGTGGTAATGATATTCGTAACGGGAGTTGTTTGTTTTGTGGTTCGAGGAATTCATTTGATTATGATCCTAATCCGAACTCATTTAACGACCCCTCAAACGTTTCCAATTACCCACCACAGCCCGACTTATCTTCATATAATCAACATAACTGCTGTGAATTTTGTGGAGGTCCTCACGATAATCTTCAATGTCAACCGTGGAATCAAAATTACTATACTTCCGGTTTTGACAATTTCCAACCTCCACAACACCATACGGTTCAAACTCTACCTGAGCCGTTGTCTCAAGAAATTTCCCAAGATTTTGAAACCGCAATGAAAACACTTGATGATATGATTCAAAACTTTAAGAATCAAGTGAGTAATGAAAAACCCATGGGAGAATTGCTAGCCGAAGAACGAGAGGCTCGCAAATCTAGGGAAGAATTATTAGTCCTAGAGCATGCAGCTCTAAGGCGTTCCCAATTTCTTAAGGCAGCTATGTATGATGATGACGAGGAGAGTTTTTATCCTTTTAAAGATAATATTTCTCAACTCCCTCAGTCTATTGTTATCACACCCGAGATTCACACTCACTCTCTTATTATGGGGGATGAGCATCTTGACACTGTTCCTGAAAAAGAACCGGACGAATTCATAAAGTCTAGTGTCGAGAACCTTGTCCCAATCACAAGAGAGTCACAGGGAATTCTCGAGCATTTGTGTGATATCCCTACCCCTCTTGTCTTCCCAAAAGATCATGTTGAGATGTTCTCCGATTCTAATGATGATGATTCGTTATCTTGTGGAGACATCGTTTATGTGGAAGATTTACCTTCTGAGCTCGTCAGCTTGGAAGAAGTGAGAGATGTTGATCACGATGATCTTGATATGGACACTGATTTTGAAACGGACGATGAAGATATTCTTGTTGTGTCCGAAGAACCTTTTGCTACGGCATTCACTAATCCTCTGTTTGACTTCGATTCTGAATTCACTCTAATTTCAGATAACCCCATCTTTGATATTCAGAATAAGGATAGTGACGTTTTTACATCTCCTTCTTTACCCAAAGATAAGAATAGTGGCAATCCCACTTCGACGTTGGACCTTCTCGAGGAGTTCGCCGATGAACTCGCTCTCGTTGATCATTCTCCACGGGGAGATGATGATGCTCACTTCGACTTTGAAGCCGACCTTACTGAATTAGAAAATCTTCTTTACAATTGGTCGTCTGATAATTCGTCAAGTGACACTCGTATTGAGGAGGTTGACTTTCTTTCTTCGGATGACTCGATACCTTCGGGTTTTCAGAGTGACGACTATGGCTTAGGTCCATCATCCACTCGTCCGCCTGCTAAACCGCCAGATGATGGAACCTCTTCTAAGCCTGATACGGATGTTTTCATTACTTCAGTGGTGGATAAGATTTCTGAACATTCCGTCAATGTTCCTCAATCTAATCTTTTACCCACCCATTCCACCCGTTGTCAACTCATTGTCACTTTGCCTTCTCCTCCCATTTCTTCTCCATGTCTTAACACTTACGGGAGTGAAGATACCATCTTTGATCCCGGCATTTCTCTTTCTTTTGAGCCGATTATATCTCATCGGAGTGGAACTTTCAGCACATTCAATATCTATCCAAACCATTTGAATGAAAGTCCGATGGAGATTTTCTCTTCCACTTGCTTCCCCAAGGACAAACAAATTCGGGGTCGAGTCAAGCTAGCGACTCGGTTAACAAAAACAGTAGCATAACATGGGTTTTCACCCGTGTGTACCACCCTAGTGTGGGGGAGTTGCCCCCCGCTGTTGTATATAAGTTTTTTTAAAAAAAAAAAAAAAAAAAAAAATTCAAATAATGGCCGTAGTATTTCCCTTTTACGTTCTATGTTTCGGCATAACCGTCGGTACTTTGAATATTGAGGGCAATATTCATTTCTAGTGTGGGGGGGAATTCTCACGAATTTTATCATGTAAATATACCACCCAATTCCCCCATTTTTGGCCAAATTTTTTTTTTTTTTTATGGTTATCAGTCCGCCATGTCTAATAAACAAAAGGATTGGCTAATCCAGGAGCAAACAGCTCTTGGTAAAGATATCTCAAATCCGTTGACGGCTTGCAATTTGCCCAAAATTGTATGGTGTTCAGCTCACCATATCTTTAATTAGTGAATAGTTGGCTAGCCCGCAAGTTTATGGCTTGTGGTAAAGGCAGTTGGAAAACCATAATTGGTAATCGACTCACCAAAGATATTTTATCTAAGAGTTGGCTAGTCCAGAAGCAAACAGCTTCTGGTAAAGACAAATCAAAACCGTTGAAAGCTGGTGATTTGCTCAAAATCATTTGGTTATCATTGTACCAAAGTTCTTTCTTGAACTGAAACATTTGGCTACCCCAGAAGTAATGGCTTTTGGTAAAGAGATTCAAATCCATTAAGTTTTCTCAAAAGATTGCTAGGGACTAGCAATGGTTTAGTGTGGGGGATTGATGAGTGTGTAAAAACTCATCATTTTAGGTCAAATCTGAACTGCAAAACATCTAAAAACACTCCGAAATGCATCAAAATACTGAAAATATCTCAAAATTGTGTTTTATATGTTTCAGATGCAAAATTATGGAAAACAAATGAAAAACAAACAAAGTTTGCATAATTGGCAGTTTCAGTCCCCCGACTTTCAAAAATTGACAGAAATAGTCCCTGAGCACTTATTTTAAAAAGAAAAGTCACCAAAGGTCCTTTTGAAATCATAAGTTGTCATAATTAGTCCTTTGGTGAAAAATTTCAAAAGTTTTGAGAAATGGCAAGTTTAGTCCCCGGAATTTCAAATCTGGCAAATTCAGTCCTTGTATTATTAGAGATCGTCAATAATGGCCCTTGGATTACTTTTCAGAAGTTACATGAATGGTCCCTACAATTTCAGATTTCACAGCTTTGGTCCTTGGAAATTCAAATTAAACACATTTAGTCCCTAAGCTACTTTGGTCCAAGTTAACCACAAACCCAATAACAATCCAAGGCCCGGTCAACCCACCAAACCCGGTCAATGTTTAACCCGACCCAAATACCTTTCCCTTTCCCTCTCTTTTTCTTTCCCCCATAAACCCTAATCTGCTTCTCCTTTTCTCTCCTACCCAGAACACTCACACCCTTTATCCAATAATCCCAAAAACCCAAACACTCCACCACCTCTTTTACCCAGTTCCTCCCAAATCCCAAACCCACTCAAACTAATCCCTCATTTCCATGTATGCCACTGTGGAAATCCATGTCAAAAAGACCCCCATGGACGACTCAGATTGATCCAAAATGATACCTACCAATTGAATGGATGGGATCATCTCAAGAAAGCACAAGATTGGTACTTAGCTTAATTTGCCTCACGGAAGAAACACAAGAAGAAAGGATGTAGTTTAGCTTTGTTTTATTGTTTCTTAGACTTAGTAGTAGTTTATTTAGAGTTTAATTTATTTTACATGCTTATTTTTCATTCCAGTTCTCTATTTTGTAGAATAACGTATCCAAAATCCAATTTCGTCTACCCAATTCAAGTCCTAATCACGAAACTCAACGACACCGTCAATTTCACACCTCGTTGGGACACGACCCGGGGAAATCACTTTCCCGGTATCACTTTATTCACATCCGTGAGTTTTGGCACGTTAACCCTTTTCCTAAAAGGTTGATTTGTCGAATTTCACGATTAATTTGATAAATTGATATTGTGTTTTTCTCCACTCACTTTACACGAATCAGGAGCTCATTAGGAATTTAACTTGATCTTCAAGCTCGAGCATCCTACGGTCGGAAGATTGTGAGTCAATGGGACACAAGGAGATTGCCTTTACGGTTTTGGGAAACTCACGGGGGTCATTCCAACTTTCGTTGTCATAGAGAGCAAGGTCCTCTATTATACCCCATGATTCTTCCGCGGTGAGATCACTAAGTTTTCCACCGGTCACTTGGTCAATAGATCGCTTAGTGGGGAAGTTGACATGATCGTATAAGATTTGAACTTGAAGCCAAAGATCAATGACGTGATGAGGGACTCTATGGAGTAAGTCCTTGAATCGAGTCCATACTTCGTAGAGAGATTCACCTTGACGTGTTGGAACATCAAGATTTCATTCCTAAGCTTAGTAGTTCTCCCCGGTGGGAAAAATTGAGCAAGAAAACGAGAGGTGAGATCATCCCAACTTGAGATGGAGCCGGTGGGAAGTCGTTCAAGCCAATTACTAGCTTGGTCCCGTAGAGAGAATTGGAAGAGACGCAGACGCGTGGTCTCCCGAGTAGTAGCATCGAGGTCGATGGAGTCGACAATTTTAAGGAAATCCTTAATATGCTTATTAGGATCTTCGGAACGAAGTCCATGGAATGCACATCCGTTTTGCACCAACCAGATAGTGTCGGATCGTAGGGCAGTAGTTTGGGCTTGGTCGGGAAGCTCAATGGTGTTCCTATAGCCTAGGTGGCTTGGTCTCGAGTATTCACCAAGAGTACGGCCTCTTGGTGGGTCATTTGGTGGTGGGTTGATGAGTGGTGGTTGGTTATCACCTTCCATGATGAAGAGTGATGGGGTTACTAACAAAGGTCACGAAGAAGGGGGATAGACTATGAGGAAGCTAAAAATGGGGAAAAAATCTTACTTGATAGGAATCAAGCAAGGAAACCTAAATGAGGTGGACTCCTAACTAGCTATTCTATTCCCCGGCAGCGGTGCCAAAAACTTGATACGCTTACACAGCGCATTCGGGGTCAAAGGAACTTCCTTTTCGTCGAGCAAGTTTTTCAACACCCTAGGCAGTGAACCTAATCGTTGTAGTGTAGTATTAGGGTAAGCCACGGGTATTGATATCGTTCTCTAGGGGAATAGGAATGCTAGTGAGAAGTTACTACGCTAAGGTTGGGGTTTAGGAAGATTATTTTTTATCTCTTTTTATTTTTTTTAGGAAATGGAAAGGTACGAATCTCGGGGTTTGGATTTGGGGGTTGGTATTCCTACCGATTGCTCTACTTATCTAATTATCTAATTAACTAAGCTAAGGGGTAGTCTATGTCTATTGTTGTGTGCTCGTATGATGATTAAAAATGTATTTACTTAGGTTTTATTACTCCCTAGTTATCTCCTATTGATGGTTGAATTGTCACGTCCTTATTCTTAACGCGTTGTGTTTCTAAGGTTGTAGGGTATGCGTTTATCCCTAACTCTTTGAAGCTACCAAAGGTTAATGACTACGAAATCTCTAGGATTCATAAACTTAACACTAAGGTATTCTTTGGATGTTTAGCCTACAATTCCACTAGTAACTATATGCTAAGGTTCAACAAAGATTAATCAAGCATTAATAGCACAACGAATGACCTATCGCAATACTAGGTCAATCACAATTAAGATAAGAGACAACCAATCAATATTCAATAACTAGGTTTTATATTACCTAAGTAAACACACAAATAAATTAGCCGGGCATGGAGAACATGCAAGCATACACACAATCAACTGAAGACATAATTGAATTAATGAAGTAAAACACTTATCTTGATCTAAGATAGGGTATGGAACTCTAAAATACTGTACAAGATAGCCTTGGTTCGGTTTAGGTTTTTACTCCACACAGCTACACTCTGAAAACTGAAAAATTCGGATTCTATATATAGTGTTACAAACTGCGACGGCGTCACTCTTTAATTGTGACGTCGTTGGGTCGCCGTCATTAGGTTTTCGTCTTGGCCACGTTATCATTGTGAGGCGTCACCTTATGCCTGGGACGCCGTCTCCTTCAGTCTCTGACGCTTTCTGGATCAAATCTAGGCCGTCTGAGCTGCGACGCCCTACTCTTTTAAACCCTGATGCCGTCACTTGTAAATAAGCAATTTGGCTACTGAGTCGTCACAAAACTTGTTCCGACGTCGTCACAAATAGAACCTGACGTCGTCCCCTTTCAATTCAGCAGCTTGCGTGTCTCGATTCTTGACTTTGGCCATTTTCTTCGTATATTCGCGCCTTTTCGTCCGAATAAGTGTCATTCCAGCAATTTGCCTTCAAGAGACCTAAAAAGTGAAAAGGAACGAAATTAAGTAATAACGGATACAAAAATGATCAATTAAGGGCTTAAATGACCCCTCAAAAAGGTACCTTTTAAATCCTTATCAAATACCGTATTCAAGTTTCGGATTATCAGGTATGACTTGTGTTAATCCCTATTTTTTTAATACGCAACCAACAGGTATGGGGGGTTTGCATTACTCTTCCACGCTGCCTGTTTTACCAAGCCAAGTAGTGTCCCAAGCCCCAAGTTATTTGGGCACATGGCACCTCAGGCCCATCTTGCGCAAGCCCAGTCTATAACAAGTCCAGTTTTAGCAGCCCATGCAGCACCACAGGCCCACGGTTACTTAGGTAACATGGCACCTCAGGCCCAAGACCCTACTGTCCAACATGCTGCGTTTGGCAGTCAATTTGCTCAACCAGGACAATACTTTTGCCAAATAATTTTGCTTTTTCAGTTCCTGGTGCTTTTCAGTCGCAGGCCACCGCGCTTCCTCGGGTTTTTCAAATGACGACTTTCCAAGATCCATCTTGGAACATGGATACTGGTGCTTCATCACACTTGGCTGACAACACATGTATCCTCACATTCGTTAGTAATAATTGCATTTATCCGTCCGTGTATGTGGGAAATGGCGCATCTATACCGGTTACACATACTGGACATAGCGTGTTGTACACTTCCCATAAACCGTTACAAATTAATAATATACTTGTTACACCTCACATTATTAAAAATTTGATTTCTGTTCGTATATTTTACGCGTGATAATGACGTTTCCGTTGAGTTTGACGCTTATGGTTTTTCTGTGAAGGATTACCAGATGGGCAGACTTCTTATCCGTTGTGATAACACGGGCGATCTTTACCCGGTTACGCAACAGTCATCCACGCATCCTCCTTTTGCTTTGCTTTCGTTCAGTTATACTACGTGGCACAGACGCCTCGGGCACCCCGGTGAAGATGTGCTTCGTCGTTTAGAGTCTAGTAATTTCATTTCTTGTAATAAATCAAAGTTTTCCGCTTTGTGTCATGCATGTCAATTAGGCAAACAGATAAAGCTTCCTTTTTATACTTCGGAGTCAAAGGTTGCATCTATTTTTGATATTGTCCACTCGGATGTATGGACATCCCCTATTCCGAGTGAAAGTGGTATCAAATATTATGCTATTTTTTTAGATCATTTCTCGCACTTTGTTTGGGTTTATCCATTGCATAAAAAGTCTGATTTGTATGATAATTTTCTTGTTTTTCGTGCCTATGAAAACAAACAATTCGGTGTAGATATAAAGGCTTTACAGTGTGATCATGGGGGTGAATATGACAACACCCGCTTTCATGATTTATTTCGCACAACCGGCGTTCATTTTAGGTTTTCTTGCCCGCATACATCCCAGCAAAATGGCAAATCTGAACGCATGTTACGCACTCTCAACAACCTTTTACGCACTTTGCTTTTTCAAGCTAGCATACCTCTTTCCTATTGGGCGGAAGCACTTAACATGGCTGCTTATCTCTTAAATATCATTCCTTCCACTGCCATCAACAATGAGGTGCCATTTACTAAACTTTATAACCGTCCCCCATCTTATGACAACTTACGTGTCTTCGGGTGCCTTTGTTATCCATATATTACCGTTGCACATAAACTTCAACCGCGCTCCACTGCTTGTGTGTTTCTTGGGTACCCCGCCAATCACCGAGGTTTTAGGTTCCTTGACCTCTCCTCCAACAAAATAATACTTTCTCGTCATGTTCGCTTTGATGAGGATGTATTTCCCTTTGCATCCCTACACAAATACACATCCCCTCATTATGATTTCTTAAACACTACAAACACTATCCCCTTACCCATTCGTCACATTCCTACTGTGAACACTTAGACACCCATAACTAATCCGCCACCTCATGACCCAACTGCTTCGCCCCCACACCACCTCCTACCCAGCGCACACCTCCCTTTGCAGTCACCGCCCTTTGCGGTGGTGGCGGAATGAAGGAAGGCATGTATGTTACCCCGACAACGGTGGTGCAAACGTACCCCATTCCCACACACAAAACACCCCCAAGTCCACCTTTTTTCGTAATGCGACATCTGCCTTTGTAATCTGACTAAGACATTTTTCTTCGTCTTCAGTGGCTTTGGCATCAATTTTAGCTTTACTTTTCGCCGCTTCCTCTTCAACAACACCTGTGCTTCAAGTCAGGCTTTCGCTTTTGCTTTAGCTTCGGCTTCTTGATCAGATCATAAGCTTCCATTTGATAAAAGTACACATGGAAACATAAAGTACTGATGCTATAACAATCAAGTATTCATACTTGTTTTTAACTCTAGGATGGAAACTATAAATCGCTATTATTGGGTAATATGAGCAGTAAACCAAAGATCGAAAACAACCTATACGACGATCCCGGACTAGCCATTTGAGCATAGGAAAACCAATATCACCCGATAGTTAATAAACATGCAATATTAATTGATGTTGTATGTGAACTTTTTATTGGATTTTGGGTGTGTGAGTGGTAATAATCAAATAATATCTACAGTATATGATTTCTAAATTATTTAGAAATAATTTTCTGATCAATGTATTTCGACCTTATATGTATCAAATATTACAAATATGTATCGGATATCTCAAATCCTCAATCTGATAATTCAATTTGTTTTAGATTACGACTAAAAGTTGTTAAATATAATATATTTATTGTTTACTTCTCTTATTGAAAAAGAAGGATATGCGTGAAAATATTGAAAAAGAAGGATACTCGTGAAGATATAGAATAATCATTCATTTTCTTTTTAAAGTAAAATTAAGGAAGCTGTAAATATTTTTTTTAGAATGCGATTCAAAATAGTTAAATAAAATATTGTATAACGGCTTTTGGGAACAAAAAATGAAAATTTTAAAAGTAATGTGTACTCTTATATTCATTTATAAAATGGTTGAAAATTATTAAATAAAATATACGAATTTTTATGAGAGAAATTATAGAAAAAGTTATCTCTTTTTTTTTTTTTTTTTTTTTTTTTTTCAGAGAACCAAAATCCTAACGCTAAAGTTATCATATTCATAACATTGTAATGAGTTATCCCATTTGTAACATGAAGACGATGGTTGTAATCTAAAGATGATCATTGATTGGCATGACTAACTTCCGTATTTAATTATATGTTTAACTAGTTATAATATCCGTGCACGCACGGGTTTTTTCTAAATTTTGATTTATGTATTATTATCAATTAAAAAACAAATGACCTAAGATGAGCCAATTAAACACAAAATTCTACTCAAATGGACTTCTTTAATATAAAGATAAAAGACTAATATAACTATAAAGCAAATTCAACAATATTAGCATTGTGGTGCTAGGAGGGGTGATATCCTAAATGAGCCTAACATTTTTTGTCACCTATAAAACTTATAGCTTAAATTAGACACACCACACTCTATAGCATTGGCAAGACAAAAGCATATGTAAATAGCACTTTCTATTGGTACCCAAATTCTTATGAGTATCTTACCATAAGGTTGTTAGTAAACAACAAATGGTTCTTTTTTAAGTAAACATCCAATGATGTTAAAACTTTTAAGTGTGACAAAATATTTGAAAATCAACCAACAAAAGTTGGATGCAAAATAAGAAAGTCTAAATGATTATGACAATTATAAAAAATTGATGATGTAAGTGTATGATATTGTCAAGGCACCATATAACAACTATGGCAATGAATTGATGATTATGAAAACCCCTTTAATGCTTAGTATGTAATAATCAGAGTGTTGAGAACCTCTTTTGGATTTCCAAAACCTCGATGTCTCCCAGATCTAACCCTTGATGTATGTGCATCATCATCTCCAAAACGACATTGTATCCATCCAGGTCGAGTGTTTGATCAGGTAATTCAGCAGAATTTACTGGTCAACGTCTTCATCCTTTTGTAATTTTGTTCTTTGACTAACCTATAATAGCATATGATAGTGTCGACGCCTCGCTTTTAGAACTCAATTGTGTACCGCAAAGAAGAAATTACGAACATGTGTGACAAGTAAGATATACAACTAAAAAAAGTGACAAGATATATTTCAAGTTACCTGAATGCTCTCAACCAAAGTGATGCATCCTGGTACCCACCTCATTTTTTGTATCGTACACATAACTTCAAGAATAGTGGTGGCTCTCCTTCCATTGGTACCGAATCTTTCGATCCTTAAAATAATGTTTTATTTGTTCCTTGTACCATAAAGCTGCATTCCATTGTTCACTCACTTGATTACAATCACCCAAGTGAAGATAAGCAGAGGACACTCCTATGTAGTTTTAAATCGAGCAAAAAAAGAAAGAAAAAAAAATCAGCAAGAGTAATAAGAAATATTGTGAATAAAATGTACCATGGAGAAAAATATATGTAAAGATTTGATGCAGGTTTTACTGACCAGGATTAAATATTTATAAGTCTCGTAATAAATATGGTCTACCCTAATGCACTAACGAGCAGTGTAACCGGTCGTGTGTAGCGTAGTATTCGGTAAAATTGAGGTCGTCCCAAGAGCTATGTGTGTGGATTAATACTAAGTCTAGGTGTCACAGATTTTAATATAATTTTGATGAGGAATTAAAGCAAATAAAGGCAAAGGATGTGATCAATAGAGGAGAGTGGTGCTAACCTAGTTAATCATCCTAATTAGTAGTGTTTATGTGTAATTACTTCCAATTACTTCAGGTGGGGTCAAAGCCGAGAGGACAACATTTGGTCAATTCGTCCTAACCTATCAGCAAAGGGTACCACTGGAGGAGTCAGGTGTTCCCTCATAAGTCCAGTTGTTCCTGGTCCCCTAAGCCAAGTCATTAAGTTCCGCTACATGCTAGATTTATAATAGTGAGTGCCCGGGAACTAGCATCTTAGACACTCACCCCCTACTTCTTCAGGTGGGGTCAAAGTAGAGAGGACAACATTTGGTCAATTCGTTCTAACCTATCAGCAAAGGGTACTACTAGAGAAGTCAGGTATTCCCTCATAAGTCCAGTTGTTTCTGGTCCCCTAAGCCAAGTCATTAAGTTCCGCTACATGCTAGATTTATAATAGTGAGTGCCCGGGTGCTAGCATCTTAGACACTCACCCCCTACTTCTTAAGTTCATCCAAACGGTAGGTGATCAGTTGGTCAAATCGCACAAGTAGAAAGGGTCGTCAGTTGGTCATATCTTACCCTTCCCGTCTCAGTCTACTCACTTAGGGTCAGTTGGTCATATCTCCTAAGCAACTAGCCTCTACCGCCATTCAAAACTACCGAAACAAGGGCAGCTACCAATAAACTATGCATGCATACACTTAGAAATAATTATACGGAAGCAATGTAAACGCAAACAAAATAATTAAGGAATCATAACTAGGCCAGCACCAAGAGGTGCTTAGCCGCTAATATTAACCATACAAATCAATTCAATGTTTAATGTTACGAAATACATGAATCAAAAGTTAAAAAAAAAAAAAAAAAAAAAAAAAGATCAAAAGCTAATGTTTATCGTATGGGAGTGATTTCTCCCTTGGAGATAGCTCCGTATGCTCCTCTAGATCTGCCTTCGACTTCGTCCCATGTTCTCTGATTGTTGTGTGAAATGGGATGCTCTGAAATGCTGGAAATCGTGGGGTATTTATAGGCCAGATCTGGTTACGGCGTAACTATTAAAAGAGTTACGCCGTAACATATAATTCTTCGTAAATTGCACTAATAATGTTGGTTACGGCGTAACCTCAGGAAGGAGTTACGCCGTATATTTAATAAATCTTGGTTACGCCGTAGTTGATGCATGAGTTACGGCGTAATTATCAGCGGCGCTGAACCTCATTTTACCTAATATGGTTACGTCGTAATCTTTGGGAGAGTTACGCCGTAATCTTCTGATAAGTTGGTTTTCTGAGCCACGCTTTAGTTACGGCGTAATGTGAGAGAGGAGTTACGCCGTAACTTCTTCAAAGTGAGCATACTATGATAAATCTTCAATAAACTCTCCAATTCCGCGTCTCTTTAGCTCCAATGCTCGTAATTTACCTGGAAGTGAAATATAATGGAAAACAAGCGTAAATCCATATAAATGATTTAAATTACAAGAATTATCGGGGGAAATTGACCCTTAATATTCATGATAATTTGATGTTATCAAATATCCTCTCACTTGAACTCTACTTGCCCTCAAGTAGACCTTATTAGATAGATTCCTAAAAAGATATCTCCCATTACCTGGAAAATACAAGTTTACAAATCCCTTGTGCTAGAATAAAACAAAGTCGAACACCTCATGAAATGGGAACTAAACACTCAAATCTCTCAACTATTCTAAGTGTCAATTTCGGGGTGATTACTCAATCGCACAGTCATAGCATGTATTCTATCATAAGCTTGGCGGTTACACAAATCTCCACCACTAGAGTTAAGGACAAAACAATTCTCGAAGGCAATATGGGTAGACACGACAAGGGTTAAGGGTGATTTGTCATTACTAACATGTCACGGCGAAGTGGACAAAATCAATGATACATGACCAAATCCATGGCCAAGACACCAAAGATTGCTCGCTGCATCACCTAGACACGCTTCATGACTAAAGGGTAGGATAAGACATGGGATATATAAATGGTGTAAAATAAAAATCAAGCAGATAATCTAAATCTATAACCAAGTCATCACCACTTAACGCCCGCCCAAAGTTCAAGTTTCGAAGTTAGGAAACCGGATCATGATATACTAGGTAGATGTGTCATTAGAGGACGTCATGATGGGCACACTACCTTTTCTCCAACTAATGGCGCGATTACCAACTCTAATCTTTAAATGTAACCAAGGTGGCCTCCTCGATACTAAATCTATATAAAGCTCATAACATAGTGCTTATAACATCGCACTTTACAATCAACTGAATAAAAATAGGAATACATACCTTTTTTTTCATAAACATAACAACTTAACATAACATCCCCTCACTTGAGATGAACAATGGGAATTCGGGGGGTCTTCAATGATCTTTAAGAATATGTCGTCGACGAAAGCGTGATTCCCGAACCTTTCCACTTGAACCTTGAATTTAGGCAAATGATGACTTCCCAATCACAAATAAAGACTACAGGGTAGGCTAAGGTGTATAGGTGTAACGAAACAATATATTGGGTTAAAAAAATGAAATGAATGGCTCAGATGGGTATATCTAGGTGTATCTTGCACTAAAGGTGAGTGCAACAAAAGGGTTTCACATGGGGGTCGAGAAGTCGAGGTGACTAATCGATAGACACACAATGGTAGGCTATTTGGGTGATAATCCTATAATACTGCCTTCTTAAACTGAAAAGTCCAAATACATCGAGCTAACTCAACATACCTCGTCTATGGTCTCGAAATGATGCAAAGGCCAAGTTCTAAAGTTTATAAGCTACCGGCACACTCATAATTTGGTGGATTTGGGGTAAAATTTTGGAAACGGATAAGGCTAATCTCCCCATAAAATATCAAGGGTTATATGTGCTCGGCTAAGGTCTAATCTAGTTAGGTTACGAAAAACATGTCAAAATTTTAAAAATTGCATAATTTTTCAAAATAAACTAGAAAAACGAGGGCAAAATAAAGTTCAAGAGACAATTCTACTCCCGTCCCCCCACTTGAATTATACAAAGTCCCTTTTGTACTAAGCGATGAATAAAGGTGAAGAGAAAAGTAAAATTAGAGCGAGAAATTCCCTGAAATTTGCTCCAAAAAGAAAGAAGGCCCACGAAAGATAGTCGTGCCTTCGCATACGCATCCATGAGCAAACTTCAATCCCTGAAATCACACTACCGACAAGCATAATTCTAAAAAAAGAAAAATGAAAAATGAAAAATAAACCTAACTCACTTTCGTAGGAATCACGGTTGCATTTAGCGCATGCAACAGGCCTTTTAAACAATTTGGTGTCCCAAGTAGTGTCCCAATGGTAGGCTGTTTAAAATGAAAGAAGTAAACCAGAGGATAGTTATGTCGTAATTCCAGAAGGAGTTACGCCGTAACTAGGCAAAACGTGGTATACGCTGCAAAAGTGTAGCTACGGCGTAACCACTGAGATGGGATTACGCCATAATTGGTAGTGCATCTGAAGTTCTGCTACAAGGGGCCTATTACGGCGTAACCATGAGAACGAGTTACACCGTAACTTTGGTCAGATCAGCATGCTGCAGCAGCAAATTTTCTTCGTTTCCTGCAAAAATGGTTAAAAACACAAAATCCAACAGAAATGGAAATAAAACAAATGAAAGGGATAATTCGGGTTGTCTCCCGAAAGAGCACTTTTTTTTATTTACGAGTCTTTAAGTTAGACTCAAAGCCTAGGGGCTAGAAGTGTTTGTTGGTCATTTCGTGGATATGGCAATCTCCATGTTGGATCCAACTGATCAGATTCTCATCCCGTTTTAAGTCCATCCCTAGTTCTAAACATCCCAAGTATAAATTCTTGATCTTTTGGTAAGGATGGTCAATACCCTTGGCCTTATCTTCATCACTAATGTCGAGTAATGACTGAGCGTGGCTCAACTGCCTCTTTGTCCACTTTTTGAAATTCGAAACTGTCCATGGCATTTTAATAACTGTTTTATCTTCACCAATCTTTAACCATACCAGCCCTTCTTTCTCATCTTTGTCTAGCCCAGATAGTTCTTTAAAGGTTTTCCCGAAAATTACCCCGGTTAGCCCATCTTCTATGAACTCGCTAACGTCATCCAACACCACAAAGTCTACCAGAAATGAGTGAGTCCCCACAAAGACATTGATGTTTGTTGCAATACCTAGGAAATTGTTTCCTCTATATTCAAGTTCTTTTTTCATAACCTGATTGTAGCATTCCTTAGAAATGATGTTAACTGGGGAATTTGTGTCGATGAATAGATGCAAATCAATGAACCCAATTTTGCATGAATTTTTCAGATAATGAGGGTTCCTATGATGGATTCGAGCTCCCATCTCGCAAAAATTGGGTTGGTCAGAAAAAGTTTTTCAGAGTTGTTGCTCCAATGGACCATTTCGATGTCGCTAGAAAAATCATTGGCACTGACTCCTAAGTCTTCTTCTTCAAAATTTATGAACACATCGAAATCCTTTCCCGAAGCTATCTCACCAAGATTTGTAGGAGTTTTCGGGGAGTCACTAAGAAAATCCTCTAATGCATCTCCAAAATCACCAATAGGGTCAATTGCACAAACTTTTTTATGGGTGGATAGAAGTTCATTAGGTCTAAATGTGTCAATTTCCCCATTAGCCTCGAGAGTTAATTTTCGGGCGAAGACATCCACCTTTGCATGGGCAGTAGCAAGCATTGGTCTTCCTAAAATAATAGGTATTTTGTTGTCTTCAGGAATATCTAGAATCACGAAGTCAACTAGGAATAATTTTTTTTTATTTTCACCTACACGTTCTCAACGATTCCCAAGGGTGACTGCATCGATCGATCGGCCATTCAATCTTCATTTTGGTTGGCTTAAGGTCTCCAATACCCATACGTAGGAACATCGAACGAGGCATTATGCTTATGCTCACTCCAAGATCAGCTAGGGCGTTACACATATTGAGACTCTCGATCAAGCAAGGGAGAGTGAAACAACCAGGATCTTTTTCCTTTTGCGGCAGTTCATTTCTTAAAACTGCTGAACATCTCTCGTTAAGTTGAACCGTCTCATCGGAATCGCCGCTTAACTCCTGCAAAATATTGTTAGGATCAGTCTTAATGGAATTAACAAGAGGAACATTTACCGGGAGGGCTCCAACATCCAGAAGCAAGTGTTTCTCCTTGTTGATTCTTCGTTTAACCTTCTCCGAAAAGGTAGTGGGCTCCTCAAAGATTGTTTCAAATGTGTTGACAACTTCTTCTTCACGTGCATCAAGGTAATCAGTTATAGCTTTTGAACATGAATTCACACTCTTCTCCAAACCCTTTATGCGGTCTTCATGAGTTTTGAGAGAAGAAATTGTGTTTTCCACGAATGTTTTCATCATTTTTTCAATTCTCTCATCACGTTCCTTAGATTCTTTAGTATGGTCAAGGATCCTTTTCTCTAAGTTGTTTCCGGTCTTGGTCCCAAATACACTCTTAACCTTCTCTACCCGACAGGCTTCAATTTCATTTGCTCTTTCAAGCCTTCACTATTTCACCATAATTATATTTTTGCTTCGTCAATGTTTTCATTACCTTATGATCAAAATTATCCCTTGGTCCATACCCTGTCTCCATGTGCCATTTATAGCAATGTTCAGAAATCCGTTGAATATACTCCAAAGCTTGGTCAGGGGTCATGCTAGGAATAGGTCTAGGAGAATCGATTAATTCACGTGTCAGTGCATTAATTCCCCTGTAGAAGACATAGACGATTTGATGTATGTTTAAGTCATGAGTGGGACATCGATAAAATAGCTCATTGAATCTTTCCCATGCTTGGTAAAGTGTCTCTTCACCTTCTTAAACGAATTCATGGATCTTACTGAGAAGTTTAGCCATTTTCGAAGGAGGGCAAAATTGTTGAACGAATTCTTTCCTTAATTTACCCCATGCTTCTTTGCATTCGTTAGGAAGTTAATTGTACCATCTTTTCGCAGTTCCTGTAAGAGTCATAGGAAAAATTCTTGCTATAACCGAATAGCTAGGGATACTCCGGATGCTGAAAAGAGATGATAGGTAGAGAACTTCTTCCACATGATTCTGAACATCCTCATTTTCATCTCCTAAAAACTTAAGCTCGTGTAACTCTCAAATAAATTGGTCCGGAATAGAGAATTTTTTGACACTAGAATCTTGCATGACGGATCGTTGGCAGTTCTCATTTGGTCGTTTCAAATACTGCTCCAAGATTATTTCTTCGATATTATTTTCATCAATGACTTCCGGTTCTGCATCAGATTGGTCAGATTCGTAAAACGAAAAGATGTTATGATAGGAACCGGAGAGTAAACTTATTTTGTCCGGAATTGCTTCTCCGGATCATCGAATGGGGTGGCCAAAAATGGCCTTGAGCTTCTAGTCTTGTATCCTGACATTTAAGAGAAGAAAGAAAATTAAAAATAGACTTAATAAAAAATCCTAAAATAACTCCCCGGCAGCGGCGCCAAAAACTTGATGCAGGTTTTACTGACCAGGTTTTAATATTTATAAGTCTCGTAATACCTATGGTCTACCCTAATGCACTAACGGGCAGTGTACCCGGTTGTGTGTAACATAGTATTCGGTAAAACCGAGGTCGTCCCAAGAGCTATGTGTGTGGATTAATACTAAGTCCAGGTGTCACAGATTTTAATATAATTTTGATGAGGAATTAAATCAAATAAAGGCAAAGGATATGATCAATAGAGGAGAGTGGTGCTAACCTAGTTACTCATCCTAACTAGTAGTATTTACGTCTAATTACTTCCAATTACTTCAGGTGGGGTCAAAGTCGAGAGGACAACATTTGGTCAATTCGTCCTAACCTATCAGCAAAGGATACCACTGGAGAAGTCAAGTGTCCCCTCATAAGTCCAGTTGTTCCTGGTCCCCTAAGCCAAGTCATTAGGTTCCGCTACATGCTAGATTTATAATAGTGAGTTCCCGGGCGCTATCATCTTAGACACTCACCCCCTACTTCTTAAGTTCATCCAAACGGTAGGTGGTCAGTTGGTCAAATCGCACAAGTAGAAAGGGTCGTCAGTTGGTCATATCTTACCCTTCCCATCTCAGTCTACTCACTTAGGGTCAGTTGGTCATATCTCTTAAGCAACTAGCCTCTACCGCCATTCAAAACTACCGAAACAATGGTAGCTACCAATAAACTATGCATGCATACACTTAGAAATAATTATACGGAAGCAATGTAAACGCAAACAAAACAATTAAGGAATCATAACTAGGCCAGCACCAAGAGTTGTTTAGCCGCTCACATTAACCATACAAATCAATTCAATGTTTAATGTTACGAAATACATGAATCAAAAGTAAAAAAAAGATAAAAAGCTAATGCTTATCGTATGGGAGTGATTTCTCCCTTGGAGATAGCTCTGTATGCTCCTCTAGATCTGCCTTCGACTTCTTCTCATGTTCTCTGATTGTTGTGTGTGAAATGGGATGCTATGAAATGCTGGAAATCATGGGGTAATTATAGGCCAGATCTGGTTACGGCGTAACTATTAAAAGAGTTACGCCGTAACATTTAATTCTTCGTAAATTGCACTAATAATGTTGGTTACGGCGTAACCTCAGGAAGGAGTTACACTGTATCTTCAATAAATCTTGGTTACGCTGTAGTTGATGCATGAGTTAAGGCGTAATTATCAGCGGCGCGGAACCTCATTTTACCTAATATGGTTACGTCGTAATCTTTGGGAGAGTTACGCTGTAATCTTTTGATAAGTTGGTTTTCTGAGCCACGCTTTAGTTACGGCGTAATGTGAGAGATGAGTTACGCCGTAACTTCTTCAAAGTGAGCATACTATGATAAATCTTCAATAAACTCTCCAATTCCGCGTCTCTTTAGCTCCAATGCTCGTAATTTACCTAAAAGTGAAATATAATGGAAAACAAGCGTAAATCTATATAAATGATACAAATTACAAGCATTATCTGGGGAAATTGACACTTAATACTCAAGATAGTTTGATGTTATCAAGATTCTAAAACAAAATCCAAATAGACATATTATAACTTACTTATTTCGTGACAACTTTATACTATTGTTGTTGTTGCTGCTATAATAATTCATATTTCAAGTTTCAGTTTTGTTTGTTTAGCAAAGACTACCTATCTAAAATTCCCGCATCGGTGTTTCTATTACTCTTCTTATAATTATTAGCAGGCATAGCCTAAATTTACATGCATACCTTTAGTTATAAATCTATTAGATTATTTGTAATACTGTAGATATTAAATCATATAATATCTAGTAGAAGTGCCTTATTGTTCTCAACATCAGTATATGCCATATAAGAAAGTGCTATCACTAACTTAAAAGATGAATTATAATATAAAAAATTAACTTTCATTAATTTTTCTATTTTATGTTACAATATATGTTTATAGATCCACAAACAATATATGTGTCAGAGTAAAATTTGTTGTACTGATTCTAGAGGCGAAAATGGGCAGTCTGGGTAACGGGTCATTGTGCTTCTGGGTCAAAATAGGTAAATTTTGTGTATGTTATAATTGGTCGGATTGGGCTGACCCACAAACACCTTCCTTTTAGCCCTCCTTGTGCAGATTAGAAATAAGTAAATCGACGATTCGTTCCATTTTTTAAAAGAAAAAGGGGCTGTTATTCAGAGCCGGCAATTGGTTGTTAGATTTCGTCCCACAACATAAGTGTTAAATATGATTCTAAATGCTACATTTCTACAATAATATTTAAACTTTTATGAACAAATTTTTAAGGTATACTGTTCGGATGGCTTTACCCATCTTAGCGACCTTAACCCGACCGAAGATGAGACATAAGCCTATTTAACAATCTTGAAACAACCACTTCTGGCTACTAATCTAGTAGCATATTCTAGTGCGAATTATAAAAAGCAAACGTAATAAAAAAATTGTGTGGTTTAAACCCTCAGTTATGCAATTAAAAATTTTATAGTAAATTAATTGAGGTACAAAAGCAATACCCATTCTGGAAATCTGAAAAATGATAACATTATGCATATACTAATTTTGATGAAAAGAACCCATTTAATGCTTGACATAGATGTAAGAATCTTGTCCCACTTTCAATGTAATAAACTTCCATAAGTTGTTATGAATTAAAAGTAAACCAGTTGAGCTTAGAAAGTAGACTAATCTTTGAAACCAATCTTAGAAATGATACCAATTATTCATAGGCGTAATTAAAAATTGACTACTGTAGCTTCAAGTCAAACAGTTAGATGGCATGTATACCAAAATAAGTTTACTAAATACTCAATTTGTGCTAAACCATAATTATATGCACTTAAATAGTTAAACAATCTCATTTAAACTAAAAGAGAAATATCCTCGACACCGAAGAACCTACAAAAGGTCTGCACAAGATACGAATTTTAAATGCGGTTTTTTCGCACTACTTTTCGGGTAATATAGGGAAATCCTAATGCAAAGATGTTCTCGCGTAGTGTCATTCATCTTCTACATCTAACTAACAATAATGCTTAATATGTACTCATGTTTGTAGTTATCGAGTAAAAAGGTTTCACAATGGTCAAGTTCAATGTACATAACTAAAGCGAACTCTAACATGATAAACATGATTTTCAAAAAAATTATTGTAGGATTAGGTTTACCGAAAAACATGCAAGCTTGCAAAGATTAGGTTTAAACAGTATGCCACATTACAAACGGGTTAACTTGATACCTTACCTTAAAAGTACAATGTATATATGATAAGCTGAAACTTGATATTGCTCACCCTTTGCTGCTGCCTTAAAAGTAGCGTCATGTTACCGCATTGGCCTTCTCTTCTTGGGAGCTTTCCTATTGAAGCATCATCACAACTGCAATATGTATAAAGTTCAGTATGGAGGATAATAGATGCAGTTTAAGAAAGATAAAAGAAAGGCGGTAATTTACATCAGGTGTATGGATATTTCTTGCAGTTTTTAATGAGTGTTTGTGACTCTAACTGAACTCCTTTAGCTCACAACCTTACTATTTGACTTTAGCTTCAAGGTTCTATATGCTATCAAGCATGTTTTGAAATTAACTTGACAGCAAAAGAGTATGCTCTCGTAACTCTCATAATCATTGAAAAGAATGGACCATTTGTTATATATTCTACTATTCAGTAAAAATAGTTATATTTTTTATGCTCTCGTAACTTCTGAAACTAAGTATAGATTACATCGGAAATTTGTTGGAAGTAAATGACAAAACCAGAAACTTAGTAGTATGTTTAATAATCTTAATTGTTAAGGGTAGTTTAGTGTATGTATTTGTAAGTTTCGGTATAAACCGAAAGTATGTAATTGGGCTGGGTCATAAAACCGGTTACAGGTTGTAACGTTTAGAAAACATGTGTGTCGATTACTTTTGTTGAAACGGTACCTCTCTTGTTCAATGGTGCCGCTTCAGTAAGTATTTATAGGGTTGAGTCTGTAATCATTTAACAACAATCAATAAAATATCTGCACTTTTCTTTGTTTCTGTCGCAAGACTTCTGTCCCAAACTTCCTGGTTCCATTCATACCTGTGAAGTCCTACAATCTGAGAAACAGATTCTGTCGAAGGCATTAACCAACAGTGGCATCAGAGCAAGAGTTTAATCGATCCAGGGAAGAACATATATAAGTGGCCATCGATTGAAGAGCAAGAATAAAAGGCAGAGGGAAGTTAATGTAAAACCTTTGTAGTGACCAGTAGAAAAGAAAGAAGGGATTGAAAGTTTGCCCTATTGGCAGAAGGAAGTTATTGTAGAACTGGAGAAGACAACCAGTTTAGCGAAATTACCAATTGTGGTTACCCAAATCCAGAAGGCATCAATTGAAGAAAAACTACAACATCGATTGGAGAAGAAAGTAAGGAGGAACGGTTTTTCTTTTGATAATCATACCAATCGACTCAATTTGCAAGTTAATCCGAACCCTTTGTGGTTCATAGCAAGTTAGACCGAACCCTTTGTGGTTCATAGCAAGACCGAACCCTTTGTGGTTCATAGCAAGATTATTCCGAATCCTCGTGATTCATAGCAAGATTAACTGAACCCTTGTGGTTCATAGCAAGAGAAAACCTAGTGTTTTCAAGCAAGAAGAAACCTTAGAGTTTCAAGCAAGATAGCAAGAAGAAACCTTAGAGTTTCAAGCAAGATAGCAAGAAGAAACCTTAGAGTTTCAAGCAAGTAATAATCTTAATTGTTAAGGGTAGTTTAGTGTATGTATTTGTAAGTTTCGGTATAAACCGAAAGTATGTAATTGGGCTGGGTCATAAAACCGGTTACAGGTTGTAACGTTTAGAAAACATGTGTGTCGATTACTTTTGTTGAAACGGTACCTCTCTTGTTCAATGGTGCCGCTTCAGTAAGTATTTATAGGGTTGAGTCTGTAATCATTTAACAACAATCAATAAAATATCTGCACTTTTCTTTGTTTCTGTCGCAAGACTTCTGTCCCAAACTTCCTGGTTCCATTCATACCTGTGAAGTCCTACAATCTGAGAAACAGATTCTGTCGAAGGCATTAACCAACAGTGGCATCAGAGCAAGAGTTTAATCGATCCAGGGAAGAACATATATAAGTGGCCATCGATTGAAGAGCAAGAATAAAAGGCAGAGGGAAGTTAATGTAAAACCTTTGTAGTGACCAGTAGAAAAGAAAGAAGGGATTGAAAGTTTGCCCTATTGACTTAGAGTTTCAAGCAAGATAGCAAGAAGAAACCTTAGAGTTTCAAGCAAGATAGCAAGAAGAAACCTTAGAGTTTCAAGCAAGAATTTTGATCTTTTGATCACAAAAGCAAGAACCTTTTGATCTTTTCGATCAAACACAAAAGGCAAGAAAATCAGGAACATCTCGGTTCTGATTATAAGCAAGAAAGCAAGCATGGTAGAAGGAGACAAGAATGCTAACACATCGAACAATACATCAGTTCGAGAACTTGGAAATGTTTCACTACAATGTCCAAAATTGACCGAAACAAACTACACGACATGGGCATTGATGATGGAGACAATATTGAAGGCATATGGCATATGGGAAATGATAGTTGCGAAAGACGGAAATACAACAAGCAAGAAGAGTCACATCTCACCTATGACACTGACACCGAACCTACATTGCTGTGAAGTCTCGTCAAGAATGAAAGAATAATGGAAGATCTGATTTTGTCATTAGGGGGGAATGTTGGAAGTAAATGACAAAACCAGAAACTTAGTAGTATGTTTAATAATCTTAATTGTTAAGGGTAGTTTAGTGTATGTATTTGTAAGTTTCGGTATAAACCGAAAGTATGTAATTGGGCTGGGTCATAAAACCGGTTACAGGTTGTAACGTTTAGAAAACATGTGTGTCGATTACTTTTGTTGAAACGGTACCTCTCTTGTTCAATGGTGCCGCTTCAGTAAGTATTTATAGGGTTGAGTCTGTAATCATTTAACAACAATCAATAAAATATCTGCACTTTTCTTTGTTTCTGTCGCAAGACTTCTGTCCCAAACTTCCTGGTTCCATTCATACCTGTGAAGTCCTACAATCTGAGAAACAGATTCTGTCGAAGGCATTAACCAACAAAATTGAGATGCAAAATTTTTAACACGGGTCATTTTTCATAAGTCATATAGTATTTGTTAGGAAATATATTTAAATAATGTGTCACAAGATTTAACATAGTTTAACTAAATTCTAAAACCATAAGGTTTATCTTTACTCAATCATACTCCTAAAATAACATCTATTACACAGTTCTATACAGAAATTTAGTTTATCGCCTAACCAAAACTACTGATTTGAGATAAGATGCACAATAAATGTAGAGATGGTTACCTTCCCATCTTCTGTTACAGGTGCTCCAAGTGTGTCCTGTGGATTTTCAGGGTTTTCCCAACATAGAATATCCTCAGATTGATGTGTACCTAAGCAATGATAGTAGAGCTGATGATCAAGGTTTGCGTTTGTCTCTGTTCCAGCATCCAAATTTTCACCTTCCCTGTCAATTTTCCAATTTCAACGTTATCATCTATCTATATTTAAGAAAACATATAGCCATCAAGCTTATATGTTACACATGTTGAGCCTAAATTCTATTTTAACCATCTTGAAGGACAAGAAGCAAATGCTTAACCTTAATATGTCGTTTGAAAATTATGACCAACACTAATTTACTGTAAATATGCGCATGTTAAATCAAAAACAATATCAGATGTCATTTTGCACTTACTTTGGAGCAGGGTAGCGGTTGTAGAAGAAACCTTTGCTATCATTTGTCCAACTAATACCCGAAAATTTAACATGTCACTAAAATATGTCATCCACTTATTGCAACACTGAACTTTATAAGAGAAATAACTAAATCGGTCACTCACCCATGACAATGTATCAGGCTCAACTTTCTTGTCTTCAATCCGCATTACTTTGACAGTGACCCAATCACTTCCACTTGAACTAAGAGCATACGCCAAGTACTTAGCATCCTCACTAATAGCATACGTGCTCAACGCCACTGTTCCATCTTCACTAAGTCCATTCGGATCAAGCAACACCTCTGCTTTTCCATCCAAACTATCCTACAAAACCAGCAAAAAAAGAATAAAGCTATAACAACAAACAATACCAGCACAACAATATCTACTTTCAGTGCGTTAATTTACTGTATAGTTGTTCAACCATATATACCTGCATGTACATGACTTTCTGTGGTTGAAGCCCATTATTATGAAAGTAAAAGTACTTATCAGCTTCTCTAAACGGAACACCAAACTTCGGGTAGTCATAAAACTTAGCAAGCTTATCGTGAAGCTTTTCCCTTGTGTCACATTTTTCAACACATATTCGGTCAATTCCACTTGCTTTTTCACAAAGTATTTAACCTCTTATGTGTCTGGATCTTCAAGCCTAAAAGTGAATATTCCATGGTAGATGTTCAGTCAGATATGCTGTTTAAATAAACTTTGAGGCTAGCATGCGGCATAAAACTTTCTAGGAAAATGCTGATCAAATTTCGAGACTTATTAACAATTACAACAATATTGAAACGTTAAGTAACCTAAAGTTGCACCAATATGCAATAACCTTTAATCAAATTTTCATTGTATGTAATGGGTTATGTGACTTATGTCCATTAACTTTTGACGGAACAAACTTTTATTTTGTTACCAATCGACGTACGTTAGGGAGCTTTTATATTGATATACAGTGACTCTAGTTTGCTGCCACACCGCTATTTTAACTAATAATGTACCAAAGGTCGATTATATGCATTGCCAAGTGAAGGAAAGTTTGTTACGACAACAGCTCTCATCATCTATAATTGTTTACTGAATAGTTTATTTCAGTAATCTATATTTAATTTCAGAAGTTGGGTACAACTTTATCAGGATGGTGTCTAGGTGCTTCTTTTCTAATCATACCAAAATGTGACCAAAAAAGTTTTCATAACAATAGACTAAGATCACATACTTATGACAAATATCGATAGCTTATTGAACCGAAAAAGTAAAGTATGCAACTAACTAAGTAAAAATAGCAGCTTTATGAATACATCATTAATCAACAATCTTAATAAAAAAAAGGCTAATTAGGTCAAAGAGATTATCATATAATGTACAAATTAACCTAAAGATCAATAATTAATACAAAAATTGATGAAAGTAAATATACACCGGACAAAATAAACCGCCTACAATAGACTTCTAATGCTTAAGGAGAAGATTAAAGTTCTGTTGCAGTAATCGCATGAATTCTTTCCCATAGCTACATATCACATAGTACACAATTTATATAGTTAGTAAGAAAAAAATTAGGTATTATTAAACGAATTACAAAAAACATAACAAAGTAAAAAATACCTTAGAAGCCTCATAACCAATGCTTTAAAATTAAATTAGGGTTATTTGATACCATTGGAAGCTTGATCATCCAAATAAGAGGAGCTGCCAGCGGCTGAGGTGTTCACAGAATTGATGAAATTAGGGTTCATAAATTGAGACAATATAATCTAATTTGTGATTTTGCATAAATTGATGACTATGATTAAGTTAATCAAGTAAATTTTTGTTTGATTATGATGAAGAAAAAGGAGGAATATGTGTTGAAAACACAAAGACCTTGACAGATCTTGAGCACTCGTAGATCGTTAGTGTTGCCTATGTAATCATAAGCAAACTAATAGAAAATCTCTACAACTCGTATTCTATAGCGGAATGTAAATACAAGCTGTTATAACTAAGAACACTTAGATCCTCTATGGATCTTTTATTCACTGAAACTCTATGTTTCGAATGAGTTTTCTATTACATACTATGAAGTTCCTTTTATAGACAAGGAACCCTAAATTATTTCTCCTCAATCGACTAAGCATGCATTTAATGGAAACACATTAAACAATATTGAGCAGTACAATAATACCCATGCTAACCTCGGGCAGTACAAGAATAATGATGAATTAGCATGTAATTAATAAAGCGCATGCAGATCCTAGTCAGCTTCCACCCTTCAGCAGAAACACGGCACGGCTTTTAAACTTCAGCAGAATCTCTTCTTCAGCAGATTCTGCTTCTACTTCAGCAGAATCCTTCGGCAGTATTGACGGTAGAAATCCTACTTCGCATAATTCCCAACAATCCTCCCCTAAATTGGAATTTGACTTGGTTAAGTTCCAGTTTCCTAACCTTGAAAGATCTTAGAGACTGCAGTACTAGAGGATTGTTCTCAACCATCAGTAGCAAAGAACCAATAATAATCTCATCTCTATGATGACCAAACTTTGAAACGCCAGGTCTTTGCAGCAACACATGACATAGTGTACATCAATACTTATTAGTTGCATACTATTCTCATCACATCCAGGTGAGTTAACTCCTGTGAGAGGTGAATCATTGAAAATAATGGATTTGATGTCTCTTTATCAATAGCCATCACTACTGTAGTAGCCAAATGTTTAAATCCGAAAACGATGGTACATTGATAACCATCTGATTTATTAGCAAATCAACAACTATATAAACGGATTTGATGTGTCTTTACCTGTAGCCGTTTGCTCAGGACTAGTCAATTCTTAGAATTGGTGAATTGATAACCAAATATGGATTCAGTTGCCTTTACCACAAGCCATATACTTGTGGGCTAGCCAATTCTTGGATTCCAACAAGGAATATACCATGGTGAATTGATGACCATACAACTCTCAGCAATTAAGCATGGGTGGTTGCAGACCCTATGATTTTGAGCAAACCATTACAGCTATCAACAGATTTGATGTGTCTTTACCAAAGTTGTACCCTTTGGACTAGCCATCTCTTTGATATACACAAGGTATATCTGGTGAGATAAAAACCATCAACTATATACAACAAACCTGCAAGAGAAAGTTAGTCTTTTTTTTTTTTTTTTTTTTTTTTTTTTTTTTTTTTTTTTTAACTAAGAAACTAACAAACAAAACAAAGAAAATAAACAACACAAACGACTGTACATAAACTGAGGCATATGCCTCCCCTGAGGCCTATGCCTCCCCTTAAACTTTGCAGGTAAGGGTTAAGCATTCCAATATTGACTACAAGGTGTTGAAACCTTGGTCCATCAAAAGCTTTTGTTAACAGATCTGCCACATTATCATCTGTATGAATTTTAGCCACATTTATCAAATGTTTTTCATATGCATCTCTTATAAAGTGGTGCCTGATTTCAATATGTTTGGTTCTACTGTGAAAAACTGGATTTTTGACAATGCATATGGTACTCTGATTATCAATAAAAAGTGTTGTGTTCATGAAGTTATACCCATAATCCAGCAATTGATTTTGAATCCAAAGGACCTGTCCACAGCAATTTGCAGCAGCAACATACTCTGCTTCAGTAGTTGAGGTAGCCACAATGGTTTGTTTCTTGCACTGCCAAGAAATCAATCACGTTCCAAGGAATTGACAGCCTCCAGTTGTGGATCTCCTATCCAGATTTGCACCAGCATAATCACTATCACTATATGCTTCCAACTTAAAAGGAGACTCTTTTGGGTACCAAAGGCCTAAATGAGGTTGGCCTTTGAGGTACTTAAAGATCTTCTTGACTGCATTGAGATGGGAAGCAAGTGGAGTGACTTGATGTCGAGAGCACACACTCACAGCAAAGGTAATATCAGGCCTTGAAGCTGTTTGATACATTAATGAACCAATCATAGATCTGTATAAATGAACATTCACATGTAGATCTGGTTCATTGTTGGTTTTTGTTTTTGGAGTTTCATAAGGTGTTGTGGCAGTTCTGACACCTTCCATACCAAATTTCTTCAAAATGTCCCTTACATATTTATCTTGACTGATAAATATCCCATCTTGTTTCTGCTGAACTTGGAGACCCAAAAAGAAAGTAAGCTCCCCCATAGCACTCATCTGAAATTCTCCCTTCATCAGTTCCTCAAATTCCCTGCACCAAGCTTCTTTAGTGGATCCAAAAATGATGTCATCCACATACACTTGCACAAGTATGATGTCTGTCGAGTTCTTCTTCAGAAAAAGAGTCTTATCAATGGCACCTCTTCTGTAGCCATGCTTCAGCAGAAATGATGAAAGACTAGCATACCATGCTCTTGGTGCCTGATGAAGTCCATAGAGAGCTTTAACCACCTTGTAAACATGATTAGGATGATCAGGGTCTTCAAATCCTTTGGGTTGAGTGACATAAACCTCCTCTTCTATCTCACCATACAGAAAAGCACCTTTAACATCCATCTGATACACCATGAAGCCCATGTAAGAAGCATAGGCCAAGAAAATTCGAATAGCCTCTACTCTAGCAACAGGTGCAAACACTTCATCATAATCAATCCCTTCCTCTTTCCTGTAACCTTGAGCTACTAATCTTGCGTTGTTTTTAATAACCACACCCCTTGCATCTCTTTTGTTCTTCAGAATCCATTTAGTTCCAATAGCATATTTGCCATCTGGTAATGGTACTAAGATCCAAACTTGTTGGTTCTGAAACTGTTGCATTTCGTCTTGCATTGCTTCAATCCAACTTGAGTCTTCAAGAGCTTGAGTGACAATGGTTGGTTCTACTTGAGAAAGAAAACACGCAAACAGACAATGCTTGAAGTCTGTGTGATTGTCTCTTTGCTTATTTGAGACATAAGAGAGAAAAGCAACCTGTCCAAATTTAGGACTAGAGATAGCCCTTCGAGTTCTAACAGGTGCTAGAATGTCACCAATAATATTGGATTGAGGGTGAGTGATGTTGATTCTTTTAGTAGCAGTGGGGTTGACTTCAATGGAAGGTTCAAGATTAGACACAGTTGGTACAAAAGTTGTGTCATAGGAAGGTGAGGTGAAAATGCCAGATTTGGGTTGATGATTTCCAAGATCTGAAGGTCTTGGAAAGCGAGTATAGGGTTCACCAAAGTCTGTGGATACTCTAGAAGGAATAGGAGTAGAAACAGTCGAGCTTTCAGCAGATTTGATGACTATGGGAGAGACTGCATCAGTGTCAGCAGAAACATGGTTTCCACTGACAGCCTCATTTGCAAGTTCCCCATTCACCTTCTCAGCTTCAAGCTTAGCTGCAAACTCTTGAGTCTGAAGCCTAGCAAGGTCCTCAGCATAGTGTGATTCATCTTCACTCTCAGCAGAAGTATCTCTAGAAGTGTTACCTGCAACATTGTTAGGGGAGAAAGAAGGCACAAGTATAGGTTGTTCATCATCTTCAAATTCACTTTCTATTTTCTTCCATGTATCTCAGGTTCAAAGTCTCCTCTATTTTCTTGGCAGATAAATTGTACACTCTGTAAGCCTTGCTATGAGCTGAATAACCCACAATATAACCCTCATCAGCTTTCTCATCAAACTTCCCCAACGGATCACTGGTGTTTAGAATGGTCACTTGACAACCAAAAGGTTTGAGGTAATGAATGGTTGGAACCTTCCCAAAGAGAAGCTCATATGGTGTTTTGAGGTGAGGTCTAGTAATGGAGACTCTGTTTAGCACATAGCAAGTTGTGCCAACAACTTCAGTCCAGAACATAGTGGGCAATTTAGAGTCTGCAAGCATTGATCTTGCAGCCTCTATCAAGGTCCTATTCTTTCTTTCAGCTACCCCATTTTGTTGCGGGGTTCTTGGATTGCTATAGTCCCTCTTTATCCCTTTAGACCTACAGAGTTCTATAATAATAGCATTCTTGAACTCTGTCCCATTATCACACCGAATTCCCTTAACCTTCTTGTTCAACTGATTTTCAACGAGGGTGATGAAGTCTTTCAGCACTGGAGATGTTTCATCTTTAGTTCTTAGAAAGAACACCCAACAAAATCTGCTAAAGCCATCAGTGATAACCAAACAAAAATACTTGTGATCAATGCTTCTGACTTGAGTTGGACCAAAAAGATCCATATGTAACAGCTGAAGAGGCTCAGAAATAATGCTCATAGCAGTGATAGCTTTGTAGGAGGCTCTGTGTTGCTTCCCTTTGTTGCATGCAACACAATTATGATCATTGGAGAAAACTTTGGAGGGAAGCCCTTCAACAAGACCCATTTTAGAGAGTTTGTTTATGGTCTTGAAATTCACATGAGCCATTCTCCTATGACATTTGGTAGACTCATCCAAGGATGCTTTAGCCACCAAACAAGTGAGGTCACCTTCAGGATGAACTTCATTGAGGTTGAATGTGTATAGATTGTGAGTTCGAGGAACTCTCAGCAGAATTGAAGTATCTTCTGGAAGTTTGAACTCTTTAGAAAGCACAAGACATTCATCTTCAGAGAAGAGTACCTTGTTCTTGGTGTCACAAATTTGTGAGACTGAGAACAAGTTGAATTGCTGAAGTTCCCTAACATAGTACACATTCTCAAAGTTCAGTAGAGGTGTCTTGATGGTGCCTTTCCCAGTAATTTTACCACCACTTCCACCAAAAGTCACATTGCCTCCTTCTTCAATAGGAACAAAATTGTGCATCATATCTCTATTACCAGACATGCTTCTTGAGCACCCACTATCAACAATACCAATATCTTTATGCTTAAGAGGATGATCCTATAGTAACAAAAAAATATATACAAAAGAATGTTAGTATACAAAGGAGGCTCAAGTCATTGCTGACTTGAACCTGCCTTGTGGATCATAAGATTTAGGTCTAGCAGAAGAGAAAGATCCACCATTGTTCTTGGGTTTCCATTGAAATTTAGGTCCCTTATTTTTCCAAGAACAACCTGCTGAGGACTTGACAGTAGTACCCCAACACCTTTTCCCATTATTCATAGAGTCAACATATGCAGGCCAATAACCATGTTTAAAGTATGGGCTAGTAGGTTGCACATAAGGTCTATCAGCTGATCTCCACCAAAGAGAGTCAGTATAAGTTGCTTGTGGGACATAAGGTGGAATATTATTAGCATTGGTCCACACTGGTCTAGGTTTCTGCTGAGTAGCACATACACCCAATCTTTGCTCATAGAAATCACAATCCTTAATTAAATGAAATTTACTTCCACATACAAAACATGTCTTCCTTTTGGAAGATTTATTCAACAAAGAAGATGTTCTATTACATGTAGAAGTACTTAAACCAGAAACATTAAAGGAATTGTTTTTAACAGGATTATTATGCAAAGATTTAAAGGACAAGTCTTCAGAGGAAACTGTCTTGGAAGTTGATTCCTCAGCAGCTACCCTAGAAGGCTTGTAGATAGACTTGGGTGCAGGCTTGGGTGTAGGCTCAGGTGAGGGCTTGGGAAGGTCTGACTTATCACTTGAATCACAGCTGGAAGTAGACCCTTGATCCGATGAATTGTCACTGTCAGAGAAAGAGACAAAGTCATTAGATGAAGCATCGGTGTCTGGCAAGTCTTTTGACTTTTTTCCATACAGATGGTGTGATCCATCAAAGTCAACTGTAATGGACAGGTCAGTGGGCATGAATTCCCCTCTAATAGGTCCAGGGACAGCATGCAAATCACTTTTTTTAACAACATTTTCTAAGCCTGCAGGTGTGGATTTACACCCATCATTCCTAGCTTCCAATCCTACATACTTTTGAAAGCCTAAACCTATTCCAGAGGTCACTGACTGACTACTATAGATTTCTCTAGCTAGATTGTCACCTGATATTAACCATTGTTTATGTCTAGCTATTTCCTCAGCTAGTTTCTCTTTAAGCTCTAGGTTCTCAGCAATAGCATCATCTTTTTCCTTTTCAGTGCGTTTTAAGTTAATGTTTGCAATATCTAGATCAAATTGTAACCCCTTTATCTTTTCTTCATAAGCTATCTGATTCTTTTGAAACCATACTTTTTGTCTTTCTAATGTTTTTAACGAAAGTTTATAAGCTTCATTATCAACATAGCATTCATTGTATTTAGGTTTCATAGTATCATAAGCTTCTTTAAGTTCATTGTATCTTTCACTACAACCAAATATACAGTTGTGTACCTGAGAAAGTCCCATCAAGGCAAATTGATCATGCCTATCTTCTGAAGTACATCTAGCCAGCAATCCAAGCTTCTCAGTATCAGCAGCTTCCTCATTCACAGGTTCATGTGCAGCCCAGTTGACCTGTTCATCCAAGGTGACAAGAGCTGCTGAAGTTCTAGCTTCCTTCTGATTCTGCTGATAGGAATTGTAGTTAGCTCCCTCTCCACTCTTCCTATCTTTGCATTCCCTTGAGAAATGACCCATCTGGTGACAAGAGAAACACTTGACCTTTCTCCTGTCAAAACGAACTGGATCCTTTCCCTTGAATCCAAACTTTCTTCCTGACCTCTCTTCAAACCTTTTGATATCTACTGAAAGCATGGCCACCTGCCATTTCAGTTTCATCTCCTCCATATCAAGTGGGTCCACCTGCTCAAAATCTTCATAGACAATATGCTGCTGAGTATCATAATCAGCAACAAATGAATGAAGAACATCCTCCAATATACTACCAGTTTTAGCTTGAGGACATGATGGAGTGGGACGATTGTAAGATGATGATGGTAAGTAAGTTGGACTAGGAGCATGTATCATCATATTGGAGTGAGATGTCCCAACAAAGGCTGTATGACCAGAAGAGGATGCACTGTAGGGAGATCTGACATCAGGTTCAAGAGATTTGAGTTTTTTGTATAGCTCATCAAAAGTGAGCATGTCCAGCCCACCTTTAGCTTTAAGGGCTATACTTACATGTAACCATGATGGAGGCAAGGATCGTAGGAACTTTGAATTGCAATCATCATTGTCAGGTTTTGCATTCAGCTGGTTTAGCTGACTCAAAATCTTATGAAACCTGTCGTATCCCTTGTGGATACCTTCTTCTTCTGAGATATTGAATTCTTGAAAGTGTTGTCTCAGCATGGACTTCCTCATTCTCCTGGACTCTTCATTGCCACCGAACCTTGCTTTAAGCGCCATCCATATGTCCTTTGCATCATCCATGTGGTGAAAATCACCCAAGTGATCTTCAGGAATAGCTTAAAGAAGGATGGTTCTTACTTTGTGCTCTCTTTGCACAGCTAGAATCTCTTCAGCAGTTTTGGGAGGAGCAATGGTAAACTTACCATCAAGATCTGGGATAGTCTTCTTCAGACTGTTTCCTTTCTTCACAATCTTCCAAAGATTCCAATCAATATTGGAGATCCAGTTCTGCATCTTCATTGTCCACAGATCATACTCTTCCTTTTTTAGATAAGGAAACTTACCATTACTGTTGGAAAGACTAAGTTGTTGCATAGAGGTGGTGTTCTTGATGTTGTTGTTGGTGACTTCGGATTCATCATCAGTTCCAGGCATGGTGAATGTATTTTTGGTTGTATGGGGGTGAGGTTAAATATGGTTCTTAGTATCGTAGAGACTTTCCTGAGGCTCTGATACCACTTGTTGAAAACACAAAGACCTTGACAGATCTTGAGCACTCGTAGATCGTTAGTGTTGCCTATGTAATCATAAGCAAACTAATAGAAAATCTCTACAACTCGTATTCTATAGCGGAAAGTAAATACAAGCTGTTATAACTAAGAACACTTAGATCCTCTATGGATCTTTTATTCACTGAAACTCTATGTTTCGAATGAGTTTTCTATTACATACTATGAAGTTCCTTTTATAGACAAGGAACCCTAAATTATTTCTCCTCAATCGACTAAGCATGCATTTAATGGAAACACATTAAACAATATTGAGCAGTACAATAATACCCATGCTAACCTCGGGCAGTACAATAATAATGATGGATTAGGATGTAATTAATAAAGCGCATGCAGATCCTAGTCAGCTTCCACCCTTCAGCAGAAACACGGCACGGCTTTTAAACTTCAGCAGAATCTCTTCTTCAGCAGATTCTGCTTCTACTTCAGCAGAATCCTTCGGCAGTATTGACGGTAGAAATCCTACTTCGCATAATTCCCAACAATATGGATGTAGTTTTGATAGGATGCAGAGATGAAGAAGCAGGTGATGTGACGAAGGAGCAGGTTATGTGGTGTTTTTACGGTGATTAAGTTACTCTTCCGATTTTTTTAATTTTACACTTTGTATCCAAAACTATAATGTATTAAATATCAAGTACATGTGTATTTTCTCTTTTTTTCAGAATTTTTTTTTTTTTTTGTCAAATTAGGAAATATTTAAATTTCTTTACCTAAATATAATTTATTTTAAAATAATAATAATACAATAAAAGTAACTCCCAATACCATCTTCCACGGGTTATGGGTACCCAATACCGTTTCCGGTGTTTGGGGGATGTTGAGATGTAGACAGCCTTACCTCTACCTAAGGTAGAGAGGCTGCTTCCAGTTCTACCGAAGGTAGAAAGGACCTCCGGCCTTTTGTACCCTACCTAAGGTATAGAGGCTGCTTCCAGTTCTACCGAAGGTAGAAAGGACCTCCGGCCTTTTGTAGGGAGTGAAGATCGAACCCCTGACCTCTCGGTTGAGAGGCAAGGGGTTTTCCAACTGATCCAACCCTACTTATTTTAAAATAATAATAATAATAATACAATAATTACTTAATAAGGTATGATTTGATTTTTTTGAAATAAAAAATTCTCACTAAAGGTTTTGTTTTATTATATAAAAGATTTTATGTGTTATCATTTTATTGGTGATATTAGATGAATCCATTTTGTCATAAACTAACACACTTTCACATCATTTTAGCTATAAAATTAGGCACACATTTAAGCCCCGAATTATTTTCCATCCTTTTAGGATTGGTGCTAGTCTCCTAATCTATTCACTTCATCTGCATTTGTTTCACATACAAAGCTTACACATATTTTAAGCATTCAACGATGTAGGGAAATAATGAAAAACTTTATAGAGAGAAACAAGTGAATTATAGAAAATACTTTTGTTTTACTAAAGAGTACTTTACGAGAGAATATATATATAAGTAAATTTCATGATAGTTTATATATATGAGAGCTCCTCTATTTATACTACAAAATCTAGACTATTATGTACATGGGCTCTACGATTAGTCTTTGTAGTTTACTTCTACAAGTCTACAACCTTTCTAATGGTGAAGTTTTTTTCTATAAGTTCTAGGACCTTGTTATATCTTTTATATAATTCTTGACGTTTTTGTTTGCTAAAAATCTATAGAATTAAATACAAAAAATATACAAATTCAAATTTGGTTTTTGGTTCGATTTAATCCAAGTTTGAATTCGGCTCGGTTTTCGATTTTACACAAAAAATATTTAACCGAACGAAATAAACCAGATAACCCGATAACTGAATTGATGAACACTCTTAGCCATTTATTTCGTAAAAGGAGCTAAATTTCCATTCATCGTTTCCTTATAATAAGTTTAGAGATAATTACATATGTAACCAATCTAAATATTAAAATGTCAGCCAAAGTTTGAATGCATAATGTATCATATAGTTAATGGATGTGAATGGAGATCATCTCGTGTTCTTTGAACATGAGAGGGAATGTTGTGTTTGTTGTGATTGTAATTTTGAATTGAAATAAAATTATTGTTTTGGAATAATGAAAATGCACAATCACAACAAACACAACATTACCTCTCATGTTCAAATGAATATGACAAGATCTTTATCCAGGGTCGTCTCGTGGATTTCAGTGGCCCCGTGCCATTACCACAAAGAGGCCCTCAAACACACACATAATATACATATGTATAAGTATTGCATGAATTAATTAAGCTCGAATCTCATATTATGTTCATATATATAATAGAAATGCATGAAATTTGGTGATACTCGTCAAGCGATAATTCTGTACAATCGCACCTCTTGCACTCCCCTAAAACCGGCCATGTCCTTATCCCATGAGTAAATAATTACTGTATTAGAGTTTAAGTTGGGTAATTTAATATACAATTGCGCTAAAGAGTCTGCCTATTTAATAGCCATCATTTATTTCGTAAAAGAGCCCAAGACGGGTACAAATATGTCAGGTGGGCTTTAATTTTAATAAACAGCTTTGATGGGCCAAATAATGGTAAGGGCCTTTGCCCATCTAAACTTTATTTCATCGTTTGATTTCCAAATTACCAAAAATAACCAATTAACTAATGCACAATAACTTTGTCATTTTACTTTTACACCATATAACATCATATTAAAACACATGTATATTACGTAAATGCGTAGCCATTAAACATGAACATATATTATGACTTTGTATATATGATGACCGCGTTAACGAAAATCGTGAAGTAGGATTGCAGCTTGTATTATCCTTAGACATGATGGTCGTTACAACTCAACGATAATTTATTTTCGGAAGATTTGACCAGAACAGATTAACTCAAGTTCATATTGTTTGAAGAGCATCGATGCATTACATCACCTATACATTAGTTTATATTGTGTTCGTATTTTAAATCTCGTAGTAGTTTTTAAATGGTTGAGTGTATCATTTAGTTCAAGTCACCTCAACTATATCACTATTTACAATATTTTATCCAAAGTCCATCAATAATTTCTTTTGTTTTACCACAATTATATGAAGCTTGTCCATATCCTCGTTGTATTTGTATAGGTAGCGTGTTATACCAAAATTGTTCAATGTCAATAATCTGGTAAAGATACTTATAACTAATAATGAAAAGTGAGGGCGATACAACTAAGGTTGTTACTAGGGTAAACCAGACTCGAATAAGGCTTAATCGAGTTTAGTCAATACTACTTAATGGGGTTTTGGGGAATAAAAAATTTACTGGTACCCAACCATAATAAGATGCGAGTTATTCAGGTTTCAGTTTATTCGGATGCAGGTTAATTGGGTTCGGGTTAGTCATGTACGGGTTAACTCGAACAAGCCAAATTATAATATAAAAACAAAAACATAAGTATATTTTTATAAACACATAGGAAATATTAAGATATTTTAAAAATCCCTTATGCGGGGAGCGGGTTATTCGGGTTAACCCAAAACCCAATTAAGTTTTAAACTCTTACCCGATACTCGACCCTAATAAGAGTTCGGGTTAATCGGATTAACCCGAATAACCCTGTTAAAATTTATAAACCTGTCTAACTCGACCCAAATAAGCTTATACGGATACGAATTTATATACATCATAATATGACATTAAAATAAGTATTTCTATTGTCAAGAAACCGTAGTCATCATCAACCAAATCATTTTCTTTCTTAACTTTGACTAAAAAGATAAAGATGTCTCTCTTTAATTATTTGAACGTGATATACTTTTGTTCTCCACGATAATACGTGTATATTATTTGAACTTTATAATATACATCATGGGTGTACAATTTTCTATAAATGAATGTTTTTTTCATAAAAGCATACTCTAGAAATGGTTGATATTTTGGTACGAAAATTATGTCTGTTATGTATAGGAAATGTTATTATTATTTTAGTTATATAGCCTTTTTTGTGGACAAAGACATGAGGTACAAAAAAACCAAGTACTTTTTGGGGTTGCATTCTTGTTATGAAGCTCAAGTTGGAAAGTACACCTTGCAAGTGAGCAACACCTGTTTCTACTCAAAGTAATGTTTTACTCCTACTTTAATATTAAAATAGTTCTTCACTCCTTCTATCAAAATTGTGATCGACATAGACTTAGATCAAATAAAAATAAAAAGTGTGAAAAGAAATCATAGCCTATAGATATGTATGTGTTATTCTTGAAAAAAATATTTATCATTTAAAATATATGACTCTAATTTTTTATTATTTTAAATTTTTTTCTTACTAGATATACGAAAGTATCAGCAACACAAGATGAACAATAGAACCTTTATTCAAATCTAAGCCTCAATAGTCGGCTTAGATTAAATCAACAATAATATCCAAAGTGTTACAAGGTTAGATTAATGTCAATGATACAATAATCATACAAATACAAAGAGAAGACAAGATCAATGTAATGATCAGAAAGAAGATAATGTGAGACAATGACTGCACACACAGTTGTGTCTAACCCTAGATTAAGGGACTTATTAAATATGAGATAAAGATGCACAGAGACCCCTCTAACGGCTATAAATGACTTATCAGCAGAAATGAGAAAGCCTTCAGCAGAAATGAACATCTTGGAACTTTAAACCATTTATGCTTTGACCATGATCAACCCCTGTAATAAGCCTGCACTGAACATAACTTGAAAGCCATTAGCAATTGATAGAATGACATGTTTGCTACAGATTAATACCCCAAAATTTAACATTCCCCCTTAATCTGATGAGCAAACATATCAAACAATATCAATTTTTCACACAAGAATTTATGCTGATAAACAGGGAGGTTTTTAGTGAGAATGTCAGCAGTTTGGTTTGAAGAGCCAATCTTTTTTGCATTTATAACACCTCTTGCAATTTTTTCCCTGATGAAGTGAACATCAATTTCAAAGTGTTTTGATCTTTCATGGAAAACAGGATTGACAGCAAGTTGCAAAGCTGATTTATTATCACAAAAAAGATTAACATGGAGATTGATATCAACTTTTAGATCTTTTAAGATTTTTTGAATCCAAATAATTTCACAGGCAGCAGTAGACATAGATCTATACTCTGCTTCTGTGGAAGATTTTGAAAGAGTGTTTTGTTTTTTACTTTTTCATGAGATCAAACAATCATTAAAGAAGACACAATAACCTGTGACAGATTTTCTGGTTTTCTTGCATTTAGCCCAGTCAGCATCACTATATCCTTCAAGATGGTTTTCAGAGTTGCTGAAATTGTACCTTAGACCTTTTCCTGGAACTCCTTTTAGATATCTCAGAACATTGAGGGCACATTCTAGATGAGATTTCAAGGGAGAATGCATATATTGTGCCAGACAATGAACTGAGTATGAGATGTCAGGTCTTGTATGGGTGAGATAGATAAGTTTCCCAAGTAACTTTTGATAACCAGTGATGTTGATGAGTAAGGGATCATCAGCAGTGGGAATGTATGGAAGAACAGAGTTGGGTTCCATAGGAGTGGACACAGGTTTGCACCCAAGAAGGCCAAATTCTTTGAGGAGTTCAAGACAGTATTTTCTTTGGGTGAGACATATGTCATCCCCAGTTTTTAAAACTTCAATGCCAAGAAAATATTTTAAGTTTCCCAACTCTTTGATATGAAATTTTGATTTTAGAAACTCTTTGAATAGGTTTATCTCATCAATGCAGTTTCCAGTAAGAACAATGTCATCCACATAAACAAGCAGAGTAATAAACTTGTTATTCTCTGTTTTGGTGAACAAAGAATGATCATTGACAGATTGAACAAAGTTGTTTTCTTTTAAAACACTAACAAGTTTTTCATTCCATTTCCTGGGGGCTTGTTTAAGGCCACATAGAGACTTGACAAGTTTGCAAATTTTATTCTTATTGTTCTCATTACAGAACCCCTTAGGGATGGTCATATAGACATCCTCATCAAGGTCTCCATACAAAAAAGCATTGTTAACATCAAGTTGGAAAAGAGGCCATTTGTTTTTCACAGCTAAGGCAATAAGACATCTAACAGTAGACATTTTCACGACAGGGGAAAAAGTTTCATCATAGTCTATTCCTTCCCTTTGGTTGTAACCTTTAGCAACTAATCTAGCCTTGTATCTATCAACTTCACCATTAGCTTTATATTTGATTTTGAAGATCCATTTGTAACCAATGGGAGTTCTATTAGGTGGGAGATCAGTTATATCCCAAGCATGATTTTCATTTAAGGCCTCAATTTCAGAGTTCATAGCATCAACCCAATTACTATCAAGGATAGCTTCTTCATAACAGGTAGGTTCAATACTTTAATTAAGACTATAAGCAAAGCAGTAGTTATCTTTGTTAAGGTTAGAGTAATTAACAACCTTTTCAACACCATATTTGACTTTTCCTTCTATAATAAAGTCCTTAAGATTACTGGGCAACTTAGAAACTCTGGTTGACCTTCTAGCAGTAGTGGCTGGCAAGCCTCCTTCTTGTTCAGAGTTCTGATTTGAATCAGAAGATGTATCAGCAGAATCAGAAGATGCATCAGCAGGATGTGATTCATGTGGTACTGTATGTTTGAAGAAGAGATTAGACTTAGACTTACAGAGCAATATGCAGCGGAAAGAACAAATCACAATTACCCTAGATTCATTTAGTCTAGGGCTAATTGTGAATAGAAAATAATCAGTGATTATGCCAATAGCAATAACCCCAAACCACCAATTTGTTGCTGAAGAGATGTCCCCAAGTTTCTACGAAGAAACCCTTGGATGGTGAATCAATACTGATTATGAGCCTGAAGCTCTGATACCATGTACGAAAGTATCAGCAACACAAGATGAACAATAGAACCTTTATTCAAACCTAAGCCTCAATAGTCGGCTTAGATTAAATCAAAAATAGTATCCAAAGTGTTACAAGGTTAGATTAATGTCAATGAGACAATAATCATACAAATACAAAGAGAAGACAAGATCAATGTAATGATCAGAAAGAAGAGAATGTGAGACAATGACTGCACACACAGTTGTGTCTAACCCTAGATTAAGGGACTTATTAAATAGGAGATAAAGATGCACAGAGACCCCTCTAACGGCTATAAATGACTCATCAGCAGAAATGAGAAAGCCTTCAGCAGAAATGAACATCTTGGAACTTTAAACCATTTATGCTTTGACCATGATCAACCCCTGTAATAAGCCTGCACTGAACATAACTTGAAAGCCATTAGCAATTGATAGAATGACATGTTTGCTACAGATTAATACCCCAAAATTTAACACTAGGTCTCTTTCCTATCAACATATATTTATTGTTAATTTTTTATTAAAATGTGAGGCTATAGATAGATTTGATGTAGATAGCTAAACACAAGTAAGTTTTGGTGTAATGGTGGGTGGTGCATCAGTGCATCACACTGTGGTGATTATCACCACGCATTGTCTCATTACCTTTTTCCCAGCCACACGCTAAATCTCACTATGTGCATGAATAATTTGTCACTTTTTTATTTTTTTATTTTTTTGTTTGTTGGGGGTATATGGTTTACCAATTTATATGTTTGGTTAGATGATGACCACTATACTTGTATGATTGTGAGCAGGGGTGGCAATCCGGATCGGGTTCGAGTTGGCGGATCCGGGTTGACAGGTTGACGGGTCAGAAACCCCGAACCTGAACCTGATCTATTTAAATAATCGGGTCAGCTATATCAACCCTAACCTGTTTACACATAACCCGAACCTGATCCATTTAACCCGTATATATACTTGGGTTCACAGCTTAAATAGGTTACATGGGTTTAATAGGTTAAACGGGTTCGAGTTGACCCATGTAACCCGTTTATATACTAAAGTTGGCATACTAAACGGGTTAAATATGTTAAATGAGTTTTTGGGTCGACCCGTTTAACCCATTTAACACGTGTAATAAAATATAAATATTTTAATTAAAAAAAAATCCTTAAACGGGTTAGCGGGTCGACCCGCTTAATTTATTCACAACCCGAACCTTACTTATTTAATAAACGGGTCAGATGGATCGACCCAAACTCGACCCGAAATCTATTTAAACTCAACCCGAACCTGTTAATTTTGTGTCAAGTTAAGTTTCGTACCGGGTCAAAAATTACCACCAATAATTGTGAGTTTGCAGTTTGTTGAATAGTTATATTGCGCTGATGTAAAGTTGGTGGGTTTGATGATAATGACACGGTCTAAATGCACTGTTTTTACTATGAAATACAATCACTAAAAAGAAATTACGGGAATATTATTATAAAATATGTACTCATTCATTTGATGCGAATAGTAGTGGTTTTTCTTACTAAAAATTCCAGTTTTTTTTTTAATTGAAAAATGATACATTGAAACAATAATTTTTTATTAGGTGACAACCATGATTAGCAATTACAATAATGTTGACCAATTAAATCCAAAAGGAAGAAGTCTTGATCCTCATTCCTCAACACCGTTTTAAAACATCGTTTTCGATAATTCTTTGTCACCATGTTGCGTACAAGGCCCAAAGGTCACTATTAAATGTATAAAGAAATTAAAGTTTGGGTTTGTTAACCAATTGAGTCATATGGTTTAAATTATCGTACAAAAAAAGTTTGTGTTCATTAAATAGAAAATTGTATTTAGTTATGGTAATTTATAAATTTTATTTTTGTATATTAAATACATTTTTTAATTTGAAAAAATATTTTGAGCTAAATTAATACATTTAATCAATGAGCAATTCTTAGATAATCTCATTTACTAAACTAAAAATAATATGTGACAAAGGTAATTTGTAAGTTTAATTAATGTTTATTAATGGCATTTTTTAACTTAAAAAAGTTGAGTTTCATTAATAGCTTTTAACCAATGACATGAAGTTGCTTTTTAGACAAACTCATTTAGAAATATTATTTTAAGTTATCACATAAATTATTTTAATAAACTATGCAAATACTTATTTATAACAATGAGATTTTACAGCGGCAAACAGTTTTAGTTGTGATATTGTGGTTTAATGGTTTTTTGATTTGTGAGTATTTGTGAGATATGTTATGGGTTCGGTTTACGAGTATATTTCGTTTAATGGTGCTTTGGTGGTGATCATATCACTTAAAAGCTGGTGTGTAAGATATGGCGCTAATATGGAAGTGAAGTTTGGTAATCATAGTGTCGAGTCGACTAAAATAAATTAAAATAAGCTTTTGTGAAATAATATTATTTAATTTAGGTGATGGTTAGTGGCATTTGTTTACATTGTTTTCAGCACCTACCCTTTTGGTTTTTATGGTTTAGATAATGGGTTGATATTAAAAAAAAATGATTCTCACACTATTCATGTATATATCATAATGGATCTGGACACACTCCTTGTGTCAATAATATTTTGTATAATATTAATAAGTACGCGGAATTTACTTAGTAATACTTGGAAGATGGATTGTATAATGTATTGTATAATGTATTGTATGAGAGTAAACACAGATTTAAACACAAAACTCAAGCTCCAATATTATTAATGAATAATACGAGTGATCTTAGTATCACTAGGGTTACACCTTGAAGCTTTCGTAGGTAAATTAACAAGTACATAAGACAATGACCTAGGACCTCCTTTTATACAACAAGGAGTCCTTTACAAGATAAGTATAAAGTTAACATAATAGAATATACATAAGATCTATTCTATACTTATCTAGACGCGTTAAACTTCACATTAACAATAGCAGTGGTAATAATGTTCTAGCAGTGGGAATACATTTCCACTGCTAGTGTTAAACCGAGCAGTGTAAACCACATATTATCCGTGGTAACGAATTATTCCCAATAATCCTCCCCTAAACTTATGATTTCTCTGCAAATCAATAAGTTTCTTCAGTATTCATTATCTTCAAGGATTTGGGGAATTCAATCAAACACTTCACTTCTTTCTTAACTTCTGTATGGCTTTTGAGCATTGACCTTGAAGCCTATGTAACAATGCTCTGACCTTTTCATTGTCTTCATTAACTCTTATTGGTAAGGTTAACATCACTGTAAGAGCTCCAGCTCTAAGAGGATATTCTTTCTCAGCAAGCATGAAAAAGTCTTCTCCATTAGTCGTAGAGACATGATGAACTTCACATAAATCATAGTAAAACCGTTTAGTACCAAAACTTGTGAATAAAGTTTTCCAGAAGTCATCATCAACATTTGGTTCATAAAGCCTTCTAAGATTCACCCATAACTGCATCTCCTTAGTATCTTTGAGATCTTGAACATTAAACCTTTCTTGAACTAATTTCCATAGTGTATTAAGATCATCTATGTCAAAAGCTTTAATAAGATCCTCAAATGTCATGAATGATGAAGTTTCACCTCCTAGCCTTGTGATCTTCCATGATGGATCAAAATTGCTAGCAGTGAAAACTTCCCAATCAATAATAGGATGTCGAACTTGCAGTGGTTCTGGATGAAAATCTTCTTCCATAATCACAATCATTCCAGTCAGTTGTTCTTTAGTGAATTTCTCTGTAGGAATTTCCTTCTCAGTAGACATTGTTTGATCATCATCAACCTTAGTCTTCTTAACACTTTGAGAATCACTTACTTTGGCCTTTCTCTTCAATCTAGGAAATCTTCTTGCTTCTTCTTCAGAGCCCATTGCAATAAAATCTTTATCTTGTTTTTGAGTTCTGTAGTAAGCCTTTTCAACTTGATCATCAGACATTCCTTTGAATTGATGCATCTTCCAACCTCCAACATGACAACAATAAGTTTTCATATATGAAAGAATTTGTCTCTTGGTAGGTTGTCTTGATTTCTTTTGACCATTTTTGACTGTACTAATCACATCTTCAAGTGCTTGATTGTTTTTCATTTGAATGAAATCCTTCAACTGAGCAGTTCTTTGTTCCTCAGTTAAGGATGCATCAGCTACCAGGTCAATTGCCTTTTTTTTATTTATTTATGCATTATTTGCAATCAAGAATTGAATATCTTCTTCAGAAGGAACATAACTAAACTCTGGAGTCTTCTCTCTAAGAACTGTAGGTTAAATAGTGGAAAGTGAATCTTCAGTATCTTCCATTCTATCTAATCTTTTAGCTTCCAAAAAGCTTGCAACTTCCATTTCTTTCAATCTTTTCTTTTAAGCAACTTGTTCTTCTGCTATCTTCTCTGCAAGATCTCTATCAAGAGCAATCTGAGTTTGTCTTTTCTTTGAAATTTTGCTTCCAGTTTGCTCTACATCTTTCATAACTACTTTACCCTTGTCTTTCTACAATTTATCAAATTCTTCACTTGCAGTGGCAAAATTTGGCTCTGCAGTGGAAATAACATCAGTGGTAAAATCAGTTGCAGTTTGAAAAATGTCTTGATCTTCAAGTTGCTCTCTATGAGTTTCAGTTTCCTTTGCTCCTTTACTTGTATCTCCTTCATCTTCAAAATCAATTTTCCTCCCCTCAGTGTCAGCACCTGTTGTCCTCCCCTGTTTGGAAGAATTTCCCAAATCATGATCAGCTGAATCACCATCAGCAGGTGAGGATGAAGATGAAATCACCATCTTTGCAGTCTTCTTGTTCTTTTTCAACCCTTGTATCTCCTCCTTTAAGGTCTGAATCTCTGTCTTTAAGTGTTGAACATCCCTGACATGTTGCTTCTTGACATTTGCCAAGTCCTTCTGTAGAGATTCAACCTGCTTTGCTAATTTGGTACACAAAACCATCAATTCCAATTGGTTCCCACTGCCCTTATCACTTCCAACTGTGTGACCTGTTGGGAGAGGTGAATCATGGGGCAAAGGTTCAGATTCCTCCCTAGTGGGACTAGGTTGAAGTCTAGAACCACCACTGCTTGTGTCTAGACCAAAAGGTTCAGAAACTTGTTGTGTTGTCATGAGAGGAGTTGAATGTTTAGACCTTCTCTCATAAGTTCTTGAAACTGGTGGGGTATAATCAATGTTTGGAACATTAATTATTGGTGTGTTTTGGTCAGTTGAAATTTTAGCAAGCATTTGGGGTAGGAGAGGTATAAAAATCATATTGCCATATTTATTCAAATTTTGAAAAACTTTAGGCTTTAGGCAATTGATTTGATAAACATTAGTGTGAGGTTGCAGTTGAAACTCATTAAGCACTGCTTGCACAAACCTTGGATACATTAAAATTTTGTTTTACTCTGTACATTGCCTTTCATACTTGTAAAAATATAATTTGACCAATTGAAAATCTTATCAGTGACTAGACAAACCAAAGGATAAGCCATGGTTGAACTAAATTGCTCATAAGATGTTTTCTTTGGACTGAGACAGTGCAACAGAGTATGAATCAAAAATCTCCATTGGGGACAAAAACCACTCTTTTTGAAAGTAGACTTTTTGTCAGTGGTATCATACCCCATAGATGATAAATTATCATGAATTTCGGGCATAGGTAATATGATGAGACCATTTAGATCATCCAATTGGAGTACTCTCCTCAAGGATGCCTCAGTAACATCAATAGTTACCCCATCCACAGTGGCTCGTAGAGCATCTACTGTTTCATGTGTATCTCCAATCTCAAGTGTTATGGACTGAGCAGAAGTCCAAAACTGTTTGATTTGAGAGATATAAATTGTGGGTTTTAAAAGCAAAGCATACCTTATATGAGTGGTATGTAGAAAGTCCACAATTTGATGATAAACAGGGCCACTCTTCTCATTAGACTTTTGTAGGTAGGCCACTAGGTTGTGCTCATCTGCAAATTTCAAAGATTCCATAGAAACTTTTGATGAAAAACGATATTATGTCAGTAACAATTGAAAGAATAACTAGCCAATTGAGAGAGAAAGATATATAGGGTTAGGGTTTAGAAGTATTGCGCAAGAAAAATTATCTTTAGAATGTTATTAAAATATTGAAAAAGATAATTCCCTTATATAATTTTAACCCTATATATATTGCAATCAGTGGTTACTTTCAACGGCTAGTAAAAATTAGTTACTGACACAATCAGTTGTAACGGCTAGAACAACAGTGGTAAAATAACACTGTCAGTGGAAACTGTGAACTAGCAGTGGTAATTTTTCACAAAAATTTCAAAGAGCAGTGGTAAATAAAATCAAGTAAACCTAGACTACTCTTATCATAGTTTTTAGCAAACTACCAGCTATCAACGGATTTGATATGTCTTTACCATGAGCCATTTGCTATGGACTAGCCAACTCTTAATCATAAAGAATATGGTGAGTTGATAACCATATAGTTTTTGGTAAACTATCAACCATAAACGGATTTGACAAGTCTTTACCAGTAGCCGTTTGCTCTGGACTAGTTGATTTTTATGTGTATAAGACATGGTGAATCAATAACCATTTGTTGTGTATCTCAGATATACACCTTTTACATTCAATTCTCATCCTTCTTGTTTCTGAACACCCATTTAGTACCTATTACCTTTTTGCTAGAAGGCAAATCACAAAGCACCCACATCTTTTGAAGCTTAAATTGGAGCAATTCTTCTTGCATTGCTTCCACCCAACTTTCATCTTCAAGTGCCTTGTAGACATTCTTTGGCTCCATTTGTGACAGAAAACACATAAAGAGACATTCATTCTTGCCTTCATGAGTCTTAGATTCATATATTTTACTAATGAATCCATGGACATCAGGCAGCTTAGTTTGTCTTCTAGTCTTCACAGGTGAATAGACATCCCCAATCACATTTTCAAGAGGATGTGATTTATGAATAGAAGTGTGAGGATTCTGAGGAACTGCAATCTCACTTGGCATATTTGAGATTTCAACATCATTGGCTTGAGCTTCCTCAGTAACTGGAGTTGTGAATTCCACATCTGGTGTTGCAGTGGAAACATTTTGCCTAACAGTGGAATCTGAATTTCCACTGCTTTCAGAATTTTCAGCATTCAAATGATTGTCTCCTTCCTTTTCCAAATCACTAGAAGGATGACCATCTCCAGGTTTTGGTATATCTTCATTATCTGCATAGTCCCAAAGAGGTAGACTGAATTCATCTTGATCACCTGCATGATCTTTGCTTGGTTCATCATCATCAAGAAACTCTTCTGAACCTGTAAAATCGAAAGAAGATGTTCCTGTAGAAACAGGGACATAATTCATAGTATTTGTTAGAGTATCAAGATCAAACAGCCTTTCTGGACCAGTTCCTTTGACATTCACTTTATTTTCCAGGAACTCAACATGCAGATTTTCTTCAATCTTTTGGGTTCTTAGGTTGAATACTCTGAAAGCTTTACTAACCATTGAATACCCAACGAAATACCCTTCATCAGCTTTTTCATCAAACTTGCCCAGATAATCAATGGTATTGAGAATAGATACATGACATCCAAATGGTCTCATGAAGTCAAGGATAGGTGGTCTACCCCTAAATAATTCATAAGGTGTCTTGTTCTTTGTTGTTACCACTAAAATCCTGTTTTGCACATTACATGCAGTGTTAACTGCTTCAGCCCAAAAAGTGATTGGCAATTTAGAATCTGCCAACATGGTTCTAGCAGCCTCTATCAGTGTCCTGTTTCTCCTCTCAGCAACACCATTTTGTTGAGGAGTTCTAGCCACACTAAATTCTCTTTTAATACCCTTATCTTTGCAAAACTCATCCATAACTCTATTCTTGAATTATGTGCCATTGTCACACCTAATGATTTTAACTTTCATATCATATTGGTTTTCTACTTCTGTGATAAAGATTTTGAGGATGCCAGTTGTTTCATCCTTGGTTCCAAGAAAGAAAACCCATGTAAACCTGCTAAAATCATCTGTCACCACTAGACAATATTTCTTAAGATTCAAGCTGCTCACTGATGTAGGACTAAATAAGTCCATATGTAACATTTGAAGTGGGTGAGCAATAGAGTTAACCAACTTTGACCTGCAAGAAGCTCTGTGTTGTTTGCCTTTAAGACAAGCCACACAGGTTTGATCATTTTCAAACCTTTTCAGAGGTAAACCTCTCACCAAACCATCTTTGACAATCTTGTTAATGGTTTTGAAGGTAACATGACCAAGTCTTCTATGCCATAACATGGATTCATCCACTGTAGCCTTTGCAAGCAAGCAAGTATAATCATCTTTAGCTACAATGTTGTTCATATCAAAGCTATACAGATTGCCTTTTCTAGGAATTTTAAGAAGGATCTGACTGTCATCAGGCATCTTAAAGTCCTTAGAGAGTACAAAGCACATATCTTTGGTAAAAAGAACATTGTTCATCTTGTCACACATTTGTGACACACTAAAAAGATTGTACTTTAGCTCTTTTACATAGTACACAGGTTCAAAGTCCAAGTTACCAGTTTTAATAACTCCTTTACCAACAACTTTTCCATTTACTCCACCTCCAAAGCTGACATACTGTCCATCATAATGCTCAAAATCTGAAAGATAGGACTTGTTGCCAGTCATGTTCCTTGAACACCCACTATCTGTATATCCTTGATCTGATCTTTTTGTCCTTGGATGTTCCTGCACATAAGAGTAAAGAATTAGTTTCTTTTGGGGACCCAAGCCATGATTGACTTGGATCTGCCTCGTGTATCAATATAGTTAAATCTATCAAAGGTCATTGATACACCATTGGGATTGGTTGTAGAGGTATTTCCTTTAGGTTTCCATTCCCAACGTGCTGAGGCCTTCACAGCATTTCCCATGTCCCCCCTTTTCTTGTTTACAACCCTTGCAGTGGTAACTTTTGAATGAGCAGTGGTAACTGCTGGTTTCTTTTTAGGCACATACTGTTGGTTATAATTAACCTTTTTAGCTTGAAAGGTTCTTTTCCCTGTTTGTGCAGATTTTGCAAAAGTTGTTTTGGAGTTTGCACTTTTAACAGGTGACTTAGGTTGAACAGTGTTAACAGTTTTAGCAGTGGAAAATGTTTTGAGGCCACTTCTTAGTTGAACTTCTCTTGGGACCAATTTGCAATATGTGTTAGGGTGTACATTATTTTGAAACTTGTTAGACTCCACCCTTTTATTCCCACAGACTTCCCTTCTCCCAACATGATAATCACAATAAGCATGTAGATGATCAAAACTACCACAGATATAACATGCCTTATTGTACATAACAAAATCACTACCTAGTTGTTGAGATTTAACATGATTCCAACTCCTCTGGTTACCCCTAGGAGCTGTAGGCTTGTTCCTATACATCTCAGCATACTTTACAATTGGTCTAGGTTTATTAATTGGTTTCCTAGATTCCTCTGTAACGGTATTAACAACTTTTGGGATAGAAGTCTCTACTTTCTTTTTAACACTCTCATCTACAACAGATGAGTCACTAGCACTCTCAAAAACATCATTATCAAGCTTACTCTCTTCCTCACTCTTCACCACTGTGTCCTTTAAAGGACCATATTCTCTTTCAAGATCCTTAAAATCCTTTATGCCTGTATGAGCTAAATCTATACCTGGAGGTGAATGAACACCCCTTAGTGGTGGAGGCGCAGTATTATAACCCATACCAGACTTAGCTTTATTATATATTTGAGCATTCCAAATTTAATCAATTGACTTAGACTGATGAAAACATGTGTCTACAGTTAAATTGACATTTTCAATTTTCTTTTGAAGTTTTTCAAGCTCTTTTTGGTATGCTTCATTCACAGCAGTTGTATGTTCTACCTCTCTCCTAAGAAGAATCATATCATCATTATAATTTGACTCATTTTCCTGATAGTGCTCTATTTTATTTTCTAACACTGCCATAGCTCTTCTAAGATTAGACACCGTATAATTAGCAGTATATAATTCTTGTCTTTCATTAGAATATAAATCATTAAGTCTTTCAACTTCTCTAGCAGCCCTACATGTTTTAGAGCAACATTCAGAGTTTTGTACCTCAGAGTCAGAGAAAGCCATGAGAGAAAATTCAGTAGCAACAAGAGCAGCATCTGAATGTTCTTCTTCTTGTTCATCAGCCATGAAACTCCAATCATAGCTCACACCATCAATAGCCAGCATTGCCTTTGGTTCTTTCACAGTTGGTCCCTTCTTTTGCTTGTACCAAGTAGACCTGTTGTCCTTGGTCTTTGGTCTTCTACATTCTCTAGCAAAATGTCCAAACTTGTGGCAGTTAAAGCACTCCACTTTCTTCTTGTCAAAGCCTGCAGTATCATCACCATTAATTTGGATAGGTTTGCCAGTCTTCTTGTAAAATTTCTTAGCCCTCATGCTAAGAAGAGCTATCTGCCATTTTATATCCATCTCCTCCAAGTCATCTTCATCAATTTGCTCTATGTCTTCATGAGTTAAGACAGAGCCATCAACTTGTGTGGAGATAAAAGCATAAAAGGTAGGATCTCCAATACTAGCAACCTTCTTCTTTGAACCTGCAGTGGTAACATTTACATTACCAGTGGAAACTTTAGAACCTGCAGTGGCAATATCATCATCACTTTCATCTTCAGAATCATCACTGTCAACTGAGGTTGACAACAATGCCAAGCTACTAGAGCTTGTACTAAGTTTCCCTGCCTTCTTCAACCTTTGCTCAATGAGTTTGAAGTTGTTGTAAAGGTCATTGAGCTTCATTGTTTCTATGTCTGATTTATTTTCCCAGACAGTAACATTTGTTTGAAACTCTGAAGGCAAACTTCTTAGAAACTTCAAATTGAGGTCTTCCTTTTCTACCTCAATGCCAAACACAGTCAGCTGTATTACAATCTTCTGAAGTTTGGTGAAGATGCTATCAAGTGAGTCATTACTTGAAGCAGAGAAGTTTTCATAACTTTGCTTCAATGATGTCTTTTGTATCTTCTTAGTAGCATCATTACCACCAAACACTGAGCAAATCTCTTCAAAAAGTTCTTTAGCAGTCTTGAACTTGCTGAATGCAATGATCTGGTCTCTAGGAAGAGTCATCAGCAACAAACTTCTAGCTTTAAGATCATTCTTCTTGCAAACATTTTCAATACTAGATTCAGGCACAAAAACCTTCACAACATCTGTGTCACCAACCTTCACAGTACTAGTCACAGGCTTGAAGGAATCACCAGTTTGAATGATCTCCCATAGAGCATAGTCCTGTATGAGGAAGTATTGCTCAATTTGTATCCTCCACATCTCAAACTCATTAAGTTTGAGCTTAGGAAGTCTTGGAGTAGAAGAAGAGTTTGATTGGTTATTTTCCATCTCCATTGAATTGAGTGAGTAGGTTAAGCTTATTCATTGGATCTTCTAAAACAAAATATCAGAACCTTGCTCTGATACCACTTGATGGATCTGGACACACTCCTTGTGTCAATAATATTTTGTATAATATTAATAAGTACGCGGAATTTACTTAGTAATACTTAGAAGATGGATTGTATAATGTATTGTATGAGAGTAAACACAGATTTAAACACAAAACTCAAGCTCCAATATTATTAATGAATAATACGAGTGATCTTAGTATCACTAGGGTTACACCTTGAAGCTTTCGTAGGTAAATTAACAAGTACATAAGACAATGACCTAGGACCTCCTTTTATAGAACAAGGAGTCCTTTACAAGATAAGTATAAAGTTAACATAATAGAATATACATAAGATCTATTCTATACTTTTATCTAGACGCGTTAAACTTCACATTAACAATAGCAGTGGTAATAATGTTCTAGCAGTGGGAATACGTTTTCACTGCTAGTGTTAAACCGAGCAGTGTAAACCACATATTATCCGTGGTAACGAATTATTCCCAACATATCATATTGTAACTTGTGCAATAGTCATGTAATATTGTGGCTTGTCAATTATTTTTTTTTTGTGTGAGTATCAACTCCCTTTTCTAAAGAGTTTGTATTTCTATTATAATATTTCACAAATTTTCATAAAAGAGTAATGATGTTTATTTTTAAAATGAGCTATCTTAATTATCTTATTATACTCCCAGTAAAGTTTAACATATGTAATTCATTATTTATCTCTTATAATCTTTTTCATTAGTTTTTACACTTATTATAATTATAAAGTATGAAGATTTGTAAAAAAGAAATAAGTACAAACATTTATCATTTTCTTATATAAAATCCAAATATTCATAATCGTTCTTTTTATCTCTCCCACTAATAACATAATACTTGTGTTGGTAATTTTGAAAAATGATATTATTGAATACACAAATCAATGTGACACACTTATTATATTGAATAGACCATTTACATGCTTATATCAGCGTCAGTGTACAGTAACGCCAATTTATTCTTCTGTGTATTTATTATAATTTTTTGTATATATAAATGTAAGTGAGAGTGAAGAAAAATTTATGAATTAAACTATAACTAATTATATTGCATTTTATAAGTAAAGATATATTTTTATTTATTTTTTCAGTAAAAAGTATTCACCCTGGTAAAATATATTAAACAAAACTAAATTAGTACAATGAAATGTGACAGAAATACCACATTAACCTCAAGCAATGCTTGAACAACCCACTAAACCGATTGTGACATGCCATTAAGCGTTACAATACCAATCGGAAGCAACCACTTCAGAACGCATCGAAGGAGATTGATACACCAAGTGAGACTACCTCCTTGAAAAACCTTCCCAAGAAAAACCCATTGGGAAAACCCTGAAGAAGGAAAAAGAGTACAACTCTCACCTGGATCTCCAACGAACAATCAGAAACGCCAATAGAAAAAGCCAACGAAAATGAGCTTGCTTCAACCAACCAAGTCTGGAAACCATTTTCAATATGAATACTCGACATTAGGAATGCATCAGAGAAAGAGGTAACTGCCAAACTTGCAACAGATCTCTAATATTCACCTTCTTCTTGAATTTGCACGTAAGCAGCTTGAGACGAACCATAGACTTGATTAAATCAACAACTTGAGCTTAAGATCTTCTTTGCTTCTTAAAAATCCGTTTTTTCCTTTCTTTCCAAATGAAATAGGTAGCAGCCGCAAACAAAAGCTTCGAAACAACACTTCTAACAAACCTTGACTTCGAGATATGAATGAGAAAACTCACTATTGCATTCAGAGACGATGGAAGTGGAAACCTAAAAAAGTATTCAAAGAATCCCAAACCTGATACGAAAACAAACAATCAAAGAAAAGGTGATCATGAGAATCATGCTGCATCCCGCAAAGCGGGCAATGCAACATATCAATGTTAGTATCACTGTTGACATCCTAAAGTCTCAACATGTCTTGCATCTTTAATCTCCTCTTCATGACTATCCACAAATGAAACGCAAGCCTTGGAATCCTATGAGAGAACCACACCAAATGGTACCAGTAAACACTAGAGCCATGGGGCCGAATACTATCCCAAACCAAAGATACTGAAAAAGACTTAAAGAGTCGTCAGAAGTACGCCAAAATAACCGATCCTTCATGTTATCCATAAGATGTGGAGCCAAAATCGAATTAAGAGCCGGGTAACGAGCCTCCCAATCGGTGTGCCACGCCCTACCATCAAACGCTATAATATCACGAACAGTAGAACTGGCAGAAAAACCAGCACGATAAATATCCCGCGACTAAACAATGAGCGAAAGAGGGCTAGCGGTACACCAAAAATCAAAACAAGCGGAAGCCTTCGAACCATCCCCAAACTTATACCATATATATTTTCGAACAAAAGGCGTGATTTGTAAAATCTACCGCCAACTCCATGACATATTACCTCGACAAGGAACATCCCAAAAATTAAGATCCCTAAGCTTATACACATGAATCCATTTCCCCCAAAGGGACTCTTTACAAGTAACAATACTCCAAATATGAGATGTAATCAGGGCATAATATAAACGAATCAAGTCTTGTAATCCCGAGTCCTCCTTCTTGCCTAGGTAAACAAACAACCTCCCAAGCAACTTTAGATTTACCTTTACGCAAATCTCCATGACACTAAAGAAAGCCTCTCATAAGTTGGTCGAGGTCATGCACAATACGAGAGGGTAAAATAAACACTGACGCCCAGTAAATATGCATAGAAGACAACATCAACTGAATAAGTTGCAGCCTCCCTGCAAATGAAAGAGATTTATTGCTTCAATCTTTAATACGATTAGATAACTTTTCCACCAATTCTTTACAATCTCTGAAAATCAGCCTAGTATTAACAAGCGGCACGCCTAGATACTTAACCGGAAGAGAGCCCTCTTCAAATGGAAGAACCTGTAAAATAGCAAGCTTAACTTGATTAAGCATATTGCATAATATTTTATTTAAGCAACATTACTCTTTTCTTTTTGTAAGTTTTAAAGTTTTTAAGCAAGACAAATATTTGATCATTTTCTCGTTTTATGTAGTAAGATATACGGAATGCATTTTTTAACTCGCTTTTAAGAAGTGTCTTTTGAAGCTTTTAAAAACATTATAGGAAGCATTTTTTGCATGCAATTTACAAGTGTTCATCATGCATTAATTCGCGATGCGATCCCAAACACCCCTAAATTAATCAATCAATTTCTGACAAATTGGGGATATGAGTTTTTTAAATTTCATATGAGATATTATAATCTTTAGGGCACTTGTAGCTCATACCTCAACCATTTCTCACCTCTCACCAATAATATTATTTTACCTCATCTCATACATCACCCATACCCAGGGGCGGAACTACATAGGACTTAAGGGGGTGTTTGTGGGGGGGGGGGGGGGGGGGGGCGGTGCCCTCTATGATTCGTCAAAAATTATCAATTTTTAAATTGCCCCCCACCTTAAGATCAAACAATGTATAACTCTATTTTAATCTATAAAAATATTAGTTTTTAGTGTAAAAAAAATTATGACCTTTTTATTAAGGTGCATCACGAATTTTATCAAAAAAAAATTTTTTGCCCCCAGCCTTCTAAAATCCTGGGTCCGCCACTGCCTCACCATACTTTTCTAGTGGCAACTAGGGGTGAGCAAACGGACCGGACCAAACCGAAACCGACCGGACCGAAGGACCGGCGGTCCGGTCTCGGTCTACAATTTTTGGCAAATTCGGTCTCGGTCCGGTCCGGACCACAAACCGAAAAATTTAGCCTTGTCGGTCCGGTCCGGACCACCGACCGAAAAATTCGGTCTCCGCCACTGTTTGCCGCTCTCCTTCGAAACCGCTCCATACCGTAGCGGTGGCGCCGGTGTTGCCGCTCGGTATGAGGGCAAACCGAGCCTATACCGTGCCCATTGCCACTCCCCTTATCCAACTATGCATACTACAATAACTAACTCATGGCCCCACATTCCTATTGTGTAAAGAAAAAGGTATTGCTGGAAGAAAAAACTTGAAAATGAAACTAGAAGGCAACTCCTTTAACGTTAGCTATGATTCCTTTTATAGTGTTCAAAGTACATATGGAGTTACTAAAACGGGTAAACAGTTAAACGAATGTTGTTTTTCATGTTCAGGTTATTTGGGAAGTCGAATTATTTTAATTCAGATGTACGCGATTTCATCGAGTTATATCTAGGATCGTATTCGACCCTTCCCTAGCCACCCATAAATGTACACGTTTGAACTATTGAGTTCTTGTTTAAAAGCCAACAAACTTACCGATGTGCCATTAGGTGGTGGTTACCCTTAATTTTTGGTAAATACTAGTGTTTTTTTATATATGACCATTTTTCGTTTATAACATTCGAGGGAAAATAACTTCATCTAAATAAGAAACCTACTTCTCTCTTTGGAAAGCTACAGGTATTCACATACCATCGTCAAACGATATAATTAACGTTGTGAGACACTCGATAAGTGATTCCGTTTTGTACGAGTGAGACCTATAGGCTTTAATTTACATATGGTAAAACAGTTTTTGTTTTACTTCTTGTTCATAAACCCATAATGTCATGTCGTTGTGGTCACTAAACTTTTTGTTTTTCATACATTTGTGTTGTTTAACTTGTAGGGAATCTAAATAGGTTATGTTTCATATGGCGAACAAATTTTGCACTACCTTAGAGCAGCCGGTATGGTGACCCGACCATTCGCGTCGTGATGGCACCAATACCACATCACAACTCGCGTTTTCACGTTTGGCGTAGTCACCACCATCCTAGTAGTCCGCGTTTTCCATTTTTATTTATTTATTTATTTACTTATTTTGTTATATTTGTATTTTAGTGGGTTATGTGTGGGTTAGAGAGTGTCTCATGACACCATAAATATGAAAGAAGGGTGTTTTGGTCTTATGTTGAATTCTGGCGTTATAGAAAAATATGTGACACTATTTTTCTAAACGGCACCACCCGATAGCACCAACGATACCTTACTCTTACAAGTTACACCGTTCGTCCCTGTGGTTTGCGTTGACCGCAGGGTTTAGTCCCTTGACCAAAAAAATTGCACCATACGCCCTTAAGTGTGAAACGTTATGCACCGTTCGTCCCTCCGTCCATCTGGGCCCACCAACTCAAGATAACGTGGGTTAACGGAGGTTTTTAAAGGGTTATTTTGGTCATTTCCCAAGTACTTTCATTTATCAAAAGCCATCTACCTTGTCAGTCCCCCAAAGTAAAATCTTTTGCACCAGTTCCCACATACTATTCATCTTCTTCCCCAAATCATTTGTGAAAAAAGGCCGTAAAATTTGTACTGATACTTCACAAAGAATCAGATGGTGGTCCCATTGTATGAAATTAGAGCAAATGATGTTGTTGATCGAGACCCATATTGCATGTATCGTAAGTGACTGTTCATAGTTATTTTTTGATAATGGTGTTAAGTGACGTATGTTTTTAATCATTAGAGTATGCATTTTTTGGGTTTGCAGTACTTTGTTTGGTGTTTTAATGTCTAAAACTCTTGTCTGATTGATTCCTTTAATTATTTGCAGATAAAAACTCTACTCTGTTTTCCATCAAGCTCAATCATGGAGGTTTTTTCACGAATGCACCCAACAGGATTTACAAGAATGGTAAGATTAATTTTGTGGATTTGATAGACAGTGATCAGTTTTCAATCCATGAAATTGATTCTATGCTAGAAGACTTAGGTCATGATGGTCATAGGTTGATGTTTTACCATTTCTTGAAACCTGATTATGATTTAGACAATGGACTAGAGCCTTTAGCATGTGACAAAGATGTTCAGTTATTAGGCAAGTATGTGATGGAAGGTCTTAAGCTAGTTGATGTATATGTTGAGCATGAAAAGACCAATCCTGACATTTACATACAACCAAAGCATAAAAAACTTGTAATAGAAGAGTTAAATGAACCAATAACATCAAAGGCAGGGATTACCCCAGTGGCTAAGAAAGTAGTTTTTGATGTCAATGAAGGGTGTGTAGGTAAAGATATAGGTCAAAGCAGTGGTAAAGACCAAGGGCAAAGTATTGCAGTTGGTAATGATGAGTCTTCTCAAGTCCCTAGTCAGTTTGCAAATGATTTTTATTCTTCTTATGACCCATATGTAGAGTCACAAGATCCTAACTTTGACCCATTTGCTGACTTGGACATTATATCACCACCAATGAATGTTCAAACAAATCCTGAGGTTGAAACAAATCCTAGTGAGAATTTTGAAACAAATCCTGAGGTTGGAATGGGTAATCCTAGTGAGAATGTTGAAAGTGAAGTTGAGGGTGAAACTGAGAGTGAAACAGAGGGTGATAGTCAAGGAGATGATGATAGCCAAGACAGTGATTTCATAGTAGATGACAATAATAATGCAGATGAGGTGGATGTTGACATGAGGGACTTTAACTACACAATTGATGAGACTGTGGAGTTTGTTGGGTGTAGAGAAAGGGAAGCAGTTGAGATTGAAGATGAAGCAGATGGAGATGATGTCAATGAATTAGAAAATGAGTATTTTGAGAGTGGATCAGGTAGTGACAGTGAAGGTAGTAGGTTAAGGAAAAAGAAGTTGAAGCAGTTAAGAAAACAAGCACATGCTAGTCAGAAAATTTACAAGACATATTTCTATGTGGGTCAAAAATTTGCAAACAAAGAAAAGGTGAAGGAGTACATTAGAGAGCATTCAATTGAGACTAGGAGAAAAATAAGAATGGAAAAGAATGACAATGACAGAGTGAGGGCAGTATGCAAAGGTGTTATCCCTTCTCTACCAGCTGGTGAAGTCAATGATTGTGGGCCAACTCAGTCAACTGGGCCAAGTCAAGAAAAAGGCCCAACTGAGGGTGATAAAGGCCCAAGGAAGAAGGTAATCATTTATGGGGGTAAACCTAATAGACAAAAACTGTTGGATGATAGTAAATGTCCATGGGTTCTGTTAGTTTCCAAGGTCAAAAAGACTGAATCTTGGGAGGTAAAAACATACAAGTCAGTCCATAAATGTCTACAGGAAAGAGATAACCTTTATGCCACCTACAATTGGTTCTCAAAGGAATTAGTTGAGCAGTTGAAAACAAACCCTAATATACCTGTTAGAGCTGTTCAAGAGCAACTATCAAAAAAACATGAACTAAGTATTTCAGAAAGTAAGGCATTTAGAGCTAAGCAAGAAGCTGAAAGGAAATTAAGGGGTGATTACACACATCAGTATAAGATGCTAAGAGATTATGTGTTGGAATTGCAACAAGCTAATCCAAACACAACTGTCAAGATCCATGTTCAAGCTGAAGCAGATCATCAAGTCCCAACAAGAGTTTTAAGAGAATCTATATATGTTTGGGTCCTTTGAAAGCTGGATTCAGAGCTGGGATGAGGGAAATCCTTGGATTAGATGGAGCATTCATGAAGGGTCCATACCCAGGACAACTTTTGACAGCTGTGAGTATTGATCCAAACAATGGGATCTATCCATTGGCATATGGACTTGTTGAGACAGAAAACACAGAGTCATGGACATGGTTTCTCAATCAACTTGGAGATGACCTAGATCTGTACAGGAATTCCAACTTCACTTTCATAAGTGACAGGCAAAAGGTACTAACTTAACTAGTTAATTTGATTTCAATGTTTGTAATTAATTCCTTAACTTACTTAACTAATTAATTGTTTCCAACTGCAGGGTATTATACCAGCAATTGCAAAATTGTTTCCATGTGCAGAGCACAGATTTTGTGTCAAACATATTCATGAGAATATGAAGTTGAAGTGGAATGGTACTGCATACAAGGATATGCTATGGAAAGCAGCAACTGCAACAACAGTCCCAGAGTTTCAAGTTGCAATGGAAGAGTTGAAAGCTTTCAAGAAAGAGGCTTATGACTGGTTGAATCTCATTCCTCCACAACACTGGTCAAGATCACATTTCTCAGGTATATAGTATTCTTACTTTAACTGATTTCATAGTAACTGTTGATCTAATATTATCTAAACAACAAACTCCTTAAACAGAGAGAGCCAAGTCAGATGTTTTATTGAACAACATGTGCGAAGTCTTGAATGCCAAGCTAGTAGGGGGTAGAGACAAGCCTATTATTTCCACATTGGAGTTTGCCAGGGAGTATCTCATGAGAAGGTATTATACATTCCATCTGCTATTCAATTGTCATTCCATGTAAGTACTTAGATTGCAATACCTAATAATAGAACTTGCCAGGATTGTCAATGTTAACAAACTTATTGCAAGGTGTGATGGACCACTCACACCAACTGCTACAAGAATTTTGAAGGAAAATGCAGCTCAAGCTAACAAGTATACTGTTAGCTGGAATGGAGGTGAGTTATACCAGGTAAGTGGTCCATGGAATGACCAGTGTGTGGTAAATGTTGTTGCTAGAACCTGCACTTGTAGAAGATGGGAATTGACAGGCATCCCTTGCAAACATGCTGTTGCAACAAATTGGAACATGTCACTTAATCATCAAGAGGTTGCATTACCAGAGGAGTGGGTACATCCATGCTATAGGTTAGAGACTTGGAAGAAAGTATATTCTTTTCATATAAAACCAATCAGAGGTCCTGTCCATTGGCCCAAGTGCACTGTTCCAACTAGTCTGTTGCCACCAAAACATAATCCACAAGTTGGAAGACCAAGGAAAGAAAGAAAAAGGTCAAAGACTGAAAGGGATTTTAAGATAGTTAATGATGGTAAGCTTTCAAGAGGGCACAAGACTGTAACTTGTGACAAATGTGGGTCAAGAGGTCACAATCAAAGAACATGTACTGGACCAAGAATGCCAAAGTCAAAAAAGAGAAAAAATGCAAGCAAAGGTGTGGATTTGGATTCTGATACTCCTGCAGGTTCACAATCAAAGACAAGAGCAGCTAGTCAAGATAAGGGGAAGGCACCAGCAACAGAAGATGGTGCATCAAAGAATAGAGCACCAAGGAAGAAGGTGGTTGTGTTAGGTTGAAGTATGTCTCATGTCTGTGTTTGATAGTGTATGTTATGATTATGTCTGTTATGTCTGTGTTTCTCGTATGTCCTATGCACAATATCAATTAAGTTGTTTTGGATGTTTATGGCATTATATGCCTTGAAACTTGATTGATTAATGGTATGGTTGCTTTAGACTTTAATTTGTTTGACTTTAATTTGGTATGTAATTTTGTTTGACTTTAATTTGGTATGTACAGATTGTTTTGGTAATTTGGTAACTGTAAACATGAAAGACCAAGAGCATTGCACTAACTTATTTAAAATAGGTTCAAGTGAACATGAAAGACCATAAAAAACATACATAAAGTAAACTGAAACATTAAAACACCATAAAAACATACATAAAGCATGAAACACCACTGAAAGACATGAAAGACCAGTACACATGAAAACCAGTACACATGAAAACCATGAAACACCACTGCTTCTAACCCATCCTTTTCTTTCCCTTCCCCTTCCCTTTTGCTGCAATTTCAGTTGGTGCAACATAAGGTTTCACACCAAATTCTTCAAGACTGGCCTTTGCAGGCAATCCTAGCACTTTAGTCCTTGCATCAAATAGAAGCTTTTGAATCTGTTTTTGGGTTAGTGGCTTATCATCATCCTTTGCATTTGAACTTGAGCCCACCTTTGGTCCATAAAACTCTATCTCATCAGGTGGTACCACATACTGCAATGGAAAATACCCTGTCCATGTGTTACCTGAACTTTTGTCCTCAGTACTTTCAGATGTGTCACTTGAAATGCAGATAACTTCTGAAAACAAAATAATGCAAAAAAAAAAAAAACAATAAAACATAAGTATGTTTAACATATAAGAGATGGAAAAGGAACATGAAGATGTATATAACCTTTCCTCTTGTTTCCTGAACTCATCTTTGCAGCAATTATGAATAGGTTAGGAAGATGTTTGATATGGTTTTGTATTATCCATATGTGCCCTTATATAGAGGTGTGGTAATGTAGAAATTGCAATAATGCAAGTAAACTGTATACCATTGAATTGCAAGAATGCAGCAAAGTGCCATTGATTCATTGACTGCATCAATCTAGAAATAGTGTTGCATTGATAAAAGTGACTGCATATGCATAAAAGTGACAAAATGAAATAGTCAAATTCATAAAAGTGACTGCAAAATGTTGCTAGAACAGTACATTGCAATAATGCTACAAAGCTTGTTTTCATTACAATGGTGCTACATAACATACACAAAATACATCTAACATTAAACACCCAAAATACATCTATCTCTTAACACCCAAATACTACACTGCTAGGTCAATATGTTATACATTACAGACACAAACAACAAAATACATGAAACCATAACATACTTCTTCAATGTTGCTCTTTCTTGCTCCATATTTTGTAGGATTTCTTGATGGTTGTTCAAAGACCTTAATAACCCAGGTATAACTACCATTGAACGATGGCACATTTCTGGGTCCACCCAATCAACAAATCTGTTACAATCCTGTAAAACAAAATTAAACAACAAAACCTGTAAAACAAAATTAAACAACAAATATTGTTATTGTTCAATTACAAACTAAAACCATTAACGCATACAATTTGGGAACAGGCATAAAACCTTCGACCTGGGTTTCTATTTGTCCATGATGTTTTCATAACTGCAAGTGTTTGGCAACGAGGACATCTAACCATGATTTTGATTTGATTTGAGAAAACCCTTTGTTTTGAAAATGGTAGTGGAAGGAATGGGATTTAGGTTTATGTGGGTGGGTGGGAAAAGGGGAAGACAAAGTATATAGGGTTATAATTTGGGCGGGAAAAAAGGGAGACAAGAAATGACGGATATGCCCTTAGGGGTTAAGTGACTTAACTGACGTTATCTTGAGTTGGTGGGCCCAGATGGACGGAGGGACGAACGGTGCATAACGTTTCACACTTAAGGGCGTATGGTGCAATTTTTTTGGTCAAGGGACTAAACCCTGCGGTCAACGCAAACCACAGGGACGAACGGTGTAATTTACTCTTAAGAAAATTAAAAAGATAAAATATATTAAATAAACGCTATCACTATTTTAAAATGATGAACGTTTAAAACTTAAAACGTACGTTTAAATAAAATTACGTAAACGTACAAAATAAAACGTGAAAATAAAGAAGGAAAATACCTACGGATATGAAAAATACATTTTTACAATCCTAATTTTACTAGAAAATTATTGGAAAAATAAAATTATTTTTACAACTATTTATTTAATTAATATTAATTAAAAACTATTTCTAACTATTTATTAATAACCTAAAATAGAAGAAAATATGAAATAAGGCTAGAAAAATAAAATTATGATTGAGAAAAATCTAAAATATTATAAAACTTATTTTAAAACTAAAAACATATTTTTTAGACTTTTTATATATTTATTATTAATTTAAAACTATTTAAAACTAATTAAAATTGTGAAAAATACCAAATAAAAGGGAAAAAATAAGGAAAAATCTTTTTTAAGCTTTTTATATTTTTCTTAAACTAGGAAAATTGAAAAATTATTTTTTGGAACTTTTTCTTAATTAATTGTAATAAAAGCTAATTAAAAATGCTTAAAAACTAATTTAAATGCAGAAAAATAGCAAACCAACTTGGAAAAATCTGAAAATTTCAGGAAAACTCTACACTCTGATTTGCAAATAACCAAAATGCAACAAAAAACAACAAACTTAACACTCTGATTTGCAAATTACCAAGATTTGATGATTTGATCTTTTGGCTAAAAACAGTAACTGAGGGTACCAAGTTTGAGCTTATGCACAAGCTTCAAAATAAGCTGAAACAACAAAATGGAAGTGTGACCCTGTACTAGACCTGGGTGGGTATCTATAAGCTAAAGATGAAGCCTAGACAAGCTCTTGAGAGCTCTGTGCAAGTGCTGCAAGATCTGCACAAAACCTGTGCAGATCAGTGCAGTGTGCACAGGGCAGATAAGCTTGTTTTGACAAGCTCATTTGAGGCTTCTAAAAAATTGACAAAAATCTGGAAAAATGCTAATAAGAAACAAGACCAACTGAAGTTAATGATCCCACAATTTCACTTATATTGGTTCAGAAATGAACCCAAGAAAATTCTTCCTAGTTGAGCTCAAAATGGATTTTTCAAACATTTGACTTTTTGACAGAAATGGAAGATTGACTTTTTCCAACTTTGAGCTTAATTTATGGACTTATTATGATATATTAAGATGAAATGAAACTGAAATAAGCTAGTTCTCTGAATTTTGAACACAAAATCAGACTTGGATTCTCCAAAAATCCAACAGTAAGCACATTAAGACAGATATGGAGTGATTTTGACTTGGAACTTATGTAGGGTGCAAATTATTGACATAATTGAGTTTAAAAGAGCTACTAAAGCTTGAAACAACAAGACTCATCCACATACTAAACCTCTAAGACAGTTTTGCTTCAATATCCAAACACTCCTTTAATGATTGTTTTGTGAATTAAAATAGAACTAACCATTGATTAGGCTATAGCAGACATTAAAACTGTTTATAACTAACCTAATAACAACTTAAAAAGTGGATTAAAACTAGTATAAGCTACAAGGACAGATATAAGCATAACAAGTAAATTGGATAAAAATTGAAACTGAGACAGTCACTCACAGGTTTCCAGCAAGAGTTGCAGGCTAAAATAAACCCAAGACTAACCTAACCTATTCTATTTCAACCCTTTATCACCTCTGCATCAACCCAGGATCACCATTTTCCAGTTTAGCTCCCCAGTTGACTTTTGTTGACCATTTCACAAAGTTGCTTTAAAATTAATTGCAAGCTTACAAAAAGATTATAAAGAGTTTAACTAACTTGTTTGAGCTTAAAAACAAGCTACTGCAAGCTTATACATAAGAAATTGAGATTGAAACTTTCAACAGTAACATAAAACATGAAACTTAATTAAAAACTTGAGATTGTTGATTAAAAGTGAATTACAATGATACAATAACTTAAGTTTAACACATTTAAAGCTTTAAATTACATTTTAGATCACTAATTAAGTTAACTAAAAGAAAACGACATACAAGGAAAAGTAAAAACTAACTACTCCTTCTTCCCTTGCTTCCTCTCTCTCTTTATAGCTCCAAATGCTTTCTTTTCTTTCTCTGAGATAATCCCACATGGTTCCAGGGCCATTGGATGACTTTAAGATCATCTTGGCCATTGGTTGGTTTTTGGCGGGAATTGGGTATTAGCCAGTGGGTGAGGTTGAGTGATATGAGGGGGAGGGAATTTAATGCATCTTGTTTTGTGTAGAGGTGGAGGGGACAAGGGGAGTATTATGTTGAGCTGGGGGGATGGGTTTGGTTGAGTGATAGCAGGGTAGCAGTTGGGAGGAAGGAGGAAAAAAGGCGCCAAGGGTAGTTTGACCAAGTGGGTTGACTGGGCAGTAATAATACAAGGGGGTTCAAATTGCTTAGTGACAGGGGTCACAAAGGTTTGTGACAAGGTCAAAATGGCATAAAGGTTTTAATATGACAAGGACCTAAGGTGTAAATTCTGAAAACTCAAGGACCTAGGCTGCCAATTCAACAAAGTTGCTCCAAGGACCATAAGTGACAAGTTTCAATAATGCAAGGACCAATCTTGACATTTTCCAATTTTCCAGGGGCCATTTTTGACATTTTTCAAACTTGAGGGACCAAAGTTGTAATTTTGCAAATTTTAAACTTTGAAGGGTTTGTTTTAACAACTTTTGAATCCCATGGACCTTAAATGATATTTTTCTCTATTTTGATATACCAGGGACTGTTTTTGACAAATTTTGAAACTTGGGGGACTAAAACTGCCAATTTTGCAAACTTGATACGTTTTTCATCTGATTTTGATCTTTTTGCATTTAAACACATAAAACACTGATTTGTGATATTTTTATCATTTTGAAGCATTTTTGAGTGTTTTCAGATGATTTTGCAGTTTATATTGTACAAAAATGATGAGTATTTAGACACTCATCACCTACACATGGTTGTTCCAACCATTTGGCTTCACGCCTAACAACCTCACATGCTTCAATATGATTAAAATCCTTGCCCTTTGTTTTCTTATCATAATCGGCCTAGGCATTTTTCATGATGTCAACATCGCTACACCTACTCTCACGAAGACGTTTCTACAATTAACACAAGTATATAAATTAATACAAGTATATAGAGTTTAAAAATTACTTGTTGGATTAATAGCCCGTTAAAGACACCCATGGCGGTATTCATATTTTGCTACTTTGTGTTCAAGCTATGGTGACTTCGAGTAGTATCTTTCACATTTTCCTTGAAATGCTCTAGAATTCTTTTCTAAAAACCATCTCTATTTTGTTCATTCCCGACTTTTCGACATGTGGAAATATGAACCCACGCTTTTGCCAAAGCCACCTCTTCGTTTGCTGTCCAATTTTTTTCTCCGCTTTAGTCGATGGTTTTTTTTGGACTTCTTGAACATCTTCATCATTTTGAGAATCGCCTAATACATAGTATAACAAAATAAATTATAACAAATAAAATTATACTAGTAACAAGTAATAATATAACAAATAAATTATAACAAATAAAATTATAACAAGTAATAATATAACAAATAAATTATAACGAATACATAATAATTATAAAAAAAATAAATAAAAATAAAAAATAAAAAATAACAAGTATACCGATTGGATTTTCTTGTTGCGTTTCGGGAACATACTCAACGTCATCATCCTCGTAATCATATAGCGGTAGTTCTCGTTCGACACTTGGTTCACGTCGCGAAGGACCTTCATGGTAGTCATTGAACGGGTCGAAATCACTAGTCATCGACATCATGTATTGGCTTGGATTCATCGGTGGAGGTTAGGGATAATATTGGTGTTGATGTGATGGTAGGTTCATCGGTGGAGGTTGAAGATAATAGTGAGCGGGTTGAGGACTCATTTGGGGATAGTAGGGAGGTGGTTTTGATTGAACTTGCGGACGAACGGGTTGTGATCGAGAGCTTCGTCCACGACCTTTGGATGAGGTTGAAACACTTTTTGCTTTCTTAGCATCCATCTTTTTAAAAGAATGATAGTTGGAAGAAGAATATGAGAATAAAATGTGATTTGAAAATGGTGAATAAAATGTGATTTGAAAATGGTGATTAAAATGTATATTTATAGGGGGAATTTTTTTTTTAAACACATCTAACGGCTAGTTTTATAGCCGTTGTCAACGGCTCTTTTTTGCTTCACCATGCCGTACCAGAAGTAGTGGGGGGAACCGCCCCCAACGACGTTCTTGCGGATACACAAAATGTATAGGAAAAAAAGTAAAAATTATAGGAAAAAAGTCTAGTGCCCTCGCCCATAAAATATGAGTGCCCTCGTCTCGCCCAAGGTGCCAACAATTAAAGAGTGATTTAATGTAAAAAAAATTATTTTCCTGTGAGTTTGTATGATCGGAAAACATGGAGGAATGGAAGATAGATAGTGGGGAAGAATGAAAGTAATTCAAATGATGGTGGCGATAGGCCAGTGGGTAAATATAATGCTAGTAATTATTTCTTTCTCTTATTTGGTGTATCTACAACATGTGAATACACTAGGTTTAGAGTAAATTGGCTTTTGTGATTACTATCATGTGACTATTATATATCTTTAGGCTATAGCATGAATTTTTTTTTAACATAGGTAAGTTATTGTTCGTCGTTTTTTTTTTTTTTTTTTTTTTTTTTTTTTTTTTCATTAGTTAAGGGATTATGTAGGTATTACGTTTATATAAGTCACTTATTAGAAAAGACATTAAAATTCATGTCTTGAGATACAGATCAACTAAGGGAAATAGTGGGTTCTACTTAAAAAAAAAATATTAAATGAGTTTGTGGACTCAATCCATTAGCTAAGAAAAAAAGTACACCCTTACTTTACTAATTTATGATTTTGACATGATAATCAGATTCCTTGTGGGTATTTAATTCATAAAACCACAACCACTTTTATACAAGTTTTATTATGCTTGGTATTTTAATTTTTTTCTTAAATATTTTTACTTGATCCGCGTAAATATATATTATAGAGAGTCTAAATGAGTCTATTTCTTGATAAACTACTTGAAATCACCGACTGGTTATTATTTTGTCGACACCTAAACTTATAACTAGTGTTAATCACATCATAGTAGATCCGACCCGATTTATTAAATTACGCTAAAAATTGTCGTTTTCCGACACGTATTTACCCCCTCGCTTGATGCCCCCCGTGATCATGTTTTCTGGCTCCGCCACTGTTTGCCGCTCTCCTTCGAAACCGCTCCATACCGCAGCGGTGGCGCCGGTGTTGCCGCTCGGTATGAGGGCAAACCGAGCCTATACCGTGCCCATTGCCACTCCCCTTATCCAACTATGCATACTACAATAACTAACTCATGGCCCCACATTCCTATTGTGTAAAAAAAAAGGTATTGCTGGAAGAAAAAACTTGAAAATTAAACTAGAAGGCAACTCCTTTAACGTTAGCTATGATTCCTTTTATAGTGTTCAAAGTACATATGGAGTTACTAAAACGGGTAAACAGTTAAACGAATGTTGTTTTTCATGTTCAGGTTATTTGGGAAGTCGAATTATTTTAATTCAGATGTATGCGATTTCATCGAGTTATATCTAGGATCGTATTCGACCCTTCCCTAGCCACCCATAAATGTACACGTTTGAACTAATGAGTTCTTGTTTAAAAGCCAACAAACTTACCGATGTGCCATTAGGTGGTGGTTACCCTTAATTTTTGGTAAATACTAGTGTTTTTTTATATATGACCATTTTCCGTTTATAACATTCGAGGGAAAATAACTTCATCTAAATAAGAAACCTACTTCTCTCTTTGGAAAGCTACAGGTATTCACATACCATCGTCAAACGATATAATTAACGTTGTGAGACACTCGATAAGTGATTCCGTTTTGTACGAGTGAGACCTATAGGCTTTAATTTACATATGGTAAAACAGTTTTTGTTTTACTTCTTGTTCATAAACCCATAATGTCATGTCGTTGTGGTCACTAAACTTTTTGTTTTTCATACCTTTGTGTTGTTTAACTTGTAGGGAATCTAAATAGGTTATGTTTCATATGGCGAACAAATTTTGCACTACCTTAGAGCAGCCGGTATGGTGACCCGACCATTCGCGTCGTGATGGCACCAATACCACATCACAACTCGCGTTTTCACGTTTGGCGTAGTCACCACCATCCTAGTAGTCCGCGTTTTCCATTTTTATTTATTTATTTATTTACTTATTTTGTTATATTTGTATTTTAGTGGGTTATGTGTGGGTTAGAGAGTGTCTCATGACACCATAAATATGAAAGAAGGGTGTTTTGGTCTTATGTTGAATTCTGGCGTTAAAGAAAAATATGTGACACTATTTTTCTAAACGGCACCACCCGATAGCACCAACGATACCTTACTCTTACAAGTTACAAAGATACATGGCAAGTTTGGGACCTGACGACGTACATAGCCGAAGGGCCCGATACCTGACAACACATATGCCTTTCCGGTCCATAGCCGAAGGGACCGATACCCCTAGCCGAAGGGCCTGATACTCTAGCACAACAGTCCAAGATGAAGGGTACGATGTCAGGCCATCCGTCCGAAGAGCGCGCTGACCTGACAGTACCTTTGGCATCTAGCCTGGATACACTTTGTCTCATCCCCGTGGATGTCGGGCCTGACCCCAGGGACAGTGTCAGGGACAGTGTCAGCCCTAACACCATCAACGGTCTCATGAAGTACGACAGACACAGGGACCAGACAGTGACATCAGGCAGTATAAATATGCATACAGTATTTGGGATTAAGGTATCATTTTTCTTACACACATACATTTATACTATACCTTTCGGTAAAATACATACTTACTCTTACGCCGGAGTCGGGTCCTGGGATAACACCCGGGGCGAGACTAACGCGTCGTTCATCTTAGCAGGTATCCGGAAGGCTTACTCCTAAGGCTGGAGGATAACTGCAACAACCCACAAAAAATTACTTCGACATTGGCGCCATCCGTGGGACCCGCATTCAATCTACCAGAGCTGTAGGATGACGGGTTCGACACCACCAGAAACTTCAGGAGGAAGTTCCACACCATTGACAAGGGAGCAGTTAGAAGGGTACGTGACTGCTCTTAAGTCAATGATAAAAGAACATAATAGCCGGAGGGATACTGTTGAGCCACTACGATTGGACTTCGAAGACGAAACGACTCTTGATAAGGACGAGCCAGCGATTAAGAAGAAGGAAATAGTTACGGGGAACAAAGTGAAAGACGAAGACCTGGCGAAACCTTTCAAAGAAGTCTCGAAATCTCCATTCAGTAGGCGAATCATCGAGTTCTCCGCTCCGGAACATAAGATGCCCACCCACATCAAACTGTACGATGGGTCTACGGACCCCCAAGACCATCTCAACAGATTTACTGGAGCTGCGGGACACGGGGAGTGGCCAATGTCCGTGTGGTGCCGCATGTTCCAACAAACGTTGGATGGGAAGGCCCGGGGATGGTTTGATGGGCTTCCGCCGGGAAGCATTGATGAATGGTAGGCTTTCAAAGATCAGTTCGAGACTCGCTTCTCCCTGCACAAAGCTTGTGTCAAGGACCCTACGGAGATCGCCAAGATAGTGATAAAGGCTAATAAAACGCTGCCGGAGTTCAAAGAAAGGTGGACCACTGAGACAGGATTCATACAAGGGGCTCCGGAGATCATGAGGATCTCCTCATTCATGAACGGTTGCAAGTGCCCCGAGTTGGCCAAGCGGTTCGCCGATACGATCCCTAAGACTGTGGAGGAGATGATGATTAGGGTCTACGACTTCGTAAGGTCGGAAGAAGCTTTCGCCAGTACCGAATTGCCTCGGGGAGAGCACTATGATACAACTAGAAGAGCCTCGACGGGACCCTTCCGAAAGGATGAAAGGGCCGTCAGGAGTCACTACGGAGGAGATAAGAGGAACGAAGGACGGCATGCGTACTCAGGAAGAGACCGTGGAAGTTCACACCGCCATGGCGATAGGTCGGCTCCTTATGTGCCCCATCGCGGTGACCACCAGAACCGAGGCAACCCACGCCTAACCCTAGATTCACTTATAAAACCACCAAAAGAGATCTTAGCCACCGAGCACCAGCTACGCCTACCCCCTCCAAAGCCGATGCGTGACCCCCCACGCAAGGAGAATCAAGATAAGTACTGTGATTATCATGGAGAAAAAGGGCACTATACGAATGATTGCTACCAGCTCAAAAGACAGTTAGAAATAGCGTTTGAGTCAGGGAAGCTAAATCATCTGGTCAAGGATCTCAGGCAGAAGGGAAGGAGAGAAACCCCAAGGAATGACACAGGAGCTAAAGACAAGGTCATCAACATGATCCGAACCTGGCCCGAATGAAGGAAAAGGAAGTCATTGGAACAAGAGGAAAGATGGATGAATGTGCCTATAACGTTCCCTCCACTCCCCGGCGAAGATGTGTCGGATGACCCTCTCATAGTTGAAGCCACGATGGAAGGGTACTTAGTAAGGAGAGTCTTCGTAGATGAAGGAGCCTCGGTGGAGGTAATGTTCGAACACTGCTTCAACAACCTACCTCATGTGATAAGGAGTCGAATGAAGCAGACACAGACAGATTTGCTGGGATTTGCCGGGCAGGTAACACGCCCACTGGGAAAAATCGAATTAGATGTATCATTCGGAGACGAGGGGTTGTACATGAAGGTCAGGATGAAGTTCACAGTTATTCGAGCACCGTCACCATATAATGTCATCTTAGGAAGGACCGGATTGAAGATCCTGCGAGCCATACCTTTGACGGTTCATTCCATGATGAAGTTCCCAACGCCTCAAGGAATTGCCACGTTGGTCACTCGTTCCGTCATCATTTCGGAATGCAGGAGGTTGGAAAAATTACAGACCATCGTTCCGGAGCAGGATAAGGAAGAAACAGGCACAGGAGAGGTGGGGTTAACGGAGGAAGTAGCGATCAACCCTGCCTTCCCCGAACAAGCTGTAACGATAGGGGTGCACTGTCCGCCGAGGGCAAACGACGCCTCAAGGAGCTTTTGCGAAGGAACATCGACATATTCGCATGGGAACCGGCGGATATGACTGGAGTCCCTAGAGCAATCATAGAGCATACCCTGAATGCCAACCCTTCAATAGACCCGGTATGTCAAAAACGCTGAATGTTGTCTGCGGATCGAAGTCAGGCAGTCACAAAGGAGGTAGAAGAATGGATCAAGGCCGGCATAGTCAGGCCGGTGAAATACCCCACTTGGATATCCAACCCTGTTCTGGTGAAGAAGTGTGACGGAAGCTGGCGTATGTGCATTGACTTCAAGAACATCAACTCCGCCTGTCCCAAAGATTATTACCCCTTGCCAGAGATCGACTGGAAGATCGAGTTGGTCATGGGGTATAAATACAAATGCTTCTTGGATGCTTACAAAGGGTATCACCAGGTACAAATGGCGAGAGAGGACGAAGAAAAAACAGCGTTCTACACTGAGCAAGGAACCTACTGCTACACCAAGATGCCATTCGGCCTGAAGAACGCCGGAGCCACCTATCAACGGATGATAGACTCCGCCTTTCAATCACAGATAGGGAGGAACCTAGAAGCCTATGTGGACGACATGGTCATCAAGAGCAAAGAAGAGCGGGGAATGCTAGCGGACATAGCGGAGACATTCGACAACCTCCGGAAGATCAACATGAAGTTGAATCCTAAAAAATGCTCTTTTGGAATGGAGGAAGGAAAGTTCCTAGGGTATATGGTAACTTCAGAAGGAATTCGAGCAAACCCAAAGAAGACGAAGGCAATAATGGACATGCAATCACCAAGGACCCTGAAAGAAATGCAGAGCCTCAGCGGCAAGTTGGCGGCACTTAATCGTTTCTTGGCTCGTTCGGCCGAAAGATCCTTACCGTTTTTTGAAACACTCAAAAGCATCACCAAGGAGAATAAGGAGGAGTACCGGTGGACGGAAGAGGCAGAATCGGCATTCCAGGAGATGAAAAAGTTGATAACAGATCTTCCCTCACTAACAACACCGTCGGCAAAAGAAACACTGTATGTGTATCTAGCAGCCGCTGAGGAAGCAGTCAGCGCGGTTCTCCTCACGGAAAGGAAGGGAAGGCAGTTACCAGTTCGTTATGTGAGCCGAACACTCAACGAAGCCGAGAGGAACTATGCCCCGATTGAAAAATTGGCATTATGTCTGTTACACATGTCAAGAAGGCTCCGGAGATACTTCGAAGCACACCCTATAAAGGTGATCACGGACCAACCGATAAAGCAGATCCTCAACAAGCCGGAAGTGTCCGGGAAGTTAGCTAAGTATTCTGTGGAATTGTGTGCATACAACATAACCTACGAACCCCGGAACGCAATCAAAGGCCAAGTGTTAGCGGACTTCCTGTCGGAAGCTCCCATCGGAGAAAGCAATGAGAAGTACTTCAACCAACCCACGCCGAAGAAGAAGGAGGAGGGGAAATGGCTTTTATACACGGACGGGGCATCCAATAACAAAGGCTCCGGAGCGGGTCTCGTACTAATCAATCCAGAGGGAATGGAATTCACTTATGCCATCCGACTTGAATTCGACAGCACTAATAACGAATCCGAGTACGAAGCCCTACTGGCAGGGTTAAGGATGGCAGAGAGTATGCAGGTTCGTAGCCTTAAGGTCCGGGTGGACTCTAAGTTGGTGGCTAACCAGATAAACGGAGATTATGTGGCAAGTCATGAAAGTATGATCAAGTACCTAGCGAAGGCAAAGGAGTACATAGCTAGTTTTGAGAACTTCACCATCCAGAACATCCCTAGAGGTCAGAACCAAAAGGCAGATGTTCTTAGTAAACTGGCCACGGTCGCTTTTGACCACTTGACGAAGGAAGTACTGGTGGAGGTGCTAAGGGAAAGATCGACAGAAAGCAAAGAGGTTAACAATGTTGTTGAAGAGGAGGGAGACAACTGGATGACCCCCATCATTCGGTGTCTCGAGGAAGGAATTTGGCCGGAAGACCCTAACGAAGCCCGCAACCTGAGGATGAAAATCAACCAATATGTCATGGAAGATGGCATACTCTACAAGAAAGCCTATTTGGTACCTATGATGAGGTGCGTGGGTCCCCTACAAGCCAACTACGTTATAAGAGAGATACACATGGGAGCGTGTGGTATGCATTCCGGTCCTCGATCGGTCGTGGCAAAGGCCATGCGGCAAGGATACTACTGGCCTACAATGCACCGGGATGCTAGAAACGAGATAATCAAGTGTGACTCCTGCCAGATCCACTCCCCGATACCACAGCTTCCAAAAACCAAGCTGACCCCCATCATGGCTCCATGGCCCTTCTACCAATGGGGTATGGACATAGTAGGACCTCTACCACCGGCGGCCGGAAAGGTCAAGTTCCTCTTGGTCGCAATCGACTATTTCACCAAGTGGACAGAAGCCAAACCGCTGGCAAAGATCACAGGAAAGGACGTCACGAAGTTCGTGTGGGATAACATAGTGTGCCGCTTCGGTCTCCCCGCCGTCATCATCACAGACAATGCTAAGCAATTCGTAGACAACCCCTTCAAAAGCTGGTGCGAAAAGCTCAACATCAAGCAGGTCAATACAGCCATGGCGCATCCACAAGCCAACAGACTGGTAGAAAGGGCTAACAAGAGCTTGATGGAGGGAATCAAAACAAGGTTGGGGCGCGCAAAAGCCGGATGGGTAGACGAACTCCCGAATGTCCTATGGGCACACAGGACTTCCATCAAGACTAGTAACGGAGAGACCCCCTTCAGCCTCACTTATGGAAGCGAAGCGGTAATACCGGCAGAAATAGGCATGCTACCGTACAGAGTAAGGCGGATAAGAGAAGGGATGGAAGAAGAAGATTCCCACCGAACGGCAGAACAAAATGAAGAAGATATCCGTCTCAACCTTGACTTGCTACAAGAACGAAGAGAAGAGGCCGCTGTGATGGAAGCCCGATACAAAACGAAACTGGAAAAGTACTACAACCGGAAGGCGCGCCTGGTTTCTTTCAAACCGGGGGAATTCGTGTATCGAAAAAATGAAGCCAGCAGAGCCGAAGATCAAGGCAAATTGGGACCCAAGTGGGAAGGCCCCTATCGAATCAAAGAGGCAAATCTCAACGGCTCGTACAAATTGGAAACTTTGGATGAAGAGGAAGTACCCCGGAAGTGGCACGCCATGAATCTGAAGAAATGTTTTCTTTAAATTAAAAATATGCATTGTAAGCCTACGAGCATGAACTACTTTATTCTCATTATAAGTAATGATATATATTCCTCTACCTACGACGGAGGAGGAAAATTTTCTGTGATCATATCTCATACGTAAGGGAGGGACCGGCGGAGATTAGCTACCTCCGACCGCGTGCCCAAAAATCCCCTAATTAAAGTTGATTTACCCCCGCAAGTGCAATGACACTAGGGAAGGCCACACACCATTCGGTAGGCGACTGCATACCCCCGGATAATGCTAAGACATTAAGGGATGAGCCGAGGCATATGTGCCCAAACGGCACGCAGATACCCCGTAGGCGTGACGACGCCAGGGATGAGCCACCAGGTATATTTACCACCAGGCGAAAACATTACCCCAAAAAATGCTAAGTCATTAGGGAAGGCCGCAGCATATTTGCTCACGGGAATAATTTAACGCCGAAAGTGTCAAGATGCTAGCAAAAAAAAAAAAAAAAACACGGCATACACGAGCATACACACACCAAAAATGAGGGTCCGGTATACGGACGGCCCCGTCTGATCATAAATAACGATAAATATTGTTCGACATAGCGTACAACCAAAGAAGTACTAAAAAAGCATCAAATTGTTCAAATACATCAGTTTTAAGGCACGCAGGCCAAATAATAACGACCCTATTCGACACTAAGACTCTCCGGAGGTGCCTGCCCCTGGGGTAGCTCCGGTTCCCTCGGGGAGCACATTCATCAAGTCTGCAAGGGGAAGATGATAAGACCGCTTGATCTTCTCAATGTAAGGAAAAGACCTTAAGAACATCTCATCATAAGCAGCCACAAAACCCTTAACTGCTTCCATGTCAAAATCTTTCTGAGTAGCAAGGATCCCCGCGACCTCCTCATCGCTACGACCAACCTTGAGACCATCCAAATAACCAGAATCTATAGCGGCATTAAAAACGCTCCCCCAAGCCTGCTGGTACTCATTACTCCCATGTAGGCGCCGAACGACCGCCGGAATCAACTCTTTCACATAGTTGAACCTTACGATCTCCTCGTGACCAGCGTTCACGGCGAGCTTCTCGAAATCAGCCCTTAAAACTGCAACCTCCCTTTCGGATTCATCCAACTCCTCCGACTTTCTCTTCAAGGTTTCTTCCAACAATCCCACCTTTTTCTCCCTCTCCTCATCTTTGATCTTTAATTCATTCAGCTCCCTCTCCAAAGCAACCAGACGAGAACCCATCTCCTTTTTCTTTCGGCCGCAGTCATTATGAGACGCTTGGAGATCCTGATTGTCTTGGGCAAGTTTTTGGTTAACCTCTGTTTGAACCCGGAGATTATTTTGAGCTTCAGAAAGCTGAGTCTCGACGCTAGAGCAGGTGGAATGAGCTTTGTAGAGATCCGCATAATGGTGGCTCAAGCGTTCGAACCTCTTGAACACGTCTGTAATAGCCATGGTCCCATGACATAACTCGAACCATCCTCTAGACAAAGCCCTGTCATCGGCCAAATCCTCTTGCTCCGCCAATATGAAGGGAGGGGCCAGGTTACTCATCATATCCCGGTACTGCGCAGCTTAATTCAGGGTGGTGTTAAGCGGCAAGCTCTAGCCAGGAATGAACGGTTCCCCAGAACCCCTTCGGCCAAACCCACCTACAAAAGGAGGACAGACCTTCAAGGTTAGGAAGGGCAAACCGAAGTAAGCAAAGCAGTTACAACGTACCTCCGACGAAGGTGCTAGCCTGGGCGACACCGTGAGCACCTGCCACCGTCCCACTCGTTCCAGTTCCTGGTAAGAAAAAATGGATGATATATATATAAAAAAAAAACAAGGTGATAACGGCAGACACATCACAAGTTCAAAAGGCATACCTTGACCGGAGAGATAAGGACTAGCAACGACGGGAGGATCTTCCAGTGAAGTGGCCTCCGGACCACGAAGACCAGCGCCCTGATCACCCCCGCCGCCAGCCACACTTCCTTGCTCAGGACCATCTACAGCGTCTTCAGGCATCGCGGTATTTATGGGCGACGCTAAACGAGTCCGCTGGGAATTATCCGGGCTCGACGATAGATCAATGGAAGGAGTATGGGGCCTTCTCCTTTTAAGCAAGGCTGAGGGACCAGTCGATCGCTTTTCCTGCTGTTTCCTCTTCTTTTCCTTCGCTTTCAGTACTGACGGATCGGCCTTTTCCACAATCCGTTGCGCCCGGCTAACCTCCGGAACCTCCTTCCCCACTTCGAGGGTTGGGTCACATGCTGGGGTATCTCCGTCCCCTCGGCAAGAGGAACACCCTTCCCTAACCTGGACCCTTGGTCGGACCTCAAACGCAAGTAGCGAGACATGGTAATAACTGCACAAAGAAAGAAAACATGGGTATATATATATAAAAAAAAAAATGTGTGTTTGCGTTACCATTCTTCTCTATATCCTTAAACTCCGGGCGAAAGCCAGAATGCTTCCAGACCCTCGTCAACCCAACCTCATACAAGAGACCCGAATGAACAGGCCTAAGCTCCACTATCCCCTCACACAGCCTCGCCACATCAGCATCCAGGTCCCCTCCCGAGGGAGCATCATCCGAAACACTAGAGTCCGGATGTCTCCAAGGCATGGCATCTGGAATTGCCCTCCGGTCTATCAAAAAGAAATTATCTTTCCAATTCTTCAAGCTTGAGCAAGTTTCCTTAAAGATACGTCCCGGAGAATTCCATCCGGTCCGACTAGCGAAAGAGAACCAGTGGCCCTGTTTGTTCAACTTGTAAAAAACCCGAAATAGATTCACGGTCGGCTCAATCTCAAGGCTCCGACAATATACTTCAAACATAACAAGCCTATTCAGTCCGATGGGCACAAGCTGTGATATGTGAACCTTGAAATACCTTATCACCCTCAGAAGAAAGGTAGAAAACGGAACTCGCACTCCCGAAAACGTAAAGTACTGCTCATACAACCCAATGGCATCCTTCGGCAGCTTCTCCATAGTAAAATCTATCGGAGGTAAACGGGGATTGAGGTCCCTAGGAATCCCGTAATCATTGATGAGGCCTTCCAGCTCCCCTTCGGAAAGCACGGAGGAATATATATGCATGTCCGATTTGGGGACAAGGTCGGACGCCGGATGCTCTGAACCCGAAGCCATAGAATATCGAGAAGGCAACGCAAACAGAAACGAAATAAAAGGAAAAGTGACGCACCTGAACCTCGCCGGAATACTCGAAAACAAACAGTAATAAAGGTGGGTAGGGTAAAAATTTATGAATGAAGGTTAAAAGGCTTATATAGGCAAAGAAGGTGGGGACACAAAACGTCACGTCGTGTCAGTAGAGGGCAGATCTGAACCGTCAAACGAATACCATCTTCCACGTGGCACGATCCCACGGAAAACGGTATATATTATTTTAACTCATTTTCACCCAATGGGCTTGGGCCCATTACCCAAAATGAAGCCCATATAACCAGAACCGGCCGAGACACTCCGAATGAAACTAACGGACAACTATATTAAGTATCATGCCACTTGTCAAAAACAAGTAACACGATACTGGGGGGGACATGACGACGTATATGCCTCTCCGGTCCATAGCCGAAGGGCCCGATACCTGACAACACATATGCCTTTCCGGTCCATAGCCGAAGGGACCGATACCCCTAGCCGAAGGGCCTGATACTCTAGCACAACAGTCCAAGATGAAGGGTACGATGTCAGGCCATCCGTCCGAAGAGCGCGCTGACCTGACAGTACCTTTGGCATCTAGCCTGGATACACTTTGTCTCATCCCCGTGGATGTCGGGCCTGACCCCAGGGACAGTGTCAGGGACAGTGTCAGCCCTGACACCATCAACGGTCCCATGAAGTACGACAGACACAGGGACCAGACAGTGACATCAGGCAGTATAAATATGCATACAGTATTTGGGATTAAGGTATCATTTTTCTTACACACATACATTTATACTATACCTTTCGGTAAAACACATACTTACTCTTAAGCCGGAGTCGGGTCCTGGGATAACACCCGGGGCGAGACTAACGCGTCGTTCATCTTAGCAGGTATCCGGAAAGCTTACTCCTAAGGCTGGAGGATAACTGCAACAACCCACAAAAAACTACTTCGACAGGACCAATTGGGACAATGTTGGTCTCATGGGGTCGTGATCGTATTGCATGAATAAACAAGAGTACACATGCGAATCATAGTTGAGTGTAGAAATAAATCGTTAAAGGAAGTAATATAAATACGGGGGTACGGTTGATAATACTTCATATACTTTGTCTATTAATTAGCTTACTACTGCGGAAAGTATTTAGAAATAAATAAGCATATTCCAAAGTCTATTAACGGAAATATGTATTTTTAACCAAAAATTTACACTAGTGCAAGTTGACTTCCTAAGAAAGGTCACATCATTGACTTAACAAAATTAATTTTCTAAAGGTGCTTTTTTGGATAAAAACAAAAGCCCTTTCAAGGTCTGTTTATTGGACACGTTCTAATACTAACAAAAACAAGATAAATAACACATGCAATTATGCAAACACACTACCATACTCACAGTTCAATAATTACGCGTTTGTATGCACAGTTCAATAATTACGCGTTTGTATTTCAGCGCCACATTATACATCTCTCAATAAGGCCAGACGGAGTGGAGCTCGGGTTGCCAAGCGAGCTCGTGAACCCGCTCGGGTACACCGTCCCGTGTACCTCGGGTACTTGGTTCGATTAAGGAATTCGAGCTCTGAGCTCGCAAGGGTACCCGTGCTTGTGTTTGTATTTTTTTTTCTTTTGTCTTCTTTTTTGGTAAGGAAAATGGTTTTGCAGGTACCAAACATGGTTTTGCAGGTAAGGAAAATGGTTTTGGTGGGAGGAAGAAGGTGGGAGGAAGATGGTGGGTATGTATTTAAAAAAAAAAAAAATAGAATTCGGGTACTAGGGTACCACTCCGTCCACGTAGGGTAGTGTTAGGGTAGTATTGGGGTAGTTTTGAGTTGGAAGGATTTTATTGGATAAATGTGATGTGGCACCCCCAGGGTATTAGGGTATTAGGGTAATCGGGTACCACTCCTCCCTCCCTAATATATCAATAACTAAAACACTCTATCTTATAACATACGACTAACATGTTATTAAGTCTCACAAAATACCACTCACTCACAATTTAAAAAAAAGAAAATAAAAAAAAAACACACAAGAATGCAAGTGGCTTGAGCCATTGCATTGGCTCAAAACGTTTGGCTAACGAATGGCACGATGATCCGGTATGATTGGCACACGAATGGCATGCATTTGGCACACCAATGACACCCCATACCTTGTGCTCTTAGTACGTCGATAATTAGAGATACCGGCAGCTTAGAGCACAAGGTATGGGGTGACATTGTTGAGCCATTAGTGAGCCATTGGTGTGCCAACCTTACCAGGCAACATGCCAAACTTGTGCCAAATGCACTCCTTTGTGTTTTGAACCACTCTACTAGCTCAAGCCAAATGTACCTTTTGTGTGTGTGTGTTTTATTGTGAGTGAGTGATATATTTGGTGGGGTATTTTGCGGGACCTACAGGTGATGTTAGTGGTGTGTTATGAGGGAGGGTTATTTGAGTTATTGTTGTGTTATTAGGAGGTGTATGATGTGGCGCTGAAGTGGCATACCAATAACGTGTTATTGGGTCCGTGCATACCTTGTGCTCTTAGTGACTCCGATGATAAAAAGAAGTTTGCTTGGGTTATGTGGCCGAATGTTCTATCCTCGTTTAATAAAAGCGGTATAGGAATGGGGAGCCTAAAGCCTTTAACGATTCTCTTCCTTACAAACGAAGATGGAGGGTTTTGACAAATTCGGATGCTTTATGGGTAAAGGTGATCAAATCTATACATGGCATTGGAGCCGGCATGGATTTAAATGGGTGTCATTCTAATGGTTTATGGGCTAGAATCGTCGGTTCTATAAATCAACTTCATTCTAGTGGTATAGTTCATTCTTGTTCTATTCGCTATAAGATGGGAGATGGTTCTTTAGTTCGTTTTCGAATTGATACGTAGGTACAATTTCAATAGGCTATATCACTTGGAGAATTATAGGGAGTGTTTGGTTCGCGACCGTATATCTAATGGCACATGGTTATGGGATTGGCTTAGACCAATCTCTTCTGGTACTTTCTGACTTCTCTCGCATGTTAGAAGAGATCGCCTCTGTGGATGTTGATCAATATAGCAACTCGTGCTTCTGGTCACTTTTTCATGATGGTGTTTTTTTGGTTAGTAGTATTCGACACCACGTAGATGACTTATTGCTCCCTTCCATGCCCTCGAGCACTAGGTGGTGTAAGATTTTACCAAGACAGGTAAACATTTTCATGTGGCGTTTGTTCTTGGATAGGATGCCTCATCGTTGTAACTTGTCTTCTAGGGGCTTAGACATTCAATCAATTATGTGCCCGATTTGTAATGACCATGTGGAGCTTTTGGATCATGTTTCCATCTCGTGTGATGTAGCTTCAAACGTTTGGAGACTTGTTCATATTTGGAGTGGTTTAAAGATCCCGATTATGAATTCATCTGGTGATTGGGTTTCTTGGATTGTCTCGTGGCATTCTTCTAAGGAGTCTAAGGAACGTTGTTATGTGTCACACCTCCAAATTACCTGTTTTGCAGCGGAATGGAATACCTGGGGGATGACTGCCATAACATCACAGTTACGGTTATATTGAACGACCTAAAGTGTCGTTTTGAAAATACAATGTTTGATTGAGTAAAATAATCAGAGTTTACAAAACATAGGTCCCAAAAGATTTCCAAAGTACCAATATAAGTTTGATACAATCAAACGATAGTTAAGTGCATAAATTATATGTGAGACGCGTCAGCTCAGCGACTCCATGCAATTAAAAGTGTCAACACAAAGGTTGAGTGAGTTCATAGAGTTTGGTTTATCATGAAAAGCCTTTGAAGAACGTTCATGCACGTTTCATATAATATGAAAACTCTTAAGAGAGAGTCTAAGTTCTTGGTCATTGAGAATAGTCCACAAAGCAAAGGCGTTGTCAATCCACTCAGTTCCAAGTTCCGCCCATACAAAACTTGCAACCTGTGTGTTCACAACCCATTGCACAAAAGTAGTATGTCTAGTAGTCAAGTATACGTTGTCATAATAGTTCATAATATAGCACCACGTATATAATAATTCAAGAATGCTCCGAACATGGGATACTTTGCACTGCTCCAACAAGGGAGACTCCTTTGTCACTCCACCACCTAGGCGAGATTTATTGAGAACGCTCCACCAATACGGCGAGACTTTAGAACGCTCCACCGATATGGCGAGACTTTAGATTGAGAACGCTCCGTAACATAGTGAGACGTTCTGCTCCATAACATGGGGAGACTTTAAGTCGACAACGCTCCGTAACATGGGGAGACGTTCACTAATACAAATCATAAGTTCATAATTAAGTTCAAGTGTTCCATTCAAAAGTTCTTAATTAAGTTCAAGAATTTAAGTCGAGTTCAAAAGTTCAAAACAATCAAAGAGCTCAAATATATATGTAGAAGCGTTCAAAATCAAGGAAAGTGGTTCAAATAATAGTGTTCATAACATAGTAATCAATTTAGTTCGGCCATAATCTACTTGCGAGCATAAAGAGTGAAACAAAAGATTAACAAGTTCATGATAGTTCAAACAATATAATTTAAGTTTAGATTCAACATATAGTTTGCAAATAATCGAAATTGAAATTAGAATAGTTGAGCATGTATCTCTCCCAAAGAGTTTGTAAAATGATTAAACGAGTAAAAGTGGGGCTACGAACTCACCTGATGCAATGATTATGATGACAAAAGTGGATACACTGAAATGAGGTGCAATCTCTATATGCAACCTAATATGAATGATATGTTCTAATGTAAGTCATGAAACAATGTCGTGCATGCAAACTCATATGATATCCATACCACTTGTACACTTTTGAAAATGAAGTTTATCGTCGAAATATACGTTTATGACATCTCGTCATGTTATAAAATACTTAGACAACTCATGCAAATGACTAAGTAACCTCGCGAAGCTTAGTCGCAAAATGGTGAATATAGAGTGTTAGTGTTGAAGAAAAATAGTTGTGATCGTCGTAATTCAAATACGTATATCTTGAGAGTTATAAGTCCGTTTTGTACGATTTATATATCCTTGGTTTCGTGTTATTGTATACTAATATATTTTTGATAAATCGACACATTTAGATTATGTTTAAAACTCAGTTTTGCCCCTTGAAAATCCCTTGACATCTTGTATTATTATAGAAAATAGTTTTCGTCGCTAAACTTGAAACTAGCGTAACTTCTTCGTTATAAACCCGTTTTAACCCGTTCAAGCGGCCATGGTTTCGTTTTTAAGTCTATTTTCTGAATATATAGACCAAAATAATCCCCAGCCTACTGAAATTTCTAGATTTTACAAAACGTGACAGCCCCCAATTATATGTTGTCGAAAATGATTTTTCTAGTTCAAAGCTTGTACTAAACCCTTCCAATCAACACCAAAAGTATTCTAAACCTACCATACACCTTCTTAGGGTGTCATGGATTCCTAAACTTCACCAAAAATGATAGAGTTCATAGGAATACTAAGAGCATGGGGTGTCGTGGGTTGCCCACTTCTCTTCATTTGGGCCCCACATGTGCCACATCACCTCCACATCAATCCAATACACTCACTTAAAAATACCCCTCAATCACAACTAACCCAAACCTCTTCACTTGGGTCCCACCCACCCTCACAAATACATCACAAACACAAAAGAAACAAACACATACACTGCAAAACCTTTTGTCGTTTACCATGTCGTTGGACAGGCGAAACCTTAACTGGCGAGTAGCCGTGGTGTCGTGGCGAGGAGGAGAAAAAACTGGCTAGTAGCCACGTTGGAAACGGCGAGAAACGAAACAATCGACACCCCATGCTCTAATAGGATAATTTAAACTCATATTAAGAAATAAAAACATGTAAAAGTGGTATGGATCATAGTATATTTGCATGTTTTTCTTACTAGATCATAAAAATACATCAAGTAAGAGTTTATAAGAGTAGAAAAAATTAGTTGAAGCTTACTTGAGTGATTGAAGAGTTTTTGAGCTAGAAAACTTAATTAATCTATAGGTTTTTATTTCAAAACCTTAACATAGACTACTAATAGAACTTGATAAACACTTGATCTTGCAAAAATGATGGATCCTTCTTCCTTGTTCTCCAAAAATATTGAGCTCCACAAGGATGAGAGAAAAAAAATAGAAGCTAGTTGATTATCAAAAGGAAAAAGAAAATTTGAGTTTGAGTTACTAGATATTTTGTAACTTATATTAAGATATTTAGTTATTATGTATAGAGTTAGCTAGAAATTGATTTTAACGGAACAAAATAAAATATATTGAAGTCATAAAAATTATAAAATTATATTTCTCACAAGTATCGGGTGAATAAATAATTATCGAATAGAATTTACGAAAACCGTCGTAAATATATATATATATATATATATATATATATAACATTTTAGATACCAAAATAAATTCAAAACATCGGGTAAACTAATAATATAATTTTTATAGTTTTAGAATGAGTATAAAAATATATCAGGACAATTTTCGGAAGTGTCGGATCAATTATTCAAAATAAATGATCGTGCGATAGCGTTTTGTTGTTCCCCGTTCACTATCGTTTAAAACAGTTTAAATATATAAAACAAGTTAATAGTGAGCTATGACTGAAATTAACATAAGAAAACACACCAAGTAATTTTCAACATAATATTCTCATTAGAAATAAATCAACGAAGAATACGTTACCCAAGTACTTGCGGAATAGTACTTGGGATTGAAATGACAAAGTTGGGTGACTCCTCTCTAAGCTCAGGCTAAGTCTGAGCACAACTCTTAGAGCTCACTGAGCTATCTCAGGAACTAAGTTGTATTTGGAGGAGTGAAAAGATGGCTTGCGTGTGTGTGTGTTTTTACAATTCACAAGCTTAACCTTTTTACTCCATCTCTTATGCTATTTATACATGTATGATATTTGACTCTTTCCTAAGTGACAAACTGACATCATGCAGAAGACAAAATACTGATGTATTTTGTCTCTGTTTACAAAGACTATTCTAGGTAAGAGGTAAGACTACTTTCCTAAGTTCAGTGATGACACTGAGCCTGATCTTTTGCCATTCAGGGAAAGTTGACTTTGGTTGATAAGGACTTCGTCTTATCTGATTCAACCTTTCCCGCCTTGTCCCGCTCTTTCTTCAGTCTTTACATCCTTCAGTCTTCTACTTCAGTTTGTCTTTAGTGTAAGAAGTTGGAGAGGAATCTTAGGGATTCAGTGAGTTATTGTCATCACTCACTGAATCCATCATCTTCTTCTTGACTCAGTCTTCACTCTTTAAGTTCCGCCTTACTGAGTGGAGAGACTTCTTCTTTGCCTCTTACGGAGTATCCTGAAGACGACTCACTGAGAGACTATGCACTCAGTGACCTGTTTGTGTTAACGGATTAAACACTTGGCTATTTTCTATTCAAATCCTAGATTAAGGGTTTTGGGTATTTACTGAACCCAACACGTTTATTTAATAAATAAATATACGTTAAGAAAATATGCAAACCCATGCATGAACTAATATGCAGATGATGTTATTGATGATATGTAGACTATCTCTAGTCTATATGAAATGTTCTCAATGATGTTTCGTGAATACGCAACTTAACCCTCACGGTTACGCGAATTCGATACTCGTAAACCTAGTTTACAAAAATGATGAGTAATAATCGTGAATATAAATTTTTCTCCAGGAATGAATAGTATTTTGTGAATAGTAAAATTTTGAAATAACCTCTCAAAATATCAAATCGACTTAAAAAATGATGAATAGTAACCGATGAATAGTAAATTCCCGAGATGAATAGTAATTTTTTTTAAAGTTTGTAAAATGACCTGAAATTGAGAATTGTCACATTCTTTCCCTGTTAGAGGAATCACGTCCTCGTGATTCAATTATTGATAACTATAGTCCGATCCTTGACAAGGGTTCTAAAAGTTCATGCTCGTGTGAATAATCTAAGTGATTATGCCAATGTTCATGTATATAGGTTTCTCATCCAACTAGGTACGTTCTTGTGCTATCGTGACTATTTCCCATTCTAAAGACATGCTCTCTTATGGTTAGGTTTGATGAGGCAAACTTTCCCATTCTCGAGCATAACCCTCAAAAGACTTTTAGGTAACGGATTTTTTTGCCTCTTACTGAGTATCCTGAAGACGACTCACTGAGAGACTATGCACTCAGTGACCTGTTTGTGTTAACGGATTAAACACTTGGCTATTTTCTATTCAAATCTTAGATTAAGGGTTTTGGGTATTTACTGAACCCAACAGTCTCCCCCTATTTGGATATACAAATAGCCTAAGTGGTTGATCAGTGTAAGTGAGCAAGAGGCTTCTTCTTACACTGAATGTACTAATGAATACAATAAGGAACACTGAGTAAGTGAATAAAAACATACATTGTTTATTGATTAGATTACATAGTTCCTATCACTAGTACAAAAGATAAAACAAAATGATGTCAATCCAGATGGATTCCCAATGCTTCAAGCTTGACCTTTTTGGTGATGAGTGTTTCTCTGTCAGGATGGTCTCTTATCTTGGCATTCAGGTCTTGGCAAAACCTGATGTTTGCTGGGGTTTGAATTTGAGAGGCCACTGGTATGTAGCTCAACATTGCAGCCACACCAGCCTGATCAATATCACTCCATCTTTGAAAAGCAAGGTTTCCATAGACATCAATGTGGAATAGCCCTCTTTCAGGCTTCTCTATCACGAGACAGTTTACAAATTTAACCCCTTCAGGCAGCTCCCTGTTACACTCCAGTCCAGGCACTTTAATCTCACGTTGGAACTCAACTCTCTTTCTTTTGCCAGTGGATGATTGTGTTTGAGATCCTTGAGGTGCAGTTAAGGCGGCCTGAATTCCCAGTTGGGCTGGACAATCTCTCAGTCTTTCATATCTTTTACTGAGCATTTTCATCAGGTCCTTAACCACCGCATTCTTCTTCTTTTCAATGATTGGACCAAGCTCATCAAGTTCAGTGATCCCAAAGTCAGTGAATTTGAGGGGATCATGGACCTCGAAGTGTCTTTTATCAACCCCTCTGTAGACGTTCATGGCCAGTGGTTTGGCATTGGGGATGATTCTGACATCTGTGATTTTTTCAGGAAGCCTTCGGCTTGTCATTGTCCAGTTGTACTCCTCAATTCTGCTTTGCCTGAGAGCTTCAGTTTTCTTCTTCTTTTCTTCCAGCTGCTTTTTCATTGCAGCCATCTGAGCCGCCTGAGCTTCCTTGAACTTTTTCCCTGCCTGACCCTTTTGAAGTTTGCTTGGATCTAATCCCATATTTTCAGCTTCTTTGGCGACAACCTTTTCCAGTGCTTTTCTGTTCCTTTTCTCTTCCTCAGCTTGTTTCAACCTTTTTTCTTCTTTGGCAAGGTGTTTACTTAGCTGTTGTGGTGTGAGCAGGTATTCAGTGTCGCCGATTTTATAGGGAATCTTCTCAGGCTCAGAAGTTGCCATCTTGCCTTTTTCTTTGTCCTGGCATGAGGAAGATGAAGTTGCTACCAGGGGTGGTGGTGGTGTTGTTATTGGAGTGATTACTGTTAGTGTTGTTGTTGATGATGTAGTTGGTGGGATTGATGAGATAGGTGTTGCTGAGACTAGTGGGGATGATGAGATTTGAGCCACTGATACTGTTGGTGTTGGCTCCCCCTTAGTGTGAGAAGGAGTGTCTTCAGCAATATTCTCCCCCTCAACTGTTGCCGGAGCCTCAGTGAGGGCAAGAGTTGGAGTGGGTGCTGAAGAAGGTTGAGCAGCTTGACCCTTGAAGGCCTGATAAATTTGTGAGATCATAGCCTTGATGTCTGGAGTGTCAGATTGAATACCAGTGACTTTAGTTTCCAAATTAGCCTGAGAAACCTCCAGGGCAGTCATTCTGGGCCCAAGATTCCAGGCCAGAGAAGAGGATGCCTGAGCTAAGGTAGCCACCTGCGTATTTAGAGAGTCCAATGTATTTTGAAGAGACTGGACTGAGGATGGAAGACCCTGAACATTTGCAGACTTGAGCATATTGAGCAGTTCAGTGAGGTTGGAGGATTGTTTCAAGTGCTCCTCAGTAGCCTCCAGCACTTTAGAGTTGAGTGCTGGGTCTTCTTTGACAAACTCCCTGATTTCATCTATCGTGGTACCTACACCCTGAAGATGCCTGAGGAATTTAGCCATGTTTTCATCTAGTCGGTGAATGTTGTCATACATCAGATCCCTATGCTCATGAACATTTTCATCAAAGCCATGTACTTCAGCCTTTAGATCAGCATAACTCGTAGCAGCCTCAGTGTGTTGCTCCCACAATATAACCTTCTTGAAGCTTTGGTTATCCATTGAACTAGTTGTCTTTCAGTGAGTGGGAGAACATTATCAAATCTTTCAAATTCATCAGTGGATGAAGAGGAGTCATCATTGTCAGGCTTGACTGGTGATTCAGTATGCTCCTGTGGATCAGGCTGAGGCTCTTGTTCAGCTTGAACCTCAGCTTCCATTTCTTCTCCAGCTGATAAGATTTCATCATCAGTCTCAGCAAGTTCATCTTCAGAGAATAATATCCCATTGACATCAGCAACAGTTAACCAGGGGTTGGTGATGGGTTCCATATCAGCGGGTGGTATGTTTCCCTCTGAGTCTTTGTCCCCCGTTGACCCCTCGGACACTGGTGGGCGTTTCCCAGTGTCTTCGCTGGAGTCAGGATTGGTTGTTGGTTCCGTATCGGCGGGTTGTTCCTTTCCCTCCGAGTCTTTGTCCCCCAGTGACCCCTGAGACACTGGTGGGAGTTTCCCAATGCCTTTAGCAGAGTCAGTGATAGTTGTATCCCTATCAGCGGGTTGTTCGATTCCCTCTGAGTCTTTAGGAGAGATCAGTGTGCCCTCAGACAAAGGCTTGGATTTGCTAATGTCATCACTGGGCGTTGTGGAAGGTGCTCCCCTACCAGCGGGTTGTATTTGTCCCTCTGGATCTTGGGGAGTAGTAGGTGTGACCAAGGGCACTGACTGTGATGTATCAGTGTCCTTCGTTGTCACAGGGGTGGTTGTTGCCTGGTCAGTGGGTGTCTTTTTGGTCAAGGGCTTTTTGTGCCTCTTAGGCTGTGCTCCTGAAGCCTCAGGGCCCTGAGACTTTGGTTTAGTCTTAGTCCCAGTCTGAGACTTCCCCTTTTTTTTAGGAGCAGGGTTTGGAGACAGTGATCCACTTTGATTGTTTACAGCAATCATGTGGGCCGTCAATTCAATGGGAGTGACGAGGGATGGGTCCTTTTGAAAATTTGATGGGCTCAGGATGCCAGGTAAATTTCCAAATTTTTCATCCTGAGTATAATTTGAACCCAGTAACGATTGCAGAGCACAAGAGCCAAACCTAGGATACGAAACGTACTTCGTCCTAGTTTTGCTCTGTAGCTTCGTTACGAGATCACTGTAAATGATCTCCCCTATGTCGACAGTGACCCCATTCATTAAGCAGTACACCATCATCAACTGAATAGAGTTAACTTGTTCAGTGGATGAGTGGTTCCCGCCGAGGACCTGAATCACAAAAGTGAAGAGGATCCTCCAAGCCACGGGGAATGAGCTTTTAGTGACAGGGGTCTTGTCCAAAAAAAGTTGGATCTAAAATGATTTGTTTTAACCCATCCTTCACTGTGGAGGGTTCAGGATGGGCGACATAAGTGCCTTTGTTGTAATCTAACCCTGTTGTAGTGCAAAACGTTTTGTAATCCAGGGTGTATTGTTTCCCCCCATTTAGACTGAACCTGATGAGATACTCCCTGAGAGGTCTAAGGTTATTCTCATCAGTGGAAGGTGTCGGGGTCAAAGGCTCTAGCAGTAGCCCAAAACTCCCTAAGGTAGTTTGGGTACACTACTGAGGGACATTTTACAAAGGCCGTTTTAAGTGGACAGTTGAATAAAAATTTTATAATGTCTTTATAGGTTGGGACATTTTCAGGATATTCAAAATTTCCTATGACATTATTTGTTTTGAATTCAACGTTAGTAAGATCCCCTACCCACTGAGAAGCAAACTGAAGAGATTGTGTTCTAGCCATTTCCATTAACGAAGATTTTAGGGTTTAAAAAAATGTTTTGACTAGAACAATCAAAGTGTTTAGATCTCTTCGAGTATGTGATGAAAAAATTTTGTAAATGTTTACAAGAAGGGTTTTCCAAAAGAGGTTTTAAGAGTTTTTGATCACACACAAATGTTTTTGAATTTTTGAAATGATTTTGACAGAGTTTAGTTGCAGAAAAGATTTGTGTGTGTTTGTTTGTGTTGGAAGAGGGTATTTATAGAGTGATAAGAGGGGTGTTTTGTGCACAAATGGGAATATTAAGAGTCGGTTTTTGAAAGACGTTTGAATTTCCACATTTAATGCTACCACTCCATTACCCGCAGTAAAATCCCGTTTTTCAAGGGAACAGTTGCAGTGCACAGTGAAAGTGCACTTTTGCAGAGATAAAATATCAATTTGATATTTTTGTGAGAGGCATTAAATGCCAAGTGGGATGACAGTAAGACAAAGAGACATATATTCCTTTATTAAATTGGCATAGTTACCAACCTAGGACATTAAAGTAACTGATACTTGGATCATTTAGTTACTCATTCAATGCTCTTTGTCAAGTGTCAGGGACCCTGAATGAGTCTTACTCATTCAGTGAGAGGTTTATTTTGGTTGTTCAGGGAGGATGAACCATTTCAGAGAACTTACTGAGATTGGTTTTCAGATACTTGACTTTCAATGTCAAGCATTCCCAATTCAGCTTTCAGTCTCCTGAAGGTAGGTTCATCCAAGGGTTTGGTGAAGATATCAGCCAGTTGGTATTCAGTAGAGATGAAATGAAGTTCTATGTCTCCTTTCATTATGTGATCCCTGATGAAGTGATATCTGATATCAATGTGTTTGGTTCTTTGGTGGAGGAAAGGGTTGTTGGAGATTGCAATTGCACTTGTGTTATCACAGAAGATGGGCACCATTTTGTAATGGATGTCATAGTCACTGAGTTGACTTTTCATCCATAATACATTGGCACAACATCCTGCTGCAGCTACATATTCAGCTTCAGCTGAGGACATAGCCACTGATTGTTGCTTCTTTGCACTCCAACAGACCAGTTTTCCTCCAAGAAATTGACAGGACCCTGAGGTACTTTTCTGTCCATGTTACAGCCAGCATAATCAGAATCAGAGTAACCTTTGAGATCAAACCCTGAGCATTTTGGATAATAGAGTCCAAGGCTTGGGGTTCCCTTCAGGTACCTGAGTATTCTTTTGGCCGCAGTGAGGTGAGATTCTTTGGGATTGGACTGATATCTTGCTATTAAACAGACTGAAAATTGTATGTCTGGTCTAGTAGCGGTTAGATACATCAGTGAGCCAACAATCCCTCTGAAATGAGTTTGATTGACTGATTTGCCAGTGAGATCAGGTCCAAGGTTGTTAGGTGGGACCATTGGTGTCTTCACTGAGGCATAGTCAAATATCTCATATTTCTTCAAGAGATTTCTGGTGTATTTCTCTTGACTGGTGGATATTCCTTTATCAGTTTGCCTGATTTGTAGTCCAAGAAAGTAAGTAAGTTCCCCCATCATGCTCATTTCAAACTTCCTTGTCATTAGTTTTTCAAACTGTTTGCAAAGTTTGTAGTTTGTTGAGCCAAAGATGATGTCATCAACATACACTTGGACTAATATCACATCCTGTTGGGTTCTATAGACAAACAGTGTGTTGTCTATCTTTCCTCTGACAAACTTGTTTTGGATCAGGAAGGCTGAGAGAGTTTCATACCATGCCCTGGGAGCTTGTTTAAGTCCATAAAGGGCTTTGTCAAGCTTGCAGACATAGTCAGGGAATTCACTACTCTCAAAGCCTAGAGGTTGCTGAACATACACATCTTCCTTGAGATCACCATTTAGGAATGCACTTTTAACATCCATTTGATAGACCCTGAAGTTCATGTATATTGCATATGCAAGGAAGATCCTGATGGCTTCCATTCTTGCAACAGGAGCAAATGTCTCATCATAGTCAATGCCTTCTTGTTGATTGTAACCTTTGGCTACAAGTCTGGCTTTGTTTTTGATGACAGTGCCGTTTTCATCAGTTTTGTTTCTGAAAACCCACTTCATTCCTATGACTACTACATCCTGAGGACATTTGATCAAGGTCATGACCTTGTTTTTATCAAACTGTTGCAATTTTTCTTGCATAGCCTGAACCCAGCTTGGGTATTTTAGAGCTTCAGTGACACTTTTGGGTTCTATGTCTGATAGGTAATCAGCATATAGACATTCATTGGCTGAAGCTGCAGTTAGACTAGCAGCCATGCTTCTAGTGAGCATGCCCTCAGTGGGTTCACCGATGATGTTTACAAGCTCAATGTCCTGAGATCTTGTCCACTTACTTTGTGGTCTGGGATCTGAGCTTGAAGATGTCACTGGGAGTTCAGATGTGAGTTCAGGTGCAAGGGCCACAGAATCATTTAGAACATCTGTAGAGATGTCATGATCAGGTTGAGGATCATGAGTTACAGGTTCCTGATCATTTGGATCATTGTTACTTATCCCAGCAGGAACAGACTGATTTTCAATGAACTCATTGATGGTTGGTTGGGGTAGGTTGTGAGGTAAGACATAATATGAGATGTCAGCATCAGCTTGATATGAGTAATTGAGTTCAGTGTTGTACTCATCAGGAGGATATCTTGATGAGTTATCAATTCCTATTTCCTCCACTGAGGTGTTGGTAAACCTGATGCTTTCAGTACTTTCATCAAAGGTGACATGAAAGGTTTTCTCAACTTGTTGTCTCCTTGTGTTAAAAACCCTGAAGGCTTTGGAGATCAGTGAGTAGCCTAAAAAGTATCCATCATCAGCTTTTGCATCAAACTTGCCTAGATGATCCTTGTGGTTGTGAATGAACACAGGACATCCAAACACATGAAAATAGCTGTCAAGTCTTTAGTTCTCGAACTCTCAAAGATACTACTTTTCCCTTAAAGAGTTTTAAAGAGTAGGGGTATGTGGGGGCTTGTTTTACCCCAACGACTTTCCTTTTTGTATTGAGAGTAACTCCGACGATCTTGATACAATTTACCGAGTCGGGAGAGTTTCGTAAAGACCTGACTTCGTCAGTTTTGACGGACAATGTGAGTTTTGTCCAGTTAGCAACAGTTTTCTGTATTATTTTGGGGTATACTCTAGAAGTTTCCTTCTGAAGGACTGTAGTCGATAAAAGTACACAAACCTACAGGACACAAGTAAGTGTTGGTGTTCCTAGTAGATCCGTTCAAACTACGTTTTCGACTACTACCTATGAAAAATCCGATGAGTGACTAGAGGTTTCGGAAGTCCCAAAAATTGTGTTCCTCTGTTGTTCAACTCTTTTGGAAAGTACAGTGGAAACTACTTTCATGACTTTCGTAGTCCAAATGGTTGTGGAGTCAC